>JAXDDW010000007.1:11580000-12180000 GCA_034670385.1 Hoplostethus mediterraneus
GAAACAACAGACACACATGAACAAATACATTTAAAATACTCTATTTACATCGACTGAATAAAGATAGATGGACATGGAATTGAAATATTCCAGAGGTTCAACATGATGTAAGGATGTAAACACACAGGCCAGCTACCTGTTACTACATAGAACGAGATAAATTCTACTGTTTTTTCCTTTTTTCTGGCCTACAATCTGTAAAATACACACCTTTTCCACTACACGCCTACATGACTTTTACCAGAACATAAACCTCCCAAACCCAAAAAGTCTTGACCCTAAAATAGAAGTGAAGTCCAGCAAAATGACTTTCCTCACTTTGGAGGACTTTAGAAATGAGGAAGTATAGAAATGAACACACACACACACACACAATGTGCTTAGTGCTGTCCTCAGATCAGTGAATGTGACTGTAGGCCCCCTGTTGGTGGCTCTGTGCCCTGCAGGTAGCAGCGACCCGGAGCGCAGCGCTCAGTCCGGAGGCTCCCAGGAGAAGCTGCTCCTGGACCGGCGTGGCCTCGCGGGAGACTCCCCGCGGGACTCGGGCTGCTACGAGAGCAACGAGAACCTGGAGAACGGTAATGAGAGCCCGAGTCGCCTGTGACCGCTGTCCTCCTCGGCCTCACCCTTCACTGGGAAGACCACCGGGGGTCTTCGCTTCTTCTTCTTCTTCTTCTTCTTCTTCATGCTTCAGCATTCCAAAATCGCCAAATTCAGTTTTCATGATCTTTTGGAAAGACTACAATGACATTTACCTTTTGACACTAGCATTTTTCTCTTCCAGTCATACTTTATTCTGTTTCTGCAGCCACAACTCTCCCATCTGTTTCAATGCATTTGAGAACATCTGACATAAAAAAATACTTCCTCATGATGGTGGAGAGACGGGGCTCGCTCCTCCATCCTTACTTACATCAACTTATAACGAGCAGTAAACTCACAAGACCTTTCTCAGAAACCTGTACACTTTATATGTAGAGCTGCTTGTAGGTCTACTCACAAATAGATCTGGCACTGTAAGTCGTGTGGTGGTTTTTTTGCGTTTGCTGACAGTGGTGGAAACCGTTGAACCGATGTGTGACGAGAGTTTAAAAAAAAAAAAAGAAAGACAGTTTTTGAACTCTAGTTTTAAAATAGTTTTGAAAAACACTTCCCGGCTACTGCAGGTACATATTTACTGTGAACGCTTGCTTTATTCTGAACTATATCATTCTTATTGTGGTTGTTTGGTTTTGGTTTCAGTCTTACTGAAAATGTCAAACTAGAGTTGTGCTGTTTATTGAAGGCTCTTGTGAATGTCAGCGGCCATGTGGGGGGAGGATGATGTCAGAGTAGCCGATTTTACACACTTGTACAGTATATTTCTCTCGAGAGTTTGCGTTTTTGTGTGTATATTTTTCTAGTACAGTACCATATAATGTTGCACAATATTTTATGACGTGCCTGAAAACTGCATTACGCAGAATAATGAACTTATTTACTAAATGGTATAATTATTCTTGTTGAATAATGGCATTTTGTATAACTGTAAATGCACTGAAATGCATACTGACGATAACCTTGAAAAGAGTTTTAACACCGTTTGATCAATAAACAGTAAATGTCTTATAACTGAAGGTCAAAGGTCAACGAGCCTTCTAGCTCCTGATAGAAGTGTTGCAGGTATGGAGGTCCTTCAGTCTCATCAGTGCTGAAGTGTTGCTACTCTCATGGTTGAGCGTGAGGAATAAAATGCTCAATGCTTCACCAGACGGGTCCGCTTGCTTCTTTCCTTTCATTCACCGTTCATTTTTATTTTCAAATTTCTTTCTTGGGCATCCTTTCACATTGGCTCCCTTTTTCCAACACTCTTTTCCACTCTTTTTTTTTTTTTAAGTGCAACACATATCCAATGCATGTACAATTAATCTGCGTGATCTGCACACAGGACGGGACAAAAAGACAACTTCATCCATGAGCAGGTCTTCGTCCGGCTTCGAGTCAAGCCACCTCCCATCCCCAGAGTACCCCGCCCTACCCCTGACCTCCACCTGTCCTAGTAAGACCTTTCTCCAGAGCGTACCTGGACACCTGCCCTGTATCTTTCCATCGCCGGGACCCCCCAAGACCAGCTTCAATCTACTGAGCCCGGCGGGGGGTCGTCTTCCCCGCGGTGCTAGGAGCTGGAGCTGCGCGGACCTAAGGGGTATTGGTGCAGCACCGGGGTTGATGAGGCGGTGCTCCTCCCTGACAGGCCTCCACACAGAGCGGCGGGTCCAGAGTGGGAAACTCCTCAACCTTAAAGACTGGAATCTGACTTGCATCGCCAAGACAGAGGACACGCAGCGCACAGTAAATCGTCAGGGACTCTCAGAGGGCTCGTTTCTGTCCTCCCAACCATCCGCCACATCATTTGCCGTCGCGTGTAGCGATTTGGAAACGGACACGGGGGATGTGTCTGTCAGCGCTCTCCAACCGGCGGAAATATCACCGTGCACACCCCTCCAGCCTCCTCCCACAGTCCCAGTAAAATGGCCCAATCATCCCATAGCTGTAACTTGCTTGTCAAACCCACGCAGAGAGCCATTACCAGCAGAAATTGCCTGCACACACACACATCTCGACGACGTCTCTTCGGGGGATAAGGGAGGGTTTGCAATTTCAGCCAGTTCAGAAGCCCGCCGGCTGCATCTGAAGGGCAGGAAGAAAACGTCTGTTAACTCAGCGAACCTGGGGTCACTACTGGAGGAGACACTCCAGCTGCAGGGTATCGATCTGACAATGGAGCCTTTTTCTGACAAGGTATTAAAAATAGAGCACGCTGTCACTTTACAGAAAAATAAATTTTAAAAAAGTCAAATTTTCAGCAATTTGGAAAAACTGACTCGCTTTCAAATTTTATTCAGAGGGGTTCATGGAGCCCAGGGGCATAAAGCTGGTCCTACCTAGAGGACCATGTGCACCATCAGCTTAAGTAAAAACATTAGTAAAAGTGGATGAGTTTTTTCTGTGACGGCAGAACAATTCTCCACAATAACCACAGAACATAACAAAATAGGTGCAAATGCATGAAGGTTTGAGTTGGTAAATGACTTTTGGAGCAGTGCTGTCACTATTTAGTAGTTGGCAAGTTTCACATACCTGGATGAAGCTTATTCCTATAGGCCAAAAAGTTCCGTCCAATTGAAATCTTTAAGAAATGTCTTATTTTATCACTAGCTTTAATGTTATCATTATTATTAAAAATCGTATAGTGTCATGTTCACATTATTGTCCTATCCATTTACACATACCTGCATCCTATTGCAGTATGGTCGATATGGGATCCCCCAGTCTGTGGTCCAGATGTTCTCCAGTCAGCTGAACCAGCCTCTAGCGGCGACAGCCTCCGCCATGGACGTGGTCCGAGTTCAACAGCTACGCAAGCAGCATCGCTTGGCAGTGAGTGGCCATTTCTCCCACATCACTCAAAACCCTCATTAATAAGGACTCTTTAGTCTGTCTTTTCTGTATTTACGTGGGTAACTCAAATTGTCCTTCCTCCCATCCTTTGTCCAGGTCCCAAAAAAGGCTTAAGTGAGTGTGAAGGCTCCTCTTGAGGACATGTGAGACTTTGCCTGCACCTCGATATAGAAGAGACCAACGGAAGAAGTTTGACGTGGACTTACATGGCATGAAGTTAACAGGGTGTAATATTGTAAATGGGCATTACTGGCTTCTCTAGATGGCTGCTGCACTTGTCAACTAGCATTCATAAAAAGACAAAAATAAATATTGCGAGAGCTTTCAAATTAAGACTCAACGTTGACCGCTGTCACCGAACTGAGCTGAGGTAGCCTGTAAATACATGCAAGTACTGAAGCGTCGATACTGAATTTCATGGAGTTACAATATAACATGAGCGACTCAAGGGCAATATAAAACACATCATTATATTTTACATGTTTTGGAAATGACATTTATTGTGAAGTGCTGATGGAGTATTAAGACAGCTGTTCAACAATGACAGTCACTGTGATTTGAAAATCATTAAATCATTAAATATAAATACAATTGACTATCACCTTAAATATAAATTAAAATTCAATTTATTAATGTATTAATGTCACTGTTCATTAATACAATTAATAAAATAATTTCCCTCTTATACAGTGTAAAAACCAAACAGCTCAGATTTCTATGTGCACTTTTTCACCACAATTTCATCTTTAAATAACTTCTATCAGTAGTTTTCTTTACTTGAAGTGTTATTGGCACCAGATCCAGTAGAATTTAGCAGCAGGATTTGTTCACAATCTGGCCCGTGGAGGCATTTCATCAACACACTGCCTGACCAGCCCCAGGGCGTCCAGGGCGGTGCCCCAGCTGAGGGTGACCCCCCAGCCCCCGTGGCCATAGTTGTGGACCACAGGCACCCGGCGGCCCTGCAGCAGCACCATCTCCCTCTCCACCCTCGGGTTCTTCCTGCCCGGCCTCAGACCGACCCACTCACCGAGCACCTTGGCCTTGCTCAGCGAAGGCTCCAGCCTGCTGCAGCGCTCCAGGATGCTCTTCGTGTCGCCTTCATCCACTTCTAGTCGCCAGTCACCCTCCTGCCTGGTGCCGCCTATAGTGACGCTGTGTATGCCGGGGTAGATGTAGGTCTTTCCATCGCCGTCTCTGATGAAGTGCTTGAGCCAGGGGGCCTGGACCCTGAGGACCTGGCCCCTGACCGGATGCACCTGAGCATCCCCCACCAAGGTTTTGGCGCCCAGGCCAGAGCAGTTGACAATGACGTCGTAGCTTTTGCTTAACTCCTGAAGGTTGTTGACTTTCCTCTGTTCAACTTGACCTCCAGCTTTTCTGAACCTTAAGAAAACAGGAATGAAGAGGATAACTTGGTGTGACCATTTTTTTTGTGTGACCATGATTGTTATTGTTAACTGTTAAGTATTTCTTTAGAGACATAATACAAGAAATGTTTCTTGGCAAAATAATTGAAATAAAAAAATGTAAGAAAACCCTGGATGACTTCAACTGAAACTATATTGACCCGAGACCAACAGGTACCATCATCTCATGTCACTCAATAGATGATAATGACACACACAGTTTTATTATGAATAGCCAGAGGAGTAACCTTTTCTCTAGCCACGGCAGGTAGCTGGAACATTCACATTTTAAGGTGGTGAACGCCTGGCCGAACTTGTGATCTGGAAAACGCTCCAGTTCGCGGTCGGTCATGAGTCGAAAGCCAAGCACCAGGTCCGCCAAGAACGGCTTCTGATCAGCGGGAACCTCCTTGAAAATTTGCCAACTAGAAAAAAAGTATATATAATTAAAAATCGTTGAATGTTAAGTGATGATATAACAGTAACTTGGCAGAATATCAGCGTCATATAACACCAATTACCCTGAGATCATCATCACTCCAGTTTCTGACGAGTGTTGAGATCGAATGATGGCCAACAAGTGATCAAAACTTTCCTTGAACCAGCGTCTTTGCTGCTCCAGAGGAATATCTAGTCGGGAAATACCATCAGCCATATGAAAAATAATCTTTAATTATTTAAGTATAGTTGTACTATATATTATATTAATTTCACAATATGTGGAAAAGAGACAGAGTAATTTGTCTTTTGTGACTGAAATATTCTGCATACCTGGAAACTTTGCACCGAACAGTAGCCCGGCGGCCACATCACTGGTGGTGTCTGGGGTGAATCTGTCGGCCAGCAGAGTGACCGAGCAGAAGGGAAGAGCCTCGGCGATGCAGACCGCGGTGGAGAAGCCCACCACACCTGCCCCCACAACTACAACCTTCACACTTCTCATCGGGGATCAAATATGTGTCTGACACTGTGGGCAGAGTGTTGTGTTACACCTCTCTTGTTTACTGCGTGACAGCCTTTTTTATTATGAGTGATTTCCACACTCAACAACCACTGCACATTGCACAGTCCAAGGATCAGTAAGGTTATGTCGTACTGCCATTATAGTGAATTACACAACATATTAAGCAACGGACCAAAGTTAAGTCTTGCACACCCTTCAGAAATCACCTGTGCACCAATTTCATTCCAGTATAATATTTTGTATTATCTTCTGGATGATTTGAACTTAAAGTGCAGTCTGTCCCCAGAGCCTTTCTTAACAGTAAAACATTGTGATTTCCATGGCATTTTCATTGATCACTGTATTATGTACAATAATAAAAAAATGTATTGTGATGATTGTGATTTCCTCTTGATAGCCAAAATGCCAAGTTGCAACACATGTAGATTTTAAGAAAATAAAATAGCCAACTCATAATACAATTAGGGTAGCACAACTGGACCACTAGAAAAATGTAATGAATTAATTCCTTTTGATCATTAACCAGAGGGTAGTCTGGTTCTGACCTTTGGAGATCATTCTGCCATAGATTCACCTTCGTATAGGGCGGTGTTTAACTCAAAACACAGTGACTGCAACTCTCCAAAATAGTGTTGGTGGCAATGTACATGCTCACTGGAATGCTGGTGGAATGTCACTACGCTTGTTTTGTTTGTTTTCCAAAGAATGAATTATGGAGTGAATATGATTCCAATACAATTTACACGTTTTTAGTGAGTCACAGATGTTAGTAATAATATGCTTAAATTCAGTGGGTGATCTGAAGTCAAAGTTAAACGAGTTGTACTATTACTACTTCTGTAGATGCCTTTACCAGGTGTGGCTCTGTGCCTCGGAGAGCTGTGGCTGAGACTGTGCACCTTAAGGTCTGGGTAAGGGGTTGCACACACAACTGAATGCATATTGACACATGCATATTCAAGACTCACAAGGCAAATTTGAACTGAGATGCGTGCACATTTTGTGTTGTGTTGCTGTGCAGTGTGCACAACACCTGATTCATGTGTGTGGCTCACAAAAAACACGAGTTGTGTTTTGCTGTGAATACATTTTAATTCACATTTGTGTCGTACTCCCTGTCTTGGGTTTATTCCAGAAGTGTAAAGAAAACAAATCATGGCGTCAATAGAACCAAACTAGTAATGGGTTTTAGTCACTACAAGCTTTAGTCAAACATTTACATCTACAAGCATTTACCTTTCAGGAGAGAGATTATACACCTAGTCAAAGGGTTCAACAGCAATAACCATTCTATTTTGGGTATGGCATTGCCGTTACGATTCAATCCATAGGTTATAGAAAATAAGACAAAATCCAATGACCGATAAAAACTGTGAAACGTCCGTCAACCTGCTGCAACGGTCTCCCGGTGTACTTGCCAGCTGGAATCCCTGCAGCGAGTCAAGGTCCTGAATGAATCGTCTTCAACTATTACAAACATATTTAATAAACAAGAAACGTGCATGAGAGCAAAAATTAGAAAGTTTGCACGAATCGTTTCTTCTATCGTTGTTTATGCTTTTGGCGAATCTCCAAAGAAAAACATCGCTAAATACCTCATTAAAACCAGAAATTTGACAGTTGATCTATAGCGCGAGCGACGGGCTGACTCCGGTTAGGAGAGCGTGCACTCGTACTATCCGCAGCGTATGTGGATCATCCCGTACTACACCGCGTGTAGCTGTTCTCAGAACCACACTTCTCGCGATAACTCATTCAAGTCCTCCATCCCCAATACAAATACAAGGTAAGGTCCTAAAAGCTCAGTATGTTGAATTCCACCGCGGTTTGATCCCGTAAGGTTTTGGGGTTTGTCCCATTACTTTTATTTTCAGTAGTTTTTCCTTCAGTCGCACGTCTTGCCATCGCATTTATATGGGGCCTACTTCTGGCAAGCCCACCAAGCGGCTGATGCATTGTTTGAGACGATGTAGCTTGCTAGCTAACCTACATATAGGCTAGTTTCACATGTATCACTGCATACGTCTATTTCACGTTTGAGACAACGTCAAACGTGAGATCAACGTTAAATAAGC
This sequence comes from Hoplostethus mediterraneus, assembly GCA_034670385.1. Taxonomy (NCBI): domain Eukaryota; kingdom Metazoa; phylum Chordata; class Actinopteri; order Trachichthyiformes; family Trachichthyidae; genus Hoplostethus; species Hoplostethus mediterraneus. Next base: position 11,587,890 of record JAXDDW010000007.1, read on the forward strand.
GGCGTAAATTCTGCTGTATTTTTTTCAAGAAAGCCAGTGGAGTTCGCCTCAAAGATAGACTCACATTTGCACAGACAGATGTGCACTTTCCCCTTGCATTGCTCTCATTTAGTTGTATGCATTGTTGCCCTGTCCTTACAACAAATTGCCTCTCATTACTTCCAGGGGTAAGAGCGGCTGTGGGGAAAATGTCTTGGCCAGTATCAGCCACAAGTTCATCACTCATGGCCCTTTATTCAGAATCACACAAGGACAGCATCTTGAGCAGATTTGACAAGCTCAGAAAAAGTGACCTTCTGTGTGATATCACACTTGTTGTGGAAGACGTGCACTTCAAGGCGCACAAGGCCCTGTTGGCTGCAAGCAGTGACTACTTCTCCCTAATGTTCACGGCAGAAAATCAAATCAGCCAGTCTGTCTACAGGCTGGACGGCATGGCGGCCAAAACCTTCGCTGCGGTGCTGGAGTTCATCTACAGCGCCCAGGTGTTGGTGGAGGAGGGCGCCACAGAGCAGCTCCTGGTGATGGCCCGTCTTCTAGAGGTCGCTGACCTCGTCAAGGCCCTCGCTGACCTCGGCACCACGTTCTACGCTGTTAGGGTTGGAGGTGAGGATGTGAACGCAGGCGAGGCGGAGGTGCCGACTCAGCCGAAACGCAAACGAGGACGGCCGAGGAAAAACGTGGCTCTACCTGCAGCGGCGCCACAGGCTTTGCAGGAGGAATCAAACCACGAGGGGGGAAGTGCGCCATGCGACAGTTCAAAGGAGGGGCAGGTTATCGACGAGTCCACCGTGGACTGTGATGACGGAGACAAATATCTGGCGGAGTCTCAACCAAAAGACTCAGATGATGCAGATTATAACCCCAAAGCACAACACAGCCGGCAGAGCAAACGCAAAATCAGGCCGCCTCTGAAGTACAAGGGCTACAAGGTGGGCATCGACACATCGGGAAGCAGAGAGCCCGGGAGGAGAGGCAGGAAGAGGAAATACCCCAACACTGAGCCGCGGTGCGAGGACTGTGGGAAAGTGTTTAAAAACCACCTCTTTGTAAAGATACACCAAAGGACTCATACAGGTAACCGGCCTCGTGAGTTACCCGTTCAGGTGTGGCCTAGAGATACAAAAGGGAGGATGGAAGGTCGATGGTTTGAATCCCGCACAGGGAAAGTGAATGAGAAACACTTCCTGCTCCCTTAACTTATACTGTTGAGGTGCCCTTGAGCAAGGCAGCTGATCAGTAGACATATGTTATGTATGTATGTATGTTACTGTGTGAGGGCATTGCTAAAAAAAGGCATACAGACTCAGCCATCCTTCCCGAGACAAATAAAAGGTTTAATTGGGGTTATCAAGTTGACATCCTCAATCACAAGTGCTTCATTGTATTTAATTAGGTGCATGACAGTAAATTCTTCCATCCCTGATCACACTCACCTATACATACTATACTACTACACTGCAGATGACCCCGTACCTACTCATGTGCCAGTACACCTAATGCTATTTCAACAATGTTCCTCCAGGGGAGAAGCCTTTCCGGTGTCTGGTCTGTGGGAAGGGTTTTACCCAGAAGCACACGCTCCTGGTTCACCAGCGCATGCACACCGGAGAAAAGCCGTTCGTTTGCACCGTCTGCTCCAAAGCCCTCTCCACCAAACACTCCCTGCAGGAGCACATGAACCTCCATGAAGGTATATTATGGTATATAATGCATGCTGTTGTCTCACTTGGTTTACTGGTTTGACTGGTAGATGTCGGTGTGCTGAGACGTTTCACAGAAATATCTATTGTTTTTTGCTCCACCAATGATGCACTCATGATATTTGGAACAATAACGTGGTTATTTTTATGATTTTCACAATTAATGTACATTTACTAAATTTAACAAAATCCTAGAGTATAAATGTGTGTTGAATCCTTATTGGTGTTTCTATCAAATCGATTCATTTTCTTGTCAATAACCAGGATCAAAGTCTTACAATAAGAAACATCTCTTTATCACACGGCCCCCTAAGAAAATGATGATGGGTTCACTATTTATTTATGTTTTTCAGTTTCTCTATATTACGTTTCTATTTTGTTCTGTTATGTTGCAGGTCGCTCTGTAAACTTGTTCTTTTTGACCCACATCCTCAGAACAGAAATCCTTCAGCTGTGATAAATGTGGAAAGACCTTCACTCAGAAGAGGCAACTCAAAAGCCATTACAGAGTTCATACTGGTAAGAGTAAGATCCCTCCACCAAGAGGAGCCGTGTTATTGTAGTGTAATATATAGTTATTATAATATAGTATTTAATATAGTTATTACAGTACAGTCTGAATAATCTGTTGTTTTTTTGTTGAAGGGAAATCGTTACCAGAATGTGCTCTCTGTCATCACAAGTTTATGGACACGGCTCAGCTGAAAAAACACCTGAGAACTCATACAGGTAAAAACTGAGCTACTGACATTAATACTATTTCAGTGTTTTACAAGTAACATGTACAGTTTGTGGAATCACTTGCTGATGATGATGATGATGATGATGGTGATGGTGTTATTCTTACAGGTGAGAAGCCTTTTACTTGTGAGATCTGTGGAAAGTGTTTTACAGCCAAGAGCACCCTGCAGACACACATCAGGATTCATAGGTGAGGGATGAGCTTATACTGTACTTAGTAGTAGTACTGTAATTCATCATGATATAACTGAAATACGTCTGATGAAACCATAATTCTCCTTTGCAGAGGTGACAAGCCATACGACTGCAGCGTCTGCAACAGGTCCTTCTCGGACCCGAGTGCGAGGCGTCGACACGTCGCGTCCCACTCGGGGAAGAAGCCGTTCACCTGCTCCTTCTGCAGCCTGTCGTTCACCCGCCTGGACAACTTGAAAACCCACACCAAAACCCACAGCAAGGAGAGAGCTGCGACCGCGGAGGCCTCACCGGAGGCGGCGGCGGTTGTGGAGGCTGCCGCCACGGCGCCGGAGGAGGTGCGCAACATCCTTCAGCTCCAGCAGTACCAGCTGCCCCCCAGCGCCGAGCAGGAGATCCAGCTCGTGGTGACGGGAGGCGTGGACAACATTAACTTCGTCCCCGGCCAGGAGCAGGAGATCAGCATCATCACCACCACGGAGGGCGAGGCGGCGGATCCGGCTCACTCCAGACTCACCCTCCTGACCCAGCCGTCGGGACACATGCAGAACGTGGCGCTGGTCACTCAGGGCGGAGCGGTGGACCCGGCCCCACAGATCCAGGCCATCGGCGTGCTGGAGGGCCAGATGACCCACGGCGGTCCGCCCGAGCAGATGCACGTCATCACCCTGAGCAAAGAGGCTATGGAGCACCTGCAGGCCCACCACGGTCCCCCGCAGCCCCTCCAGGTGGCGCCGAGGCCCGTCCAGCAGCTGCAGGTGATGCACCGGCCCGTCCAGGAGCCCGGGCCCTCGCAGGGCCACGTGGGCCGGGAGCAGCACGGCCAGGCCATTCACATCAACAGCCAGAGCAGCCAGCCCATCTCCATCAGCCAGACCAGCGAGCAGATCTCCAGCCACCACATCCAGGGCCAGACCTTCCAGATCCAGGCGGGGACCGTCTCCTACCTGTACACCACCAGTCTCCCCCAGGAGAGCTGAGCTGAAGGCTGACTGACTGGTTGTGTGTGGTTGTTCAATCCATTTGTCCTCCCAACTGATAATGGTGCTACACTATACAGCCATAATGTGGTAATATTACTGTAAAGATATTCCTTGATCAAAAAAGGATTACTACAACATTTACAATATTTAGTTTATTCTCAACAGTTAGAATTTGTTTTATCATACAATCAGTTTTACGGACCACAACAGTACAACGCTGCTGCACTGTGTTTTGGAGGCAAGACATCCGGATGACAGTTGTAAAGGAGTTTTTTTAAAATGCTGTGAAAGTATTGACAATAAAATGCCTTGTTGAATGAAAATGAACAAAAGCCACTCAGGTTCAGCCCTCGGCATGCTGAGCACAGACTCAGACCACAGTGCTGCAGAGTAAAACTCACAGCAGACCCGAACTCTGTTTCAACACTCGGCTCAACTCCGGCTCAGGGAGCGTTGTGCACAGTGCATGTAAAACAGGTCACAAGCTCAACTTGCTGAACACGTCTGAGTCGTCTCGCCGGTTACCTTGAGGTTGTTCCCTGGTTCGGAGGGTCACAACTGTTGAAGCTGTGTGATTACATTGGAAGCGTCAGCAGTCAGAACACGCAGACGAGAAGGACCCTGAAAACAGACGACAGTTACAGACACGAGGGGGAAAGAGTACTACTACATCCTACTCAAGATGAAGTACTGTTAATTTGATGTAATTTTATTTAAGTAGAATTAAAATCAATGGTGTAAAAACAAAATCAATGGTGTAAAATCAATGGTGTAAAAACTACTCAAAAGTTAAAAGAAAAGCTAATTGAAATAAATAGAGTAAAGGTTTGAGTCAAAAGAGTTCAAAGAGTTCAAGTGTATAAACAAAACATTCAAAATGATTTACTGTGTGATATGATTATAGTAACAGCGATCTGTGATGAAAAGATAAATTGTCCGTCCAGGTTTGATGCTGATGTCATTTAAGACTGTTCAGTTTCTGATTGGAGCTTGTGGAGAAACTACAGCATGTGTGCTCTGTCATGGATGCAGTTCAAAATGTAGTGAAATACTTCAGCGAAAACAAACTCAAGTAAAAGTAAAATTATCGATTTCAAAGACTACTCAAAAAGTACAAGTACACACAACTACTTAATGACAGTAACAAGAGTAAATGTTACTTCCTCCCTTGCTGCCAGTCCAGATTTTCCCACCCACACTAAAGGTGCTGTTCAATAACGGTTGACTGTTGCTCAAAGTGTGAAAACAATCGTCATATTACTTGATTAAATATATGATTGTATCTTGTAAAAAACACACAGCAGGTTTTAGTTCTTTTCTAAGTGGGACTGGGCCGTCCACTCCCCTTGGTGCTGTTCTTCATTGAGACAACATGAAGGCTTGGCAGGAGTTGATCCCAGCACAGCAGGGGGTCCATCCACTCTATTACTGGGCACTTCTTTTATATTTTGAACGTGTGATTCCCCCTTTTCCCCCCCAGACTATACTAGGACCTGACAGTGTGTTTCTTGGGCATGCTCACTGCTTTGGGTCGGTCCAGCTTGGTGTCAGAACGGCTCCAGGCACCGTCTGCTCTCTGGTGGCTCGGTTCGGTGGCGAAGTCCTCAGGAGTGGCGTCTGTCGTATGGCTGCCGAGCTGGAGAGCAGGCTGCCGGCCGGCCCTCGGTGGGCCTGAGACAGAAGTACCACACAGAACAGAGACGGTGCTTCGCTTGTTCCACACTGTTGGGCAGAAATATCATCTATAGTGGAATTTAAAATGTAATCAAAAGTGGTTTCAACTGTCTGGACAAGCTGATGGGATTGATTTGTACTCCTCAAATACACGAGCAGCCACAAGTCAAGGTATTACTCACAAGATAAGATAATAAAGTACCCAGGATACACTAGCACTGTTCTGAGAGGAAGGTGAGGGGAGGATGCTGTGGCGGGTACCGTACCTGCTGAGGGACTTCGAGCACTCGACCTGCTCAGAGTGAAATAAGTCTTGCTTTGCCCTGGTGATGGAAAAGAGAAGCTGCAGAAAACGAGAAGCACGATTGAAATGTGAAGTGGAATCACATAGAAATACTTGAAAGGCTTTCTAGAGAAATGTTCCTGTAACCGGAGAGTCACAGGTTCAAATCCCCTGTAGTATCTATCCCTGCTGGTTGACCGAGGCGCTTACCTGGCGTGGAGGACCGAGCTGCCTCGATGCCGCTCACCTGGCTCTGCAGCTTGTCCACCTGCTGAAAGGCCTCTTGTTTGAGGCAGCGCTCCTGATGCAGCTGGCCCCTAACCTAGAGCCATGGGGCATGATGGTTAATGGCCTTTCACATCCGTGCATCACTGCTGTCACAGGAATAAAACATGTATTTGCAATTTTATTTTTCTTAACTTGAATTTACAGTTTTCTCTCTTTCCTTCTTTGAACTGAAAATCACGGGGTCGTTGCTCTTTGACACTTTTCAGGCAAAGAGCAACGAGCCCGAACCAAAGAGCACCTTCATTCCTTCACACGCCAAAACCCACCAGACCTAGGAACCTCTTTTCACTTCTGTTTTCAGTTTAAAAGTCGCAGGGTGTCTCATAAGTGTCGATTACAGGCGTTCTGTTCTTGAAAAACCTACTTTGTGCCGATGTGTGTTGTTGTTTTGTCTGACAACAGTGATCTACTGCTCTGTGGCGTTGAGCTGCTTGTGCATTCCACGTGCACGTCTGTGTAACGGGATCATTTATGAACCTGTCGGATCTCCTTAGCGCTGCGTTGCCTCTGCAGCCAGCTGCTCCTGCTGCCGCGGTCCAGCTGCTCGCCGAGCGCCCTGAGCTGCTGGTCTCTGTCTTCCACGTCGGCCCGTCATCTGTTCCAGGCTCTGCACCCGGTAGCCGTCCAGCTCCTGCCTGCTCTGGGCCTCCTGCGCAGACTGATGCCTGGCCGCCTGGAGCTCCTCTGTCTTGGAGAAGCATCAACGGATAGCTGGTAAATCAATTATTAGAGCTGCAGGAGGTAAAGGTGCATGTTAGTAGCTCCAAATGGCAGTGAGAGGAGTCTGAAAAAGGTTTGAACTTCAATACCCAGAAGTTATGTGAGGTAATCCGTTAACTGCACACAGCACGCTAGCGTTTACCAACCCAAAGGAGCAAGAGTTTTGTATTTCACTCTTAAGTCTTGATTCATTGCTTCCTGTGTGCAGAGAGGTTTTCCTGCCAGTCCATACCCAACACCACAATTTCATTTGGGCAAATCTACTGGGTCTCAGTTAGAGGGGATGGGATGCTGTTCTCTGTTGCAGACCCACTTTGGATTCAGCCTGGTGGACTCTTACATAAAACTCTTGTCTAGTGCAGCTTTAAGTTAGCATCAGTTGGAGACACATGATAGAGAGCAAACATATATCTTTATATTGCTATATCGACATTAATATGATGAACTGAAATTCATCCATGGGGGAAAAAATCTGTTGAGTTGTATGTATATGGTATTAACTAGATGAAATACAAAATAGATATACAACTATTGGTATATTTATACTGTACATTTAGAGACGATCCGCATCTATTTTGCAAGTTCAATTCTGGTTTATTTCACACTGATGAGGTCGAGTGAAACAGACTTTTACTTGCAAAAAAGGGACCTTCTGTAGACTTTCCACCTCATCCAGGTCTGATTTACACACCATCAGTAACTAAGACACTTGCAAATGTATCATCAGCTGTCATGTGACGTGGATGACCCACACTGTACCTTCCTGCTGAGCAGTCTCTTGGTGCGGCTGGACTCGGCCTGGCACCGGGCCAAGGCCCGCTTCGCGGCGTCCAACTCCTCCTGGAGCAAAACCACTTCCTCCTCTGATGTCATCTTCACCCTGAGGGCCTCCGTATGACAGGTGATCTCTCTCTGGACAAAATAATAATAAATAATAAACTTTATTTATTTAGCACTTTAGCACTTTTCAAAACAGTGTCACAAGATGCAAGTGATAACAACCATAAATAAAAGCACTAAAAATGCTTTTCAATTCACAAATTCACAAATTGCATTAAAGCCTGTATGAAATACAGATAGACAGTAAACAATGTAAGGTTATGATTGTTGTTCCCTTTTAGTACAAACAACACAGAGACAAAAATATTCTCTGTTACTTCCTTCCTTCCTTCCTTCCTGCAGGGAACCTTATGTTACATACTGTCCAAAAGCTGTTGTTTGGTGTGTTTTGGTTTCCTATCCTCCTTACCTGCTGACTCTGGAGCAGTTCACTGTGTAGTTTCCTGCTGGCCAACCACCTGCCTCCAGTGGCCCAGAGCCTTCAGTTTACAGAGCAGGCCAGTCAGCTGACTGTTCTCCAGGTTCAGCTCATGGACTTCTTCCTTCTGACACACAGGAATAAGATCGGTGTAAAAGTTCTGGTTGGATGATGCAAAAAGTTTAATGTTTAAAACTGTAGTAGGAAGAAAACTGTGTACATTTTCTCATTGTTTCCCATATTGTTTTTTCTGCATTGTACAACAAGACACAACAAACATGAACACATTCAGTTCATGTAAGAAAAAGTATGTTTTTGTAACAGATTGTTGCACTGGCTCTATTACTGTACCTTCAGCTGTATGAGAGTGAGATCGTCGTTGTCTTTGGTGGAGCCGTACTTCTTTTTGAGCTTGATCATTTTGTCCACTGCTTCTCCCCTCATTTTGTTCGCCATCACACTCACATCCTGCTCCATTCGCCGGTGGTACTCGCCGAGCCTGGCCTGAGATACAAACAGAAGACATGGACAAAGATCAAATGAGGAATATAAGGATAAATGAAGATTTAAAAAGCCTGGCTTGTGATATGAACACGTGACACAGTGTTAAGATGAGATACACCATTTGATAAAATTATTAAAAAGCACTGATATAATATTGGAATGAAACCATGCATGTATATTATTTGCAAGATAATAATTCTAAGATACAATTTCATGCCAGTTGTATGAGATGTAATTTCACACCTTTAGTTGGATGCATGTGGAGAAGAGGTGGCGGACCAGGGGGTCGTAGCGTTGTTTGAATTGAAGACAGAGTTTCTTCTCTAGACTGCCGTTCTCCTCCTGCAGGACAGCGACTCGGGCCCGGAGCGCTGAGATCTCCAACATCATCCCACGACACAAAACAGACACCTGTGGGATAACAGAGCACACTAACACTGTTTATGTTGTAGGGGCTTCGGTTAAAACTGCTACCAACCATGTGGTAGTAGTCTAAAAGTTAACCGGGGGGGTTGCAGGTTCAAATCTCACAGAAGACCTGGCAAGGAAGTGAACAAGAAACACTCTCCTCTACTGCAAAAGACATTTCAACCCCAATTTCTGTAGTTTCTGTACCATGAACATGAAGCAGCTCAGCTAACGTTCCCTGAGTGCATAAAGTTACAAAAAACTGAGGTGAGGATTAAATTCACGCTACCTGACATGTTTTTCTCTGTTGTGTGTGAGCCAAAGACGTGTCTATTACTCACCTCATTGAGGGGGTTGCTTGTTTGAAACTGAGAATCCTCAAGATTCTTTAAATCCTGACAGTACAAAAAAGGAACAGGAGGTCAAGTGGGAAGTGATGAAGCCAAAATGTTGCCAAGATAGAAAAAACATGGATCCCGTGGATTTCCACATTAAAGCGATAAATAAAATGGGTGTATTTTTACATGCCTAGTGCAGCTTTAACATACTGCAGAGCTCTACATGAACAACAGCTGATAAGACTCAGCTGGTTCGCTGCTTGACGAGGTGATCCACACAGTACCTGTTCTTTGTGGTACAGCAGCTCGGTCTCCTGCTGCAGGATTCGTTCATAAAACTGTGAGTAGAGCAGGAAGCAGCGGCGCTCTCGCTCCATCACAGAACAGCCCAGACCGCTGAGACAGCGCTGCAGATGAGCCTCAGAGACCTGCAGCTGGAAGACTCATACAATGACTATCATCACTCAGTGATTGCTGTTGTCGGTTGAAAACCTTGTATCTCCAAAATGACTTTTCAGGAACTATGAAAGCCAGCCTTATTTTATCTTGCTGACCGTGTATGTTTCAGTTAATCCAATGGTCTTTGAAAGGTTGGTAGTTTCTCAACCCATAGAAACAACATGAAAATCACCAACATTTTAGAGAGTTACGAGGTTTTTATCCGACAACAACAAATATAATGCTGTTCTTATGAAGTACTTTGTCTGCCCTACCTGACCCTCAGCCTCCACAGCTTCCTCCATCAGCTGCTGAATGAACCCCTCCACAATCTGCGGGCACTCAGGGGCCAGGCTGTACTTCAGGGGCCCTTTCCTCCACAGCTCTGACCAGACAGAAGATCAGTCGTTGTGATTGTTTTCTTTGATCGGTTTACGGTAACTTCTCGGTAGTGTTTGGGTACCTGTAGGGAGGCCTGTGTCTTGTCGGGTCCTCTCTGATATCACCAGTGTCAGCTCTCTGTTGATCCTCCTCTGCACCACTCTGATCATGTCACACTCAGTGCTCTCCAGGAGTCTGTGAAGCTGAAACAAGGAGGGAGCACAATGCAAATAAAATATGTTAGTAGTATTATTATTAGTAGTAGTAGTAGTAGTTGTTATTGAGGTTTAATTGTAGGACAGAAGTGTACCTGCCACATCTTGACGTCAACCTCTGAAGCTCCAGGAGGGGTCAGGAGAGACTGGCTGCTAGGGAGCAAGGCCTCGTAGTCTCTCTCCTTCCCCATGTGGTGAGCCAACGCTCTCATACTGGGGTGAAAGATCTCAGCTCTGGAAAACAAACCATTTACAGTGGTTGAACAACGACGGTTGAGCCACCAGACATTAAAACTAGGGTTCAGCTGATACTGGTACCGATAGTTTTACACTGAAGCTGCTGATAGCTGATGTTTTGTGTGGATATTCAACATTTCTAAATTTGACTATTTTGATGGCAAAAAAGTATTCAGTGTTTCCCCCCAAATTGTATTCTTGTCAGGATGGAAAAGCCTCTGAAACAGCATTTACTCTTCATTGCATCTATTCAATGGTAGGATACATTAGGCCTTTAAGTGAAGACATATTTAATAAAAGGGTAAAATCAGCTCAATATATCAGCAAACCGATATATCACTCTGACTCCAATTAAAAGCTCATGTTTTCCTGGAGTGAGCCTCTTACCTGTACAGTCTCTCAAACTGTCTATAGAGTGTGGGCGTATTGATCATCTCGACACCCAAACGTCTTCGAGCCCAGCTGTCCTTGAAGACCTGGAGCTGCTTTGTCAGCAGCAGGAAACCCCTCAGCACAGACTGGACTTGAACAGGACCCTGAGGAGGAACGTCTTCAGCTTCCCAACAGCTTTTCTCCTCCTGGAAAGAAGACACATATACACATTTAAGGAAGGAAGGAAAGAAAGAAAGAAAGAAAGATAGATAGATAGATAAGCATGCTTTTACTTCATTTGGTTTCCTGTGGTGCTGATAATCATCTTTGTTGTCATGGAGACGAAGGGGCTCCGCCTCCCTTCCGCTGTTGAGGACGTCCTCCATGAGTAGCGACACCCCGAGGACCGCTGCATTGGCCTGCAACCTGCTCCGATCACTCAGACCACTCAGACACAGCTGGAGACAAACACACCTGTCATGTACACTGTGCTTTTATTGACTGAGTTTAGTGAGTGAGTTTATATTGTATTGTTAATGTGTGTTTTCCTTCTGTGTGCTTCAACTTCCAATAGCATCCTAAAATATTTGAACATGAACACTAAATTTGAACTTAAACAAAACTTTTGAGAACAGAAAGTATTGTGAAAAAAAATGACTGAAACATGTTCGACTACGAACCTGCATGCAGTACTCGATGGGTGGGACGTCCCAAACATCCAGAGGGAGCAACCCATGACAAGCTATAAAACACCTCCAAGGAAACATTCGATGTGCCTGGAAAGGATGGCAAAATGGGAAAAATACATCATGGTACATTTCTATTGATCGTGACATTCTATTCTATTCTATTCTATTCATCCACTGTGATAACAAGTGGTTAAACAGACCTGGCAGCCTTGAGTCTCTAGAGGTTGAGGAACAGGCAGCGTGGAGCTGAACACGTCAGTGGGGATGCTGTCACTCAGCAGAGGGAGGGCACTCGCCATGTTGTCACTCACACTCTGGTATGACGCAATATCCCCCGAGGAGAGGAAGGCCTCCCTGACCAACAGAGAGAGGTTTGAGAGTTTTGTGTTGTATGCCTGGAATACAAACTGACTTGCAGCTGACCTGTATCGCCACACTACAAGTTCAATTTTATAACACAGTTTTTGACCCCAACATTTTTTTTTTGCTCCTCCAGCTCCTGTAGAGTAAAAAGTTCAAGCTTGCTTCAAACAGGAAGAAAATGGAACAGGCAGACACAATTAGACAATATAAACAAGCCGATTTACTGTAGCACCTAGCTGATGGCATATTAAAGATGCACTAAGCAAATTTGTACAGGAATGAAATTTGGATTCTGAAATGTAGGAAAGCAGACAAGGCAGGTTGAGAGAAAGGGGGCACACCAAAAAGCTAAATTACAACACTTCATCACAAAATAGTGTAAGAGTATCCGAGGGTGGATTTTTCCTTTAAGTTTCAAATCGTCACTCGATGTGTGGAGAAGTTTCCCCTCCGGCGACCATACAGACACCAGAATTACACGTTGTCAAATAGAGTGAATCTACAGTCTGAATTAGACGGGATGGGACGCTCTTCTCTGTTGCTGCCCCACACTGTGATCAAGATGAGACAGAGGTATGCTCACATTAAAATCTAGTGCAGATTTAAAAGCTGAATTTTTCTTAAGACTTATTTACGTATGAAGTTTTCCCATCTGTGGAGTGAAAGCTTATTGAACATCTCAAGCCCAACACTCACCTGATCAGGTGTCTGACAGCAGTATCGAACTGCAGGAAGACCACCTGCCTGCGGAGCTGCAGCAGACGGCCGACGGTCTCTGGGCTGCTGGGATCAGACAGACCGTCCACCTGCCGCTGGATCTCCCGGAGCTCTGATCCTGTAGCAGCCACAGTTTTTCACATTACTTTAAGATATTAGTTTGGTCAAGTCAAACACCTGAAAAAATTTTTGGAATAGGATCTGAACATGTATGCATTAAGGTTTGACTGACATATCAGTTTTCCAATATTGGCCTTTTATCAAATATTTGATATCGGTCACTGATGATGGAGCAACTACATAAAAACTGTCTGCAAAATCTGCAATGCTACTGTAAATCTGCGATTGTCTATTTGTCTATTTATTCATTTAGTTTTTCAACAATGTTTTCTGTAAATTAATGGAGAGTTTTAGTGTCCCGTTATAGACTAAATGCTGATTTGGCTTTTCCACCCTGCCAAGTGTAAAATTCTGGGGGAAGCACTGAATACTTGGCATTTTTTGGGAGGATTCTTTGGTATGGTCAAATTTCAACACGTTGAATACTGGCACAAAATATCAGCTAGCATCAGTCTTCAACCACCCATATCAGACCTCTAGTATGCACACATATGCAATATCTTGTTTTTAGCTTCATGTCAGTATTTCCAGTATTACCAGTATGTCCATATGGGTGTTGGGGTGGGCCTCCGTTCATAAGGTCTACCTACCGATGCCCTCAGCGCCTCCCCAGTCAGCTGCAAGATGTGGACCTGGCTCCTCTGGTCCTCTCCTCTGGCTACAAGAGTCTTCTGTGCTTCCCAGTCTGGAAAAACTTACCAGGTAACACACTATGTCATGAAGGGCTGACACTATCTGCAGCGTGTGATGAAGAGCCTTGGCACATGCCTGTTAGAATGAAGGAATACAGGGATTATAACATCCAACATTGTCTGTTGTCTTGAGAAAAGCATGAAAGTGAAAGCCGGTGACTGTCATCTAGTCTTTTGATGAAGGTTTTTAATGTCTCACCGAAATATCCATTGTTTTGAACATGCAGAGCACTTCAGAGTAGTGGGGGATGTACCACAGGTTGAGGAGAGTTTTGCTATCTGCAGACAGCAACTGTCGCGGGCGACATTGGAAGGTCCTGTCCAGGGGAAGCATTGGGTTAGCCTCTCAGTGACTCTGCAGAAACACACTACATCTCTGTGTTTTCATGGCATTGTGTGTGTGTGTGTGTGTGTGTGTGTGTGTGTGTGTGTGTGTGTGTGTGTGTGTGTGTGTGTGTGTGTGTGTGTGTGTGTGTGTGTGTGTGTGTGTGTGTGTGTGTCAGTGTGGGTATTTTCTTTGCAAAGGGTGCTGCTATAAATTCTGGACCTCCTTCCAAGATGTGACACTGTCCATCCACCCTTTTTCCTCCCACTTGTTTCTTTGTAAGGTATGATTAAGGCATGGTGTGCATTTTCCTGGTATCGTACGCTGGAAAACCACAACACTGGTCCAGGCTGGATCTACCTGGGGTTAGGGCGAAGGTCAGCCTCCGAATCCAAAGTGGCTTTCAGTTCACTGGCTTGGCCAATCGTGAAGTGGGACTGGCGGATGGAAGGTAAGTCGTCCAGAAGCGAGGTCAGACTGTAGTAATGTGCAATAATCTGTGCTCTCACGCAATACTGGGACATGTGTAGTTTGAACCTGTGGAAACAACAGCAGACGCAACATTTACCCTTTACATTTAGCTGACGCTCTTACCTGGAGAGACTTATAGTGAATGAAACAGCAGTAGAACCAACTTTTCCACTTACTTTGTGAGGAAGTCAAGAATGAGCCTCCTCTTGATCTTCGCTGCTTCGTCCTGTGGCGCGAGAGAAATCAGTTTTACTTCATGGGTAGCGGATCGCGTTCGTCGTCACGCTCGGCCACCTGAGAATCGAACCCTGCCTGTAACTCACCGGGTTTTTCAGAAGACCCTCCGTTGCCCGTTTCTTCTTAACGAACAAATTCAGCATCTCATCGCGCAGATCCACTTTCTCCAGCTGGATGGACACGAAGGCTTCCATCAGCCTGGAGGAACAAACAGGATCTGGCTTGTTCATGAGTCAAATTCACACAAAAACAATGTTAGGAAGCATCTTAAGTGGTTAAAAAAGTACCTCTCTTTGGTTCCAGTTCTCTTGGGTCCTTTGGTGGGTAGATACTCAGCCTTTTCCTGCATGCTGTCATTGTCACTACCAAGTTTGGGGTCGAAACTTGTTGCAGGTTTTGCATCACTTCCTTGACCCTAAGAATAAACCGGAAACCAATTTAGAGCAACCTGACCACAACTCATGCTGTAATAGCTAGCTTGTTTTAGCACCATACACACCTCGGTTGAAGCTGTGACACTCTCTGCCCAATAGCAAAGACAAGCCTGTTTCACAACCCCTACCAGGGCATTCTTCTGAGTCACCTGACAGGCCAGAGTCACCTGGAGGTTTTCTATACTCGCTCTGTTCATAAGCTATAAAAGAGGCAGGGAAAAGCAGCAAATTATTTAAGTGGTTGTTTGATTTACTGATTTGCTCGTTCATTCAGTGACTGAGTGTTTCATGTGAACATACATGGATAACTGCTTCTTGTGAGCTGAAGCTAAATCTCCCAATCTGGTTCTCATCCAGCTCCTGGATGCTGAGGGGCAGGCTGGACGGGGTGTACCTGGAGCAGATAGCACACCTCAGCACCATACTGCACTGCTCTCATGAAGTATGTTAAAAGACAGTAGGAAAGCAGAGACTAAACATACAATATACATGAAGAGGCAGGGCTAAGCGAGAACAACATGCTAGAGGGGTACACACATCTCCTGCTCAGAGATTCCCCTCAAAAGCAGCACCTATTTTTTCGTTACCTGTCCACGCAGCTGTTGTCCTGCAGTAAGGCTGTGATGAACACAGGCCTCTGCTCTGCTTTGTCCTTTTGTTCAGCGAGCTCAAACTGCACAGGCCTCATGTACAGGTGGAACTCATCAAAGCCGAGCTCTGAAACCACGTTTCTGTACAACCTGGGGGATTCAGAGAATTATTGAATGTTAGAGTTTCCCTTCAAAGAGTCACCAGTGTTGTTTCTACAAACTGTTTCCCATGATACTGAACTGTATAGTGTCTGGGTGTAGCATTAGCAGACCTGTGTGAAGGGATATGAAAATCATTCTTAGCATTTGCTTTAATCTTGTTAAAGTGTGGACAGGTTGACTGGTCAGATGTTGTCACAAGTATACTATTGTGAATTAAAAGGAAATATTCGAACTCTTCTTGCACCCATTGCACTCTCCTATGTGACAAACTCCACCCGCCTGGTACTCTAAGCACGTCAAAACAAATGCTGTCTGAGTGTAATCTTAACTGGGCCAGATGTGCGGTCTCGGAGGCTGACTCCATCAGACGATGGCGGACGGTCACGAGCTCCAGCAGCTTGGAAAGAGTCTCCACAGCATACGACTGTTTCTCCCTCCCCTGCCTCACGCCCTTCTCCTCAGCAGATCGTATTAAAGACAGCGCCACGTCTTGGACCAAAGTCGGGTCCTCAAAAAACACATCTGAGAACAACTGTAGAAACGAAACTAGAATTGAGTTACAGTGCTTCATTTTTTTAAGCAAGTTGATTTGAATTAGTTCCCGAGAAAGACAAACATACGTCCTTCTGAATTTGAGAGCTGTAGGAGGCCCCGGGTGACGCCAGAGTATCCCAGCTCTGCAGGGCCTGCTGCAAGAGCTTCTGCTGCAGGATGAGTTTCTCAGCGGCGCTCCTGGCCCTGTGCAGCTGACAGAGCTCTGTGTGAGCCCGGGCTAAACCATGGTACACCTCGGAAGCCAGGCAGAGGGATGGGTGAACCTCCAGCAGGAAGATATTTGTCAATGCCGGGCTACAGCCAAAGAGGAAAATAGACAGGATTAAAAAAACATACGCACACATGGAGAATGCATTCTGAAAGTAATGGATATCTGGATGTGTTATCACTTGCCTGCTGCCACCAAGCGAGACCAGATGTTTGGGAACATAGTTTGGTGGAAGGCCATGGTCATGAACAGAGCCTCGCTTTCCTTCTCTCCATATGCGTTGGAGGTACTGACGCTGCTGGTCGATCTGATGACAGAAACAACACAAGGTTACACTGGAATACTGAAATACACATGAGGATGAAACAAGAGAAGATAAGCTGCAGTACAGGCACTGCTGCTTACACCAATCCACGTTAACTAAAACTCAAGACAAAGCTGATTCAGAAAAGCCAGCAACACCAGAAAACACCAACACAAACAATCAAATGGGGGTAGGCTCTTTGCAGGCTGAAGACTAACTCGCTTTTTGCAGTCACCTGACAGTCCAGAACTGCTCTGATCAGCTGCCGGTGGCTTTGAAGGCAGGCCATCTCCGCCCTGTAGGCCCGGACAAAGTAATCCTGGTGCAGGTCCAGTCGTGGCCTCCTGTGCATAATGTCAGTGATGACCTGGGCCAAAGCAAACCTCTCCTCAGACCCCGACACGTGCTGGTAGGCCTCGTAGTAGCAGTTCAAGAGCTGGAGAAGGTACAAGATACCACAAGGTTGCACCAAAATATTAATACCCATTCAGCAAAATCAATGTTCATGTCTGTCTGTGCTCAGTGGGAAGTGGTTGATCTTAGCAAGTAGATGAAAAGATAGCAAACCAAGAGACCTGGAAGGCAAGTGATCACATATATCCATCATTATCACCGTACCTGTACTTTGTTCTCCAAAAATTCTGTTTCACATGTCCACAAGTCGAGAAGCACCGCGACTCGGTCTACATCCGAACGGACATCTACTGCCGAGCTGAGGTAACCCTCCACTTTCCTCCTGTGTCTCTGGATGTAGTGGGAGCCAACCAGAGCCAGCACCCCCTCCAGCTCCTCCAGGTCCTTCAGAGCAGCATCGTACACAATGTAAAGCCCTCTCTGGTCCTGGGTGTGGACAAACCTCTCCTCGGCGCTGTAGAAATCATGAAGGTTCTCCACCTCGGCAAACTCCATGAACTCCGAGCAATGCACCTGGAATATGAAAATGTCACACACGTACACATTGATGCGCTAGGCAGCTTTGTATGGTAACATTTTGTAACACGATGTCTGCAAACTGTACACAGCTTAATGTTTACCAACGCGGCCAGTCTGTGGTATACCAGTTGTTCTCAAATACCACACCTCTGCTGGTTTTCTATCCTACCAGGTTGCATCCCTGGTGTAATTCTATCCGCGATTATAATAGGACAGAGCGAAAAAACCTGCAGGGCTGTGTTACTGGAGGACCAGGATTGAGAACCACAGCTGCAACCTAAACCGAAGTATACCAAGATCTAACACCGGTGGGTCCAGCTTTCTCTGGATGGAGCACTCGCTGCTGTTACATCACTTCCTGTGGGTGGAGATTTGCCACCAGTGACCATACCCAACACCAGAATGTCACTTGGGCAAGTAAGGATGATCTACAGGGTTTCAATTAAGGGGGTGTGTGCCTAGTACAGCTTTAATAACTGGGAGCTAAATCACCATTTCACCTAATGGGTGTCCTAGGAATTGGCCTGTGATACACTGTGACCTTGTCCTGACCTTGTAGTCCACTGGGGTGTTGTGGATGTGGTGGAGTGAGCCCAGACCCCCCGCCACCCCACGGCCACCTCTGGCGGCGTTCATCCAGCCTGTTTCTTCTGCGGTGCTGCATAGCTCCCCGCCCTTCGAGTGCAGACCGGCCAGGTCAAAGGTCAAGGTCCTCTCCACAGAGCGCAGGTAGTTCAGCATCCCAAGAGAGATACGCTATAGACGGGGGAAAGTAAGACAGGAAAATGTTAAGCATCCCAGAGAATGAGTGAGTATGATTCCTGACCTTGTTCAATAATTATGATCCGAAGGTGAAGATTGAGACAAAATCTGACAACCTCTAAAGTGTATAGATAAAATGTCAGTGAAACAACATGACTTATACTGATGGTTTCATTCAATACATCTTGAAGCACACCCAGATTGTCAGGTCGACTGTTTGCCTCACCTGGAGCTCTCTGATTTTGAGGTGGCGCAGGTAAATAAGGGACAGGTATGCACCTCTGGTTGTGGTAGGATCTGAGGCACCTTCCTCCAGACTGTCATCCAGATCCAGAAGCTGCATGCTGTCCATGTAACAGCAGCTGTGGTTACAAGAAGCTGAAATGCTAAAACCTAGCGTAGCCTTAGCGTGGTATTCAGTCAGTGGCAGAATTCAGTTAGGGATAGAACAGGTCTTTTTGGCCAATGTCATGATGTTTTCACACAAGGTCAATAAAGACAACGAAGATAATTGGAAGCTGACACTCTGTTCGTTTCATAAACATGTGAAATCAATGATACTCTTGCTAATGACTATAGATATGTCTTGCAAATGAAATATTGCCACATTATTTTGTGCACACCTTTCATTTTTTGTGCTTGAGGTTTTGCTCTTCAGACTTCTTTTATCCCTGGGCTCCCCTGACTCCAAATCTAGACGAGTGGTCATCTGTATCCTAATAAGAAAAAGGTCACGTTTGAATATGAACTCCAACACAGGCAACTTTGAGAAAAGCTGAGAACTTTTTCCCACCTCTGTGAACAGGAAACTCTGTAATACATGCCTGAGAAAGATTGGTGGCATCGTAAATACTCGTCCAGATCTCAGAGGTCTTTGGTCCTTTGGTCCTACTGGAGTGTGAGACCACTGACGAGGACCTCGTGGTTTGGGAGTCGCACACATGAGCAGCATGCTCTCTTAGAGCCTCGCCCACATGGAACAGATCAGGGACCTGAAATTGATGTATGGTAAAGACTACATGATGAATGTCATATTCTGTATTAATGGCAGGCCTGGGTACTTGGGGCACCAGGTGGGTGGGGTTTATTGCTATAGGGCAATTCAGATAGTGTCATATTAAAGTTATCAATCACAGAAAAATATAAAAAATTTACTGTAGTAGTATAAAAATCTGGTATTTATTGTATTCATTGGGTTTTATCTCGTAAACCCGACCAATATGGTACATCAAGCAGATTAAAGTGTGACAATACTATCTGACCCACATCTGATTAATGTATCGTGGCCAATTAATAGACATTAACTGTAATGTGTCACTGTAAGACAAAAGTCCCATCCCCATCGATTCCCTTTGCTTAAGACACCTCCACTTGTAAAGTAGGAATTGATTCAGAGCTGAAAGTCACCTGAAGAAACCTGCAGTGCATCCTCAGTAACTCGTCAACACATTTCTTTTCCTGGAGCTTCGTGACGAGCCTCTGCTGCCAGGGATCCTGCTGGGGCTTAACCTGCAGGGCACAATCAAAACTGTCAATACCCTGTGATCCAGACAAATAAAGTAAATACGAAACACTAAAATAAAGAGGGTTGACTATCAGGCTATGTGTGGGAAGGAACAGGTATTTTTCAGACCAGAGTCAAATAGTAGTTGCAAATGGTACTTCTTCTTTTGTTGTAACTTGTGTGGAGCACCAGATGGTCGGGATTTACTGCATCGGGGTAGTATAAGTCAAGGTTTCCTTTGAACTCCTTTTCCTGTGAAACTTTCTGGCACTCATTTGTTCCCCCCCCGAGGCAAACCCAACCCATCGGACAGCTAAGTGGGCTGAAATAAACTATGAAATGGATTTGGAAATACTATTTGACCGCCAGGTTTCACGTTTCTCCGTCCAGACCTGAATGAAGGGCGTCCAGGTGGCCTCCTTCTTCAGAGCCATGCTTGCACTCTTCCTCCCCCAATGGCTTTCTCTGACCTCTGTCCCGTCGTACTGGGGGAAGGTCTTCATCAGCTCCTGCTTTCTGAAGATTGTTCTGAACTCCCTTGACACCTGAAACATTCAATAGTATACCAATCCAAATACCAATATCCATTCATTGATTGATATCAGATAGAAGTAGAGAGTTAACCCAGGCACGACTCCTGCAGGAGATCTGTACATTACCATGCTGAATAACTCCATCTCCTCTGCAGCGGTCCTGATGTGTAGCGTGTCGTAGCGCAGGTGGAAATAGGAGACCAAGGATTGCAGCTCAGGACGAAACTCCTCCAGTTTAACGGTCTGCACGGGAACATCATCTGCCAGCCCTGCAGTACCTCAATGCAATCAGCAATGAACTGCAACCAGCTCTACTCAGAGCTGTGTTCTTCATACTACTGATGTCTCAAGGTCACATATCTTTCCTAACATTTATTTTTAACATAACTTTTACGTTTACTGCTACTATTATGCATCTGATTTTTATTCTTTCATTATTGTTTTTACTTTTCTTGTTATTTATTACATTGCTACTGACTAAATTTCCCCTCCATCCACGGTCAGTGTCTCTAAATCTAGATGTCATGGATCGTGCTGGTTTGACTCTCACCATCAATATGTTGAGCCTTATGTAACGTTTCCTTGTGATCCTTTGTGAAGGTTTCCTGTGGCTCCTCATCCTCCCTTTCACCAGCTGGTATATAGTGCAGCACCTGTTAGATGAGTCAGTCAGCTTTAGCTTTTTTTGGTTCATTTGTTTGAATGTGTGAAAATGCTAAAAGTCACTTATATCAAATATCTCACCTCAAAAGAAACAAGACTGTAAACAAAAACAAATGACTTGGATAACAGAAATTAGTTGATAACAATCACAACATGCCTGAATGTCCTGAAGGTCATTACTTACCCTCAGGAAGTTGTGGATGGTTTTAACTGAGTGCAGGTGGCAGACCAGCCACCGGAGGTAGATGACCACATCATCCTGAGTGACCACGTTGGCGGCGTTTCCTCGACCCGTCAGGATCTTCTCTCTCGTCACGGCGAGCCTGCGTGCTCTCTGAACCGCATCCTCATACTCACTCATCACATATGAAACCTGGTCCTGAGGAAAGACAAGACACGTCTGATCTGGTGAGAATAGCAGAGCAGGAAAGCTTTCAGGCAATACAAAGATGAAATGACTTAAGCTTGAGATATATGTATCTTGCTCCTTCTGTAAAGAACATCCAGAGACTATTGGAAAAATATTTCCAGATTTATAATTGACAACATTTGATTTGTTCAGCTTCCTTGACTGCAACAATTTCCTTTTGATCTTAATATCCTAGATACATTTCATATTCAGTAAGAACACAAAAGGGAAGCCTCTCTTCTTCATGTTTGCCATGGAAACTGTATTTTAAATCCATCAAATTATTGCCAGTTAGTGTATTATTATCATCTCTATTATTTTTGTATACTGGTATAATTTCACCCCATGTCTGTAAGGCTTCTTTATATCTTGACTGAGCAGAATGAATTGGGATGAATCATATCCCATCATCATCAGCCCACCGATCTATTTTGATTAAATCAAATACCATCTAAAAAGCATTTTGAGAAAGCAGTATCCAATCAGATTACTTTGCCCTCCATGTCAAAATGACTGGGCTCTCCTGGAAGAAGAGCAGGAGCTGGCGCCAGAACAAAACTCCTGTCTTGATGAGCGTTAGTCATTGTGGAAGTGCTGGCAGAGTTAGTCTTGGGTGCTTTCATCATCGTGAAGCTTTCACCTTGTAATCAGGATAAAGCTTCTCCATCACACTGGCATGGCGGCAGAATCTCCTCCACCTCAGCATGAGCAGATATTTGATCTGAGCCAAGTGATAACACCGGTCTGTGTAGAACTAGAGAAACACAAAATACAACCAAGTCACTTCTTTTAAATCATATTTATAGTTTGTTTTGCTGCTACCGATTGCTTCTGTTCGATATGTCCTCTGTCATCACCTGGTGCAGTAGAGGAGGTAGGCTGTCAGCGGTGTACTCCACACTCAGGCAACTCTCCAGCTCCTTCTGCATGACGTTGGCCTGAGACACGAACGGCAAGGCCTCTGCCACCTGCCACCCAAAGGAAGGAGAAACCCAGTATCCGTAACACAAGTTAGAAGACCTGATTCCCGCAGTTCCTCATCAAACCCATGGTGATGTGTGAAGTGACAATTACATAAAATGTTGATGTTGAAACACTTTTAGGTTTTTTGGTTTACTTGATATAACAGAAGGTATATTTTCACTCTCACCTGAAGCCCCCTCCTGAGGGTCTGCTCTCTCTCAACACGGAAGAAGGAAATGTCCTTTGGGGGTGGAACAGAACTGAAACAAGAGAGGGATCAATCCAAACATAAAATACATGTTGAACCGTGGGTCAAATACATGTTATGCTGTGTTTTTCCCCACATAGGTGCCAAATGGGAGTGAGATTTTCCAGATAGGACAACATTTGGTATCCTAAAGTCAGTTTAGTTTACTAGTTTGTAAGTGACATTTCACCTGAGACTATCTATACTACCTGTATCTGCTATCTGGCACTCCAGCTACTATTTGATGCGGGCCTGCACATGATACACAATACAATCACAGCCATTACTGTCAATCAAGCTTTCACACCTGTAAGACTTGGATGGCGCTTCTCCCAGAGGAAATCCATTCTCTTCAATCTCTGCCCTGAGGGCTGAGAGTTGATCCGACAACTCAGCCTCCATCTGCTCCACTTTAACGGCGGAGGAAACCCTGTACGTGTCAGACATGGCAGAACTTCCCTTTCATTTGAGACCGAGAGGTACAGAAAACGAGGAAACCGAGATCCAAACATTCACAAGTTATGTGTCTTCAACATTTCAAACATTGTGAAACATGGCTCCTTTAATCCAAACACGGCTGCCAGATCTCTGCTGCCATGCTGGCTTGTTGTGGTGTTTCCATGGAGACGAGCCTCCCATGCAGGAAGGCTTCCTCTCCCTGCTTCCTGCCGTTCATCACACCGGGGTGCAGCAGCAAAGACAGTGACTACATTTGATCTGTAGAGGGCTCTGAAGTTACACGGGAGCCATTCTTGGTTAGGGTATGTCATCCATGCTGTTGGTCTTTTTTAAGATACTGTACTGGGCGTCTTGACAGTATTTTAAAATATAGAAATACACATTTGTGGAGCAATTGTGGAGCAGCATTTACCTCAGCAAGCTTCCATCCCACATTCAAAAACCTTGACTTGGCTCAAAGTAGATCCAGTCTTCTTGGATACAGCGTGTGATTGGTTCTCTAGCTCATGATGTGACTACCCAATAGCAAATCACCTCCACGGCACTGGCGGAGTCACGTCAGCAGCTGTGCAATTCCACCAGGGATAAAAATAAAAAAGGTACATCAAAAAAACTCAGAGAGATTTCAGTGCTTCTTCAAGCTTTATTTACATGCACCATCTCTGATACAACCAAGATAAGAACTGGAAATACACCTGGCAATGTCAACTTGATGTATTATTTTTTTTTTTGTAGGAGCAATAGGAAGAAAGGAAGTGTGGACATTGGCAGTGGGTGTTACTAAACAATACTGTCGATCAGAGAATGTGACCTTGAAAGAAAATGAATGATTCAACTCAGTATGTTGCATTTTAGGTTTTAAATCCACCGCGTGAAGATAAGCAGATCTATATTTGGAAGCATACTGGTGCAGAATATCACTGGAAAATCCCACATTAAGCCAATCAATCAATCAATTCAATATTCCTGTCACACCAACATCAGATAGTTCGACTCAATAGGGCATAACATTTGGATTTTCTTGACAACCCTAACGGTGTATACAGCATTAAATGGGATATTTCAACATCTGCCCGTGCTCATCAATGCTTGTTTTAGGTGGTTCAAAATCTCAGCCTGGTGGAACGGATGATCAAAACACACAGTACCTAGTCCTACCACAGCTCTGCACAATGGAAATGCTTTCATCTCAAATGTGAAACAAAATGAAATTGAATAGCGATGTTTCCTGAAACATGGATGGTCGAGTCCAATTGAACGAGCACAATCATCAATTCACCGAAAAAGACTTTGACCATTTCCAGCTGGCGAAAAATGTAAACCAAAAATGTCCTCCTGCTGTTCCTACAAAAACTGTGCTGATGTGGAATTGTTTTGCCCTTAGCACTGGATCCTAACATTTAAACACTTTATATCCTCTTATTTCCACTTAATTAAATGAAGAAATAGTTTGGCAATATTTAAAATGTCGTGGTTCTTTCCCACCTAAAATGGCAAATTGCTAACGTATGATACAACCTCCTCTCACAGGGATGAAAACACGACTTACCAAGCACCTGCTTTAGTGCTGATAACAAAGGGAGGCTACTAATGCAACTCCATTTGCAGCCACTCCCTGCTATCTTCTTATTTATAGCACCAAGTACTCCTTCAAATTAACAAAGACCAAAATATTGTGTTTGAGCGCTACAGACTCTCCCAGTGTGGTTATGTTATTCCAGTACCAAATGGTCCTAAGTGTTCACTAAATGGTGTCAACTACAGCTAAATCATGTTGCTTTGCTAAACACTGTCCTTAATTCTGTCCTAAACTCTGTATACTGCGCAGTACTTCCAATATTGCAGTAAGTGGAAGAGGGGGGGGGGGGTAAAGGTCAAGGAAAGGGAGCTGCAGCAGAAACACCATATTATCGCACCGCTTCAGAAGGAACGCAATTCACAGTAATGTCACTAAAATCACAGGGTCAAATTTGCAAAATAAAAATAAAACATTACGTACAAAACCACACAATGTAGATCATTTCACATCTTGATAACATTTTAACCTCTACAGATTGATATTTGGTGCATGACTTGGTGCATCCATGGGAGGAAAAAAAAAAAAAAAAAAAGCTTTTCAATAACACTTGTTTTTAATCGTTTAGTCCGCTTAGGCTAAATCTCTCAAAGAAACTTAAAAAAAAGATCATCAAGTATCCTCCACTGGAACGTAATGTAACATTCTCTGCAGCTTGTTCTGTAAACAGGCTGTCACCCACAATAGGCTGACAGCTGGTTTGGCAAAAATGTGTTTGTTTCGGTATGAAAGGGTGTGAAACTGGAGAAAAAGCAGGGTGAAAACATAAATCATCATCATCAGTTTCATGTATCACTTTGTGATATGAGTGATTCCCTGAGACTAACAAGAGCTGACGTTTTTCATATTGTTTTAACAAAACCTTCAAATCCATTCCAGTCAATAATACTGTTGTTCACACTGCCTAGACGTTGATCTGTTTTCCCCTCCAAAGACACCAGCGTGTGTCTCAGACTCTTAAAATGCAGTACCAAACATAATGACTGACATTAAAAATAATGGAAAAACACACTACATGAGTACACGTTCACATATTTGTCTTCCCTCTAGTTGCACAATGCAGGACAATGAATCCCAATATACATTTTCTCCACTTTTTTTAAATCACGCTGAGCTCTGAAGGAACCTCTCAGCTCGGGACCCAGCTCTGGGGTGAGGTCTGTTTGGAGCTGGAGAAGCTTCCTGAATTCCTGTTAGCATTCTGGGCAGGGGTGAGGTTAGAATCGAAGCTTAAGTCCAGGCAATCTGCATCCATCAGTTCGTTGCGGATGATAGAGTCCAGGTCACACTCAAGACTGCCGTTGAACACGTCCAGGTCCAAGTCGGCAGGAAAGCGGTCCTGAGCAGACACGCCCGAGCCAAGCTGCATAGAGGCGTTCTTGCTGGGAGACTTCAGGTGCTGCTGCTTGGCATCCGTATGGCCAGTGTCACTGCCCAACCCCAGACCTCCATTGACAGAGGTTGACAAGCCAGCTTGCCAACCAGGCACTGAAGAACTTTGGGCCTGACCTGCGCCAGCCTGGTTCGCCATCATAGGGTCTTTGCGGAGCAGCATGGCATTGCGGCGGGAGTTCTGTAGCGCGATGGCGGTGCTGGCCTGCGACATCAGCGGGTCGGACTGGGTGAGCATGACGTTGCTGTGACTGTGGGACTCCAGGCTGAGCAGATCCTGCATGGTCTGGTGTTCGCTAAAGTGAGATATGCAAGTGAAGGTGGTCTGCTTGTTCTCCTGGATGGTCTGCATGGGGGATTGCCGCAGGCTCGTGATGGACGGAGGGCTAAAAAGAGAGTTGGGCCCATAGCTGCCAGAGGGGCTACCCAGACTGCTGCCCGAGCAGCTGAAGGTAAACACTGAGCTCCCCTGCCCATTGGCTCCACTCTCTTCCTCTCCAGGAGGAGGTTGCTGGGATGCAGTCAGGCTGATATTGTCCAAGAGATCGTCCATCAGGCTGTCGGAGAGCCCGTCATTGAGGTTCATGGTACCTGCCAGGTCGGAGAGCCCCGTGGGCCCCGTGGAGGGGGACATGCTGCTGGGACTGGAGTAGAGCATTGGGGAAAGGGGCGAGTCATCGTCGGGTACCTCGTCCAGCTCCAGGTTGGCCAGGATGGGGGAGAGACGGCCGCTCAGCGTGCTGGCGTTGGAGTTGGTCCGGGAGCGGAAGTCCGTCCAGGCGTCCAACTCGTCGCTACTGCGGGAGGTGGGGCTTCCCGTCCACTTGGAAAGGCTTGACGAGCTCTCCGAACTGCCATCTTGAGTGGCCTGCAGCGAGGCCTTCTTCTTGGTGGCACGTCCCCTGGCACCCTTGATGTACTTGCTGTTGTCCATAGATACAGCCCGTCGCCGTGGAGCTTTGCCTCCCTTCCCGCCCTCTGGGTTGACCATCCACCAGGAGCTTTTCCCTGTTCCTTCATTCTGGACCTTGACGAAGCGACTATGGAGGGATAGATTGTGTCGGATGGAATTCTGCAATAGAAGTGGATAAAGACACAGTAAGAAAAGTACATTCAGGTTTTATTAAAAAAAACAAATGCTTTTATATGTTATAGCATTATTTCTTGAAGCAAATTAGAAAATATGAATTGTACATACCTAAAACACTTAAAACCTTTAACTAGATTACGGGCCTTGGTGTGCAGCTATTACTCTTGTAAGATAGAAAAGGTCTATACAGTTTGCTTGAACGTCAATATAGTTTGTATGAAGGTAGGAAATGTGTTTTTGATCAATGCTGTTCCACTAAGTGTATACCTGAAGACTAAAAACAGGCAACATCTACTGCTGTAGGCCTCTTTCATTCCACCACAGAAGGGGTGTTTTTCTTCTGGTACTAAACTGTTAGGCTACGTGAACAATACCAACACTGCAGATGATGCAAGTCTCTTACTGGAGAGACTTCCTTGCACCTCACATTATGACCTACTTCTGGCTGCTATGAAAGGTCTACAGGATTTCCCCGGAGATATTCCCAACCATGTACAAAATTAAACAGCTGGAGCCTGCGCTCACAGCCCACACTAAACGACACTGCAGCAACAGAGGAGGAACTGCAGTGATCTCTGCAGCGAAAAGGCCAGCTTCATAGGAAGGCTCTGGGAGAGGTCCAGCGTAATCCTCATGAGTCAACTGAGGTCCTGTTTAGACCCAGAGCCCATCTCTCAGAAGACGATACTAGTCTAACACCAAAACAAGAACACACACAAACCCCAACTAGACAGGACTGTAAACAAACACACTGTATGGAACCAATAAAGGCAGCTTTGAAGGAAAGCGCTCTCCAGCTTGGTGGTGAACCGGAGATCACTAACCAAGCATTGGCTGCCATCATCTTCTTCTCACGTATGAGTCAATGGAACGGCCTGCTGACATCAAACTTCTAGAAAAGCCCTTGCCCAAAGCCAATTAAAGGATTTGGCCAACGAGCGAGCACTTTCATCGGCTGCAGCAGCACATGTGACCGACTCTTAGAACTAATGCTCAGGTACCTTTTTCTTTTTTCTGCTCCACCCAAGTTAGCTGGCAAGGTTGATGGGATTTGTCAATCACTCAAAATAAGCCAATGGTCATTCGGTTGGGCTGGATTCCTTGTGTAATCCAATCTTTGACTTATATTCACTACCATGTGTACTGGTGACTAAAACAAAACCATGCCCAGTCCACCCCCTACAACATCACCGGTCACTGCCTTGCAATTTAGGGGAACACATTCATTTCATTAGTTTTTATAAACAATAGACTAGGTTGATGAATCAGCCTGATGCAACATTTTGCTCAGGAAATTGTTTTACATCCAAATTCAAAAAGGCAATCTAAAACACAAATGGCCCAAAAACTGTCAAACGGCTGTATGACTAATCTATGGTCACCCAATAGAATTTCTCAAATTTCCAAGGAAAAAGATAAGCATAGTGAAAGCACATCTCAAAAGCCCCTCTTGACAGTTTTGACAAATTCCAGCGCGAACCTAACTTATGTCAAGTCCAGGAAAAAGAAGGGTGTTTCCCTGTTCTAAATATGGTGAGAAACCTGGTCCTTCCCCATAGTTTGGGGTTTAGAACTGATATGGGAGTTTGTGTATCAAGAAACATGTCATTGCGTGTCTTTACCACTAATCAAATACTGCCATCTCTTGCTAAATTGATCAATATCATGTTTTATGATGAGCTGTGCAGTTCCATTTCATTTCAGCCGTTTTAATGTTTTCTATATTGCATCTAACAATAAAAGACCCCTGGGTGCTTTTTGGCTCCTTATGGTCAACCTGGTAATAAGAACAAGACCTTCAAATCCTCTGAACTTCATTGTGTCTCTTCCATTCATATGTTTCTTGCTGTAATCAGGTTACATATGTGGATGGAGAGAGTGAGAGAACAGCTTGTTTCAGGTTTTTCCAAGCAGAGACAAGTTACAAGTAATCAAACTGGTAAGTGTCACGGACCTTCGACAAGCAAGATACCTGATATCAGATCTGTCAACCGGGCCTGAACCACGTCAGCATCAATTCAATTTTACAATACATGGCCTGATGTGCTGACACGTCTCCTGCAGCCGTTATCTCTCAGAACTGATAAAGACATTAGTAAACAAAGACACTGCAACATAATGTGAACCGTATCACTGTAGCCAACAGTATTAAGGCTGCTCCTTTGTTTGGTGAGACATACAGTAAGGCAGGACCCCAACTCATAACAACCTGATGACCGATACAACATTCCTGTCATTCTCTGGGTGGTGAGAGGAGAGTGTGCTGTGTAGTAGCTGCAACCACTGGAAAGAAAAAGGGCAAGCCATATTGTATTTCTTCAGCTACTGAGAAATGTCCATTTTCCTATAAGCTGTGCGGGTGAGTACAGCATGAGCCGTACAGCATTTAAAAGATAAATCACTCCTGCCTTCCCCTCCCCCCCCCCAAACAGTCACAGCAGTGCTGCAGCACCCTTTGAGCGAAGCCTCGTTCTGAGCGGGGACTGGAGCGGCGCCAGTGTAGCCAGAACCAGATCCAGAGTGAAACAGTGAGCTTCTCTCACATTGCTACACGTTGACCTACATAATTTATAGTCAGCTGATTGATTCTCGTGCCACAGGAAAGACGGTGTGGCACAAAACAGCCCAATGCCCTTGGCTGGCCCGTGATGTTAGCGCTAGTACTCTAATCTGAGAGCTTGCATGGAGAGCAGCGGTACTAATTGAGCACCAAACAAATCCACAGGGGCGGAGCGTTTATTCAAGACGGAGATGACCCCATTTCAACCTGGAAGATTTAACCTACTGTTATAGCAACACACATCTGATCATGGAGGGAAACTGTAGATTGTGTTATGATGGTACCCCAATTGGAGAGAGGGGTGTGTGTGGGGGGTGGGAGGGTTCTGGATTTACTACTCTTCAGTCCCGGGCTGGACATGCTCTCCCTTGTGCAGATGACCAACCTGAAGCTAATTGCTAAATGTCTCACACACACACACACACACACACACACACACACACACACACACACACACACACACACACACACACACACACACACACACACACACACACACACACACACACACACACACACACACACACACACACACACACAGCTAAAAAGCATCTCCTAGGAAATGCTGATGTCAGCATCCTAACATTAACCCTTTCCTGAGAGACAAATATTTGTTTGCAACCATTGAATGTTTGTTTTTGGTGGCGAGGAAGCCTGCAAACCTGAATGGATAGAGACTGACAGTCAGGAAGCCAAGATAAATATACAGATAATAATTCTACTACAGCTTGCCCATATTTCTATACTGGGATTCCCATCATCTCACAGCAGCAGCATAGTGAAGTACAACAAAAACACTGTTCATGAAGAAACCCCCCCAAATAGACCTGTACCTCACATCTACAGTGTGGTGCAGGATTGCAAACCTATTTCCAGAGGGTCCCCCCCCCCCCCATTTAAATCCTGCAAAGCTCAGAGCTTTCATCAGACTTGATTCCCTGACAGATGAATTGGTTTTCCAGGCCAAACTAATCCTTGAAATCAAACAGAAGCAGGACCCTACTGTACCTCGCAAGAAGCCCCAATACTAGTGTGTGTAGTTCAGGGGAAAGTTACATTAACTTTGCAATACCTGCATTTTGAGTCTCGTGTTTTCCAGTAACTGAGGTCCATGTGCTTTGATTTTTAGGTGCAGAATATTTGCAATAAAACGTACACCCAATTTTCATAGGGTGCCTCATAAGAAGGCCATTTCAACTGACACTGATCTGGCCTGGCTTAGACGTCATTTGACAGCAAAGCACAGACTCACCCTGTCTCTATCAGGCAGCCACACATCTCCCATGTCCCTGCTGATTATCTAGAATGCAGACCATCCCATACCGACACCCAAATATGACCGAGAAGGAACCGTGCAGCATACGAAACCCCCCTACAGAACTGGTGTTTGTGTCTTAACTCAGTCGGATGCCACTGCAAAACACAGCACAAGAACCTGATCTTGCACCTCCGCTCACATAAAAGGCTGGAGCACAGTGGCTTCCCACCACAGTGCGGTCTTTGTTATGATGACAGAAAGCATGTCACCACTCACCTTCCAGCCAGCAGAGCTATTGCTGTCCCCTTTGTCCTTGAAATATGGCACAGACCTCACCATCCAGTCATAGATTTGGGACAATGTCAACCTTTTCTCGGGGGAGCTCTCAATGGCTTGGGTAATGAGGTCTGCATAGGAGTAGTTGCCCCAGGCGTTCCTGCGGGCAGAGGACTTCCTCAGCTGCTGGGATGCAGAGCCCGTGAGAGCCGTGGCAAGGGTCTGCGTGGATGAAGGGGACCCGTCAGCCCCTTCATCCTTACCCGGGGCGCGCTGAACCTCCACGGGCTGCGAGGTGCCGCTCAGCTCGCGGGGCTTAGCGTTGGCTTTCTGCGCGATGCCGCCCTCGGTGTCATTCTCATCATCCTCTTCTTCTGGGATTACGTCAGTGTCATTTGTTCCGGGCTTGTCCGCACCAGACTCCGGACGAGGCAGGGGCCAAGTGCAGGACCGTGGCCTCTTCTGGGGCTCGAAATCCGGATCTATTTCAACGTTTAAAGGAGGGTCATTGTGCGGTGCCTCGGCCATGTTACTCGCGATATCTCGGTCGTTGCACAAAGGGTTATAAAATCACTCGAGCCGCATTCCATCAATGTTGTCTGTTGGCTTCGGCGACAATTTACTACGCACGGTTATGCTAGTGTCCACCGTCTGTCCCGGTCCAGCACGTGTCCGTCCTCTCGCAGACGTTTATCCGTACTAGGCAAGCGGATCGGGATGAGCGGCATTAACACAATATTCCCATTTCTCGTGCACGGCCCACACCCCTGAGGAAGTGCATTGCAATCTAGCGAAATGTGCAGTTAGGAAGAGTCGGCGGCGGCGGCGGCGACTCTTGCAGGAATCCGAACGGCGTTCCTTTACAAGCGGCCGTCCTGAAATGCGATCTCGCGACTTGCATGCCCCCCTCCACCACCACCCCGCCACACAACCAAAAAAAAAAAAATCACCACAACATTAATGTCACCACATCAGCTTCATCATCCCGTCTACAGCTGCCATCTTGACCGTTCCCTTTCCCCCCCCCACCAAGTTCTTTATCATCCGAGCTGCCAGTCGGCTGTGCGGCGCGCGGCTCTCCGGACACCATCAAGGCGGAGGTTGGTTTCAAATAGGCCCAGCTCCCGAAAGAAACCTACTGGAGAAATGTGGCGACGCTCAAAACCACCCCGCTCCCGGCTAAAAATGACGGATAGCGGCAGTGCAGCTCTCGCATCTTGACACGTCCAGCATAGTAACCTCTGCGGCCAGCAGTCTGCCGTACGGTTCATTCAATCCACTGCTGTGCTGGCGCAAACCCTCCGCGTCCGTGTGGAGAGAAGAGAGACCTGCCCCCTGGACTGCACACGAATTAAAGCGACAGTATGTAACAGTATGGATGTCCGCTTGACAGTGGCGTAACTACTCATCAGTGCGATGTGCATTTCCTGTCTCGTATTCACACTGTAGCGTTGGCTTGAATGACAGCAGGGCAGGCGAGCCGCACTCTTTGGTGTGAAACGTGGTCAGGAATAATGCAGGGTTGGCACGCGCTGAAAGCTGCAACAATGTCGCTCTCACTTCAAAATAAAATGAACATTATTTGAGCCCCTTAACGTGATTCTCTTAACATGTTTGAAACCAGTAAGCCAAACTGCAGTAACTTATTTTGTTTTACAAGGTCAAAGGTCATTATTAGAGTCTACCCATTAGTAGATTAGTAGTAGTACATTGGTTGAGGCGAGAGGTACACTTTGAAGTCTTTTCCTCCTCACTTTCATTTCTCACACAGTTACTGCTCTTTGGTTTTGCAGGGTAGTGTATAATAACGTCATTATTTTTTTTATAAAAGCAAAACAGTTGCTCACAGGCAACCAATTAAACATCAAACAACCGTAGCAGTGTGAACCTTGTGAATTATTATTGGCCTCCTTTATCAGGCTAGATACAGAAAATAAAATTGTAATGGTGCCGTTAATAACATGTAAACTAAAACACTTCATCTCCAAATTACACAGCACCGGTTCCTTTTGGCGAGCATGCTTTAAGTTTTGAGTAAGAGTGCACTGCCGCTGTACGTGCCAAACATTAAACACTGATGAATGAGGCCCAATGTTATTGTACAGTGCATCTGTGAAATGCTGAGATAAACATTTCACAAACACCACTTTCATAAATAAACACAAATCGACAGCTTTGGATCCCAATCCGTTCTGTAACCGCTGTATTTAGATTTAACAGTGTCAGAACAATATACACTTCCTTTAAACAGATAATATTTCTTTCAAACACATAAAACCTCTCAATAGAGATCGCTTAAAACCGCTCTTAAATCTTCCTAAAAACATTTCCACCAACTCTCCCAGGGTTATACAAAAGTAAATACAGTTGGACCATTACAATACAGAGCTGAAAGCAATAAGACACCCCAAAGGCTCATCTTAAGTACAATCTATACACACTGTGTTAAGTGCAAAGGCAGAATAAAATGATAAAAGGCTGTAATAACTCAATAAATATTTTCCAGTAATTTGATCCAGAGTCTCTGTACAGGGTTCTGCACACATCCTGTTGAATAGTCCCATTCGATTTGTGCTGGCGCAGCTGGATAGGGTGTGTAGGAGTAGTGTTCTGTCTCGGCTGTTCTTGGCAGATAGGAGGGCTTATGGCGTACAGCCTGCGTAACGAGGTTGACTTTTCCCCCCCAACTGCTACACCTGCGATTTTGTGCTTCTGTCCCCCTCCTCCCAATACTGTTCTGTCTGCATTTCCGTAAGACGAGACACCGTCCTCTGGAAGGCAAACAGTTCCTCTTCCCCGCTGAAGATGGACAGGCTGCTGGCTGCGTCCTGTTGAACAGTGGATTAATTGTTGCTCTGTGTTATTCACTCAATAGGAAATCATTTCACACTGGAGTCTTTCCATTGATGTTTCAACACATGAGCTGTATGAGCCGATCTACCTTTGTTCCTGTGTTGCAAGTCCTACTGACCAAACTACTTCAGCCGGTTTCATTATCTACATTTTCCACAGGAAACATGCAGCCAGTATGAAAAACAGGTTTAGCTGAGAAGAGTCCTTACCCTTTTCAGCCCCAGATCATCCATGAGAATGTGACTCTCGTCGTGATCATGATCCCCTTCATGTACAAACATGTTCTCCAATGGGTGATCTGCAAGAATCACCACCCGCACCTGAATCCACATGAAATAAAATAAAATAACATTAACTTCCAGAACATTGATCAAGTTCAGCATCTTACCACAGGTCAAGTGTGTGACAACAATATGAATGCTTGCCGGCTACCTTATGGTCATAGAGGGCATCTACAAGCGTTATGAGCCGCCTGGCTTGAGTCTTCTTGTTCAGCGTCAGCAGAGGAATGTGTCGAACGAAGATGGTGTCAAACAGCCTGGACATCTCCAGGTAGTCGCTGGCCCCTAGAGGCTGAAGCAATTAAATATCAGGTCAGTTCAAACTGTTCACCATGTTATCAAGCCTGTCAGAGTAGGATTTCTCATCTAGAATCACTCATGTGTCCTTGACCAGAGCACTAACCTAGATTAGTTGTACTATTTGCCATCTCCATGATTTTTGACATCTGATCATCCACACTTGGCCTGAAAATGCCCGTTAGAAGATTCTTGTGACTGTATGCATTTATGTCCACATTAGTTTGTCCCACTCCTCTCCATCTCTCTAGATTGCTTTCAAGGGCATTATGGCTGGATTGCATCAAGACCATGTAGAATTCCTGTCATGGTACAAACCTGACAACTTTCAAATCTGATGTGAATAAATACCTGGGACACTAACAAAGGAGTGCTGAAAAGGTTATGCCCATTTGTTAAATGCTGCTTTGAGTGCTACTCCATTCTTTCTAACAGACTGTTTTGTGTGCATCCAGACCCGTCAGTGAGTTCTGGGATGATAAGATGAGACAAAATATCGGCAATAAATGTAGTGTAAATAATAAAGTGTATAGCCACAGAAACACCCAAAAATCCTAGATTAGCAGTCATACTCTTTTAAGACTGATAAATGTAGAGCTGCTATGCCACTATAATATCATTATACTCATCATGTAATATGTATTTCATGCAAGATGAAGGGCCGAGACACTCACTCTATCACACAGCTCCTCAAAAGTACAGTCTGCTATGGTCCCACACGCTTTGTTCAGGCGGACTTTCCTACCTTGCACATTCATCACCCTCGGTCGTGTTACTGTGGGGGAAAAGGAATTATGGTAACAAAACATCATAAAGCAACAGTAACAAAAAGAATGAGAAAAAATCCCATAATATCAGCTCCAGTATTACCAAGTTAAATGCTCATCCACTTACTGTCATTCTGTTTGAAAGCCAGCTCATCGAACATCTTATCTAGTGTAGCTTCTGCGTCAGCCTCACTTGAGCTGGATTCAAATGCAATAAGGCGACATTAAAAACACATTTATAGTACAGGTCAAAAACCAATGAAGCAAAGTAAACCTAAATACATGAACTCCAGATGAATGAAATATAGTTATCGTTTGGTTTGCGTCACATATTTCTTACAGAAAGTAGAGTTTTCCAGCAGATGGTTTATTGCTTTTGCGGTAATCTATCCCAGAATCCAGGCGAAGAGTTTGGCAATATTGCTGCAAGAGAGGGCAAAAGAAAGATTACCAATATGCGCCTTTAAAATATAAAGATGACAATCGAAGTTGCAATAAGCTTGCAACAATTGGCAACTGGTGTTCATGATTTCCACTCTAAGACATGTACTTGTGGAATGTCAAAGCCACAGTGGCTCAGCTCTTAGATAGTTAAGTAACAACTTCTCCTTACCTGCAACACGGCAATAAAAGGCACGAAGTTGACTCTCTGTAGCCCATTTTTATACAAGTCTGAGGAAGAGAGGGCCTTATCAGATACTTTCCTATTTTCTTTGATGAATCTATTTAAAGTTTAAAAGTCTAGTGCATTCAGAAAGTATTCAACCCCTCTAGAGCTTTTCTGTATTTTTGTGGTGTTGCAGCCTGAATTCAAAATGCAGCCTGTTTCAAATGTAGGAAAACATATTTATACTGTATATATTATTCTAGAAGTCTAAAACCCTCTAAGGAAAATACTCTGTAGAAGTAGAAGCACCTTTGGCAGCGACTGCAGCTTTGAGTCTTCTTGGATTCATTGGTATCAGCTTGGCACATCTGGATTTGGGGTTTTCTCACATTCATCCCTGCAGATTTGCTCAGGCAAGTTGGATAGAGATCATCTGTGAACGGCTATCATCAAGTCTACAGATTTTCAATGGGATTCAAGTCTGGGCATTGACTGGGCCACACAGGACCTTCACAGTCTTGTTCTGAAGCCATTCCAGCCATTGGCTGTATGCTTCAGGTCTTTGACCTGTTGCCCTAATCTAAAGGTCTTTGGCACTCTGAAGGTAAAACTGGAAAAGGAAAAACAAAAACACAAAAACACACAAAAACAAAAAAAAACAAAAAAACAACAACTACAAGTCCCATGATGCACCACAAGCAGGCCAGTGCAGCCAGCTGATTACCACAGTGGAATCACTTGGGAGGGGTACTTCATTCCCAGCACTTCTCAAACAGAGGCAAGAAGCAAGAGAAGAGCAAACAGGATTCACTCCATGGTACACCAAAGGAGCCACTGGTAAAGTAACAAAGACTTTCTCCATTCCATTGTTTAATGTTGGAAGTACAGCACTGCAGTAGAGTGATTAATCAGAAATATGTGGCCTATTGTTAAATATTGGTTGTAGGTTGCCCATATGTAGGCTATTGTTGCATACAGGTCAATTTGATCAGTTTTGTTTTGTTTGTTTTCTGTTTGAGGGTGTTTGCAGCTATATTCTGAGTTAATTGCTTGTTGTTGTTTGAGAGAGCTCTTCAGCCATAGTCCAAGTGACAATGTTTGATTTGAAGTTATAGTGACATTAGAGGGTCTCTTTATTAAAAACAAATGCTGCAGATGTTTGAATGTATTTGAACAGTTATCCATTAGATATTAAGTATGAAAAGTCCATTTATTGTTCCAAATTAAATCAAATCACATTTATTTGTATAGCCCTTAATCACCGTTACAGTCTCTAAGGGCTTCACAGTGCCCAACATGTGAAAATAATAAATGGTTAGTACACGACATCCCCCAGCCTTAGACCCTCACAGAGGACAAGGAAAAACTCCCACAAAACCTTATTGGAAAATTGGGAGAAACCTTGGGAGGGGCTACTCAGAGAGGGATCCCCCTACCAGGACGGTTGGGTGTGCAATAGATGCCGAGTTTGGGCAAGCAGAGTATACACAATATATGAAAGTTCATTTTGGTGGGACATCCAGATCTGATGGGGCGGCATCACAGCAACGGCAACTCAGTCAGCGTTATCATAGGACTAGGGGACCACGCAGACGCCAACTCTGCCCAGATAGGAGAACGCAACGCCTTAGACCCCCTGTATACTTAGAAGAACTCAGTGGGCTGTACTGACTGGTGTCCTTCTGACAAGATCTCCCATCACAGCCAAAGAACTCTGTAGTCTTGTCAGAGTGGACTTTGGGTTCTTGGTCACCTTCCCGACTGAGGTGCTTCTTGCCTGGATGCTCAGTTTGGTCGGACAACCATGTGTAGTGTCTGGGTAGATCTATTTCCTAATGACTGAGGCAACTGTCCTCTTGTGAAACTTCAATACATTAGAAACTGTTTTATACCGTTAGACAGATCTATGCCGGCTCATAATTCTGCCTCTGAATTCTACGGACGGTTCCTTGGACTTCAGGTTTCTGCTCTGAAATGCACGATCTTCTGTGGGACTTTAAGACTTCATTCATTCTAAATCATGTCCAAACAAACAATTGAATTGTCGACAAGTGTCCTTAACCAATTTGTTGCAAATGGGGTGAATATTTATTGACATTTCAGCTCATATTTTTAATTAGTCTGTAAACAAATTGTTAATAAAAAACATCCTCTTTGACATTATGCATTATAGCGTATAGATCAGTGACACACATGCTAATTTAATTCCTTTCTAATTTAGGCTACACCACCACAAAATGTGAAAAAAAATTCAATGGGGTTGAAAACTTTATGAAGGCACTCTAGCAAACAAGATATATTGAGGAAATGCCACTTGGTACTTACCTTCAGGGGGACGGTTAGAAGTAGCTACCACAACAACGCCGTGCAGGAACAGGTTCTCAAAAAGCTGCTTGAGAATCATAGCATCAGCGATATCAGTGACCTGTAAGATTGTGTTACAAATAAATCAACGTGGTCACACCTCTATGTTGTTAGTTGTTTTGCAGATCAATGGTTAGAGCACGGCACCAACGCAAGGTTAAAGGTTCAATTGCTACCGAGGCCAGAGACACTAAAAATGTATGCACTCCTGACACTGTGAGACTCTTAATAAAATCCATGGCTCTATTGGGGAAAAGATCCTCGCCCATTTGCTGTAGGTTGTATAGTTGTTACCTGAAACTCATCGAAGCACAAAAGGCTAGCCTCCTCACTAATCTCCTCAGCAACCGGTGCAATGGGGTCATAGGATTTGGCCATCTTCCCTGCTTTCCTCTTTGGCATGCTCTGTTTCAGCCGGTGGATCCCTAAAAACAAAAAGAGCAAAAATCAATCTTGGCTCTAGTTGTGTAGGATATCCTGTAGGATGTAAAAGATGTTTGGTCCAGAGGAAGTACCAACAACAAAGGAGGATACACATAAACACTGGAAGCTTCTTGGCTAAAAGGTGTGTCTTTGTTTTTTACTTCTCTAGACCCGAGAGCCTTTGCATCTCGGGGTATACAGGTCTCACTTTCTACATTAGGAGTACTCACTTCTATGCACATCCAACATGAAGCCATGGAAATGAACCCTCTTCTTCTTTTCAGCCTCGACGTGTGAATAAAACATGTCCATTACCATAGTTTTTCCTGTACCTGGGCACATTAAAGGACACACAAAATAGGACTGCATCAACATGTATGGACAACTTTAGCAAAATAATTCAACTTAAATGTAAAATTCTGTGGCCTACATTACTTACCAACATCACCGTAGATGTAGTAACCTTTTGGAGGCTTGGGTTTTGTGAACAACTGCAAGATATAGAAAGAAAAAAACTATAATATAGTCTTGAAACGTTTCCATCTGTTGGCCAAAGGATGAAATAATCAGTGAACATGAGGAGATGATGCTTACTACCATGGAAAAGAAAGAAGTCGGCGTGTTGCTGTATCCTCTCAGGGTTTTCCGCAACCGGTCCAGTTTCTGAAGCACTGCCTTCTGATGTTCATCCTCGCGCAGCACGCCATCCGCAATAAGACTGCTGTAGTGTTGCAGTGGCCCGCTGAAGCCGGCGTTGGCTTGGCTGTCCTCAACTGCCTGCTGTGCCTCTGCCGTGTAACCTTGGAAGTAACAGCACAGATAAAGACACATCAGATCGCTACTTTGAACGCCTGTTTTCCCCCCTCAAATCTTAACCGGAGTATACTGATGTGACCAGGCTGACGTTACTCATGGTGGACCATGTTCACAGGTTAGCAAGTTACAGCTGTACCATTACATTAAAAGTACAGTGACAGCCAGCAACATTTCTACTTTAAGGATAAAGACACAGTGGGTGAACGTTACAAGGTAAGTTTATTCAGTAGGGCAGTTGTTTATGGACGTACTATTTTTAATTGTTAAGACTTTTAACAGATAAAAACAGCAGTTAAGGTTAAAAGGTAGAGCTAGCTAGTCAGCACTACAACATCAATAGATTACATCACCAACGTATAAACTGCATTTTCAGTCGAGGGCCATCAAAATGACTCACCAAAATTACAGTCTCACCTCGTCTGGAAACGCCTGTCAAAGTCGTCAACAACTTTCTCGAGGAATACTGCTCTTTCAAAAGATATCGCAAAGCCGGCGCAACTAAGGGTGACATCTTTAGGGACAGCGGTATGCACGTCGCCATCTTGGTTTCAAATTTCGTCGGCAAAACTTTATTAGCAAACAAAACATACAAAGGCGAGCCTCGTTGTCAGCCAACAGAGGGCAACGTTTCATTCACGCTGTCCAGAAGAGTATCGTAACAATTCTGTGTAACAACGTTATATTACACAACAGCACTATATTATAACGTGGCGGTGAAAATGGGTTGCAACCGTGCTGATGAATCCAATCCGAGCTTTTATTGGTTACGGTGACAAACAGGGAGCTATTTATCACCCCTCCCTCTCGTGCATGCAAACCACTCACACTACACTTGCTTTGGCAACTGTAGAAATTCCATAATACCCATGAGTGTATTAATACTCTGTTTATTGCTGTTTTGAAATACATGGTAGCCTAATTCATCAACGTATAGAATAATGATGCTGCGCAATGTGAATCTAGACTAGACTAAAATAAGAAAATGCACTCCGTGTTAAAATAAAAAATAAAAAATGGCAACACAGCAATAGCAGTTTCCTCCAGAGCTCATGCAAATAGCTGCTCCAGAGATATTTGCGTTTGATGTGGGGGGGAAAAAAATGAAAACAGACAATGAAAATATACTTATAATATACAAGGTATAATTTACTATTACCTGTTATAATATGAGATAGGCTAATTGAACTGTGAATAATAGATAGATGATAGATCAATTATATAATAGATAAAAACGTATTTAAAAAAAAAAAGTATATAAGATTGGTAAGGAAACTCAAATAGAACAGAACAATTATACATATATATACATATATATAGCACACAAGCTAATGTACTGTACATGTGTGTGAGCATACACATGTACAGTACAGCATTAGATAGTGCACTACACACACACACACACACACACACACACACACACACACACAGAAAGATAAAGCTTTTCCATTCCATTCAATATTTATACTTCCTCAGACTTTCAAATGAAGGTCCCATCATAATTGGCTGTCCTTAGTCTAATTATATCTCACCAGTACTGAGCTTGAGCTGCAGACAAAACATGAGAGATAACCGTCCTGGTGTCACAGGCTTACAGGCTTGTTGCCATGACAACAGAGGAGCCGTTTTCTGTCCTTCTCTCCCCCTCGCTCTCTCTCGCGCTCTCTCTCTCGTGCACACACACACTCACTCACTCTCTCTCTCACTCTCTGTCTGTCTCTCTCTCATACACACAGTACTACAGTGGAATCCGCCTTGCTTTGAGATTCGTGCTCTGCTATTGGAAGCACACAAACATAGGAAATACAGCAAGGGATACTCCTCCAATCCATATCTGTTTTGGATGGTGAGTGCCTATTGACCAACAATTATTTGTTCACATGTTCCCCAATCGGTCTTTGTGTTGTGCATGAAAAATCTGCTTAAAACGAGATGAATCATGCCAGGATGTCATCATTTTTTTTGCAGTTCCTTCATTCCGGTTAGCTCTGCTGCTGGATGGGAGACGTGCCACATGTTTCTTTTCTTGTGGCTGCTTTTTTTTTTAAAGATTAGGGTGAAAGCTGTCATCCTAATGGTAATTCATAGCTGGGTAGCCATGGTGAAGTCAATTTCCCCCTCCCTCTGCCACTGCTGAATGCATTAGTCTAATGAGATGTCTGCAGCCTGTGTGCCGAGCAGCAGCAGCAGCAGCAAGCAGCAGCAGCAGCAGCAGCAGCAGCAGCATTGACTGAAGGGACGGGGGAGAGCAGGGAAAAAACAGATACAGCAGGAGCAAGATGGCTTTCACTGCATTGTGAGGGATTTTTGGTTTATAGTCATCTGTAGCCTTCTGGGACCTGAGACAAAAGGGCTTGGCTCTCAGGCATTCACAATAGAAGACAGCAGGTAATAGAAGCCCCCGTGGTCTACGGTGTTATCATAGTAGGATGGAGGTGCTGTTTCCTCCAGAGCTCATGCATGGCTGCCTTTGTGTTGTTTGATTACGCTGCTCTATTAAATGCTGTTCCTCTCACTGCATCGCTCAGCTGAGCACTCTGCAAGCTGCCGATGTTATTATGTTGCTGTTGTATACCCCGCCAAGCCATTATGCTCCCACTACCTCTGCTCTGCATTGATGCTAATGGCGCTCTCTCATAAGAATATGTGTTATTTGGCAGTTGTGGGTTTAGATTAATGGAA
Source organism: Hoplostethus mediterraneus (assembly GCA_034670385.1). Taxonomy (NCBI): domain Eukaryota; kingdom Metazoa; phylum Chordata; class Actinopteri; order Trachichthyiformes; family Trachichthyidae; genus Hoplostethus; species Hoplostethus mediterraneus. Next base: position 11,630,207 of record JAXDDW010000007.1, read on the forward strand.
AACAATGTGCAATACATTCACACATTTTACGCCTTTCCACTGTGGTTTTTTTCTATGTGTCTGTTTGAGCTCAACGGTTGTTTGTGTCTTCTTTGTGTTCCCCCTGCATCTCCAGCTCCAAATGAGTGTACCTGCAGCAACAGCACAGAAATCAGACAGCAACAGTGAAATGCAATCAGCTGCAGTGACTCCCTCCTTCATTCCCAGCCAGTCAGGGAAGATACCGGGCAGGAAGAGAGGGAGACCCCCACTCCGCAATGTCGCCAAAATGGATTTTCCAAACCGTTACCCTGAATCTCTCCCTCCCCTGAAAGTGCCAAAGAAGAGGGGGAGAAAGCCGGGCTTCAAGGTCAGCCAGATGGGGGGAACGGGGATGAGATATAGTCTGTGGATGCAGCTTGTTTAAAAATGCATGTGTACACACACACACACACACACACACACACACACACACACACAGTCCCAGTGTTACAGAGGGAGACTCAACATCTGTTAGGCTTGGTTCTGCTAAATTCAAATATTATGTAAATATTGCTCCGTATAAACCGGCTGTGAGAAGATGAGGAGTCAGCATTGTATTTACTTCCATTGGACTGGTTAATGGTGACATAGTCTGCAGCTCTGAGCACACAACACCTTATACACATTTGGTATTAGGTTTCAGTTCACACTTTCAGTCCAGCAGCCCTCCTGCAGGATGTAATATGTGTACACAAACACTGTGCACGAATGAACAAAGGAACACAAGCGTTTCTTCCTCTACAGCTTAAACCCAGGATGGTGATGACGCCGTTGGCCATTTCCCCGCCCAGCAGCACCCCCGAGCCGGACATGAGCTCCATCCCTCAGGATGCCGCCACCATCCCCCACTCTGCCACGCCCCAGGTGCTCACAGGTAGGACGCAAAACACCCCAGACTCCAGTATGAGGACGGGTGATGGTCTTTTACCGTTTGGTGTGACCTTAAACACGGCATGCGTTTGAATAGCTTGAAATCCACCAGCGATGTGTTGAAACATGTTCGTGGATCATGTATGTGATCACCTCTTTCTCTCGACCTCTCTCGCCCGTTTCCCTTTCCCTCTCTTCTATCTGCACCTACCAGTCTGTATCTACATCAACAAGCAGGCCAACACGGGCCCCAACCTGGACAGGAAGAAGGTTCAGCAGCTCCCAGACCACTTTGGGCCAGACAGGCCCTCCGTTGTGCTGCAGCAGGCCGTCCAAGGCTGCATCGACAGCGCCTTCCAGCAGAAAGCAGTGTTCACTCTCCTCACACAAGGCTACGGCGGAGAAAAAATATCAGGTATCTCACGTAAACCCCTTTATGTGTTAGATGCCCATCAGGTATATCGGTTTGGACATCAGGAGAGGATAGCTACAGTTAGAGTACACGTTAGCCTGATTACAGCGTACCAGCACTACACCACTGTACCTTAAGACGCCATTGAGAATCATCACAGCCGTTAGCAAGGCAAATACGACCAAATAACCAACTAAACTGCAATAGGTTTTTTTTCAAGTGTTCATGTGTTTTGCTCTTTCAGCCACATTTGATGGGAAGCAGCACCTCCTGAGCCTCCCCGTAGTGAACAGCATCGGCTATGTGCTGCGTTTCCTGAAGAAGCTATGCCGCAGCTTGCACTGTGAAAACCTCTTCAGTGATCAGCCCATTACCCAGCACAGTAGTGGCTCCTACCAGTCAGATGGTATTCCACTTTCTGCATTGTGTCTGTTTAGTAGAAGCTGCAGTAGAAATATATAACCGCATACTATCTGGTTGGGTTGATACTGACTCCAGAAGGACTTTGCCTATCCGTGTCCCTGTCTTTAACGTGTCTTTGTGTTTCCGACAAACACAGCAGAAACATCCCTGGCTGAGGACTACCATCTAGACCAGTCGGACTCCAAGCGCTACTCCGTGGACCCCGGCGACTCTGCCTTCAGCTCCATAAGCTCCTCCTACTCCCCGAAGGCGTCCTATGGGTTCCGTTCGTCGCAGCAGTTCTCCAACGGCTCCGCCCCCATGGGCATGTGCAGGCAGTCGTCCAGCAGCCCGAACACTTTCCTGGAGGCCAACAGGACAGGTGAGGGGCCGTCCGAGGTAAAGAAAACGGTTAGCCACGTAACGAGCTAGGTCAAGTCAGGTTAATTGTACAGCCCTTAATCCCAGTTGAAGTCTCGACGGGCTTCACAACAAGAAATGAAAATGATCTTGCTGTGATAACGAAAAGTAAAGCTCCTTCGTCTTCTCCCAGGAGGCTATAATGCATCTCCAGAGTCCCAGGAGTCCAAGGCTCCCCCCAATAAGGACCCATCTACCTGGTCCGTGGAAGACGTGGTCTGGTTCATCAGAGACGCCGACCCCCAGGCTCTGGGCCCCCACGCAGACGTCTTTAGGAAACATGTAGGTTTCTTCACCGTCACAGCTGGGTGAATGGATGTGTCGCATGCATTGTGATATTCTCGTTGATTTGACGTGATATTTCTGCTTTTCACAGGAGATAGACGGGAACGCCTTGTTACTTCTAAAGAGTGACATGATCATGAAATACCTTGGACTGAAGCTGGGGCCCGCTTTGAAGCTCTGCTACCACATCGACAAACTAAAGCAGACTAAGTTCTGAAAACTTCCTGCCGGTTATCCGTTTCGCCCCAAAGGGTCGAGTCCAACAATACAGTTCGCTGATAATTTTGCATTTCATGACGTCATGTAGTGATGAATCCAAATTCACCTCTCTCTCTCTCTCTCTCTCTCTCTCTCTCTCTCTCTCTCTCTCTCTCTCTCTCTCTCTCTCTCTCTCTCTCTCTCTCTCTCTCTCTCTCTCTCTCTCTCAATATTCTCTTAATATTCTCTTTTTGGCACCGGTTTTGAATTAACAACTCTCATTTTGTGGTAAGCTTCCTCCGTGCACATGGTGACGTAATGCAATCAGTAAAGGAAGGCCAGCGTGAGGAGAAGGTAGTCCCGGTTACTCGTAGGATTTCAGTGACAGGCCTTCGTCTACCACCTGAGCAACACAGGCCTACGACCGTTCCATGCTGATTTGAGAATTTCATCATTTGACAAGAAATCTATAACAGAAAACACTTTATACCTTTCTCAAAACTGACGGGGATCTTGTTTGAGCTCAAAACAGATCCACTCTACGACTTTCCTGCAAAAAGAGCATTAACTGCTAGCTTGTTTTTTGATTGAGATTTTAAAAAATTGATTTTGATACAATTTTTTCACACTACTGTATAAAAGAAGGTTCCATTTGATTAGTAAAACAATCATTCTTTTTAATATAATTTTAATACAAAACAATATAACCTAAACTAAATAAAAACGATAGCCTACACAGAAAGACAGAGTCTCTCTTGTTAGCATATAATAAGAAAAACAAGAGTATTGTGAACGTGATATAATATTTATGTTTCAATATGCAAGATTGTTACATGCCCCCCCATAGCCTCTCCATGCATACTCGCCAGAACTGGTTTTTACTATGTTTCTATGTTTTTAAGCATCAGTGTTGAGAGGCTGTCGATGTACACCAAACACTTAAATGTTACACTGAGAAAACCTAACTGGCTATCTAAATGGGTATATGATATAGTATTGCTTTTGTATGCCACTTTGGTGTACAGTATGCATCCTTTTTTAATCAATTAACCTTTGTAAGTGAATGCTGCTGTAAAAAATATTACATGTAAGCCATGCCTAGTGAGATCAAGCTAAGGTGTTTTATTTTGAAAAATCATTATGAATAAGAGTTTTAGAGAAAGCTGAGTGGATCAGTACTCTTTACTGGTGCTAAAGTTATCTATGTATTTAACTGTTTGCTTTTTGTGTTTGTGAGATGTACATTAAATCCTATGTGTATACTGTACCGTATGTGAGTATTAAATTAAGAAATCAAGTAATCAGAGCTTGTGTGTGAAAAGGACTTTTTATTTCTCTGCTTTGTGAACTATTTTCATTTCAAGGTTCAAGGTTCAAGGTTTTTTATTGTCATGTACACAACGTTCACAGAAGCAAAAGTGTGTAATGAAATTCTTGTGTCTCTTCAACACCTAACGCTAATGCTAAGACAGACATAATTTAAAAAACACAAGAAATATAATAAGAAAAAGTACAAGATTGAATGGAATGGAGTCATGGTGAAGGGTTTTATATCGGTGGTTTATTGAAATATGTAGGAATTATCATGTTTTCATGCCTAAGACCCCTAAATGAATCCAGATTCGGACTGGGCCCCCACACAGCCGAGGATCACTTGGCCGGGGAATCCATCTGTCTGGTTTTTATTGCCTTGACTTAACACAGAATGGTGGCCTGTATCAGTGGTTCCCAAAGGAGGGATCTGGGACCTCCAGGGCTCCTTGAGGGGCTCCCAGAGGGTCCCCCAGGCAGGAATATGAGTTCATACAAATTCATAATCAACAATAATCTCATAGGACAATCACATGGAGGTATGTGGTCTAATGCACATCTATTCGGTGGTCCTTCACATAAAAGCATTTGGAGACCCCTTGCCTTTATCATCACCATGATTGGGTGAAATTAAGTGAAAGGTAAGACTGTAACCTGTGGTGTGATTATTGTCTTGATCAAAATTATCATTGTGCTTATAGCAAAATCAATATACATTTTGCTGTGGGCAGACTAAGACCCCTTGGTGGATCCGTGGACCACTTAGACAACCATGAAAGTGTCATTAATGCAATAAGAAGTAAAACGTGACATTCAATATATCTGAAATGGAAATCTCACCAATTTTGTCCAGTGGATTTATTATAATAATAAAATGCCACTTAACCCCAAGGTATGGCAAAGCCCCTGCGTCTAATATCATCTGCCACCAAAACTCGATTTCTAGGGGCAAGTGGAGCAATTACTCATCACAAAATCTTATTATTACGAAAATGTGATTAATTATTAGACGCAGGTTGCCAAAACTACCTCGCACAGACTCCCACATCTTAAGAGGACCCACCACCTATGAAGGTTTACTCCCTCATGGCGTAATCTAAGTGTTGCATTGCTCACTGTGAGGGCGACAGTAGCGTACAGTCATAATGTTGCAGGTTACACCTAAAGCAGGCAGGGTTTCTGAGCAGAGCAACAGTGAACTTCTGATCAGGCTGTGATGCACACGGGTGACGCCGTGCTCCCATAGTCGCATAACCAAAGACTAGCGTGGGATCGGTCCCTGCTGCTCCTCATCTGGAATAACGTCGGGAAAATCGAGAAATTCACTCAGCATTTTATAAGAAGGCGCACAGTGTGAGAATAATCCCACTTGGGCAAACGTCTTCATCGGAAGGGATTTTCTGTACTTTGCAGGAGCCAGTGCAGATTTATTCCGATATAGGATCACCAAATTTATACTAAGGTAAGTAATTGCCTGCAGATGTATTATGTCAGCAGCGGAATGTAGGTTATTTCAAATTATAGACGCACTGAGCGATGATGATGTTAATGGATCACGCATTTTAAACATTTTCCTCTATTTTGAATGAATGGGATTGGGGAGAGGGTTGTTTTTTTTTGGCACCTGCGCATCCCTTAAAATAAAGGTATTACGTTCTAAAAATAACCAGACAATCTTGAGAAATAATTCCACGAATTAACCAAAATGTCACCGGGATTAGTTCATTTTACGGGCTTTTATTGTTCTGGCGTGATTTCGTGGCGGCATTGAGAGAGCCTTGCCTTGTCGTTATTAAAAAATAGGCCTGTTATGGTTATGAAATGTGTTTTTTTTCCCACCCGATGCGCATGGAAAGATGTCATTAGAAACAGGATGGTGGGATCTAATCTGAAAATACTCTCACTGCGTCGTTTCCATCGGAATGCAGCAGCGTTTCTCCTGCTCGCACAGAGGCGGTTAGCACTAACAGCATAAATCAGATGTAATTTCTGCAAAGCATGAAATTAAATTGCAGCTGCTAACCTTTATTTAGATTGAACAAGCCGTCCATACCTGGCCTGTGTTATATATGTGGCCGATATTTCTCTAAAGACAGTAGTTACATGATGAAAGGGTGAGCCTCATCCTCAGCTCGTGCTCTGAGAACATTTTCGTTTTGTCATCTTCCTGCAAAATGATTGTCCTCAAGGTCATTCATCGCAGCCTATTTTAAAGATTAAGCCCGGGATCAGTTTTAGATTTACCAGTCGGGCTCGTCGGAGTGAGTTACATCATGTGCCTCTGATGAACCTTAATAGCTGTGGCACTGATTTTGGCTGCACAACACATTTCTGCTATTTGTTCTAAAAGGCCTGAAGCCAGTGCAGTCGTCTTGTGGAGCTGTCCAGCCTGCTGTCATGCTGCTGCAAAGAGATGTGGACCATTTTTTTTTTTTTTTGGTCTCTCAAGTGGTGGACATGCTTGCAATGGCAGGATTGTGTGTTCAAATATTCAAATAAGACTCTGATGTCTCATTTTGTTACATTATGTATTGAGAATTGATGCATCCTGCTCCACTTTCTCACATTTGCCACAGCATACATCAATAATTAATGGATCCAGGGCTCTTGCTGAAGTTCTCCTGATTGCTATTATGGGCCTTCATTGTGAATAACTCACACAAATCCAGGCCGATTGGTCTGGTGATTCCTTGTTACACACAATTAGCCAGATCACTTGGGAACGTATTATTCAATCATTAAGCTAAATTGACTGAGCAAATAGTTTTGCAGGAAGCAGCCATCACTGCCCCACCAATCCAGATGTGCAGAGCTTTGTGCATAGGAGCTGTTACTCAGGTCGCCAATTTCACATTGTCCTACATTAGTGGTTCTCTAACGGCCGAGCAGAGGCTTTGTTGTTATTGTCAGCTTATAGGACAGTGGTTGTAATGGAAACTTGATAGCGCCGATCGAACATTTGATGAACTGGTTGTGTTGACAGTGATGATCCAGGTCAGTGTGTGTGTGTGTGTACGGAGTCTGGAGACTGGCACAAAACAGGCTGAGGGAACCGAAATAGAACACAAGCATCAGGGAAACATTTGGTGCCGAAACAAAAAAAAACACCCCACACATTTACTGTAACCCATGTTTGAAGTGAAAATTAAAAGGTGCAGTTCTCTCGCCGTGCTGGAGATTTTCATGCTGTCATCGCTCAAGCGTAGCTAAATGCATTATTCACGTGTTCTTGCACCACAGGAGCCATGGGAAAACAGAACAGCAAGCTGACTCCCGAGGTGATGGAGGATCTGGTGAAGAACACAGAGTTTAATGAACACGAGCTGAAGCAGTGGTACAAAGGCTTCCTGAAAGACTGCCCCAGTGGCCGGCTCAATCTGGACGAGTTCCAGCAGCTTTATGTCAAGGTGCGTTAACCACCGACTGAAGTTGATTCACCTCAAGACTGTAGCCTTCTTAGGTTTTTTGCTGAACTGTTGAAGAGCAACAAAGGGTGTGTCTCTCTCTCTCTCTCTCATTTGCAGTTCTTCCCTTACGGCGATGCGTCCAAGTTTGCACAACACGCCTTCAGGACCTTTGACAAGAATAGCGACGGGACCATCGATTTCCGAGAGTTCATCTGCGCCCTGTCCATCACATCCCGCGGCAGCTTCGAGCAGAAACTCAACTGGGCCTTCAACATGTATGACCTGGACGGCGATGGCAAAATCACCCGGGTGGAGATGCTGGAGATAATCGAGGTAAGGGATTATCGAGTCATTAAGCCCTCATTTGTGGGAGACTCGCTGCGTCACCCTGTTATCAGTCTCGCCCACGCCAACACTTCCTTGATTACAGAGGCAGGTCACCTACTGCAGATGTGTACAGATGTCAGTAATGGAAACAGAATCAGTACAGGAGTATGTCTTGTAGTGACGCTTCTTTATCCAAAGCTCCGTAACAAAAACTGCATGCGCACACTTTTAGCATCTCCTAACCCAAATTATTTTATTGTATTACATAAGTCATAATCCGTGGCTAACTTCTCACTGCGCTTCACCCCCCCCCCCCCCCCCCCCCGCTCTGCACAGGCTATTTACAAAATGGTGGGCACTGTGATTATGATGAAGATGAACGAGGACGGCTTGACACCAGAGCAGCGGGTGGACAGGATCTTCAGCAAAATGGATAAGAACAACGACGACCAGATCTCGTTGGAGGAGTTCAAAGAGGCGGCGAAGAGCGACCCGTCCATCGTGCTCCTCTTGCAGTGTGACATGCAGAAGTGAGCTGGCTCGTCCACCCCCGTCTGTATCTGCACACTCTGGACAGCAGCACCTGTTTTAATGTCTCATTAGGTTCTCTGCCATTTCCACAGGAAAAAAAAAATAATGCTTGGACTATTTTTCAATGGACTCGCTTCTTGTGGTCGTATGCATGAGAATGTCAAATGCTGAATAATTTTGAATATAGCTATATGATATCATACATTTATATTTCAAAACATGCCGATGTGAGTTGTGCACAGTAACCCTATACATTCTCATTCAACTATAGCTTGTATATCAGTGGAGCACTGCATTAAATTATGTTCCTGCAGTATTTAGGATCCCCGATGTTCACTGCTGCAGCAGCTACTGTATGCTTTACATTATAGTAACAAAACAAGAATTCCTATGATAATTGTAACTGTCTCTACTATCCAGACTTCTTGAGCTCTTGGAGAATAGGGAGGCTCCTGTCTGTTCCAGATGTTTTCACACCATGGAACCAAGAAGAGTAGATTCTTTGCATGCATGTATTACGTGTCAAAAAATATAATCTCTTACCTTTTGCATCCTTAGGTGGGTATAGAAGAGAAACCCTCCGAAATTCATTTAGTATTGTTGCATGGGATGTACAGTATGTGATTCATCAGACCTAGTTCACCTAAAAGTGGGAGCATGCTTCCCTCCGTCAATAACATGTGTACGTGTGCCACTTTTATGTGTTTTTTCAAACACAGAAATTTGGGTTGTGGTTGTGGGCGAACCTCCAAGGAAGAGCCTTCACGTAAACGTTGAATTAAGTTTAGCTTCGGTGACTGGGACGAGTAGAAATACATTTACGGAGCACCACCCCCCTTATGATTTATCGTACTGTTGCCACCGGATCTAGGGAAAGGCCAAACGCACCACCGCTGTTATTAGGCGCAGTACTCCTGCATTCGCCCGATGCATTATTACCTGTGATAACAACAAAATTGGTTGAATTCTTCAGACTGCCGACATTATTTAGCCTCAGATAACGTCACACCGTACATATCAGTATGTTTACAGAAATGAAGAGCACTGCAAAATGAATACAATCTCGGCTTTTGACCTTCACGCTTAGAGCTCATCCTCTAGGGGACCTGGTGAGAGGGGCTCTACTTCCAATGCAACAAAAAAGGAAAAAGCCTCACATATGTTTACTGGACACACTGCATTCCTACGTACAAAACTTTTTGTAAAGAAAAACTTTTTATTGAAGGTCTCATCTTCTAACCTATTGAGTTTTCAGTGATCATCAACGACGAGAGGATCCTCCGCTTGACGAAGCTCCCGTTAAGAGCGTTTCGGTGTAAGACGACAACCGGATGACGTAGGTTTGAGCTATTGTGAGAATTATTCCACTCAACGGTTTTGCTTTCCCATTTCAAGGCTATGCAAGCATGGACTGAGTGTCTGCTTGTAGTCCACTTACAGTAGTGGAGGTCGCAGAAGCTTTTCACCGTTCTGTACACAGCATAACTGAGACCAAACCCCACATTGTTGATACAGTTGATATGTCTTTATTATTTAATCCCATCACCATGTCAAAATCTTTGTCTATTAAATGTTTATATCGAATATGAAAAATCAAAATACAAGTGAATACAAGTTTCTTTTGTCCTTTTATACGTGTGGCATGTGTTGCACCCCCAAATTAACTCTGTGGTGATTAAAATTAATAAATCAATGGGCTTTTTCAAAAGGCATGGTCTAGCAGGTGCCGTTAATGGAGCTGGTTAGTAATTGTTTGAGCGGTGTACACGGTCAGCACCCTGAGACCACCGAGGCACCGAGACACCCCCCACAGGAACATGTCCATGACCACTAGACCACCATGCTGCAGGTTATCATCAGCAATAAATAAATACAATCTTTCCACTCAGCTCGTAATTGAATAAGATCCCAATAAACTGTTAACCTGCAGCTTCATATGCCAACCGTTATAGATGAATACACTGTAAAACAACTTGTTAACTGGATGAGCTGGCATGCCTCTGTATCCCCAGCATATCCCAACTATCATATTTAGGTTACATACAAAGAAACAGTCACAAACACCAACTCAGAATAACAAAGTTCCCTGTATAATACTGGAATGTAAACACACTTTTTATGCCTCTCAGTTACTGGAGTTCTTCATCCGCTGATTTGACTGCGGTCTCTTTCCGGATCCTGAAGCTGGTGGATTTTGATGAGGCTGCTTTTGGGTAGATGGCTGAAAGACACAAAGCATGGGTAACGTGTCACCAAAACGTTAAGGATACTGCTTTTAAATACTTCATAAACGTAGAAAGAGACAGAAGGGGAAACGTGAGCCGGCAAAGCGACGCACAAAGATGTCAAGAGTTTTACAGTTAAGGATGAACCAGCACATGAACACAAAGACAGACTTCACGGAGAGAGTCACCTCGTCGTCAGCGGTGTGATGAAGATGAACTGGCGGAGGTGCTGCCTCTCTGACAGCTCCAGGAGGAGATCCAATGAGATTCTCCGATTGTGCATGTCCTATGTAGGGAATAAAAGAGGGATTTGTTTATCAAAGGGGAGTCAAAGCCAAGGCTTGTGCTGAAATTTAAAAATCAGGGCACATCCCTCGGCAGTAAGCTCTGGGTTTGTGTTTGACATCTTCGTCTCGAGCGCTAGCAGGCAGGCTCACCATATAGACGTCAAACTCGTCGAGGCATCTGAAGGGCGACTCGGTGATCTCCCACAGGGAAAGGATGAAACACACGGTGGAGAAGGAGCGCTCGCCTCCAGACAGCGACCTCATGTCACTCATGTCGCCTTCGTTCTCCCTGCCTGGAGGCTTTACCTGTGTGTGTCCCAAGAAGAGAGATTTTACCAGGGGCTCCATACAAATAGGCAGATTCAGTCAAGACTTAGCGAGTTTCCGTAAATGTTAAATGATATAAGTCAGAATCATTCTCTCTCTATGTTAACTGGTGCAGAAAACAATGATCATGCTACTGGACAAATGCTGCAAAACGTAACATTTGTCTAACCAAATAGAGGTGCAAATCGTGTACATGTGCATTTCATAAAAAAACCAAACACAACAACATTGTAATGATCAATAGATATACCGAGATTGAGAGCGTCTCGTTGTTGTGGTCAAACATCATAGACCCGCAGCAATTCATCTTTATCAGGAAGTTATTGAAGTATAACTTGCACCTGACAGACAGGGACCTTACGGGACAAGAAAGCGTTAGACAAGAGCCTCTCCCAAATATACACTATTGTACTGTATTGGTGAATTCATGTTTTTCGAAACTCAGTGGACTGTAATTTACCTGCGCATTACTTTGTATCGGCGCTGCCTGTCTGACATAATCTTATCAAGCCGATCGATGAACCTCTTCAGATCTCTCACTTGGTTGGTTTTGTCTCTGTAGACAGCAAGGGACTCGGCGTACTCCCTAGTGAGGGCAGAGGGAAAGAAATGGTAGAAACACTCGCCGTATTTCGGCCTTCAAGCGCGCATGAATAAAACAAGCCCAGCAGATGATTTTGCAACGGCCAAAGTGCAGATCGGTGTTTCAGTTATACAAACATGGAGGCAGAAAAGTGTAGCGGGAAAGTGTGGAAAGTGTAGTTTGTCTGCTATGCTGTAACCGTGGCTTAGAAATGGAGGAATTGAGGACTTAGATTTGGTGTAGTTTTTGTTGTCTTTTATATTCTGTAAATATACTGACAGAGAGCAGAGTTACCTAACAACGCGTGGGCGAGAGATAACGTTATCGCCCATCAGCTCTGTTCATGATGATCATCTGGTCTCTTGGCAAAAGCCTTGCTAACACACATCAGTAACTGGTTCTGTTTTGATGTGCCTTCTAGCAAAATGATCAACCGTGTGTTATTAACAAACAGCCCACAAGCCTTAGAGTGTAACCCACTACTGTGTTTTACTTTTAGCCGTGTTGCACTTTGCACCAAGTTTCTGGAAATGTTCTTGTAGCAGTCATGCCACATGGCCATGAGGTTTCTCCTGTTATAAATATACTAACCTAACCGACTTGTGTTTGAGAATTGATTGCATTTGTTTTGCTCAGTAAAGTGTATACTTTTAGGTCTACCAGTTAGCTAACTTATGCTCAGAAAAACTGTGATTCTTTGGCTCCGCCCACTGAGGTTTATCGCCGCATCACGGGGCAGTCTCTGGGAAATGCTTGCATCTGCGGTCTAAGTGAATTAACACCTCAGTCCCAGATGTTTCCGGAGCGCGGGTGATGTCTCATTGGTGGATCGGTGTGCGGTGCTGTACCTGACCACCTGCTCCTGGTCTCCATGGCTGCTCTCCTGCACGCTGATCCTCTTCCTCAGCCGTGTGATTTCTGTGTCAATGCTCTTGGCGCTTCGGTCCACGTGCTGCCGCTCTGGGCTAATCTCTGAGGCTTTGGCCACATATTCCTGTCACCGTGTGAATACAGTGGTTAACATCTCCTTCTCGTTCAAACATCTAATGAATCAATTCACTGCGCTGCAAACAAACATTTTTCGGAGGCAGAAATGATCTCATTGGTTAAACCTCAATGGGCGGAGCCAAAAACAGTTCTTCTGAGCTAAATGGCAAACTTGAATGGCAAAGAAGGAACTCTGGTCAAAATATAAATAAAATATATGAATGGAAATCACTTATTTTCATTCATGACCATGACATTCATCATCTTGGAAGGTCAGCAGGCTAGCTAACTAGCTTAACTAGCTAGCTGTAGGCTAGTGTGGCTAGTTTGAATTTGGAAGATCAGCAGGTTAACTAGATAACTTAATAGGACTAGGCTGCATTTTTTCACTTAGTAGCAAAAGCGCTAGGCTTTATAATATTAGCTAGCTCCCAATTTACCCCTTGCCTTTTTCCACTGGAATTCAGTCTAACGATAAACTGTGTTCCTTTGCTCTACCCATCGAGGTTTACGCCGACCGCTTGGGAAAATGGGCCAAAAGTCAGTGGACACCTGGCCATCACACTTATATGAGCTTGCTGGACATCCCATTCTAAAACCATGGGTATTAATATGGAGTTGGACTCCCCCCACTCTTCTGGGAGGCTTTCCACAAGCTTTAGGAGAGTGTCTGTGGGAATTTGTGCCCATTCAGCCAAAAGAGCATTAGTGAGGTCAGGCAGTGATGTTGGACGAGAAGGCCTGGCTCGCAATCGGTGTTCTGATTCCTCCCAAAGGTGTTCAGTGGGGTTGAGGTCAGGGCTCTGTGCAGGCCAGTCCAGTTCCTCCACACCAAACTGGTCTAATCATGTCTTTATGGACCTGGCTTTGTGCACAAGGGCTCAGTCATGCTGGAGCAGCAAAGGGCCTTCCCCAAACTGTTGCCACAACGTTGGAAGCGCCCAATTGGCTAAAATGTCTTGGTATCCTGTAGCATTAAGATTACCCTTCACTGGAACTAAGGGGCCAAGCCCAAACCCTGAGGAACACCTGAACTCAATAAACAGTAGGGGGGTCCACTGACTTTTGGCCATATAGTGTACCTTTATGTGATGAGAGGATTGATGGAAAAAAAACAGGATTACTAAAAGGTCTATGTTCTTAGGTTAGATAATGTTAGTTAACGTACTGTATGCTAACATGTTAGAATGTGCACCGGACATAAAAGACGATTTTGGTGGTACTCCTACTGTAACAAGTAAGAGGTAAGGTAATATGCTCAACATTATTCTTCAGCACTGGAGGGTAATTGTTACCTGCAGCTCTTCTTCTTTGTAAACAAGTTCACTTTTCATAGCTTGGATGTTTTCTTTGTGAACGTTCAGCTTGTTTTCTAAAATCTTCAGGGTTTGTTCATGTTTTCCGCACTCGGCCTCCAACTTCACCTGCTCGTCCTTTTGGGCCAATACAAAATAATATTAATAATATTACTGTCGCTAGCTAGGAAGGATAGTTTAAAAGGTGTCACGACCTCAGGCTACGTCATCAGGGATTACTTCACAATACCAGAGATGATAATCCAAAAGAATAATGCTGCTGTTGGATGAAAACCAGTCACATTTAAATAGTCAGCATTCCAAGTATTAAAAAGCAGCTTTATTTTCCACTTTGACAGACGTGAATTTTTTTTTATCATGGGCTATGATTAGATTTCATTAAATTTTCTAAAACTAAAAAGGATCACGTAACCTTTCAGTTCTAGTGACATGAAAATCAACACAATTGAAGATGTAAAAGCAGTAATATGTTCATCATCATCTGAAACCATTATTGATCTCTGAACAAACTGATAACAACAAAGTTTTTTCTGTACCTTCAATGGTTCCATCTCCTCAGAAAGATGATCCATCCTTTCTCTAACACAGGAATACTTGGAGTCGATGTCTTCGGCCATTTTCCTGAGCTTGTCGAGTTCTGTCTTTGCTTCATGAACAGTTTGCTTCTCTGACTCAATTTTCTGTAGGTTCTCTTGAGCGACTTCTTCCTGCAGAGTTTGGGGATTTTAAAATCATTCACATTACGCTCTGATAATCCATGGTGGGAATCATGTCTTTGGAACAGGGAGGGGGGTTGAGAAGATAAAAACTGATGGATCACCAAGGAGCTGATGTCATCAATTTGTTCCTCTTCAACGTTCTCCAGCTCCGTTATCGTTGCCTTGACCTGATTTGCAGAGGCCTGCATTGAAAACAAACAAAGGGAAGAAAGGGAGGAGAGGAGCAAAAATAATTTTCATTTTATTTATTTAACCTTTATTTATCCAGGTTAGTAAGCACCTCTTTTTCAAGTATCTCGTTTCCAGCAGCATAGTGAGTTACAGACAAAACAACAATAAACACATTTCATAATCAATCTTAATCTCAACAAAATGGGAAAGGAGAGAGAAAGAGGGAAGGAGAGAGAGGGAGACAGTAAAAAGACAAAGATAAAAAGAAGAGAAAAAGTGGCACAGTCATGTTTCACTGTTCTGGACAAAGTAGACAACATGATAAGGGGCTGGAATGGAAACCAAATAGGTAACACTAGTTAGTTTGAGGAAGCCTCACTAACCAGAGTCATCTTCAGAGTCATGATGGTGCCGTTCAGCTTGGTCTGCATGCACTGGATGTCCTCAGTCACCGAGTTGAGGTGGAGCTGAAACCTGGACAGCTGGGCGGTGTAGTTCTCCAGTTCGGACTCCACCATGCTGCGACAAACACCGTCCATTTCATCCCAATCTCAAAACTATTTTACCACCATTTTAGTACTTTTCCAAATAACAGGCTGCAACAATTTTACACGTTTCCAAACTAAATACAGTAGACATTTTAAATACACTTCCCAAGAAGAGATGGTATTGATTTTACCACATTTCCAAATAAATTAAAAGCAAGCACCATCTAAAACAGCCCCATCCCAATAAGTAGGCCTATTGAAATCTTTCTCCCCTCACTTTTGTTCACAGCTGATCACAGAATTGTTGAAGCTCAATTACCGTATTTCGGTCTCCAGGTGCTCGCCAAGATATTTGGCCATGCTGAAGTCGGAGGTGTAATAGCGGTTGGTATACACCTGATCTCCCTCCATGGTGAAGGCCTCGCGGCAGTTCTTAGGGGGCTGGCCTTGCTGCATGATCCTCCTCGCAGCCTCTTTCTCCTACAATGAAACACAACACAGAGCTCTGGTACAAATGCTGCGATAGAATCAGATAACTGGGATAAAACCTAATAGAAAACAAACTGCTGCAACACTAAGAACAGTATACATGCGATATTCAGTGTAAACTCTAAACTAACTTTGACTATCACAATTGACTCGATCCCTCTCATGTCAATCAGGCAGTTGGTGATGACTGGGCTGGTTGTGCTAATTGTGTCGAGCACAGACGGGTGATCTGGATGATACGCTCTCCTGAGAAAGAGAAAAGAGGTTTAAGATGTGTCTTTTCAGTGGAGAATGTAGAAAGTACAAATGTGTGATTAAATTCAAAACAACAAAAAACAATAAATGCAACACTAGAATAAAAAAAACCCTGCTGCTTACCGTCCGTGAACGTTGTAAACTTTTTCAGTGAAAGGACTGATGATGATCTGCGGCCTGCTGCCCTTTGGATAGTAGTGATACATCAGCTCCTGAAGGACCACCTCGTCCTTATAGTTGTCACAGCAAAACGTCTTCATGAAGCTCCGCAGGCAGCTCTCCACCGCCACAGCTAGGGTGGGGTCATTCAGGTTGATACATGCGCCTGGGAAGAAAGTCAACAGGGATCCTAAAGCTGATGTGTGAGATCGTACGAACAGACATAAGTCATCAACTACAATATATATAATTTAACACCTTTGTTACTTCACGATAAATTCAAGAGTTTCTTTCCAAAATTAGATTTACACCAGATTGAGCATACTGATAACACAGGTAAACCAAATGATGGTAGCTTTTACAGGTAATTTAAGTAATTGATTGACAGAGATCTTGTACAGATAAGATGCTGCATATTGTAGAGATACCCAACAATCAACACGTCAAGAAGTCACCTATTGGACCGATAGGTTTCTTGAGAAAGCGTCCCGTGGCATGAGCCTTGTCAATGGACGCCAGCAGATTGGGGACGTGATCTCCAAACCTCTTTAGCCTGTTAGATCGACTGGCGAGGAGCTGGTTCCTCCTCTTCAGCTTGGCCTCAAGAGAGACCTGGATATTGTTCTGCTCCAATCTAGTCAACATGAAGAGAACGTGAACATGAAATCTCTTGATCAAATCACACTCATACGCTAACTCCTTGATACACTTTTGCATGAAAGTAAATACACGTTATACCTCAGCTTGTCCAATTCTTCCTTTGCTTTGAAAAGTGCCTGCTGTTTGTCCTTGGCCTCTTGATTCAGCTCTGAGCACTCCATCTCTAGCTTGGCAAGCTGCGCTTTCAGAGTGGATAATGTCTGCTGCCGCTTGGTACACTCTCCCTCACTGGTCAGGCTCCCACTAAAATACAGATGAGCTCTCATAACATTTCACTAATACATTGATGTTATAATTACTTAACCAATACAATGGATGCATAAGATTGTTTCAGCACATCTCATCCCATTATGAATCCCGAGAAGACTTCATTGTCACCCACCTTGTTTTTGCCTTGGTTACTTTCTCCTGCAGCAGGCTTTGCTCCTGCTCTGACTGCTTCAGTCTGTTCAGAGCCCGGAAGTAAACAAGCTACAGAAAGGGATTATGTCACTTTAAAACAAAACCCAATAATGAAATAATCACATTTTGAGACACAAATTGAAAGGCAAATTACTGCACAGGCACCCAAAACCAGGTGAAGTGCGCAGTACCTCCTGTTCTTTGTGAGCTTTGCTATTGGCTTTCACTTGCTCTTTCAACTTGCGCTTGTCTTCTGATAGAGACTCCTGCTCCCCTCTTAGACTGTCAATCTTGCCGGTGATGTTCTGGAGTTTCTTCTCTACTTGTGTGACCTTAGTCTGGGTGAAACATGAGAGAAGGCAAATGCACATTTGAAGACAATTCCTAAAAACAAACTGGAACCGGTCTTAGCCGCCAAGTTGCCTAGTGTAGCTTTAACATGCAAAGTAAATACAGTGTGTATGCTGGTGAATGTTTTTGAAGGGTTACAACGATCACAATATACTTGGTCAACAGTAGAGGAGTACTTCTATTAAGACACACCTGACAGAGGTGAAGGTTAGCCTGATGTTTGCAATTATTCTCTTCCCGTTCAATCTCCTCCTGAAACTGTTGTACCAACTGCTCCTTTTCTCTGACCTGGAAGTGATGAAGAATGACTCTCATTAAAAAACACCAAATGATTTGCTCAAATTCGATCTGAGATAAAGCATTAATTCACTTTTCATAGACAACTTGTTAAAGGGGGATTCTTTTAGGGTGTTTTTTTCAAAATTAGACATTTCCCAAGACTTTCGTTTCTTTGAGTTGTAAAGTTCTCAAAATCAAGGAAAAGACATATATGTTGTGTGACAAATTAATTGCATCTCTGATATGGTACGACGTATATGCTACATAGGTCATATTCTTGTTCCTATATTAAACACATATTTTTGCCATAATATTGATGCTGCTTATAGGTACAGGACATTCCCCTTGATCTTGAGAATGTATAAACACAACTCTAAAATAAAATCTGCAGAAATAAATCAACCCGGGCAAAAGACAAACTATTATTTACCAGACACCATGCCATCTTTTTCTTCAGATTCTCCAAAGTTGTCTTCATCTCACTGAAAGATGACACATTTTCATACCTCTCTTTCTTCTGAAGAAAGTTCTGTTTCAGGTCCTTGAGACACTGAACACAAAAAAAATGAGAATTTTTATTTGATTTTATTTTGGGCAAAAGGAAGTATACAAAAAAAAGTATAAATATTCTTGGATGATGACATTGAGAAATTTTCAATAAATTGTGTGTAGGTCACTTAATGGAAGATAAACTCTGATGTGATGAAGTCGATACGTACCTCCTCTTGCCTCTCAACCTGGTCTCGTGTAACGGTCTTAGTGTGCTTTATGTGGATGTAATCCCTCTTCATCTGGTCCAGTAGAGTTGCTTTCATGAAGAACTACAAATGACGGTCAAATCAAAGTGTTTATCAGGACGGTGGACAGAACAAAGCGCAAATGTTGTAATGTAGGGTTGGAGTTGTAAGAGTCAGTCATCTAATGTCGCTACACAAATACGTCTACACACGTGGCTTGAGTTCGTTTTTTGAAAGTATCTAAATGTGTGAAAATAAACATTTCAAAAGTTCTCTGAAGACAGATGAAACCTCACAAGCTCATACTGTAAGTTCAGGTGTGTTACCTTATATTTGTCTGATTCACTTTTTGAATGCAGGAACTGCTTACTCATTTCTTGATTGAGAATGGAGACTGGGTTATCCAGCTGTAATATACGATACAAATGTGTTGCTGAGGCCTCACGTATCAATCACAGCAATGAGAGAAAACAATACTGGATATGCAGGACGTAGCGTATGCAACAACCAAAAATACCGACTATCTGGTTGATTCAGCAACATTTCAACCTCAGCAGATCTACTGGCCCACATAAAAACACAGCTGGGGCAACAACAAAAAAACAATGACTTGACGGGTTGAGACATAAATACCTGGATGTTGAAGTGGTCCAAAATGGCAGTCAATTCTTCCCTCTTGTTGGAGATGAGTTGCCCTGGAATCCAAGTTACAAGACAAACAGTGAGGTTGAAACCACTGAAGATCACAGCACTACAGCCATAGAGAGCAGTGGCCTGAATGAATCCTGAATCCCAGCATGCATTGCGCAGAAGGCAATATAGGCCGCCAGTTCATCACAGGGTGAACACGAAGAGACAATCACATTCACACATACGGGCTTCAATTCACTTGACCTTGTGCTTGGATTGTTGAAGGACACCGGAGCACCTGGAAGAAACCCACGCGAACACGGGAAGAACACGCAAACCGAAATTCAGACCCAGGACCTTCTTGCTGTGAGGTACAGCTTACCTGATTTGCTTCTCAGCCTGCAGGTCCGACATCCATCACTTGAGATCCGATGCTCAATGGAGATACAATCGCCATAGACGTCCATTTTATACGCATCTGGTCCTCTGTTCCTCAGCTTTACCGTTACATCTGCAGTACTAGAGAAGAGAGAGTATAAAAGGTGTTACCAAGAACCACTGCACCATTACCAACAACACAATAATGCCACACCTCGGTTCACCACTGAGTAATGCTTTTTACAATGAGAATAAAATCCCCTATTTTGGTGAGGCTATGTACTTTCTCAAATATTGTTCCATGAGACGTTACAATCTCTCACTTACCTTTCCCCGGTCCTCACAAAATCCTTCAGAGACACGCCTCTGTTTGTGATAGTGGCCTTCCCACCAAGGCCTACAATTAAAGCGGTCAGGATGGCACTTTTTCCACCTGAAAATCAAATTTGGATGCAACAGAAGTACTTCATTGCATAAAAAAAACCTCTAGGATTCATATTCAGGAATGGTATATTTCCCCTGGGGATAAATGAAAAATGTGGGCAAGCATATAAGTCAATTTACAAAGTCAGTATCCATCCATCAATCTGCATTAGGTGGGTGGTATGTAATAAACATAGTTTCTGGCCCAAGTCAACCATACATCACATTTCTTACTGCCATTGTTGCCGACGATGAAATTCACATTGGGCCCAAACTGGAAAGGACCAAGCAAATGGTGACACATGAAATTCTTTATAGTGATGCTTTCAATGAGGCCAATATCTCCCTAGAAATATGAAAAGAAAACAATATTTAACAGTGAATAAGTTGGTGGCAAGCAACTACTGTATGACACAGCACGGGCATCATGAGATTTTGTCTTCGTGCAGAAATGACTTACTGTTGGAGAGACGCTGAGGTCGGTGAACGTTGGTCCCTGGTGGTTTGCATCATCTTGAGTAGCCTCAGTCTCCACTCTACGGCTCTTGGCAGGCGACACATCACTGATAACTTTGCTTTTCCTCTTACTCATTTTGAAACTGAGTCACTGAAAATAGAATAAAGAGGAAGGTCAGTTTCAGTTCTCAGGTCAGTTTATTTGCAGACATTGCAATAGCCAGACAATGGGCTGCAACCTCAGAGCTCTGAACACCTTTTTGCACTGTGCATTTTTGTAATATCAGACTTTTATTTTTCTATTTGATCTCTTATTGCCCCAAAACAAGTTCTCCAATTTCCTCTCTTTTAAACTGATGCATTGAGCTGGCATTCACCGAGCTGGCACACAAGTTGTCCTACAAAACAATATTTAAAGAAACTAAATAGCTAAACTTTGCAACAGTTATCCAGAGAGTGTGGTTCAGA
This sequence comes from Hoplostethus mediterraneus, assembly GCA_034670385.1. NCBI lineage: Eukaryota > Metazoa > Chordata > Actinopteri > Trachichthyiformes > Trachichthyidae > Hoplostethus > Hoplostethus mediterraneus. Next base: position 11,651,181 of record JAXDDW010000007.1, read on the forward strand.
AAGAGATGTGGGGTCTTTGTCTTGGATCCAGGAAGCCAAAGTAACAGCAGGCAGACCATTATAGCTGCAGGTGTAATACCTGTGCAAGGCATGAAGCCGTGCATTCACATTGCTTTGCGTGACTTTGTGTTCTGCAAATGTTTTTTGTCTGATTCAGCTTAAAGTGAAAATTATTATTATTATTATATTTGGACAAAGCCTATATTCAAAATGTCTTGCATGGTTAATGCATATGGTACAAAAGAAAACTTATTGACAATAAAACACGTCAGCTTTTTTGTACAGTATCGCTATTTGGATAAGAATATTACAAACGTACACACTTATACACTACTTATACACCACTATTCTACGTTTGCATGTAAAAAAAGAATATTGTCATACGCACCGTCTGAGACTTCCTGGTGAGCATGTTGAACTGTGACTTTGGTGGGCGTGCCTTCGCTTTCAAACAAGGAACAGAAACATGAGCTGGTGCAGCACTGACACTTGTACCTGTGTGTTTACAACATGAAATCACAATGTTTTTCAAAAGGTTAACAGGTAAAAGTGCTATTAAACTGTGCAAAATTAGGAATGTATGTGAAGAAATGTAGCCCCCTGTATATATATTGTTGGTTGTATATATATATATATATATATGTATATTAAGATTTCGGTTTTCTGTTTTTATTTTTTTGAATTAGTTTTCTTTTTTTGCCACCTCAGATGAATTATATGTATTCATCTGTGTATTTCTATGTATATCGCCTACATTGTGTGGAAGAAGGTGGGCGCAATTAGATATAAAGCCGTATGAGAACTGCCCCGCCCCTTTGCCATTGAATCCCAATTAAAGTTAACGAGGGGAACACGAGATGCTTCATCTACATCAAACTCGGTGAGAAAACATACAGCGATTATTTTGCTTATAAACTCAGATAACAAGTTGGGAGATGTTTATCGAGGTTTAAAAATGAAATAAAAATAAATTTCTTGATACAAGCATATAAATCCACTGAAGTAAAACCTCTTTACTATTAGGTGCTGCTGATTGTAGATTCATGTTTACGGTGTTATGCCACGGTAGTCAATTTTGCACAGAGGAACGTTAATCCTGAATGCCTCTTTCGACATGGCTTGTAAAGTAATTTCTAGCGATTTTTCATGGCGGATATTGGATAGTTATTTTGATGTTATAATGATGAAAGAGACTTCATCAAATTTGGAAGCATTAGGTAGACCGGTGGTTAAGAACTCCCAGCATTTAGGGAAATAATGTTAGTGAATTTTAGTGGTAAAACAATTATTTTTTATTTTTTGCTATATTGGTCAAACACTAACCCCAGATTGCACGACATGAAGTGACACTGCAGGTGTTCATGAATGGTCTGTGTTATTTGTTCCTGCTTTGATAGATTTTACCTGATCAATTTTTTTTGCAGGTGAATTTCAGATCTGGGCTTGAGAATGTGTTCAATTCCCGGGCTTCCAACACCAGGATCAAAAATACCCGTTCTCATCACAAGGGTAAACTTGGACCCTAAATGTGGTCTTGTGGAATTATGGGCTAACATCAATGATGGACAGAAACATATTTATGAACAAATGAGAGAGGAAATTAAGAGTCTCCACCAGAAGTTTGGTGAATCAGAAGGAAACCCTGGAGACCTCTGTTTTGTTCAAATCAATGAAACCTGGCACAGAGCTCGGATCGTATCAATTAACAGTCAAAGTTACAATGTTTTTCTCATCGACCAGGGACAACCCCATATTACCACAAGTAGAAACATAGCATGGGGCCAAAGTGACAGTTTTCTCCTACCTCCTGAAATTGAGTCCTGTGTCCTTGCCAATGTCATGTCCCTTGAGAATAACTGGTCTGAAAGAGCAACAAAGTTTTTTAAATCATTGCCCGGCAAGAGATTTAATGGATTGGTTCAGGATGTGCTGATGCCAGACAGGGCAATTCTCCTTGACATACCAATTGTTTCCAAGTACATGTGTAAGATTGGATTTGCAAGGAAGATCCCTGTGGGCCAGTTCAAATGCTTTGTACTTTCATCTCTACATTCACTCAAAGGAGAGGTGTCTGAGATCTGCCCTATAAAGCATGAACAGCACCTGGATGACGCTGGTTGTGAACTTGAGATGTTCGACCAATACTTGTACCCAGAACTTCTAACTGACATATTTGAGACTATTACAGTTACAGAGGTAACTGATCCACTGCACTTTTTTTGTAAACTGTCAATTTTTTCCAAGGAGCTGAAGACCTTATCAGAGCGGATCCAACAGTACTATGGAGGGAATTCAACTTTTGGAAAAGGACAACCACAGGTCTGTGGAGCCCCGTGTGCAGCTAGAGGAAGAAACGGCAAGTGGTATCGCTCTTTACTAAAACAAGACCTTGTGGTTAGCGATGGTGCTGTTGAAGTGTTGCATGTGGATCATGGAAAGACTGAATTTGTCCCAGTAGGTGACGTCAGACCACTGCATGAGAAGTTCCTCAGAATGCCAGTTGTAACATATCTCTGTTCCCTTGATGGAGTAAAAGAAAATGACATGGGGTGGACTGTAGATGAAGTTGATTACCTGAAATCAGTGCTCCTACACCAGACAGTTGTGGCCAAGTTTAAGGAACGTAATATAACTGAAGATATCTATTATGTCACACTCTATGCAGCTGATGCTTCATGCATCAACAAATGTTTTACAGAGAAGGCAGGATGTTCTACAAACGTAAACACTCGGGATTCAAATGTCCACAATGGTCCCATACCCTCAACATTTCTCAAATCCATTGAAGATGAACCTGGCATGGATTTCTGCAACAAAGAAAACATGTTATGTTCCAAGAATGAACACGCTAATGTCAGACCAGATGATGTTGCCAGTTTTGCTGTAAAATCTGATAGTGGAGCAACACAAATCACAAACAAACACCCAGACCCTCTAACACAGAATGGAGATCTTTCTCTATGTTCCCCCTCTGCGACACAGAATGTTCTTCATGAGCATGTGTTCCCTATAGGAAGTGCTGTCAATGTCAAAATATCTTGCATTGAAAGTCTAGCCAAGTTTTGGTGTCAAACAGCAGACAATAGTGGTGCTCTTGGTCTTCTTATGCAAGATATGCAAGCCCGATATGCCTCTTCCTGCCCTCAGCCGCTAGTCGAGTCCATCTGTGTTGCCCAACATCTAGATAACGGCATGTGGTACAGAGCAAAAATAATTGCAAATCATCTCTCCCCCATTGTAGATGTGAGGTTTATAGACTATGGTGAAACTCAAAAGGTCCCCATACAAAACCTGCGCCCGATTGATCCAGGTTTCTTACAGCTAAGTGCCCAGGCCTTTCAGTGTTGCTTATACAATCTGATGAATCCTGCCAATCCCACTGCTGTTACTTGGAGTGATGATGCCTTAGTAGAGTTTCAGAAGTTTGTCGATTCAGTTGCTTCCTCAAACATTGGGATGAAATGCATTGTCAAAGCTGTGATGTCTGAGCCACAAGGTCTGTTACTTAACGTGGTAGATATTGAAACCCCATTTCAGAGTGCTTGCAAGCTGCTGGCTCAGAAATGTACACAAGCTGAAGGGCCCATGCAAGTTCCTCTTCCTCCTCCGGTCACATCTGATTTGTATAGTTACTCAACACATAACATTGAGGTGGGTGGTAAAGAGAAGGTGTGGGTAACCCGTTCAGAGACTGTTAATCACTTCTATTGCCAGCTGGACAGGAATTCTCATTTGTATGACCAAGTGATGAAAAATGTTAAGCAACTAATTCGCCAGCCACAGTGCACAGATCACTCTCTAAGACTCAACAGTCTTTGCTTTGCTAGGTACACTGACAATCAGTGGTACAGAGGTCAAATAATTGCAGTGTCTCCAAACCTTCAGGTGCACTTTGTGGACTATGGCAATACCCTTGTAGTGAACAAATCTGATATTTGTCCCTTTCCCATTGAGGCGAGCCCTGCCAGGTCTCTTCCTGTGCAGGCTATTCCACTTGGACTGTTCAGTGTTCCAGAAGATGTACCACAGGAAGTCAACAAGTGGTTTGCAGATCATGCCATTGGCCAATATTTTACTATTTCAGTGGTAGCGAAAGACGCGTCCGGAAAGCTCATCGTTGAACTCTATGATGGATCGCTGAATGTAAATGTGAAAGTCAGAGAGGGGATAGCAAAGGTACAACAAAGAAAGGAGACCAGCTTAGACCAGCAGATTGACCAGCAGCTCTCTTACAGCTCAAAACAGCCCAAATTGAGTGTGCCAAGGGAGCACTGTCAAACACAGGAGCACATGAATATGTCACCATTAAGGAAGATGACAGAACAACATCAAATTCATAGCAGCAGTGGAATGTGTGCTGGAGATGAACAAAAAATTGTGCCGGCCACACCTCACATCTCTGTGCCAGAGGGTGAACTTGGAAAGGCTTCAGAAGAAGGTAGAAAACAAACCTCTTTGAGTGCCAGAATTACAGATTTACCACCAAGGCTCATAAAACAAGGGTTGTCAGCAGAGGTGTATATTTCACATTTCAACAATCCCTCCAGTTTTTTTGTTCGGTTGCAAAAGGACGAAAATGACATGCACTCTCTTCTGGAGAAGCTAAAATCATTCTGCGATATTCCAGTTGATTTTAATGACCTGCAGATTGGTGATTTGGTAAACGCAGAATTTCCTGATGACAGTTCCTGGTATCGTGCAGTTGTCAGACACAAATTTGAGGACAGCATTGTTTATGTTGAATTCATAGACTTGGGCAATGAAGCAACTATCCCATGTGTGAAAACCTCTTACCTTGACAAGGCGTTTGTAGCATATCCAAGGTTTAGCATTCCCTGTACTCTAGGACGATTGAGCAGCAAACATGAACAATGGGATCAGGAAGCAATATCAATATTCAGAAGGGCCACAACAGAAACTCCTGAAAAGACCTTTGCATGCACCTTCATCAAAGAGAAAGAAAATGTTTGGGATGTCATTCTGAAGGACCAAAACAATGAGTTGGCAGAAACCTTCTTCCATAACGTCCAAACTGAATCAAATATGATACAACTTAATTGCTCTGAGGGAAATCTGAATATCTGCAGCTACAAGAAGCCGAATATTGCCCAAAACCAGACTGAGGAGGTATATGCATCCTGTATAGTAGGTCCCCACTATTTCTGGTGTCAGTTTGCCGACACTGAGGATCTGGACAACATATCAAGGCTTGCTCAGGAAGTAGGACGTGCTGAGCAGGACATGATGTTCACTGAGACATTGGGTCCTGGGAGTTCCTGTCTTGCTCTCTTTGCCAGTGACAAGCAGTGGTATCGAGCTCAGGTCATTCGCAAAACTGGCAATATTCTCTTTGTTCTCTTCATTGACTATGGAAATGAGTCTGAAGTTGACATCAAGGATGTGAGATCAGTTCCTCCCACCCTGTTGGAGAGGGTTCCTCGGGCCTTTTTGTGTTCTTTGGATGGATTTGACGACCCTAAGGGCACCTGGGATGACCGTGCTTTTGATGAATTCTATGATCTTCTGGTTGATAAACCATTTAGTGTGACAGTGTATAACATGGAGGAACATTTGGAGACTGCAGTACCTCAATATGTAGTGAAAATTGAGCGTGGGGATATGGTTGTGAATAAAGTGATGGAAAAGTACTGGAAAGGGTTTGCCACAGAGTATGCCGTGGCAGAAGGTCCTGAATCAGAAACCTTCCAAGGTGGTCAAGGTGGTCCTGGATCAGAAACCTGTCAAGGTGGTCCTGGATCAGAAACCTGTCAAGGTGGTCCTGAATCAGAAACCTTTCAAGGTGGTCAAACTGAGTCAAATGTGACACAGCCTAATTGCTCTGAGAGAAATATGAACATCTGCAGCTACAAGAAGCCGAATATTGCCCAAAACCAGACTGAGGAGGTATATGCATCCTGTATTGTCGGGCCCCACTATTTCTGGTGTCAGTATGTCAACACTGAAGACCTGGACAACGTATCAAGGCTTGCTCAGGAAGTAGGACGTGCTGAGCAGGACATGATGTTCACTGAGACATTGGGTCCTGGGAGTTCCTGTCTTGCTCTCTTTGCCAGTGACAAGCAGTGGTATCGAGCTCAGGTCATTCGCAAAACTGGCAATATTCTCTTTGTTCTCTTCATTGACTATGGAAATGAGTCTGAAGTTGACATCAAGGATGTGAGATCAGTTCCTCCCACCCTGTTGGAGAGGGCTCCTCGGGCCTTTTTGTGTTCTTTGGATGGATTTGATGACTCTAAGGGCACCTGGGATGACAGTGCTTTTGATGAATTCTGTGATCTTCTGGTTGATAAACCATTTAGTGTGACAGTATATAAGATGGAGGATCATTTGGAGAGGGCAGTTCCTCAATATGCAGTGAAAATTGAGTGTGGGGAAATTATTGTGAATAAAGTGATGGAAAAGTACTGGAAAGGGTTTGCCGCAGAGCATGCCATGGCGAAAGGTCTTGAATCAGAAACCTTCCAAGGTGGTCAAGGTGGTCCTGAAACAGAAACCTTCCAAAGTGGTCAAGGTGGTCCTGAAACAGAAACCTTCCAAGATGGTCAAACTGAGTCAAATGTGACACATGTTAATTGCTCTGAGGGAAATCTGAATATCTGCAGCTACAAGAAGCCGAATATTGCCCAAAACCAGACTGAGGAGGTATATGCATCCTGTATAGTAGGTCCCCACTATTTCTGGTGTCAGTTTGCCGACACTGAGGATCTGGACAACATATCAAGGCTTGCTCAGGAAGTAGGACGTGCTGAGCAGGACATGATGTTCACTGAGACATTGGGTCCTGGGAGTTCCTGTCTTGCTCTCTTTGCCAGTGACAAGCAGTGGTATCGAGCTCAGGTCATTCGCAAAACTGGCAATATTCTCTTTGTTCTCTTCATTGACTATGGAAATGAGTGTGAAGTTGACATCAAGGATGTGAGATCAATTCCTCCCACCCTGTTGGAGAGGGCTCCTCGGGCCTTTTTGTGTTCTTTGGATGGATTTGACGACCCTAAGGGCACCTGGGATGACCGTGCTTTTGATGAATTCTATGATCTTCTGGTTGATAAACCATTTAGTGTGACCGTGTATAACATGGAGGAACATTTGGAGACTGCAGTACCTCAATATGCAGTGAAAATTGAGTGTGGGGATATGGTTGTGAATAAAGTGATGGAAAAGTACTGGAAAGGTTTCGCCACAGAGCATGCCGTGGCAGAAGGTCCTGAATCAGAAACCTTCCAAGGTGGTCAAGGTGGTCCTGAATCAGGTAAGTAGACTATACTTACTGTTGCCTTTTAAAACTTTTGAAAAATCATGTTTCTAACTTGGGTTGAGTAGCTTTTTATGAATGTCAAATTATTTGTCTTTCCATTAGATCTCTCCTGTTCAACCCACCATCTCTGAGAGCCACTTTGACTGAAGGGTATGAGACACATCTTAACCCTGTGACTGTATTTTTAAGCAAAGTAAAATTGAGTAATATGTTTATGTAATAAGACAACAAACTTACCTCTTTCATTGGAAACTATTTGAAGGTTAAATTAAATGTAGTTATCATTTGAAAGGCAAGTAATTTGCAATACCCAGAATATGGAAACAATTAAAAGCTCCTACTAATGTTCAGATGTTTAAGTAATCTCGTTAATAATTGTTTTTGTTTCAGAACTGAACTGATAATTGGCAATGGGGAAAGACGTAATTGTTTTGTGTAAACTGACAAAACATTGATCATGTTTGTCTTGTTGCTTGGATTTTTACTGACTATTATCAAACAAATGAAATGAAAGTCTGCTATACTGTTAATGATGTACTGTTAATAAATGTGCCTGTCTGGACAAACAAAGCAGTGTAACTTGTTTTTGAAATGGATGTTATGTTTGGCAGATAAAGGCTGGGTTTATATCATGCTTGCCCTTTCAAAAGGCCAAAGCATTCCATCTATGAAAACTATGTGCAGAGTTGTACACCTGAATCCCGTGGCATATTGAGATGAAACCGATCAAGTTGGGATATTGATTATAATATCACAGCATACATTTGCAATGCAACTTGACTCTGAAATGTTTTTGTCAGGAAAACCGCACAGAGAGATAGTGAGAAGCAGGGTAAAACAATAGTTTGCAGCAACATGAATGCATCCAAAGCTGGCAATACTGGGTTTGCAACCTCCATATAACAGAATGGGATATGGTCTTCCTATAAATGTCAAAATTCAAACCGCCTTAGTGTTTAATGCATTATCCAATTATTTTGCAATTGCTCCTTTAATTATTTATACTGATAATCTTTGGTTTATCTAATCTAAATCCACTGTGTTTCACCTCAGCATTTTTTAAAGTAACCTCATTCTGTTAGCTTTTTTTTTTTTTTTTTTGAAGACCTAGAAGATGGAATAGAAGACCTCTCAGAAGCAATTTTTATGCTTTCAAATTTTACTTATGTATAAAGTTTGATTAAAGTTATTCTCTAACCCTAAAGTCGTCAAAACCTGCACCTTTTGGTTCATGTTTAAACTATGAATGCATAGAGCTGTTTGATTCCTTAACCCCTGGTAAAATGTTCTACAACATCTTTGTTATTGTAAGTTTGTTGTTTCTAATGTACCTGTAGTCGCTACTAATTACTTTTTGAAAGAAACCAAACAAATTGAAAGCAACGCATCTGTAAGGGGGGGATGCAGTGGCTCCTGATTGTCTCCCTGGACTGAACTTCCATCAGACTGGCCCCAAGGTGGCAGCAGTGCCGTTTGCTGCTTCCCAGGTTGGGACTTGGCACCATCTTGTGTTGATGAATGTTGCTTGGTAACCCTTTTCTTTAAAGAAATGACCGAGTTGCACCAGGCAGCAGCAGCAGGGGATTTTGATCTAGTTGAGGAAATTCTGAGGCAAAATAAATGCAATCCCAATCAGAGGGACATTGACTGGAACTACAAGACACCTCTTCACTGGGCTGCAGCGAAAGGTAGGTCGTTGACGTGTGAATTCATTGTAGTGGAAGTATATGCTTTCCTCTGACACACTTGCAGGTCTTAAATATCATTCGGTTCAAGTTACACTTCTCAAGTCTCATACTTCCTTGTTGAGGATAACACTGAGTTCTCAAATTATAGTGTCAAATGTATTGTTTTGCCTTTTTCATAGGACATACAGAAACGGTCAGGATCCTTATTGAGAATGGAGCCAGGCCATGTCTGAGGACAGATCAGGGATGGACTCCTGCCCACTTTGCTGCAGAATCAGGCCGGATGGCTGTGTTGCGTCTCCTCCACTCCCTCCATGCCCCCATAGACAAGGAGGACTGCTCTGGAGACAAACCAATAAGGATAGCCGAAATATATGGACATGACGACTGTGTTAATTTCCTTAAAAAGTATGAAATAATATATGGAATCCCTTACGATCCTATAGCTATCCTATAATAAATGTTAGGATAGTATACAAAAACCCTATAGGCTATAGGTAAAAAATGATACCACAGAAAACACTACAATAAAACCTCTTAAGATTAAAAACTTTAAAGTATGATAACGTCACTAACGTATGATAACGGTAGCCTAAAGGTTCCTATCGTAATATTTTTCTAATATAGATTATCTTGATTATCCTTCTGCTATTGCACAATATTTTGATAACCTCAATTAAACTTATTCTTTCAGATATACACTTCAATGACGAATGGGTAAATTGCCTTTTTTTTTTTGGCTTTTGCTTGTTGCAGTGCGGAGATTGAGTCCGAGGCCTACCGCGAGATGGCCGCACAAAAAGGCATTTCCATGGATGACACAGACGAGGAGTGGGCAGAACAGGGCAAAGAAAATGAAGAAAACGGGCTCTCAAAAAGCAACACGAGGACGTAACGCATTTAATGAAAATAAAAAAGAAATTACAATGAAAATTGCATCAACAGGACAAAAAAACATCTCAGTTGGCATTCATTCAGCCACGTTTCAATGCTTTAGGACAAAATGATAAACATATGTCTAGTTTATTACGCAGGCTTGCCAGCTGCGTCCTGTACACACTTTCTCAAATGAAAAACAAGAACAAATCAAATGGTACAACAGAGTAGAATGATGTTTCACCTCCATCACAGAGAGAATAACCCCAAAATCCCATGACACCGTGATTATTTACATTAGCGATTGATGTTTACGTAGTTCATCAGCAGATATACGTGACTAACATTTAGCTTGAATGCACAGATTTTAAAGAAACGTTCACTTCTTCTTTATCATTGAGTCTGTGGAGACTGTGGAGCTGACGACGCTTTCTGATGATAGCAGACGCTGGGGAGGACAAGAGGGATGTACAAGATGAAATCAGCTGTCAACATGCATTACAGTTTTAGATAAAGGGTGAAACTTTCCCATGGTGCACTTTTAAAACTCACTCTTTTGTTGGTGCACTTCAGCAGTGCGTCACGCATCTGTTTGAAATGGATTAAAACATTTGACTTGTTTCTGCAGTGCTCGTGTGGTTGATGACATTCGTTACGCTATCAAACTGTTAAAGGAAAAATCCACCCTCGCACAATCTTACACCGTTGGATATCGGCCATGTGTGATGCTCATCGCATTCCAGGAGTTGTTTTGTTTTATTTTGTGCAATTTACTTTTCTGGTGTTCAACCTGCCTCATCTTTTACTTCAGTTGATGATGTCCTATGTTTATAATGGCCTGTGCCCTTTACTTAAAATGTGGCTGCATTGCATTATAGTCTATTGAGAAATTGGTATATGCACTGGAAACATCTCACTGTGACGTCATGTTGTCATGAGTGGGAATAAAAAAATACACCACCAAACAACAAAATGGGCCAAGAAATGCAAGGTGCAGTACAGCGCCAATAGCTGCTTTTTCTTTTAAGGTGGATTTTTCCTTTTAAAGAAGAAAAGGTATCTTACCATTTTATCCCCCAAGCATGTGGTCAACAAAATGAAGAAGCCCTGCAGATCATATGACACATGTTAGTGACCAAGTAATGTCTAAATGTTGGTTGAAGATGATATTATTGACTGCAGCACAATACCTGGAATGCATTCAGTAGGATAAAGGCGTAATTGACGATGAAGGCCAGGACTCCGTATGTGAGGTCAACAGCCATCACAGCAAATCCCAAAATCCATGTCACCCCGAAGATTGGAGTCAAGATGACAACTGTCCTCAGGACGCTTTTGACAGCTTTTTTTTCATTTTGAAGGTGATTGGCTGAATCCTTAGGGCGTTCCAAAAGCTTCATGATTACCATTACAATGGTGAACACATTGACAAAAACAATTACACCAATCGGTATGATAAATGTAAAGATCGACCCTTTCATGAATCCAAAATAACTCAGCCAACAAGTGTCATAGGAGTAATAGGAGCCTTTGGCACCGCTGTCATTGGTAATGAAGGTGATCGCTACGATCAGAAAAGGACACATGTAGCCCAAGAGAAATGAGACCACCAGGCTTTTCGTCTTGTTCATATCTTCGAAAACTAAAACCATTTGATGAAGAAGCATGATGTTGAGGCACAGCATCCAAAAGAACATGGACAGGTAGCAGAAATGCTTCAACACCACAAAAATCTGACACCAATCTTCTGAAACGTTCCTCGCGAAATCAGACGCTATGAAAGTGCAATCTGCAATCAGCAAGCAGAGAAAAATGTTCACGTGGGCGGTGTGGCGCAAACATAAAGTATTTGTGTTGGCGACGTAACTCCAGACTGCGAATTCCATCCCAAGGCACAAAGTGAGCGAGATGATTGACACGGCCAGGCCAGTGTAGGTTAACTCTGATTTCCACGCGATGTCCAGTGGTTTACCTGACATGAGTATGGCGAATGTGGACAGATGAACACATTCACAGTGTCCTTCATTATAAGGACCGGACCACGTGCAACCAACAGTCGACCATATTCTATTGGTTTCATCCCATGATACACACTTAATGTTGTGGTTGGGAAGTCTTGGTTTTAACAACTGGAAGTCTATGCTAACAATGGGAGACTGCGATCGGCTCTTTTCAGCGGTTTCGGTAGTTGTTGACACGATGAGGCTGTTGGACTCGTAGTCTTGTTGCGTTTGAGGAAAATACTTGTCCAGATGTTTGAACCCTGTGGTTTTCACACTGCCGGAGTTTGAGTCCGACACAGAGACAGTGACATTGAACACTGTGTTTTTACAATGTGACCCCTGGGTGCGACTACACGTGCCTACTTCTATATTTGACGTTTCTTTAGTGAGACCTGCAATATTTGTTACATTAATCAAATCCTCGACGGAATTCAAATATCTTTCAGCCAGGGAAAGAGTGCCATCTTTGTTAAACTTGGTCCATGAGTTTTCAAGGGATTCATCCAGGATATTGCTGGATGAATGCAAAAGGTCCTGAAAAGAGAAGAGGGTGATTCAATTGCACCTGAATTAAAGATAAACATTACATCATTTACAATCATTTAGCAGACACCTTTATCCAAAGCAACATACTTTGGATAAATGCTTTGGACACCTACTGAGCTGTCCAGGCCAGGCCAAACTAAACCAGCATTATGACATATATATATATATATATTGATATAAAGATGATCAAAGATCGTCCAATACTTACATCTAATATTGATTCATTAGCTATTTGGCGTAGTTTTTCTTTCATACTGAAGAGGATGTTGACGGATGCATTCACATTGGCGTAAGTGTTGATGCGCTGTGTGTTGTTTGTGGCAGTCGTGAGACGAGAAAATATGACCGCAGCATTTTGATCTACCGTTCCAAGTCCTATGTCAACAACCTGTAACAACAGTGATGACACAGTAAACCTCTTTCACTGGGTGTCACAATGTAAGCTCTTAACTACGACTGAAGAATTCATCTCCAAAAGGGTGCATGTCCATTTTGTAAGGTTTATGATTCAACAAATCTGAACTAAGCCTTTAAAAAGTGCCTCAATTTGCTTGTATTTTGTGATATTGATCATTTTTGGAAGGCATCACTTTTCATCAAATGATAGATATCCCATTTTAGAATGAAAGCCTTCAGTCATTAATGAAAATATCAGGAATGTTTGAAGTTTGGCTCACCGTTGTATTTTCTAGTATACTGTTTAGGTCCCGGTTCACACAGAATGATTCCTCATCTTCCCATTCTCCATCTTTCAAGCATCTCCTAATTCTTTTTCCAGCCTTCTTGTTGCATTTCATCTCTGCAGAGTAGCCAGCCTTGGTGTCCGCCCACTCACCTTCACCTTTACAAAAGTTACCATTTGCTGTTTTGAAAAAGAAGAGATAAATACTATCATTAGCAAGTTAAGAAGTCTTTAAGGCTTTGATTCATCATTTACTACATACTATCTGTTATTGTCAGGGTAGAGCAGTAAATCGAAGAGTGGCGCTTCTATTGTAATCTTAAATATCATGTAGGATTACACACACAATTGCGTTCTGTGGTGATCGAAACTAAATCTGAACATTGAAATAATGCTGAAACATACCTTGTATGACATTGATTTGAATTGTGGCACTTTTCTGTTTTTCTGGTTTGCACCTGTTTGTAAACTTGCATGTCACATTTGCTGTTTTTTTTCCGTTACAGCCAACAGTTGTTTCAGCGGCATAAATTATGGTATTATCAGAAGTGTCTGTAGAAGTATGAAAAGTATGAGGTTGCATAAAGTATGAACATAGAATCAATTCCACTGAATTTCAATCAAACAAAACTCATTTTCACTGGACAACGAGAATTTTTGAGACCAGAAATGAACTCACACTCTACGACTTCAAGTTGTTGTATTTCTGACATGGTGCCTGCAGCGTGCCATGTCACTTTGTAGTTTTCGGAGCTCTTCCTTATCTCGCATTTGACTTTCACGTCCACTCTTAAGTCATCTTTACAGTGTGGAAATTCAGGATCACTGACAATGTCAATTTGTGGCAGGAGTGCAACATCCAATTTTGCACTGGCTTTGTGAACTATGGTCCCCAAATTTAACTTTTGACTGTAAATACACGTAAACACTCCTAAAAATAAACAGGGGCAAGCATTATTATTGTACATGATTTGGTTATATTGCTATACGAGTGTGGCTTGAATCAAACACCTAAATAAAATCAATAGTAATTCAAATGCCTGACACTCCCACCACCGTTTCCCCTATGTGGCATCACATACAGGAACACAGGCCTAACGATGAGACTGTCTGGTAACTGGAGGGTCACAGGGGCCCAGTAGCAGAAACAAATATACCTGCCCATGTTTCTGACGTGGTCTTCAGTCGAATCATGGCCTTCGCACCCGTTCTTGTCAGCTCAGACTCGGTGCCGTTCGTTATGTTAAAGTCTTCACCCGATCTCGTCAGCTGCCACACCGGCACTAAGTTCAAGTCCTCTTTTGGTGTGCATGTTATTATGTTACTCTTATCACACACGGGGCCTTTTGGCACGCTTATAACGATAAGACCTGCAGAAGATCAGAGTCAAGCACTCAATAAAAACGATACCCCTATGATATGATGTGTGTGTGTGTGTGTGTGTGTGAGAGAGACTGTTTTGTGAGGTTTAAAGTCTATAACTTAGAATAACTTAGCAACCAAAAAGCGACATTCGTGTGCCTGACATTTCCCAGATCATTTTTCACATATGAGGGCAAGAGTTGAACATGAAGAGTCACTAGTACTTCGAGACTGGTAGAATGATCCCCCGTCTCTCCGTCTGAGCATCACTGATATGTGTGAAAACAACAATGAAAGAATGGGGAACACAGTATGTCTCATGTTGTTGAGCAGGAGATGTGTTTGGATTTACCTGTAGTCTGCAGGGAAAAGTTTCCGTTCAGTTTTTTGCTCAAGTCCAGTGTTTTGTCAGTCAGAGCTTGTGCGGAGACTTTCTTGTTAACATTCACTTCAAAATGTACAATGACATTACGCCTTCAACGGGGTGAGAATCGAGATTTCAGTCACACAATCGAAACAGTTCTCAGTAAAACGGCTGGAAATTGTACATTTACTGAACAAGCTGGAGTACCTGAACTCAAATCTGACAATCTCCAAACTGTCAAATCCATTGAAAGTGCTGTACACTATTTTCATCTGAAAGAAAACATCAGAGCTGGCATTGATTACACACAGGGGTATTATTGACAAATGACAAGATATAAGAATACCCAACTGAATAAGTACATTATCCCAAAGTTAATAAAGGTCAGCTCTGTTTTAGTTGCTGGCTGATAGGAGCATGATTTTCTGGCAAATAAGGCAGACAGATTTAAAGAAAAGGGACCTGGAGATGCACATGGTGATGAAATAACTCCAATCCTAATTGTTTACATGACTTGTATCATAGTTTCCACGTACCTCTTTTAAGATTTTATCATTACACTGTTTATATTCAGCAGAGTTTTTGTCTTGCTGGCAGCCGTAAAACCTCTCTCCAATCAGTGTAAAGGATCCAGTCATAGCAACTATGAAGAAAAAGTTAGTTAGTTTTATTATTATCTATTACTATTACTATTATCTACAGGCACACACACACACACACACACACACACACACACAGAAAGAGAGTAAAGATAGCCCGATACCTTTAGTATTTGGATGACACGTTTGCAGTGATGCTTTGGGGAAACTACATTTGTTGTTTCCACAACACTGCGACTGAGACTCACAAACTTGACTGCTCCACGAGTGATGTGGTTCGCAGCTACACTCGACGTGCTCCGGGAGAATCTTACAACCTCGTTAGAAGAAAAAAATTTTTTTACTCATTGATCAATTCATTTTAGTCCAATCAAAATCAAGCAGACCAATATGTACGTTATCAGATAAACATTTACTTGTTGTCATTTCAAAGTTGTCAACTTGCAAATTGTTGTCTGTCACTTTAAAAACTTTCAGTATCTTGGTTATGTTGTCCATGGCGCTTTTCTCCACTGTCAGAACGGTGTAATATATTTGTGTTGAGTTCTCTGAAACATGCAAACCACATGCAAACATCAGATTAGATCAAATAAAGTTACGGAGGACACACACAGTTGACTGCATGAAATAAAGCTATCTAAGAAGTCAGTGAAATATCAATTTAGTTTATTTGATTGCGGGAGTGAAACATAGAACATCCCTCAGTAGAACATTTCAAAAGTTTGTTTAAAAATAATACAAGTCGATTTACCTTGTCCAGCGGCCTGAAAGAGTCAAAAGAGTAAATCACTCCATTTATCATAGATACACATTGGGATTTTGAATTTGAATGAATCAAATCTGATGTGCGATGCCATGTGGCTGACTGACCTGACAGGAGTTTAGTCCCAGGATACTAAGAAATAGCATGAAAATCCACATTCTGCTCCTGCAGGTAAACACAGAGTGTAACAACCTGCCAGTAGTTCACATAGGAGTTGTTACGGACTAGCAACAGGTATTCCTGCCACTTTGAGACTGAAAGTAGATTGTAATGATCTATTTATGATCTGCTGGTCTTCAGTTTAGACTTGAATCTCAAATCTCACCTATTTTGTAACAGATTTCATAGCTAGCCTGGTGAGAATCAGAGCACATAGCATATACACATTAAGTTACCCAGACATCTCACCTCTTCTCCTTTTATACCAGCCAGAAATAAGAACAGCAAAAATAAATAAGATTCAAATCTGATTCATGTCTACTGCTGCCTCAGTGTCATTGAGCAAGGTGTTGAACCTCAGGATGTCTCTGGGCCAATAACCCAACACTCTGACCTCTCAGCAGGTATGTCTATTCAGGCGCTGGAGCCTATCCCAGCATGCACTGGGCAGAAGGCAGGGAAACAAGCTGAACAGACCCCCAGTCTATCACAGGGTTAACACAGACACACTCATATTCACAGCTGTGAGCGGTCTAGTCTCCAATACACCTGACTAGCATCATCTGTGGGCATGCAAAGACCGCCAAGCCACCGTCCCTTAAATATTACATATTTGAAATGTCTCTGATATAACTGTCAGCCTAATTGTGAAAGATAATATAATAATAGGTAACATAGAAAAATCCACTAACCTGTCTTCCATGATTTGTATGAAAGAACCATCACAACAGCGCCTCATGGTGCAAGAAGAACCTCGTCCTGCGTGTCAGCAGATCAGAGGAGTGTCTGGAGTTTGGTTTCTCTGCAGCGGTCAGCAAAGATGTTTCCTCTTCCAAGTTGTGTACACATGCAAAGTAATATGGCTGTTGCATCACAATTACTAATTTGACTCTCAAAAATGGAAGCGACATTGCACCAAACTCCTCCTCACTCCGGCTCGACACATTTTCCATGTCAAAATTCCATATATAGTCCAGACTTTCATTTCTTGAATGGATTTTGAAAAGGTTGTTTTGTGTTCACCGTGATGTAATGCTGATGATGGCTGAGCAACGGGACTGTAAACTCGGCCATATCACATATTACAATAACTGAACATTCTTCACGAGAACAAATATCACATGTGGAATAACAGTGGCTCACCCCTCAAGTCTGCTGGGACGTCTCATACTGTCACAGACTTTTTTTGCACAGGCCCAAACTTTTTTAAGACCCGACAATTACCAAAGCTGAGGATCTGATGCAACTATCCAGGAGGATCATCTCAGAACCAGCTCCCTCTCCATACTGATACTGATCACAACTGTATCTCACATGGGCTTAAACCTCACAACACTGCACCCAGTTAGTTCTAACCTCGGTATTGGTCTCAATAACAAAACGCCAATGGTGCTGATCAGATTCACTTTCCATACTTTGTTATTGTACGCAGCAAAGCCTACCCTGGTGCAAAACATCTGAATTAAGTGTCATATGTCAGTAATACTGACATAATACTGTCATATGTTCATAGTTTCAGATGTTTTGAGTTATTGTATGGGTAGAGTTATAATTTTTTTTTTTTTTTTAAATTTATAGATGTTTTGTGTTATCGTATGTTTATAGTTTTAGATGTTTTGGGTATCATATGGGTAGTTAGAGATGTTTTGGGTATCATATGCGCTTCTGTTCTCCGGCCGTCTGAATTGACACTATTTGATGCAAATTACCAGTACTCATCATGGAAATGTTTGACAGCTAGTAACTGTGGTGCCACTGCCCGGCCTGCGGGGTAAACACCTGAGCCTGTTAATGGACTGAATCATAACGAAGTACAAAGGAGCCTAGTCATACGTATTTCTTCCCATGGGGATACATTTACATTTATTCTGGGTTCAGTCCGGCGCCGTTATCACCTGCAACACACTGCTTGCAAATTCAAATAATAAACTGGGGTCCACCACACTGGACCTTTAGTCTGCATCCAAATATTCTATTGTCCTGGTACTGTCCGTCTCTACCGTCTAGCTAGCTTTGCATCCACACAGGTATTTAATCTAACCTGATATATCAGCTTGCCGTCACAAGGCCGATATATTTATTAAAAGGTGTTTGTTCAACTTTGTGTTTTGTAAATAAATTCAAAAGTGGTGGTGGTAAGGATCTAGATTTGACGCTAAACACACACATGCAAATAAACATCTTCAGCTTTTTAAAATAGATTTCTGTGGGCCGTTTCCTCTCACAGGAAACAGAATTCATTAATAAGTGTAAAGTAAAAACAATGCAAACTGAAATAGTACAAAATCATCCTTTAATCCACGTTGGAAAACAGTATTTCAATGTCAGTCTCACTGGACATGGAAACCAAATTCACTCTGATACTTGTATAACAACAGAGCGTGAGAGGACCGTTCATACAGCTCAGTAGTACTCAACACATCGAGGAGTATCAAGTATAAAACATTCGGACCTCATGTATTATTGAATGCCCATTCAATAATACTACAGCTAACATCAACATTATGGATTTAAAAATGTGTACTGCCTGCTAGCGAGTAGCTAACAATCTCAGCAACCTTTACAGTGTACAGTGACCATGCATGTTAAGTTCAATATGTATAAGAACACTCATCACTGATAACGTCTGACTAGCAGCAACACCATCAGAGACTCCGAGGCTCGGCTGTCTTTTCTTAAGGGCGTGGCAGACGTCATCCGACTCTCTGCTGTGGGAAACAACACACCCATGACCGATGTTTGACATAAGAAAACATGAGTAGTTGAGCTTTGGTCTTGTTGCAGCATGTTTCCTGTGAAAGTGCAACTTTTGATTGTTGCGTCATCATCACAAAGCAAAGGCGAGGCAAAACAAGTCCTCTGCGTTTTTCCAGCCAGACATGAAATGACATGACATGACATCACACCGCCGTTTCATGCTCCACAAAAGCTGTGTGGGCGTTGGGAAGAAAACTGTCCCTTTCTTCCTGTGATGGCCCCTGCTCCTGAGGGCCGGTGGCCAAACCATTGCTTTGCTTGTGTGGTGGAGGTTGCCTTTGTTGTGCTGATAGCTATAACAAACAAACAAACAATAACATAAACAAAGTGACAGGAAGACACATAGATTGACTGATTCACTGATGACTAGGGCACTAAGTATGACGCCATTGGACCACATTTATGACCCTGTGTTTGAACCTGGACATAGCTATCCAGAAAATGCTCAATCCAATCAAGCCCTTTGCATTTGCACCTGTTATTTATATGTGTTCTTGTTGTCTGCATCCCCAGGTTGGAGGTGTTTTCATTACATAATGTGGCCATATGTGGAGCCCTCTGAGACTGTAATGGTGATTCAGGGCTTTACAAGTAAACTGGACATGTCATTTACAGGGTACCGTAAACTGTGCCACAGACAATGATGATGCAATTCCTGCAGGCCGCCGACAGAGGTTGAAAAATAAGCCGTTTTGTCAGAGGAGCTGTACGTTGCAGAGGTCTCATTTTGGGGAGAAACTTGTTCTACTTACTCTGGGTCCCAGTGGAGCTACACAGCACAGCTTCTGTTTGAGGTGTTCAGGGAGAAAAAACAGCAGGTTTCCTAACAAGGGATAGACGGTGCCTGGTGTCACATCCTCTTCTTTCATTGGGCCTCAAACAAAACAACAAAAATTACATTAAAATCTATTATGAAATGTATTAGATTGCAGAGTGCATCCATTCATCTGCCGACAGTTCTGCACCTACCTGTGAGAAAACTAATCATCAGGCCTATCAGCACGACTGTGAAGCAGTTGAGTCCGCTGTACCACATGTAGGACAACGAATAAAACCTTTTCAGCCCAGTGGGTCTGCTGCAGAATGAAAAGAGACAATTAACCTCTTCACTGACAAATGCTCCAAAAAAAAAAAAAAGGAACGATGAGCTGCTAGCGTAGTGCTTGCCTCAAAGTGGCGGGTACAGCACTGCTGAGCACAGTAGGAATGGCAGTAGTCGCGTTCCCCGACAGTAAGGCTCTGCAGTTGGGAGGCAGGGACCCGGTGCCAGAGCTACGGGATACGATGCTCCCGATGCCAACCCAGAAAGCCATGGCCAGGCCGGCCCCGAGTCCTGCCAGCGCACCCTGGGGGAAAAGAGGACAACAAAAGTATTGTGGTAGACAGATCCCATTAAGAAACCAATAAACTCCCCGAGGAGATAAAAGAAGTCTTCAACTTACAATGGAATTGGCCCATGGGAAGAATATCCCGAGGCAAAAGACGCCTAGGAGAGGACCACCAACCATTCCAAAGATTTTCAAAGCAACCTACAGTTCAAATGTATCAAGAGTTAGTGAAATTCAGTGAGAAATATTGGTTATTATTTGATCTATGTGCTATGTGCTTACCTGTAAAACCGATTCCCCCATTAAGTGGGTTACATATGCCATGACCAGACACAGCACCCCATAGGACATCGCTAATTGACGAGACAGGAATTTGAACTTTAGCTTATTGGTAATGTTTTCATCGGTATCCAATCGTGTCACTAAATCACTAAACTGCACACATGGGGCATAACTGTTTTCACTAGTACTTGCAAGTTAAATATAAAGGTTAAAGCCTTCGCAGAGCTAACCTAGAGCTTTGGACACCAGGGTTGCCCTTGCTTCTGTCATGCTAGGGAAGTGCGGTTTGATGAGGTCTTCCATTGTTACCGTGGCCAAAGAGTTGAAGGCAGAAGAGATGGTGCTGCAGAGCATAAGCAAAAAATCTTAAGAGATATCATCAGTTTATACACTCCAGGATGTATGCATGTAAAATGTTTCGAAATAACTTTGTTTTTAACAGTGTTTTAGGGTGGATTTGTCCTTTAAATACTAGAGACACTAAAACCTGCCTAAATAGAACAAACCCCCTCAGGGCAACATAATCTGCTATTATACGTACCAAAGTATTAATGTTAGGTTTAATACCAAATCTGATACCTGAGAGCTGCACTGAATAAACAAGCAACAAAAAGTCCAGACAGCCCAGGCAGACCTTGTAGCATATCCATCACAAAGTACAACACCATCTGTGGAGAACATGGACGATACACACACAATTAGCTTCAACTCTGAATTTCATTTGCAAAGTTTTAATACTTACAAAAAATACAACTCTCTCCGTCTCCAAGTCTGCAGCACATGTAGTATATTTCACTATGGTAACTGAACAGCGTCTTAGTTTTGCTGCAGGTCTGTGAGTTAGGACGTAACACACTCCCACTGACCGCATCCCCTGAAGAAGTGCCAAGCTTGTCAGAGTGGTCCTCCCCACAGTACCGGGCAAACATGACCAGTCCCATCACACAGCTTAGCGCCAGAGCCAACTGCAGAGAGGGAAACACCATATAGCAAGACCTGCAAACAATAAAGGAATTTGTTAATCCGCAAACACCACATTTTTGGGGGGATTATGGCGACATCTTTGGTGCTCAGCGCTCGTTGCTGTGGTGTTTCTGCACTGCACTTGCCAGAAATCACTTGTCAATCAACACCAAATTGCACCAAAAGCTGAATAAGATAGAAGTCTATCAGGTACGTAGTGTAGATGAATGGGCATCTACATTTAAAGTAACATTGGTAAAATGTTTCCATGTTTTAACCAGGTTAGCCAAGTGTTTGTCTGCAGTAAGCACGGAGGAACATCTTTTTGGCACAAGGTGTCGCTAGTTAGTTAGTTTGAAATCAACTAGACTTCTTGACTGCGAAGTGATACGATTAGATGTGGATCAGCGGTCACTTAACATTTATGTAACTAAGTAATTAAGTCAGGTGAATTAAAAACAATTCCAGCCCATGGTACCAGACACACAGTACAAGGGGACGGTTCAAGACTTACTACGGGCT
The DNA here is from genome assembly GCA_034670385.1 of Hoplostethus mediterraneus. Classification (NCBI taxonomy): domain Eukaryota; kingdom Metazoa; phylum Chordata; class Actinopteri; order Trachichthyiformes; family Trachichthyidae; genus Hoplostethus; species Hoplostethus mediterraneus. Next base: position 11,673,351 of record JAXDDW010000007.1, read on the forward strand.
GTAGACTACACATACTAAAACCAGGGGAAATTTAACAGTACCTGACAGCATCCCTCTCTGTGCGCGAGCTGAGATACCTTTGGACCTGGGCCTGGTTCACTCCATACAGAGAGAGCATGAGGAACACCCCGCCAACCCCCAGGGTCCAGAAGGTGTGTCTCTCCGTAGGATCCGGGTTTAGGCTGAGGGTAAGAGACAAAGTGCAGAGATTATACTTAAGCAAAGACCTTCAATCTGACAGAATCACTTTAATCACTAAGGACAATAAATGTGCAGGACGTTCTCTACACATTGCTTACAGAGGTTCACAGTGCATACCGAAGGACGACATGACCTCACATACAGTGCAAGACATACGATAGACAGTAGACTATACACTCCACATACACTCACTATTCAATATCTACAACTATTCAAGCAGCACGGCAGCTTGAAGTTATTATTATTACTTTACTTACTTTATTATTATTATTATTATTATTATTATTATATTACATATACACAAACTCCTCATTTTGTACTATATTCTTATAGTGCTCTTACTGTAAATATTGTGTTGGTTGTTTTTTTTAAATTGTAAATAGTGTGAACTTGTTGCCCTTTGCACATTCCCGTGAGCATTGTTTTCCATTACACTGCAACACCCTGTGTGTGTATGTGACAAATAAAGTTCTTGAATCTTGAATCTTGAAGTGAGCGTAGTGAGTCTCCAGTTGGGGGTCGGTCCGGTGGAAAACCGACGCGGTGTAACGAAAACCTTTCTCAAAACGATGTTTGTTAGGGATCATGATACGATATTGATACTGTAGGTCACGATGCGGTACGATCTGATATGACTTGAGACAACGTGATACTTCCCACAGTATCAATGTTATATCCAGTGAATTGGTGTACAGTGTTTTTTTGTATTGTATTGCTTATGTGCATATTGTTGTGGATTATGGGAAACGTTAATATTTCCATTCCTCTCTACAGATTAAATGGAAACAAGGCACTCTTCTGTGTGCTGTAGTGCACTGAAATAACTTGGAACAACTTGGAAACATACAAAAATGCACATCTCTGTGGTCTATACAAACACCAGCGAACAGGTTTAGTTCAGTCAAACATGAGACTACTTTCGAGTTAATCTCAATCCTTTTTAATCTGTCTTGAAATTTGCTAGCAGTATCTTAATGCTGTCCACCTTTACTGTTCAGCTGGTGTCGTTTGGTTGAGTGGAGTCTTTATAAAGTGAAATAGGAAGTCTGCTCTTAACATTGGTAACAAATATTGATATCAGGAAATGGAGGATCGATTCTGTTCTTTTATTGGTATATTGATAATGTCTATCAAACTTCCACAAACTAACTATGGACTCACTCAAGGCCAGAGATGCGGTTCCCCTCCCAGACTTTGCTCCAGACCTCAGACACTCCTCCGGTCTTCTGTATTCCCACCACTATGACCGCCAACTGTCCTGCAAACATCACGCCGGTCTGAAAGACGTCTGTCCAGATGACAGCCTTCAGCCCACCCTGTCACGAACAGGCAAAACACACGGGAATAAGTCTCCTAGAGCAGGACGTCCTCTGGAGAATGAGAAGATCAAAATGCTATACATCTGTTTTGGAAAATCATTCTCTCGCATTCATTTTTTAATATCTCTAAAATATAGATGGTTCATTCTGCATGAGAGCGAGACCTTTACTAAATCATAAAACTACAAAGCAGAGTTGGGAGGTAGTGGGGTGTGATGAGGTGTTAAAAGCAGCGGGAGGATGGATGTGACGGGAGTCCAAGGATGAGTGCGGCAGAATGAATGGCCTTATGTTCTGAGTGTGTGGTATTGACAGGTCTATGTTAAAACTTCATGTATGAACTATGAAAATCTAAATACCTTACCATCGTTGTGTACAATATGCAGACTAGTCCAGTGGTCAACACTGCTCCCCATAAATTAAATCCAGTAACTAAAGACAAAACAGAGACACACGCTGAACAAAACCTCATCTACTCAAACTTACTGGGCCCAAGTAAAATAGGAACTTTTGTTACCTGCATTGAGTGCAAAGGCAGGAGTATATACACACACTCCCATATAGATAACCTGTAGCAGTGAGACAAATCAGAGACTTTTTAAATGTGTATACAGTGAAGACCTAGATAGTAATAGATAACAGAGTTATCTCTTGTATTTTAGTGCTTTATTGAGTCTAGTGTCGTACCCACCATCTGAAAGATGAAGGTCAAAGTTCCACATATGCGCACTGCTTTGCTGAAGCGCATTTCAAGATACTGTAAAACAAAACAACATGAAATCTGTAGGTCACGAAGGAGATACAGCACCCAAATCATTTCTCTTCAAATCCATGACAACCACAAACAATCAGCTCAGCCATACCTGGTAAGCACTGGAGAGATGCAGTCTGTACAACACTGGAATGAACACATGCGCTGGAATAAGGAGGCCCAGAATATAGGCACAGCCTATGAACCAATACTGAGTGCCGTGATAGTAGATTTCTGCTGGAACACCTATAATGGCCACGGCGGACTGGAATGAGGCGATGAGTGACAGGGAGACAGGAAGACAGCCCATGCTCCTATCGGCCATCAGGAACTCCTGCGTAGTGCGCTGGCGACCACCTGAGAACGCGTGGTACACCCCTATGATCACAGAGGCGGGCAACAAGATGGCAAATACTACATAGTCAGCCACAGCGAAATGTTTTTGGTCAGACGGGTCCATCTTGATAGTCTCCAAGTTCTGGCAGCAGTCGGACAGGTTGAGTTCTCCTCCGGGTTAACAACTTAGAGGAATAAGAAATGTCTTTGTCCACACCCATCAGTCAGGAAATCCAAGAAACCTTGAACAAGCAGTAACTGGAAAACACAAATTCAATATTTGTGTGAGAGAGCATGTTTGGATTGGCATAAACTCACATCCTGTATCTATTCTGTATTTGGCTTTTTTACTTTATTACACAAATACTACCAACTGACTGTGACCGATAGGCAAAGCAACAAAGCTACATAACCTCAAATGTCCTTAAAGCATTATTGCAGTTCAGACGCCGAGGTCACACAACCTCAATGTCAACTTTACCCTGATTGTGGTGATCCAAAAATAATGACTGCTGCACAAGGAGCCCTACAACTGCCACTCTGCTCTCGCTCTACAGCAACTACTTTGTGTGTTTTGAAGGTCAAAGGCCACGACTGGGTTTAGATTTCAAAACCACAAACAGTTGAACGAGAAATGCTGCCAGCAACACAGGAAAACCATCTTTGCAACTACTGTTGACTTTGCCCGTACGAAAAAGAACCACAATGCTCCTATAATACTTTCTAGAAGGACACCGTACAAATATCACATTCCAAGAAATAGTGCTATAGTGATACCATAGGAGATACAAATACCACAATGTTCAATAAGCTCACTATAACTGTTGAGTATCAGACATATTACAGTTATTCTGTGTTTGTTTTCAGGGCGGTGTTGCTGTTGGCCCTCTGTTGGTATCAAATGCGTCCTGCATAGGCAATGTACCGCACTCAGTGAAGCCCAAGACAAGCCTCAAAACAGCTTACTTCATTAAGAAAAAACTATTAACCTCCATCAAAAATAACCTCGGACAAAATAATGTAACATGCCCAACTCGGATCTGAAAAGAATAACGAGCCAGACCTACACAGAGAAAGGAGTAAATAATAAGGGAGTCTCGCCTGCAGAAGTGAGGAAATCCTTGAACCACGCTGCCTGGGTGACATTCAAGAGCGCCACGTAAAAAAACGTGTTTTAGTTAGCCCAGCGACACTAAAACAAGAACAGCAGATACTATGAAGACATTTTCAAGATGGTTAACTTTCATCTGCTTTCCTGTCGCCTGTTGTGTCCAATTCCGTTCACAAAGTAACCATTACGGTTGGTTAATCTTGCTCGCTGGCTTCCATGTGATGAGCGTTGTTTTGATTTTGCTTCCGGGGTTGAAACTGGGGGCGTGACGAATGACGTTCCAGCAACCGCCAAAATTAGAAGTCTTTCACGACAGCGTACACCTTGTCGGCAGTTGCGGTATCAAACACGAAATAATAAATAACTAAAGTGACGCGCAAAACATGGAAGGAAAGTCTACAAAAGGTTTGTTGTTGTTTTTTTTACCTGTTGCTAGCCAGTTTACATAAATCCTTAACTCGTAACGGTTTCTTGAACGTTAGCTAGCTGCGTTGGTATGTGGTAGGCGTGTAGCTAGCTTAACGTTAGTCGGCCAGTCTGGTAAAATAATGATTTAACGTTGTGTCATCTGTGGTTTGATACAAGCATTTTGTCCACAGGTGTTCTGGCTCAGTTGGACCTGCTGGAAGCGCAGGCAAGGAACCGTAGCGCTAAACCTCAGCAGCAGAGTCGCGTGAAGGAGCTGAAGTCAACTATAGAAGCACTGGTCGTTCAAAGAGACCAACTGAAGGCAAAAGTAGAAGCACAAGAGGTGAGAGATGTTGCTAAGTGACTTTCATCGCAGGGCTGTGCTACATTAAAGGAGAAATCCACCCTAAAACACTTTTCTTTTCAGGTTTCCCATGGTCATGACGTTCAAAAATAATGGAGTGGAACATAGGTTTTGGAAACCAGAGAAATGTTTAATGTCAAGTTTGGCTGCTTGCTGATCCACTTAACATTGAGGAATAAAACTGAATTGGTAATTGTGCTATATGGCATCATGCATGTCATATGTCAAATTTGATCATCAAAAAGGCGTAAGAACCCTGACTGTTAAACAACAGCGTATTGGTGATGTTCCTTGCATTCCTGGGCCCTCTTTGTTTATGGATAACTGGCCAAAAGTAGACGACATGATGTCACATCAAGGTATTTCCAGTGCAGCTACAGTGATGTTTGATAGCTGATAATCTTAACACTTAGATTCTTAGATTAATATTGATCAGGGTTAGTACTAGTACAATATGCATAATATCTGCTTTATTATACACAGTTGGACTTCATGTCCTTTACCAATTCATTTCCTGGTGTCATTTTTCTTATGCCCATTTATAGTTTCAGTATTAGCTATGTTCAATCAGAAATTGGCTGGTTTTGCAAGCTTTGTTTCTTTATTTAGGTTTTTCAAATCCAAGTAGCATTAATGAGTCCTTACAACGTATTAAATTTGACTTCCGGAAACTTGCAAACACAGTACATAACAGTGATACATGATATATAACAGTGTAAGATTTTTCCTGTAAGTGAGACACAGGGTCAAAAGTGTACTGATGATGTTTCCTGGTAACAAGATGTGTCTGTGTGTTTATAGTGCTGTGCTCTTGAGCACTGCTGCCCAAAAAGCTGCCCTGTGTATTACTGACTTTACAATGTTTAACAGCTAATGCTCCAGTTTTCTATGTTTCTTGTTGGTGACTTCTGCTTGTTACACCTCCATACCACAGTCTCTCCAGAAACTGAGGACTTCGATGGACAAAGGGGAGGAAGAAATGCATGATGGCTCAGAGAACTCACAACTTTTGCGACTGATGGCTAGACATGCACAGCTGAAAGACCTTCTGTGTGCTCATCACCTCATCGGTACTGACTACCAACTTTTATTGGTTTCATTCATTTATTTTAGATCAGATATATTAGACGGTTGTTTCATTAACTAAAAAATGAGCAAACTGCTAATTGCATTTAGAAGTTACAGTGTCCGAAATAAATACCTGTCAAGCACCAAATGCCGGTAAAACTTTTTGAGGCGATAACATTTCAATGCCTCGATTATACAGTTTTTGGTCTTAGCTTGTTCCCAAACTTTGAAACTACACTTCAAAACGCTCTGTTGAATTTTCGCTACATTTCACAATGAACTATGAACTTGATTCATTGTTTAAGTGAGTAAGCAAGTCTTAAATTAACTCGTCACCATAGTAACTGATTCTGTACATGAAATAGCATTGAAAACGGGTAGGGTGACACATTTCTATGAAACATGTATATTCACTATTTTCGTCTGTGATATTATTCTTGGCAGGTATTGTTATTAGTTTACCAGCCCTTGGTAGATGAGCCAAAAAGGAAAATGTCAGACACTGAGCAGTTTTCACTTTGGTTGTTCCTAGGTGTTTTCATACCTTCTAAGCTACATGTCTCAAATTCCCTCTCTCTCCCTCCCTCTCACCCCCTCTCCTTCATTTGCTGATGTCCATAGGTGGGTACAACATCATAAAGACTCGTCACAATAAAGGAATATGCTTCTCACTGCCTACTGCCTATGATGGCGTATACTTGGACACCTACCACCTGGAGATAGACCTGACAGCAACACTGAGGATCAGTCGCCATGACATCCCCCCGTTCATTCCTTTGAGCAGCCTTGCTGAACAGAGCAACATGCAGACCGACATAAGGGCTTTTCTCGATACCCTTAGCCAGCGTCTCAATGCCTTTGCTGGTCGCAAGCAACAGCTGAAGCTTGTGAAGGTACCAGGCTTTGGTTTTTGCAGTTGAATAATATTTTGTAAGGTCCCTGATAGTGATATAGCAGTAGTGACGGCATCTTCCAATATAAGATAGTTAGGCTCATAGGTGGGTATACTGTAAAGGATTCCTACTCAGGCCTACTTCTTGAAAAGTATATAAAGAAAAGGTCTTGTAAAATGTGGGAGTCGTGCAAAAAGTACAGGAAAATACACACGATTATACATTTTATGTAGCTTGTAGACCAGCTGTGAGTACAAATCTTACTTATTACTCTTTAAAGTGTTGGTAAAGTATTCAGTTTTGAAAATGGTACAAGGGGAGGAACTCTGTATAATGAGCTGTGGAGGATGTGGGTATGCTCTCTATACCCGTGCATACTTTTGGACTACACTAGTGGTCAATGGCCGGTCTGGGTGTACAATTTCAAATGTGTGGTAATCTCTCATGAGAAGTGTAATCATACTGATATGGTGTTTGTTAGGAGTAATAACACACCTGGTCCTGTCCTCTTGTTTGCTTACAGGAACTCCATAAATCTGTGGAAGTGATGGAGAGCAATGCGCCATGTTCAATACTTGTGCTGATGCTCACTGCGCCGTTGGAAAACACCGCTGTACTTTGCACGTTGGACTATTCTGACCACACCAGATTCCTTCCGACACGAGTCAGCGTTGAATGTGAAGGTAGGATTGTGATGCTGTATGTAATAATAATGTTGTTAATAATATAACTTGAATTATTGAATGAAACATTTGAAACAATAAATGGTTGGGAAAAGACATCCCCCAGCCTTGGACCCTCAAAGAGGTCAAGGAAAAACTCCCAAAAAACCTTTTAGGGAAAAATTGGAAGAAACCCCTGGAGAGGCTTCTTAGAGAGGGATCCTCCTACCAGGACGGTTGGGCGGGCAATAGATGCAGAGTTTAGGCAAGCAGCATATACACAGTGCAGAGGGACATTTTATTACATTCTGACAAGTTATTACCTAATCCGTTATTACATTCTATACAAAGTTTATCCAGGATCCGTTGGGACATATGGCTGATATAACTGGAAAGTACAACAATGCCAAAGGACGTTGTTTCTGGCTTCCTTGACAGAAATATTGAACTGCACATTATCATATATAGAATACTCTCTAACAGATAAAGTGATGCCTGTACTGTGCTCTCTCTTTTGCAGACAAGGAGCTCCCAGATTCTGCACAATGGAAGAAAGGTTGCACCCTACTCAAGGAGACTCCTGTGCACAAAGCCTTGATAACCATGAGGCAGACAGGAATTATTGTTTAATTCCTCTGGACATGATGTATCATATTTGTACAAAACTAAACATTGTTTTTTTAATGTATTATATAGCAATTATGTACATACTTTATTCTCATTATTAATAATAAAGCACTATCAGTTATGCTGTTTTTATTTCCTTAAAGAAAAACATACATATTTTGGGGTCTAAATGACTAATGGGTACAAAAAGTTTTGGAATTGGTCCAGTAGATCACCTCAGCTGGCAATGGCTGTAACGTAATCCTTTGGGGCCACTGCACCCGATCAAAGTACGTCCACTACAAGTGCTTGTTTTTGCCACTGACAGATCGAGCTTTGTTTGACCAGAAACCTTTGTTTAACCTCTTCCTGCAACAACTCACCTCTCGCGAGATTTCAGAGCGAGGCTTCTCCTTGACTGAAACTTCTGTCTCTGGTTAAACAAAGGTCTATCTCTGTAGGGATCCTTTCCGTAATGTCAGACATGTCAAGAATGTTTGCAGAATTGTCACTAGGAAACAGTTCATGTCGACAACTCCAAACTATCAGGTTTCTCTATGGAGCGTTCTGTTTTGTTAGAGGTGTTGAGCTTTTCAATAAAAGCTTTAACTCTCTGGTGTAAGGCGTCTCTCTGAAACCGTTTGAGCCTCTCCATTTCCTCTCTGGCATTCTGCTGTTGGATGGCCAGCTCCTTTTTTGATATGGAGTCAATAGTTGAAATGTTTTTCAGCTGCATGAGAGACAAGCTCCATTGGCCGGTATCTCTGTGCCTTGCAGGGCCCGTGGGTTTGACTGGTGGTGCTGATATAGACCGTGTTTGTCCCAGTGGTTGGTTTTGGGATTTGCTGGAGTACTGTCTTCTGCCATCAGACGTGTGAATACCCCTGAAGTCAGTCTCACCTTTGTGTTCGGCTATCTCCTTCATATTTTTGTTGATTGTAGCTTTGGGCTCGCAGACTCTTAGCAGCAGCACTTTCTTGTGTTCCAGTATCAGCGCGTCTCTTCTCTGTTGTAGCATTTTGCGAGTGTACCTGTACTGGATGTCCAAATGTTTTAGTTCCTGCTGAAGAGCTATGTCCTCTTTGTGGTTCATCAGCTTCACCGCTCGAGGCAGCCCAGAGCTAGCTCTTCTGTAACGTTGATCCATTATGTTAAGGTGCTAGGGAAGGAAAGGGTGGTCAGTCAAATTCTCTATCTGGCTCAGTGATGTGCTATTCCAATTCAATTACCCTTTCAAATTAAAGCTCCAGGAGTATTTTTCTTACCTGGTTTATGGGCACCTTTCTGCAGACTAGAGGGCTATGTTAGCATCAGAGCTGTATTGAAGCATTTGCTGCTATGGCTGTCTAAATGTGTGTAATGTAATAGCCTATTGTATTTGAATTTGGTGGTAATTACACCTGTGCTGTTGGTCTTTGTGCATTGTCACATTCTTTTGCTGCTTACAGATATTCAATTACAGGATTTCTTCCAAAACCTTCACTGGGACTCCTTGCAGTGGCCATGATTTTAATACGAGCTGAGAAGGTGATTGGCTGCAATCTGCCATCTCTCCAGGACCTGTACACCTCCCGGACCCTGAGGTGTGCAGGTAAGATTGTAGCCCACCCCTCCCACCCTGGACACAAACTCTTTGAGTCACTCCCCTCTGGCAGGAGGCTGCGGTCCATCAAGACCAAAACCTCACGCCACTAGAACAGTTGCTTCCCATCTGCAACTGAACTAATTAACAAGGCCTGTGTCCCCCACTAACATTACACTACAAGTATCCACATCTGTCTATATGCATTACATTAATGCACAAATTTGCACATATATATGGCACATATTATTTTAATTTGATTATTATTTTCTTATTTCTTATATCTTTTCATATATTTTAGTGTGATTTTAAAAAAATATTTTATATTGTATTCTTTACCTTTGCCTTCTACAGTACTTACTTTTACTCTTGTTTTTGTTCTTCTCTTGCTATGTTTATTGTTATGTACCAAACACCAAGTCAAATTCCTTGTATGTGAAAACACACTTGGCAACAAAACTGATTCTGTTTCTGAATCAAAGAAGGGATCCCCTTGGTTTGGAAAGAACTGGAAAGTCTATTATTACAATATCTTTTAAGAATCTCATTGGTGATCAATACAAAAAGCATTACAAATTGTGGTGCAGTATCCCTTTAATATGCCAGCTTCGACGTGATTTTCCAGAAAGCCTGCCCTCTGGTTTTTCAAGCCTCCCGCCGTCAGTTTGGTAAATGTGTCATCTATTAGGGCCAGAACAGCCTCGCAGTCTGAAAGTGGATAAGCCGTTGAGTTTGTTGTGTTGAGTTGGCTGGTAAGTTCTCTTTCAATACTTTAGATGGTGAACGAATCACTACTAAAATACCAGTAGTCCTATTCTCCCCTAAATCACAATGTAAGTAAACCGCTACCTTACATACTTTTCTTTGGTTAAACTAATGAATCACAATACTGTCACGTGACACGCTGCGTAAACTGGTGCGCAACATGTTCAGGGTGATCTAACGCGATTATTTGTTCTTGCTTGTTTGCTCAAAGTGGTAATCCGCGGGATCCTCGTTTATTTATTTTGCCTCCATCTTTGGTGCTGAGCGCTCATTGCTGTGCTGGTGTTTCTGCACTACACTTCCCAGAGAGCACTTGGAAATTCTCCTTGGATTTTCTGTTGATGGAGTTTAGGTTTCTGTAGACACCATTTATTTTCTTTGTCTGTTCAGCCATGGTGGCTTTCGCGGCTCATGCTAACTACCCAGTTCTTCTATTTATTCCAAACTAAACGTAAAACGCGTTACTTCCTGTGCGTCAGGCAATGTTTCCCAGGAAGGTCCAACCACATGCTGAGTGTTTAGAACAGCGGATGTAGAAACTTTCATCAACTTGGTGTAGGTTGAATAACTATTGTGTTGTATCAATCGGCAATAGACTAGCAAAAACATTTTATATGAAAATGTGGCAGATTATTACTTTAAGTCTGACATTAGTCCTCAAGCATTCACAATAAGTGAATCAAGGTGGAAATGCATCTTTGTATCACCTTCATGAAATACAATAAATTCATAAATTCATAAATACAATTTATTTATTTTGTGACCACTATAGAGTGATGCAGGGATGACGTATTTTTATAGGATGATATAAGGATGATATTATTTTTATCGCCCTGGTTCCCTCAACAAAAAGCCAATGGGATTTTTGCGTTGGATTTTGGATTATTGCAGAAAATAAGCTCTGTGGCAAACACAAGTTTATGGTACTTACACGTTTTGTTCAGCAAGATAATCTGCACAAATGAACACCACTTTTATGATTTTGAAGCGTAAATGCAATCGCCAGAAGTAAAAAAGCTAACGTTAGGCTATAAACGAACTACACCATGGTCGCATGACTTCAGCGTCACCACCACTAAAAATACTTTAAACTGATAGGGAGGCTGAGAGGCTGTAAAGGAGGACTAGTGAGAAGATGAGTCACCGTGTTCGGCGCGATGCGTTCAATGACCCCGACAACCTCTGTAGTCTCATATAACCACTTGTTAGCAACCACCTTTTTTAAGACACGTAAAAGCTTCAAAATTCACAAGTGGGGTATTTACTGACATATTTTATGTCGTAGAACAAAACGTAAAAACCTCTTAAGCTTGTGTTAACTAATTTCAGGCATCTAACCAAAAACACATAAAAAAAAAAAACCATAGACTTCGAGACGAGGGAACCGGAAGTGGGAAAAAATGCTAACTCCCTTCCGGGGTTTAGGACTCATTCCTGCACCGCTCTATGCAACCGCTGGTTTAAGCTTTGTCCAGAAGATGCTGGCGGTGTGTGTTGATGTGCCGGGAGGTCCAGAGAATCTGCTACTGCGGACTGTCCCCAGACCTCAACCTAAACACGGAGAAGTCCTGATTAAAGTTCATGCGACTGCCCTCAACAGAGCCGACATATTACAGGTACAGTGCAGTTATACATGCTCACGAAGCAGAGGTCCAGTATGTACTTATGTTACTCCGGTGTAAATTGTCAATATATTTCTGCACCACTGTCAACACAAATTTCTGTACCTTTACTGAAAAAAAACTACTTACTGAATAAAGTGATTCTGACACTCAACTTATGTGAATAATACTTATTTCCCACAGAGGCGAGGCCTATACCTGCCTCCCCCAGGTGAGAGTGAGATCATAGGCTTGGAGGCAGCCGGTACGGTGGCCGCCGTGGGCCCCGGGGTGAGAGGCGGCTGGGAGCCAGACGAGCACGTCATGGCCTTGCTCTGCGGAGGAGGATACGCCGAATACGTGGCCGTGCCCGAGGAGCTCCTCATGGCCGTTCCCCCTCACCTCACTCTCTCTCAGGCTGCTGCCATCCCAGAGGCTTGGCTCACTGCATTTCAGCTGCTGTGTCTCATAGGTATGACAACCGCGCTCGGTGTTTATTAGAAATACTTCAGCGGGGGAATAGCATTGAAACCGTAGACTCACTCACGCCAGATCTGGGTTAAATAGTATTGGCAAATCATTCTTTGTGTTGAAACAAATGGAAGGGGTTTACTGCATCAGGACAATCCAGATAGCAGTGTAAGTTCACAGAAGAGGAAAGAAAAATAAACTTTTGTCAACAAAGATGCCATCCTCTCTCATGTAGTTTCATAAGACGTGAGGCACTGATTGATGCGCCCACCGTGCAGCTGACTGCGGGCATGGTGTCTCCTCTCTGTCCCAGCTCAGGTAAAGGAGGGCGAGGTAGTGCTGGTGCACGCTGGAGCCAGTGGCGTCGGGACGGCCGCTGTCCAGCTGGTTCGTCTGCTCGGCGCCGTCCCCGTCGTTACCGCGGGGAGCCCAGAAAAACTGAAGCTGGCCGAGAGCCTAGGAGCAGCAGCTGGGTTTAACTACAAAAAGGAGGACTTTGCAGAGAAGGTTCATGAGTTTACAGAAGGTGAAAATGTGCAGCTGTAAGGACATTTAATTGGGGCAGAAAAGCCACAGCTCAGCGCTTCTTTACACAGCATTCCTCCTCAGTAGGAAAATTGCAATGCATCCATAATTTCTTTTAAAGTGGTAATCCGCACGATCCTCATTTTTCTTTATTTTGGCGACATATTCGGTGCTAAGTGCTCATTGCTGTGGTGTTTCTGCACTGCACTTCCCACAGAGCACATGTCAAGCAAGGACAATCACTTAAACAATAGTAATAAATGATGCTTTGTTGATCCCTGTAGGGAAATTCTGTTCAGGGTCAGCTACGGAACAGCGCCCCCTGGAGCTGGTAGAGTTTCCGTGTGTTGATCATGAACACAACGGGCTCGACCAGCTTGAACCCAGGTCCTCTGGTTGAGGGACGGTCCTTCCACACACTCTGCCATAACTACACTGTCACTTCACAGGCAGGGGAGCAAACATCATCCTCGACTGCATTGGCGGGAGCAGCTGGGAGAAGAATGTGAGCTGCTTAGCCCTCGACGGAAGGTGGGTGCTGTACGGCACCATGGGAGGCAAGACAGTGGAGGGGGATCTGCTGGGTAAACTGCTATCCAAGCGAGGCCAACTGCTCGGCAGCCTCCTCCGGCCCCGTAGCCTTCAGGTGAGAATTCAAGAGGGATGATACAGAAGCTGTCTTTGTCTTTGCATGTGAACATTCATGTCAAAGGGAAATGAGACAGTATTTGCATGTTACGGCACGTCTTGTTTTGTTATTCTGCAATCCTGAAACTCATCCTGATGCATTTCCACTCGCAGTATAAAGCGGACCTGGTGAGGGCCTTCTCACAGAGAGCCTTACCTTCCTTCTCTGACCAGCCTGACTCCCTGAGGCCAGTGATTGACAGCACATTCGACCTGGTGGACATTGCAGAAGCTCATAGGCACATGGAAGCCAACAGAAATATGGGGAAGATCGTCATTAATATAATTCCACAAAGTCAGGAAACCCAGTGATGATCAGCTCCTGTGATTCAGAGATATTATGTCGTTATATTGTGTCGTTACATGTGTCAAAAATGTTAAAAAAAAACAAAAAACGTAATCATTAAAATAATAACATGATGATGACTGAGCCCTGTGATGGGCTGGCAACCTGTCCAGTGTATCCCTGCCTTCTGCCCAATGCATGCTGGGATATTCATTCATGGAATAAAACCGTCCAAAGATGATATTACGATGCATTTGTTCTGTCGTATCATATTAGACAAGCTCACTGCGTTCACTGTATATATTAAAGTTTGTGTCGTGAAGTAGAAATGTGCGCCTCGCCTGCGGACTTTAAGCGCAGCGGCGCGCGCACCAGAATCGACCGCTGACGAAACAGGATGCGCTTCTCTTCTCTTCCGGTCTGGAACTTCCTGCGTTTCTGCTGTGGCGGAAATTAAACTTTCCTTCGGTCATGAGAGCGATTTAACAGGTAAAGCTTGTGCCAGCTTCAGACCATGAAACAAACGTTAAGACGATCAGCAGACAAGTGCCGGATTCTATGATTTTGCCAAAACCAACTAATCTGGTATGTAAACTCTAACCTGCGAGTTGTAATGTCAGACTTCCTCATGTATACCAGCTAAGTAGCTAATATGTCGTGAAATGATCCTAAAGCTCCTAAAGTAGCCAATGTGCAAAAAAAACGGTAACCACACAAGTAAATCATTTTCTCATGTAGTTACTCTTTGATCTATCTCACGTGCTTTTGATCATTAATCGGGCCGAAGTGTACCTGTGAGGAAGTGAAGTGAAGCGAAGTGCAGTGAAGTGTTGTGTTTTAATGTCACAGCAAGAGCATAAAACATGGAAGAACCGAACCGACCTCAGCGCAAGATGTCAACAGCAGGCGACAGCTTGTACAAGATCCTCAACCTGGAGAAGGGAGCGTCGGCAGAAGAAATAAAAAAAGCATACAGGTATGTTTATTCATTCAAACATATTGAGAACAAGGTTTAGCCAAACATCTAACCTCTACATTTACATTTTAGTTAACATAAAAACTGTGGATCATGGGTGTAACCCCCGCTGGGGACGGGCCGGGAAGGGGGTCGGGGTAGTGGGGACATTCCCCCGCCAGTTTTGAAAATTGCTGTTTTGCACGTAAATTGAGCTGTTTTTGTCTCAATAGAGCAAAACTGACACTTTGTACAGTGTTTTCTTTGATTGGTTGTCTGTGGTTAGGAGAATGCTGCAAATTGTGTTAAACCTTAATGTCAACCCCGAGTCATGTGAGGCTGTGTGAAAACGCAGGAAATTAGTTTTGAATGGCCAAAACCTTCAGATCCCCCCCGCTAAATTCTGCTCCCCCAACATGATTATGCCTTTGCCTTGCATCACCAATATCAAAAGGAGCCACTATTAAGCAGTCCAAGGTTTAAAATAATGGTGCCAAGAGATTAGAAGAAGTACAAGCATTACTTTGTCCCTGGAAACTTCTCCTAATAACACAAAACCCAATATTCTGATAGCAGTGGGCGTGATTATGGCTAAACTCTTGCTACAATTCCTAGAATCTCTCACGTATTTACTTCCAGGAAACTGGCCTTGAGGCATCACCCTGATAAGAACCCAGACAACCCAGAAGCAGCGGAGAAGTTTAAGGAGATAAACAACGCCAACACCATCCTCAGCGACGATAACAAACGCAAGATCTATGACGAGTATGGCTCCATGGGCCTCTACATGGCGGAGCAGTTGGGGGAGAAGCATGTCAAATACTACTTCCTCATGTCCAAGTGCTGGTTCAAGGTGAGGTGCATGCTGGGAGCAGGGCTGTGGTCAACACCACAGTGACCATGATGAATCAGTGTTTTTCAACCACATTTAATTGCCAGGAAATATGTGAGTCAGGTTTCCCACAGTCATGGAAAAGCTGGAAAAGTCATGTGAAAAAATTGTATTCGAGTTCGAGAAAGTGAAACGTGGATCATAGTATTGGTCCTAAGTGATAACTGTCAATAAGACCTGGGACATTCATCTACAACATAGACTCTTATCACATGGTGATCACATTCCAATCATACTAAGATGATAGAGTAGAGCAGAGATATTGATGGGGAAAACATTGCAAAGCTATTTTTATTTTTCAGATAACTGTGTCGATTGTCAACTTTTAGTAAAATAGTAAAAACTTTTCGCAAATAAATGAAATTGCACCCAGTGGCTTCGACTGAGACACAGCTCATGCTCAGAGCTGTCAAACCAAACCAGTCCTGTGAAAATAGAAGGCTTAAAATGAACCAAAAAGGTGTAATGGGAAGTACTGTTATCGAACGTTGTCATGATCCAAAAAACAGTTTCACTGTATGTAAAATGTAAAGGATCCCATCTTGAAAGGTTTTGTCCATCAAGGGCTGAAGATGCCTCCTACATGGGGTATCCCTGGTGGATCAGTGGTCTAAGGCGCAGGTCATCCCTCCTCTGTCGTCTAGCTTTCCCATCTCTCGCTCCACTGTTAACTGGCAAAAATCCCCCAAAAAAAGAATATATATATTTTGTACCTAAATGTTATTATTGTGTTATCTGTTATTTTATAAGTGGAAGAAATGGCAGTAATCTTATTTTGATGCTACAAATCTATAATATACAAGCACAAAAACACCTTCTTACTGACGTTCATTTCCTTTGTTTTAGGGGCTGGTGCTGTGCTGTAGTATCTTCACCTGCTGCTGCTGTTTCTGCTGCTGCTGCTTCTGCTGTGGGAAGTGTAAGGCATCAGAAGACGAGGACCAGTTCGACTACATGGACCCCGATGACCTGGAGGCGCAGATCAGAGCAGAGCAGGATGCGGGTGAGTGGGTCAAAATCCAAACCAATGTGTTACGACAACAGAACGGCTGGATCACGCGTGAAAAATATGTTGTTCGGCGGATACTTGACTTGCTGGTGTATAAAAAGAAATGTAAACAAAGAGGTTAAAGATGCACTAGGTGACGTCACATGTTGGCGGGTAACTGTTGGAAACGTTTGGACTTCAATCATCTTGCCTAGTGCAGCTTTAACTAAATAAAACAACAGCAGACCAGCTGTCTACTGTGATGAACAATGGAAATAACATTATGCTGGAATGTGAATACAGACGGACACGTACAAAGTTGCTGCCCTGGCCCAATTTTCAGATTTCAGGAATGGTTTTCTCTGAAAGGGTGGTTGTTAAGCTCCGGTCCTCGAGGGGGGGTCCAGAGGCCAGCTGGTCTTTCTATTCTGCCTCATAATTAATTGCATTTACCTGTCGCCCCAGGTCTAGTTAGTCCCTGATGAGACAGCTAGAATGAAAGCTACCTCAGCAGCACGGCAACACTCTGGGCCCTGAGGACCGGGCTTGACAAGCGAAAGCCTCATACTGTATGGCGGCCTAACGGAGAGGCTAGATCTGAACCTGAATCCTGTCGAGGGTCAAGGGCTGGGGCGATACTTAACGTGGGACATTTCTCGGGTTTATGTGTTTTTATACAATGCAGAGCGTTAGTCACTTTGTCAGGAAGTACCATGGGATTGCTCAACGTGTTATTTTGTTCCACAGCAGGTGACGATGTAATAGTTATTCAACCGAGCCCTAGTGCTGCCTCTGAGACCTCAGGTGAAACTTGGCATCAGGCTCGCTGTGCTTAAGCTCTTTCAGCTCTTTAACCGCCAGGACTTGAGGCGATGTTTCACTTTGGCAGAGCATCTTCATGTTTCACTTCACTTTCACTTTTGCACCTGCACTTTATGGAGGCTGCAGGTGCTAAAAAGTGAAGTGGCGCTACCAAAGTGAAATATTGATTTAAAGCTTTTATTGCGCTGCTTATTAACCCCTTACAAACCTCTTCTGGTCAATGTCATGCACAAAACCTCCTGAATGTCTGTCTGTGGGTCTGTTTTAACATTTGTTTATGCTTCCTAATAACATATAACATATACACCATGCACATTCAAGGTTTGTGGCATTTACAATGAATCCCTGTGTTATAATCATGCTAATATTGGATTAATAAATGAATTAATCTTTTTCTCCCACTGAAAAAAAAATACTACAGGATTTATACAAATTTTTTAAGTGTGTGTTTTTTAATACTAAGTGTGATTGAAGCTTTTAAAAGATAATACCTACCTTTTCACTGATTTTTCCTGAGGATTTGATTTAAGAAGCATAGCAACTGCAGCCGGCAATCAAAACCCCTGTTTTCACCCGTGCCTCTGCCTCCCCCTGCAGGTGAGAACGCACCCATAGTGATCCAGCCCCGCGCGGCCAACGGCACCTCCGAGCCCGACAAGCAGGACCCTGCGGCCTGCCAGCTCACGCTCAACCCCGAGGAGTGAAGTGAGTGGCGTTGAGTGGGGGGCGGCTGCACATCGCGGGCCGCTTAGTTGAAACCATACTGGCATCGGCCACTACGGCGATGCGTTGGAAAGTGACTGATCATGAGTGTGAATGTGGTTTCTGTGTCACGAAGGTGGTTGTTTTCCCCCCAAACACAGCAGCCGATGAAGCTGAAAATGTCATCGGGGAGGATTTGTTTACAGGAATCAAGCGTTTTGATTGTGCCACGCTTTCTAGTGCCAACTTTTCTCCTAATGCTTAGGGTTTGTCTTTGCTTTGAGCCAATCTAATATTTTTTTAAAACTTTTTGACTTTTAGGGGTAAATACGTACCGCCACGACAAATACCAAAACACTTTTGAACGTGCACACAGAACGACGCCTATTAATGAATTCTTGAATGCTCATTTTTCAAGTGCACTTTTAAACTTGAAAGTTCATTGTAAATGCTGCCGCGATGGTCTGACGCGACGTTTTAGCCCAGTCAAAACACGAGCTGGCTAAAGCGTTAGAGCAGGTTTTTGGTTGAGACGGCGCATTCAACACAGAGGCCAACCATTAGACACTTTCCCCCAGTGAGACTGAGTGGTGTTTAGTCATAGATAAACATGGAGAAGCAAAAAGATAAGGAATTAACCAGGAAATGATGTGCTAGCAGGGTGCACGCCCAAAGGTCCTCATCCAAACCACATATTTGTACATAATCAGCGTGGCTATCTATCTGTGAGGAACGCTGTGGGCCCAAATTGTTTATACACTTGACATTTTACATTGTGTAAAAAAAATAAAATCAAAAATCAAAATCGCACTGGTTGGTCCTATTTGACCTGGTGATGGGAGCAAGACGGTCACTGTCAACGGCTTCTTTGAATGATGATGTGCTCTCTGCAACATGCAAGAGATGTTTTATGTCTTATGAAATCATAGTAAATACGGGAATTATGTTTTTATGTACATTCAGAGATATATTTTTGATTGGAAGTTTTACTATAAACTGTGTTTAGCATGTGTGTATGAAGATAGAGCCTTGAGTCACAGTGACTTCCTTCTCTTCTGTTGATTCCTTGCTTCATTGAGTTCAGTGTGTCCCGTACAGACTTGGATGAAATAGTATTTGCACATAACTATTTGTTTTGTTCTACTTGGACTACTGGATGGGCGGGTTCGCCACATAGGTCAACACGATGTATTTAGAAAGTTGAGACAGTTACAGAAAAGTTTTTGATACTTTTCTGTGACTGGTAGCGGGAGGTCAGAGTTGCTGATCAGCAGGTTAGAAGATTGAAGTATTTGCAAATACTATGCGTGTTAAGTTTGCGCTGGGCTGAATCTCTAGCAATAGTCAACATTTTCCATCTGCTGGATAACAAAATAAAAGCTTGTTCCATTTAAGTGCCTGTGAATTCATTTAATTGGCAGAAAGTCTTTTAAAGTTCTGAATCTTTCAATCAAAAATGAAAAAATGATCCCTTTTCTCTCCTGAGTTTCAAACATTCCCAGATATCTTTGAACGTTTCATACTTGTTATTTTTCCAAAGAGTTTGGTACTGTAAAATGTATGTGTATATGATCAAATAAACTTGGATATTATAGTATTATCAACGTGGCCTCATGAGTTGCCTTATTCCAAGATGCATGTCTATTTCATGTCATTTGGAAAGACTGCTTGTATTTGCACTGTGACTGGTTATGCTTTAAATTGCTGCTATCGTACCTGCAACCCCTGGGAGCCCATACGATGACCTGCCATTGGCTCCTGTTGTACCCCGCCCCTCGCAGATAATATACCCTGTTAGAGCAGGTGGCGAGTTGTTGAGCTTCTCATGGCTGCAGTTGAACTCAAAGTTGGTGACTTGCTGGAGTAGACTTGGAAGGAGAGGGCTTGTTACGTGATGCTTTATGTTCCTTGAATCATCCATCCTGAGGAGCACCGTCTCGTAGAGGGCCGCTTGTTCAGAGCCTCTCGTGTGGTATGTTTTGATTATTGTGTTTGTGCTGCACAAATAGTTTTTAATTCACGGTTTCACTGTTAAACTTTCAGGCTTTTCGCCAAATATGTTTTCACATACAAGGAATTTGTCTTGGTGTTTGGTGCATGAAAAACAAGAATAGAAGCAAGTACTGTAAAGGCAAAGGTCAAGAATACAATATATAATAGAGAAATTCACACTAAATATATGAAAAGATATAAGAAATAAGAAAAAAACAAGAATAAAAACTATGTGCATATGTATGTTATGACTGTATGTGTACATTTTGGAGAGAGAATCAGTGAGGATGGACCTGGATCCTGGAGGATCACTTGACAACGAGAAACCTTCCTCCTCCCTCAGGACATATAAAGGTGTGATGGAGAGAGAATATCTTCTCTGTTCAGAGATTAGTGAAGATCCAGCATCCAGCGCTGACAGTCTCGGTCAGTCTGACAGGCACTGCCATGAGGGGGAAGAAACACCGCGGGCTGAAAGTGACGAGAGGCGCTTGGCCAAACAGAAGCTCTTCATCGCCTGTGCTGTCAGCCTGGTCTTCATGGTAGGAGAGGTGATCGGTACGTTAAAGGTCAATCGAAATGAGGTTGCTTCACTTCAGCGAGACTGAAGTCAGAGAGGAGGAAGGTCACAGGTTCAATACCCAATAGATATTTAATTTCTAACATCATAGGTTGTTGAAATCAAACAGTTTTTTTCTACTGTAGTATTTATTTAGGATGAGTCCAAGCTGCCAGCTCCCTTTTCCGTGTGTGGTTTTAATATCTATGTTCTCTGGTGATTTGCACTGTGGACATGTATGTGTGAATTTGTGCCCCTGAAACCATGTGTTCCTCCACTGGCCTGGGATCAGATCCTACCAGAGCTTTCTCTCCTGTGTCTCCGCTGCCCTGTCTCCCTCTCTACTTTCCCACTGTCTAAATAAAGAAGATGCTAAAGGCTTCCAAGCTTCCATCCTGAATCTTTTTTCCTCATTGCTCTTAGCTGTAGCTCCCTGCACTGAGCTGAGTCATTTTTCCTGTATGGTTGAAGTGCCAGCGCCTCTCTACATGCCCTCTGACCCTCAGTCTATAAGGATGTCTCTGCTCCGCTGCAGGTGGCTATGCTGCACACAGTCTGGCCATCATGACGGATGCAGCTCATCTTCTGACCGACTTTGGCACCATCGTGATGAGCATCTTCTCTCTGTGGATCTCCTCCAGACCCCAGACGAAAACCATGACCTTTGGGTGGCATCGTGCAGGTTGGATCAGAAGAGCTTGAACTCTGAATTGGTTTTTACTTATAATTAACGTATAATTATGTTTTATTGTCCAATTAAATGCACAGGCCTTCGTCCCTGATGAGGACCTCAGTGGGTCACAACAAATGGCTGCCCTTTTGGTTCATTTACCCAGTTACCCAGCAGCAGCTAGTTTTTTAACTGGTGCCAAACGAAGAGTCCATATATCTTCATGTAGAATTGATGTAGGTGATGTAGCTGTAGAACTCAATATTAAAGGTGTTGTCTGAAGGCTGCTAATATCATCTTTCAAATCACTTCACAGACGGGGGTTTTTTTCCGGTGTTGTTTCTCATGGTTTTGTTATGTTCTTATGTCCATTTTTGTTCTTATTTCATTCGATGCATTTATTATTCTCTTGTGAATGTTTCCTGTTTTTATCTCCTTATATATTGTTCTGTCTTTCTGTAAAGCAGTTTGTAAAATCTGCTTTTAGATAAGTGCTGTATAAATCTTCTTCTTCTCATCTCAGATAACTGACTGTGTTGTTGTCTTAACCAGAGATCCTGGGAGTGCTGCTGTCGGTCCTGTCTATCTGGGTTGTGACGGGGCTGCTGGTGTTCACCGCCATACGGAGGATCATCGACGACGACTATGAGATTCACAGCCAGATCATGCTCATCACCTCAGGCTGTGCTGTAGGTGTCAATATCCTGTGAGTGTGAGGTCACCTTCTGGTTTGGTCGTGATGAGCTTCTTAAACTAAGCTGTTTCATTGTGAGGGCGGTCCACAGCGACAGGACGGTCTCCTAAAAATAGTCTTGACTTTGTTTTATTTAGTATGGCCCTTATCCTCCACCAGCCCGGCGCCTCGCACGGCCACAGCCACGGATTTCCCTATAGCCGACTGTCTGGGGATGGGGAGCACCCGGGGCACAGACGCCCCCACGGCCGTGGCAGTGCCAGCGTGAAGGCGGCCTTCATCCATGTGGTAGGGGACCTGCTGCAGAGCGTCGGGGTCCTGCTGGCCGCCACCATCATCCACTTCAGGGTCAGTGTCGGCACCAGCTGCAAGACAAAACCACTAAATGGAGTCTGTCATTAGCAATGGGCTGCCATGTTGGCTCTACTGTTGAAGAGTACTGAGTCAAGGAGCTGAGGGGTGTCATCCATGTCGGGGTCAGCCCTATGTTCCCTCAGCCCTATGTTCCCTCAGCCTTATGTTCCCTCAGCCCTATGTTCCCTTAGCCCTATGTTCCCTCAGCCCTATGTTCCCTCAGCCCTATGTTCCCTCAGCCTTATGTTCCCTCAGCCCTATGTTCCCTTAGCCCTATGTTCCCTCAGCCCTATGTTCCCTCAGCACTATGTTCCCTCAGCCTTATGTTCCCTCAGCCCTATGTTCCCTCAGCACTATGTTCCCTCAGCCCTATGTTCCCTCAGCCCTATGTTCCCTCACTTGACTGAAGTGGGTGATACACATGAAGTATGTGAAATAAACGTGAAAAGGCTTTTATTGTTTAGTAGCTCTATTAGTAGTCAATGTTTGATTCAAATTGTTTGAATTTTTCAAGGTTGAAAGACATCACAGCATCATTTTATAATGTTCCATACTCTCGCCCTAATATGTTTTTTTTAATCTGAACAGCCTGAACTCAAAATCGCAGATCCTGTTTGCACCTTCCTGTTCTCTGTTCTGGTCCTGGGAACGACCCTCACAGTCTCCAAGGATCTGTTCACAATACTTATGGAGGGTAAATATACTTTATGTCTGTCGTAGCGACATTATCATAAATAAATATAGTTTGTCTGTTACCGTTTCGTCTTTGTGTGGACTCGTCCGTCTCTGTAGGCGCTCCCCGGGACGTTCCCTTCAACGCTCTGAGAGAAACCCTGCTGTCGGTCAGAGGTGTCAAGGCTACGCACAACCTGCACATGTGGGGCCTCAACATGAGCCATTTCCTGCTCTCGGTCCACGTGGCCATAGGTGGGCTCTCTCAGCTGCAACACCAATACTGCTAAACTCCACTATGTCTGAGTGTTTGATATTAGCAGCAACACATTCTACATTAATATTGTATATATATCTTAAAATTCACTTTCTTTTCATATATTTTTCCACATTTAACCAGGGCTGTAGCCAAGACCACCTTAGTTGAGACCAAGTTAGTTCCAAGACCAGGTCCAGTCAAGTCTGAGTGATGACCGGGTCTAAATGGGGTCGAGACCAAGACCGAGACCAGAGTAAACCAGACCATTCAAAACCAAAATAGGCAATAAACAGTCTACATTTCTTAAGATGAACAGGGATGTAAATGTAACCGAGGCCCACTACACTACATACACAGGTTCCTACAGGTGAAATCCCTTCAATTGTTTATTGTGTTGAGGAGAAAATAAACCAAACATCAATAAAATTATCCATTTTTAAATCTTTAGTCAGGCAGGAAAACATTGAGTCAACACTCGAGTGCAGCCCTGCTTTCAACTGACAACACATGCCATCCATAGTAGAGTATTGCTTAACATAACTGTAAACCTTAGTTAGTTATTTAGTTCCTAACTTTAAGAAATGGCTTTTGGCTGTTTTTTCAGAGGAAGATGCCGATGCACAGATGGTCCTCATGACGGCAACAAAGCTCCTCCGGTCAGAGTTTGGCTTCTCCGGCATCACAATCCAAGTGGAGCGTTACACAGAGGAAACGCTCCACTGCACTCGGTGCCAAGACCTCGCAGACTGAAGGAGTGTGTGTGGCGAGAGACTGACAAAGGTTGACAGGTTAACAGGCTTTTTTTAACCCTGGAGCCACAGATGTCATATTTCTGTGACAATCCAAACCAAGAGAAATTCCTCACGATTTCTCTCTAGACACGAAACGATATCAACGGTGCAATGAACAGATATTTGAGCTTGTGTACATGAAGCCAAATAAAATGCTAGAGGCAACAAATAGCAGACTGTCTTTTTGCACTGTGCAATGATGTTTTTTAAACGGCTGTTTTAATTAACGCTACACTTAACATTTGACTGTATACTTTCTTAATGCAAAGCACTAAATGCTGAATTAATTTTTTTTTTTTTTCTCTCTTTTTAAAATTGCACTTATTTTCCAATCTCCTTTTAATTATTTTTGATAATTATTTTTTAATAATTATTATTAAAAGTGCTTTACAAATAAAGATTATTATTATTATTATATGACTAGGCATAATCCATTTTGTGAAACACGGTTGTGTTGAGCGCTCCGGGTTCATATAGCATTGGGTTTTCTATCGCGATAAACAAAGGTCAGCCTCATGCAAACCGTAAAGATTTGGCAAAAGATTTTCCAAAGGAAAACCAGTTTTCGTTCCAACGTCTAAAGCCTGCACACAGCAGAGTTTCAGATGGTGGCACACAGGAAGCGATACGCTTTACTCTGGCAGCAGCAACAGCGGGTGAATAAACAGAAGGAAGAACTGGGTAGTTAGCGTGAGCGATAGCCACCGTGGCTGAACAGACAAAGAGAAGAGCGCCACCTACAGGAACTCAAACTCCATCAAAAGAAAAGTCCAAGGAAAAAGACGTCACAGTACTGGACACACTGTTTGATTGACAGGTGATCTGAAGTGCAGAAACACCAGAGAAATGAACACTTAGCATCAAAGATGGTGCCAAAATAAAATAAATAATAAAAAACATGGAACTTGCAGATTACCACTTTAAAACAGAGGCTTGTTTTAGTTGTCATTGCAATATCACTGTCAATTTATTTCAATTGACAACCGTGGTTAGATGGAATATAGTTCCTCAAACCGTACAGGCACGTCATCATTTGGTGTAGTGCATGTACAAATACAGGTTAACTACAGTAGGGATGCATTGATGAATTCAATCAAACAATACATACAAATTTTCACACGTTATTGAACAAAATCAACGCTGTTCTGCTGTGCGTGTCCAATGTAGTCTGGAGGTGAGTACTGGACAACACCCAAGCAAGTTTATATAGTTTATAACAGAAATGGAATCTAAGGCACACAAATATGACATTGTTCTAGACATTTCTCCATTTCTTTTTCATATACAATCTTTTTCAAAACAATACATTTTATAACAATTTACTGAATGATGCAGATCTCAAAAAATGACAGACTGGTATGATACGTTCCTACAGCGGATGGACCAGGTGAAGCCACGAGTCCTTTGGACTTGATCTGGACTGGGTTTCCCAAAGAGTTCAATCGTCAAGATCCTAGTTTTAACTTTCGGGAAACCAGTCACTATGCTTCTCTAGTGGGTCGGCTTTGGGCGGCCGTCCTTCCAGTACCTGGCGTAGGCCTCCTGGAACATGTTATTGCAGGGTATTTTAGCTCCGAGTTTCGAGCAGATGAGGAAGGAGCCGCCCATCTTCCTGTGGAGGGAGTAGGTCTCCTCCGGAGGCGGGGTGAGGCGCTCCCTCAGCATCACGGGGATGAGGCTGTGGATGCGCTCCGTGGTGCTTTGGGCTCCGAAGTCAAAGGGCTCTTTGGAGGAGAAGGCCTCCCCGAGGATCATCACCGCGTCCACATGGGCGTTCTCCATCGCCTTACAGGACATCAGAAGTTAATAATCAATCGTTTCAGGGGGAATAAGTCAGGATTTTACTGCCCATAGCACAGAATGACCATGATATGTCTGCGGGGGGGGTTTCTCACTTTCTGGCCTGTACTCCCCACCCACTGGATTTCAAGACACTCCCAACCAGTTCTATTAGATTACATTACTATTACATAATTCCCCTTTAAATGTTCATAAATTTCAATTGACTTTTGATTTGAGTTTTATAAATTTTGGGTTTTGATAATAATAATAACTTTCATTTTTAGAGCGCCTTTCAAGGTACCCAAGGCACTTAACAATAGAAGAGAGAAGAACTAGATAAGGTGAAAAAAACAACTAGGCGAACAAGTAGGAAGACAAACAAAGGACAAAAAGGCCCACAATTCAGCAGCTGGGTCCAAAGGCCTGGCTGGAGAGGAAGGTCTTCAGCTGCTGTTTAACAACTTCAATGGACCCAGCGTTTTGGATCTCCATCATAGGAATGACTCATGAGTAATAGTAATTAAGCATTAAGTTATTTTATGGTTTAGAGAGGTAAAGGTTCTGCTGGTATGGTTCACTACCACTAATAAACATTCTTTCATTTTATCGTAGTTTTAGTTGGTTTAAAGTTTCACCTTGGACTCGTAGCCGGTGAGGAACTTCATTTCTCTGGATCTCTGCAGAACACCTTCTCTGTTCCGTTCTGCAGCGGCGTTGATAACCTGACAGAGGAAACGTAGGAGCAGCAATAGAGACGTTTCACTCCAAAACCAATGAGGTATTTGAGAAAGTATTTGAAAAAAAAACAACACCTAATCTTGTGAAGTGTTTACTTGCATGAAAGTAAAGCACATTAGGGATAACTACTTATGTTGAGTGGTTTTAAGACCTTGGCTTACAAAACAGTTTAAAATGTTTTTGTAGACTGAATCATCTGTGTTTTTGAAATAATGAGATGAATTTTCTAAATAATCAATAAAAAAATCAACATGATATCAATTACTTTCTGATAAAATCTCCTTGTGAAATAAATTTGCAACCAATGAGACAATTAAGTTTATTCTTCTTCTCACCTCAATGTAGGAATCAGTGAAACTCTTATCAAATCCTCGCGTAGCCCCAAAATCTAATAGTGCAACCTGAAAAAAAAACGGACTTCAGTGAAATGAAACGGGAACCATCACGATCCTGCGTGAACGTCGATCGGCTGAAGCGAACTCACCTTATGAGTTTGAGGATCAAAGAAGAAGTTGGACCAGTTCGGATCCGTCTGCATGTACCTGAACTCAAAAAGCTCCCTCAGGCATAACATCAAGATCTGCTCACAAATCTAGAAGAACCGGAGGAGAGAACAGAGAAAACTGAGATTAAGTAGGATTAGGATTACTATGAGATGTAATCAAATATGATGGGTAGATTTTTTTTTTATCGCTTGTATATTGTATAGGATATTGCTTTGTGTTGAACTGATGAAATGTTTAAAATGACAATAAAATACTGATGTTTAAACTGCGATGAGCAAGATGGTTGTTGGGATCTACAGTATATTGGCTCTGACAGGCTGACATGACTCCCGACGGGCCTGAGCTGAACTGTATAAGTGGTGTAGTGTGACTAACTGTTTGAAGTGCCATGGGCGGACCTCGTTCCTGAGCTCCTGAGAGAGGTCGGTGGCCTGGTCCAGGGGGAAACCGGGCACCAGCGTGGTGGTGAGGACATGCTGGCTGCTCAGCTCAGCAACCACGTCAGGCACATAGAAGAAAGGGTGATCCTTCAACAGCTCTCTGTCACACAAACAGCCACCATGTCAGCAAAGTATTATCTCGTATTATCTGTCTGAACTATATTTATATTGGTACTTATATTGATGTCACAATGTCAACAGAGGCTATAACTACATCCTCTGCCACGAGAGTGTTAGAGCTAACTCAGGAGGAGATTGGTTTTGGATTGGTTTTAAAAGCAATTAAGAACCAATAAAAAAAAGAATGTACAGCAATAATCTGACATTTTCATATCTCTGTAACTCTGTATACCCAACTGATATATGATGCAATAGTGATTCAACCTCTAGCCAGTTCATGAAAGCATTTGTATTTGCTGTTTTAAATGCCCGGTGTCGGATACATCTTTTCAAGGAAAAATCCTCTGGCGCACAGGAAGTGATGTGTTTTACCGGTTTGTTTGGAATAAATAGAAGAACTGGGTCGTTAGCATGAGCAGCGATAGCCACCGTGGCTGAACAGACAAAGAAAAGAGCGCCACCTACAGAAACTCAAACTCCAACAGAAAATCCAAGGAGAAAGACGTGACAGTATTGGACACACTGGTTGATTGACAGGTGATCTCTGGGAAGTGCAGTGAGGAACTTTAAACTGAAGATTTAATATAGAAAGTAATCACAATATCTATCAAAATAACAGATACTGATACTGATCTGTGGCCCCATACTAACAAACTGTAGGATCCCAAGTTAATAAGAAGACTGCGGTCAACTCACTGGAATTTTCTGGCACATTTCGCCTCCCTTATGTAATCACACTCCAGCGCCAGCTCACGACTCATAACCTCAATCAGGTGCTCAGGAAACAGACCTGTCAAGAGAGGGACGGACCAAACGGGAGTAAAATGTGAAAAAATGTAAAAAAAATATGTGATATCCGCATGTATAGCTCGGTATATTGACAGTAGCAGAGGCTATCAAGCTCAGACTTTAGCAACACTTATCGTCAAAATGATAAAATAAACTGTACAACAATGTTACCTTCAGGCAGCACGTTGCTTAAACTCAGAACAGCCATGATATTATTCACATCGCTGTCGATACTCTTGGCAACTCCGGGGTACTGAAAGAAAAAGGCATGACAGGTGGGTTTTTTTCTTCATTTCTCCTTGACATTTCATCACCGTGCAAATAGACTAAACTAAACTATTCTCACCTGAATCTTCATGGCCACGTCTCTGCCGTCCTTCGTCTTTCCTAAATGCACCTGACCGATGGAGGCGGCTGCAAACGGCTTCTCTTCAAAGTACTCCAGCTTGTCCCTCCAGTTTGGGCCGAGGTCGCTGGTGACGGCTTTCTGCAGAGAACGAGAGGAAAAAAGAGAGAAACTGGCTTATCTCTGAAACGGATTAGTGAGTCGTGTTTAATTAGCGGCGGCTCTCCGTATCGTACCATCATCTGTTTGGTGGGCATGAAGTCGGCACTCTGTCGAACACGCTCAAAGATTTTGGCCAGCTGAGGGTTGATGAATGCATCGTCTGAGAGGGAAACAGAGCAACAGAATGAAACAAGACAATAAACACAGCAGGTTTAAACTAACTATAGCAAAGTAGTAAAAATGCATGCATTGTTAAAAATAGGACAATGTGGTGGATATCAGACTACAGGGTCCTGCAGCCTAAACTGCCCAAGAGCAAATTTAGGCCAGCAGTTGCGCGTCTGGTATGGCACTTATTGTGTTCAGCTGGCGCGGGGTTTATTTTAGGTGATGACATTTCCCCGTTGGTCCAGGGATCTTGTTTTGCCAGGGAGTTTGGATGAGAGAAAGGATGAAGCATTGTAACTTGTTGGAAACGTAAAAAGGTTGACTGCCTCTGTATATTTTGGGTCATTGATGAGTGCTGAATGTTTATTTGTGGAGTGAGACATGTAGTCCGCTGTCCCCGTTGCATTGTGTGTGAGGTCACGCCGTCCTTGCAGCAATTAACGTGAATGAATCAACTGAATCAAACGAATCAACTCGTGATTCAGTTGAGTATCTGAACAGCTCATCTTTTGGTCGTTCCTCACCTTGAATGCTGAGCATCTGTCCGAGTTTAAGGGCGGCGCCTCGAACCTTGCAGAGTGTTCGGACGATCCTTTCAGCGTTGGCTTCTGAGAGGAAGGCGCTTGAGTCCATTATCGCTTTTTTATCTCCTGAAAAACAAAAACTGGTTTGATTTCTGTTGGCAGATTGGAAAACATTTTCTAATGTGAGATCAGATACTGGCCTACTGCAGTACTGCTGGGACAATGAGATAAATGATACATTAACCACCATCTATCAGCACAGGATCCTATTCCTTTACTGCCATTTTTATTTTCACTACTTTTTTTAATTGAATTTCATTACAACTTGCCCAGAATAGATGTTATATTAAGGTGGTGTTAAATAAAGTTTGTAGGAATTTGATTCAAGATATAAAAAAAAGAATAGGCGTACCCCATTAATAACTTATTATCAGATTAGTATCGGCTCCTTAGAAGAACTGCAACCAGTATAATCTGAAAAAATTCTTCAGGATGAAGTAAATAAAATAAAAGGTTGGTCGTCTAGCCACTGTTTGAGTCCCTCTGAGTCTCAGCTACATGGCCATTACCTTACTTTAACTATGGCCTCTTGATGTGACCCCACAACCCAACGTGGAGTCCTGACCTGCTTATGTGACATAAATAAAACGCCCCTTGTGAAACAAAAGCCCTCAACTCACCATTTTGCAGTTGGGGCTTTAAGCTCTTCTTGGCCACTTCAGCAATCGCCCCGATCCCAAGTCCCACTGCCAGACCTGGAGAGAGAAATTAAGAAAAATATATATATCGGCACACAAAATCTCTCTGAACAGCCTGACAGCATTTAAAGAGCGAAACAGTAATTATTATCCACCTCTAAAACATGTGCGGGCCACAGCCCTCCTCCTATCAACGGGTAAATCTGATAACGGCAGCAAAACAAAACCAGCGCTGGAGAAGGTGTGATAAGAGCAATCGGTGACTTTGACCGCAGGTAGCTGTAAATCCAGGGCAACACCGAGAACCCTTGAGAGTTCGGAGGCAAATTTAGACCAAGGTTGAAAAAAAAACAAAAAAAACCCATTGGTGCTAAGTATGCTGCTACCCTTCAGCGAGAAGACCACTGACAGTTGACAACACGTTTTATATTAGCTGGGCGGAGAGGCAGGTCAGGAGCGCTGGCATGCTCCAGAAAGATTTTCTCAGCTAATGATACCTTGTAATTCCATTCCTGTGAAGAAGAAGTGCGTGTCAGCACTTCCCACAACCCCCCCCGGTCCTCCCCACCGCCCCCCCCCGCTGGAAAACCGGTGACCGCTGAGAGAAACGTCCTACCCATAAGTAAAAGCAATATGGAAAGTTGTTTTTTTTCAACCTCTATTTGGCTGAGCGTGCAGGTTCTGCTTCACACCTCGGAGCTGCTCACAGTAACTCCACTGGAGTCAACTGGAGGTCAAGTGCCTTGCTCAAGGGCACATCGACAGCAGTTGTTGACTTTCCCCTGCAGGTCTGGGGGATTCTGACTGGCTTCTCTGACCGCCGAGACAAAAGAGGAACACGAGCGTAATCGTGTCACACCCGTTTGACTGTGATCTAAAAACAGGAAGTGGAGGGTGACAGATGGACGCGAGCATTCCTACCTCCGAAGTTCACCAGTCTCCCTATTCGTGTCACGGGCACCTTGCGCTCTCTCGCTCTTTCACTGAGCTGCAAGTGAAATAAAAGATCAAATTAAAACTTGGCGAACAAAAAAGGTGAACACATTTTGTTCCCGTGCAACGCTGAACATTGATCAATACTAATCGAATACTGATAAAAGGCTGAAGAGTGGATACCACTTGCTTGTGCTGCTTGGAGTCGGTTTTCTTGGCGTTTCTCGCTTTTTCAATATCCTCCGACGTCAGCCCTCCTACTGTGGAATTGTCCTGGTTGAATAACCTCGAATGCCCGGTGTACAGCGGACGGGACCAGTCCCTCTGGTACTTGAGGCGCTGGGTACCGGGTCGTCCGGCGCAGGTGCCCTGACCCGCGCTCAGCGCTCCGACGGTCGAGTAGTTGTGAAACAGCGTCGCTCTGTGGATGCAGACGTCTCGCTGTTTCTTGAACGTCTCCTGGGCGAAAGAAACAAAACGTTACTTCACTGAACCGGGGTTAGACCGATGGAGTTCGCAGATTTATCGGGTCGATATCGGCCTACGACGGAGGTGAGCAGATGATTTCGCGCAACAGTTTCAAAAGGCGTCAGTCTGTAAAACCTGGAGATGAAACTTGAGCATCTGCTAAGCATGGGCTTTAATAGAGACTTGATAGAGAATAGCGAGAATAGTATCCTATGGTGGTCTGAATGTTGTTTCAGAGGCTTTTCCACCCTGAACACAAAAGCATTCTGGGGGAAACACTGAGTATTTGTAATTTCTTGGTATGAATATGACAAAATATCATCTATCGGCATCGGCCTTCATAGCCCCACATCGGTCGAACCCTACAGCCTACATCATTCGCCCTACAAAACAGACTCTATTGTCGTTGGCGTAGACGAGGTCACGGTGGCAGGGAAGTTATCTGGGTTACATGTTTGTGAAACTCTACCCCTCGCTGGGGCAGGATGACGGCCAAATCACGGTTGAATGCTCACCCCCGCTGAGCCGGTGCCGTAGGAAGAGGTGGCGTGATGGAAGTTTACCAGCCCCTGGCTTCTGATGCAGGGCAGACCAGTTGTTTGCGACCTGCTGGCCACCTGCTTCACCCAGGCCAACCCCCTCCAGACCACCGTGTCACCTGTCATGGTCTTGTCCCGGTCAGACCTGCACAGCCAAAAATAACATGAGGTGGGAGGGGTGGGGGAGGGTGGGGTAATTGTTTTGCACAACAGATTGTTTTTGGTTGTGAGGTGTAGTGGTTGTAATGTGTAAAGTTAGGTTTCAGCCACATAGTAGTTGGTGCACTCTACTTTCTGCTCATTCAGTTTATGTCCCCATGCTTGTCTTAACCCTGGGACAGAGCTTAGCATATCCTTCACAGCCCGAAAACAACCTGATCAAACACTGATAAAAGTGCAATATTAACTTGGCTGGCTGTGATAAGGAGAGCAGAAAAGAAAACCACGCATGAAAAAGTGGCACTGAAAAAAAAAGCCCTGAAAAATAATCGAATAAATTAAGTAAATGACTTTATGGCTGATTTCACTGTCTGGTAATAAAATATTGAAGTTGTAGAGAGAGGAAAACTGAAGTTGTACTCACCTCGCGCACCAATTATTACAACACTGATGACAGCGGCTTCTTTACAGCAGAGGTCCTCTCAGCTTCGACTCGCATGTGAACACATGCATCGTGAAACAGCAGCAGAAAGCTGACGTTCACCTTGACACAACTTTTTGCAAACACTTGAATCACCGAGGAGAACGCAATGAAGGACACGCGAATTTGCGCGAGCTGTCCCCGTGGGCAGTTTAATAAATATGGACCAATGACGCAAAGTTCGACCACGTCTCGGGAATATCAACAAACCTCTCTAGTGGCTGGAGAGACTGTCAGTCGCCCAACAGTGCGCGACGCCTGACGTCCGTCCAAGGGTTGATCACATGCTGCCTTCATGGCTCTAGGAAATATCACCATTTCCTAGTAGAGCGCACGTGAACGACCCAACAAAGCGGTTTCTTCTGAGTTTGACCGATATGTTTTTGAAGGCTGATACTGACACTGATATTTTTATACTCGTAAAAAGCTGATACTTTGTGCCAGTATTCGATACCTTTATATTTGACCATTTTCATACAATACAATGCAATAAATACAAGGATTCAGTGTTTCACCCAGAATTCTTGACTGATGGTGACCCACCCCACCTATTCAATTGTAGAGTAAACTCTGGGATACATTAGACCTTCAAATTAAGAATTAATTTACACAAACATTATTGAACTAGATTAGATTAATAAATTAAATGTGTAACGAAAATACATTTTCTGTTAATGTAAAGGTTTGGTCAGGTAAGAACGTTTTACTCATCACACACACACACAACAACGTCTAGTTAATCAATGAATTCAAACATCAGGGTTTATTTTGTTATTGTTATCCGTGTCTGCGACTTCTACAGCAGGTTTACAACTTCAGATGTCAGAAATAGGAGCTTATGAGGAGCACTTGAAGGCAGCAACACTCCACACAACAGTCAACTGTGATCCAGGGCTGTTGCTAGACAGAGTTTGGCCATGCCACTTCTATGGCTGATGTTAAGTGAGCGATGGATCTATGTCAGATGATGTTGAGAGTTTCTTTCTATTGGGCATTTCACCACATAGTGCAACCTGGCCAAGCTCTTCTATCAGAGGCTCTGGAGCGACCTCTGATGTACGAACTGTGCTTAGATCAGTTTATGGGTGACATAAAATAGAAAAAAACCAAAATTACTCAAAAGTGCAATGACAAATATGTTTCATGGGTTGTGCGTTATCACGACTACCTTTGGTATTGTATTAGTTGTAGTTTTAAACCCCAAATCACAGTCATTCCAATCGACAGTTATCAGATGTATCATACACATGAAGAAACTAACTACATTTTGTCCACAAGACTTTATTGATTATCTCATCTTCTTTATTTCAGATATCTTGGACAGAGTTGGGAAATAAATGGCTCTCAGTGGTCAGATTAGATTGATATTCTCCATTTATATTTAATCTGTATTATCTGTGAAACATTTAGTTCATTACAAAACTAAATCATGGTTCCAGAAACGCTGTGGCATATAATAAAAGATAATTCTCTATTATAAGATGAAACATGATGTAAAACCAGGTCAGGGTCTGATGGCTGACTTTAGCTTTGGGAAAAGTCGGAGAGCATTCTGTGTCGTCACCTCCACCACCTTCTCCAACGGCAGCCCTTTGATTTTACTGACGTACTCAGCAGGGATGGAGATGTTCTGTGGCTCGTTTCTGACCTGAGTTCAGAAAATCAGAGTTCAAAAATGATTACACATCTCCCTCAAAAAACACAACTTAAAAGAAACAAGGAATAATGGAAAATATCACTGGAAAATATCTTGTGTATGGACTTCAGCACATTTATTTGAAACATTTACTTAAAAAAACAAAACACCTTTACCTGCTTTTCTGGACCCAGAGCAGGTGAATCTGTTTCTAGACAGATGTTTTCTAGTGGCAGCTGCTTCACAAGCTTCTGCTTCTTAGTGGAAAATACACAAACAAAATCATGATCAATCATTAACGTTCAATGTGATGATGCCAACCAATCAAAACAAAGTCAACAAGAAACCCCCAAGACACAGAAAGAAATAAATCAACATTACAATAACAAAAGCTACATTTGATAGGAGGAGCTAAAGGTAAAGGAAAAACAAAACTCAACAAGGAAGAACATGTAAGGTATAAAAATGCATTAAATTATAATTGAGGGGAATAAAAAAAACACACGATAGTTTGGTTCATGAGACAGCCGTACTCTGCTGTACCTGTTCACTCCTTATTATGGACGGCGGGATAGAAAAGAAATAGCCAGCCTTGACACCCTCCATGGCAACAGAGGGTTTTCCATCAAAAGCATGAAGCAGGACTTTTTCGACACCTAGTGAAATTTCAAAGGCACTGCATTTTACTTCTCAACAGCACAATACTGGAGCCCAACACTGCAGAGTACCAGGACCTCCTGAGGGTCACCTGCTCCTACTTTCTGTTACAGCAGAGCAGCAAATGATGTTTTAAGCTAGAGAATGTGATCCAAGCGGTTTACCTTGCTCCTTCAAAAGATGGATGGTGGGTCTTCCTGCTGACCTCGAATGGACATTTCTAAGAATTAAACATATACAGAAACACATATTATAGCTAAGGGGTACGTTTCATGATATTGATGAAAGAAACATGCATGACAATCTTTTTTTAAACTCAATGTTGTGGTTGTGATACATGTGGAGTTTTTAGATCCTAAATTTTAAAGATTTGATTTTTTAATATAATGATTTTCTCCATTGATCAACTTCATTTACAGGAGGAGGGATTCTGCACATCATCAGAATATGTCAAAATCCATCTTTTAGCAGGCTGTTAAAAAACAAAAAAAACAATAACCATCTCCTCTGATAAAAGAAAAAAACACCAACCAAGGTACATCACCAACAGCTAGTTGTTGTTGTTTTTTTTAATAGGTCTGAAATGTTTGAGGGTGGATTTTTCCTTTGACGCCACCAGTATTCCCATTTTAGTTTATATCAGCTATGACTCACAGAGGGAGATCCAGACGCTTGGCTATCTCTGCTTGACGGATGAGCACCTGCCTTTGGCTTTCTTTGTCAGTCTCATCCTTGACGTATCTGGGGGTGAAATCCAAGCCCACCTATTGACAGACGGGAAAATAAGCTAAGTGTAACACAAGTGTGCATCTATAAATCCCGGAGAGCAAAAATGCCATTGAATCAAGTCACATCAGACAGTGATACTGAACCATTACCTCCCCAATAGCCACAAGGTGGTCTTTGTATTTCTCTATGATGGGTAAAGCAGCATCTAGATCCTGCATGAGAGAAACAAAAAAAAAAAGTCATTTATTTGTCTGCAGTAAGCTGACTACGAGAATGTATTGCTGAACTGGTCCATGGCACTATAGTATTGGACAAGTCATAATAAACCTGGAGAGAAGCCGATCTCTGTTGCTCTGGGGATGCTTCTTGAACAGGATGGACCCCTAAACAGGGGAAAATAAAACCTGGAAACCTGTGGAAAATGTCAAGTTGATAAGTGAAACCTGACAAAGTAATATAGTACATCAAAAATGAGGCTACTCCAGTAAGAGACGTTACCTCTGTGACAACCGGATGATCTTGTCAAATTCCCCAGCATGCTCGGCCACAGCCAGAAGTGCCAACAGTCCAGCCTAGGAAATAAAGGAGCAAAGCTAACCATCCATTATAAACATTAGCTTAACCAGTTACTTTAGCTAACATGGCTTACCTTTTTTGAATTCTCAACCACCTCGTCTATATCCTGACAAAGAGAAGAGGAAATGTTAACGCACCATATAAGATATTTCAACACCTTTACCTGCGTACATCACCTGTTGTCATATACCTTGTCAAAATCCCCCGCAGAGATATGACAGTGACAGTCAACGTAGCCATACATGTGGGACAGTCTCGTTCAAAACATTGCCCACCGTCTGAAAGGGCACACTGCGCATGTGCAAAGTTGCAGCGCGAGATCTAGAATGCAGCGTCGCCCGGGTGAGCGGAGTTTACTTCAATCCGATTGGTTAACCATGCCAGTTAACCACCGGACAAGTACAAATAAAAGTAGAACATTTCCGATGAATCACTAGGCCGTTTACTTCCTTGTTTGTAATGTCAACAGAACCTGAACCTGAAACTTCACTCGTAGTGTGCATCCCAGTGCCATCCGGTACATCGAAAAAAACAACCTGCTTGGAAATCTCACGTGAGCGTCATTCATAGTCGGATTGTGAAGTCGGAAAGTCAATAACCTTTCATCTCAGCATGGCGGATTAACCATCATTACTTACATTTGTTGAAATAAACGTCGTTAAATTAACTTATTAAGATGTAGCCTCCATTTTTGTTTATAGTACATATAGCAAAATAGCACATAAATACAACTTTGTTTAGCAGCCGAATTGGAAGTGCCCGATTTCGGACATTCCCACCAGCACCTGAATGCACTACTGTTTCTACTTCCCTTGTTTTGTTCCTGACTTTGTGATTTTCACTTTGTCATGTGAGATCCAGGGCGTCTTCTGCATCTTTGTGTTGCATTGGTTGATTTTAAAGGGAAATGGCAGCGCCAGGTCTAATCGTTGCTTCGTTAGTTGTATTGATGCTGATGATTGGCATCAGCAGAGGTCAATATAAACCCACCTGGGAATCCATCGACTCCCGACCACTGCCGGAGTGGTACGACCAGGCAAAGTTTGGCATCTTCATTCACTGGGGAGTTTTCTCGGTTCCGAGCTTCGGCAGCGAGTGGTTTTGGTAAAGTTACATTTCCGGAAATTCATAATGATATTTTGATGTACTGATTTAAACTTTACAGAATAGGAGGAAGCCAGTGGGTAAGACGAGCCACGCCTTGTATCTAGGCAACCATACAGCAAGTTAATCAAAGATGTAGAAAGAATAATTGTATAGTTGTAAGAAATAATTGTAAGAATAACTGATTGATTTAAGTTGTGGAACATTTTATAGGACTCAGTTTGCCCCGTCCGTATGCCAAACTTGCTCACATTGCATTATTTTCTGTTCTAGGTGGTATTGGCAGAAGCAAAAGATAAAGCCATATGTGGATTTCATGCAGCAGAATTATCCTCCAGACTTCAAGTATCAAAACTTTGCGCCACAGTTCACTGCTGAGTTCTTTGACGCGAAGGA
The DNA here is from genome assembly GCA_034670385.1 of Hoplostethus mediterraneus. NCBI lineage: Eukaryota > Metazoa > Chordata > Actinopteri > Trachichthyiformes > Trachichthyidae > Hoplostethus > Hoplostethus mediterraneus. The sequence continues at coordinate 11,711,288 of JAXDDW010000007.1, forward strand.
GTGGACTGAAATCTTTGCGTCTTCAGGAGCAAAGTACATCGTCCTGACCACCAAACACCATGAAGGTGCAGTAAGTCACAGGCCTGCAGTCTGTTGTCAGTACCTATTGGTTGTTTTGGGCCTGGTTGTTTATTAACAATGAGATGAGTGGTTTATATGTTTGGCAGGTTACAATTACGAGGACACACTAAAGTTTTTGTAGTATGGGTGGAACCTTTGGGAATAAAATCCCTAACAGTGTTCGCAACATGATCTGCATTGTTTTGTCTGTGTATTTCTCAGGTTTCACACTATGGGGCTCAAAAAACTCCTGGAACTGGAACGCAGTGGATGTTGGACCTAAGAGAGACCTGGTGGGGGAAGTGGCAGGCGCCCTTCGCACGTACAGCGACCTGCGTCTCGGGCTGTACCACTCTCTCTTTGAGTGGTTCAACCCGCTGTTTCAACAGGACGCCGCCAACGTCTTCACTACCAACTACTTCCCCACCACTAAAACTCTGCCTGAGCTTTACGACATCGTCACCAAGTACAAGCCGGAGGTGCTCTGGTCCGACGGGGATGGAGATGCCCCCGACACGTACTGGAACAGCACTGGTTTCTTAGCCTGGCTCTATAATGACAGGTGATGACAAAAGCTAAATAATTACCTTTAACTTTATTCTTTTTTTATTTCAGAGATTAGATTCATCATTTACCTTGTCAGTAGATATTTACTATTTTCTTCATTTTCATATGAAAATGCTATGACAATTATTTCTTAAGCCACACACACACACACACACACACACACACACACACACACATACACACACATGCACAGAAATGACAGTTGCCCATCAACTCACAACTAAACCTCAGGGAACTGACAAATTTAACAAGTCTGTCAAAGAGACAAAGCCAATTTGAGCTGGTCAGAAATGTGTTAAATATGATAAAGCTGTTAAACCTGGGATGCATGCAATGAAAATACCAAGTGTATCGTTTTCACTCTGATACTGAATAACAATAGAGGAGGAAATCTAAAGTTTCAGATGAGAATTACAAGCCAGCTGTGATTGTGATAGAAAAGTGTTTTTTTTTTTTTTTCCTCCTGCAGCCCGGTGCGAGACACGGTGGTGACAAATGATCGGTGGGGCTACGGCACCATCTGTACCCACGGTGGCTATTACACCTGCACAGACCGCTACCAGCCTGGACACCTGCTGAAGCACAAGTGGGAGAACTGCATGACCATCGACACCAAGTCCTGGGGTTACAGGCGCAACGCTCCGCTCAAAGACTACCTCCCCATCGAGCGGCTTGTGGCGGTGGGAGTTGAAGATTTAATTAACCTGTAAAGGGTTTTTTTCATTACCAGGATCATTCGGCATGACTGAACCTGTCTGAGGCTTAGCGTGTCTGTATTTGATTGCATCTCTGTGTGAATTGGGAATCAGACATAAGAACAGAAATTAATATTTTGCCCGCCATGACCTTTATAAATGAACTATTCAATGCCCAGGTGTTTCAGGGAGAGCCCCTCAGCTTTTCCACATATCAAATTTTGAAACCTCTTCCAGATGTTGCTGCTCGTCCTTCTCCTTGGTGTCTCTCTTTGTTTTCTTTTTGCTTTACTGAAGAGGATAAACGTGTTGGAAGTGTTTTTTTTTTTTCCCAATCAACCTTTCAACCTTCCACCATCTGCCATGTGAGGAACTCTGAAAGCTTTAGCTCCATTTGCACTGGAAGAACAGCGCCCTCTTCCTGTTTTGTGCCATAAAGCAATCTAGAGGCTGGCCGGTCATCTCGATGATGTGGTAATGATTTATTGATTTGTTAAAATGCAACATGTAGCACGTTTAACTCGAGCTTCCTGTTTGCTGTAGAGCTTGGTAGAGACCGTGTCCTGCGGGGGAAACCTGCTGATGAACGTTGGTCCCACGCACGATGGGAGGATCGCCCCGATCTTCGAGGAGCGTCTGAGGCAGATGGGCCAGTGGCTGAGGGTCAACGGGGAGGCCATCTACAACACCACGGCATGGAGGGCTCAGAACGACAGCGTCACCTCCGATGTCTGGTGGGTTCTCGCTTGGTTTGATCACGTTTTGGTTTATTTGTACAGGAGGACACACGGAAACACATCAGAGCCGTTGTATCACAATATCTACATCTTCACCTTCTATTCGTCTGTTGTATGAATCCTGTGTTAACCTCATGCCTTTTGTAACGTGACTTAAGAAGACTTTTGCGTGCTCATGCAGCATGATGTGGATAGAAAGCTCACAACTGGGCTTCATGTCCTACAGGTACACGTCCAGGCCACAGGAAAATACCATCTTTGCCATTTTGCTTGCGTGGCCCGATGACGGATCCGTTATTCTGCACGATCCTTTGATTACTGAAGGGAAGACTCAGGTAAGGTACCACATGACTTAGCACTGGGTTGTCCCAGTGGGAATCGAACCCCCAACACTGGCAGTACTAGCTACCTATTGAGATATATAGATATATAGCTGTCAGTCCCTGAGTAGCTGGTATTTTGTGACTATATTCATTGACCATTTTCATGCCAAAGGATTCAATGTTTCCCCCAGATTTTTATTCCTGACCGTGTAGAAAATCCTCCAAAACATATTTATCATGTGACACTAAAACTCACATCGAAACCCACTCTAATGAAAGTCATTTTAGGGTTTGTATTTCCTTAAAGCTGTTTAATGGTAGGATAAACTCTGGGATACGTTACGCCTTTTAAATGAAGAATTAATTTGCAAGAACAATTTAAATTAATAAATAAAATGCAGAGAAAATAACATTTCATTGCTGGTTTTACAGACTGTTTTAATGCAGCTCCATCATATTGTCAGTGGACAATATGACTGACCAATATTTAATAAAAGGCAAATATTGGCCCAATATATCAGCACACCAGTCCAACTCTACTAGAAATCCCAATAACCACGTTCCATATTATGAATTGAGGCTGTGTTGTTTCTCGACTGACTAGTTCATAGATCATTTCTCTATTTACATGTCAACTCTGCTTGTGTGTTTTTGTTTGTTGTTCCAAAACGAAGGTGGTGCTTCTTGGCCACGGCTCTGTGAAGTGGGAGCCGGTGACGCCCAGCGGCCTGCGGGTTCTCCTGCCTCAGCTGTCCTTCAGTCAGATGCCGTGCCAGTGGGCCTGGACACTGAGGCTGACCGGCGCCACTTGAAGGGGAAACCAGATAACTTGAAGAGGAATAGACGAAGCAGCAGACAGCGCGGATAACCTGGAGCATACACACTTTAATCACTGACACAAACCCAAATAAATCTAATGTACCAATCTAATGTACTCAAAATAGTTCAGAAAGGAGCTTTTTTGCTGCCTGAAATCCAACAAGACATATGATGATAGGTTTACAACATCAATGTAATTTAAACTCAAATGTATTTCAGTTTTTAAAGGATGCGTGTACTTAAATGGTCTTACAGGGAATGATGAACTTAATAAATAAACCAACCTACCCTGTAAATGTGACAAATAGGACTTTGAATGTGGAAAAAACTTGAAAAAACGTGAAAAATTTTTCACCTCAGAATTTTTATCACTGTGCGTGTTTTTTTTGTTTTTTTTTAAACCAATGATATACTTGAGACCTAATTTTTCTTTTATGTGCTTTTGTGTTATCTGCAGCACTAATAAATGTGATGACTGATTCATGTGTGATGGAATTTGTAAATAAAATACTTGAAACATCTTTTCAAATTATCTCTGTCACGAGGATGTTTACTGGACTGCCAGCTCATTTATCCTAAACTATTATCCATTTAATTTTGCACTCATGATCATGCCGGGTCATCTCAGTCTGTCTGTGCATTGCATTTATATGTATTCATAGCGCCCTCTACTGTCCATGCTGACAACAGCATCAGAGGCGTGCGGGCCATTTTAAAGCACGCCCACGACGCACCGTGCACAGATGACAGCGTTTGAGGACACAGGAAGAGACTGTCCGCTCTTTGAATTCACAATGCATCTGGAAAAATGTAGGTCAAATGAAGGTGTGCGCGTGTCTGCTACGCCTCGTTGTTCAGCCGGTTTCTCAGGAAATTACTTTTTTTTATTTTCTTCTTTCCAGTTTGTGCTCGTCCCTCCGCTCTTCCAGTCAGAGGTCTATTTGTCACCTGAGCTGGTGAGTCCGGAGCAGGGCAGATCTCACTGTTGTGTCTGCTCTCTCTGTTGCACGCCTTAAAGGTGGGAGGTCCTTGTTCTGCAAATGTTCCATGACGTGAAGATGGGGGGTTTGCAAGGGGTTCTCAAGTCCGTGCATTTCCCCTCGGTAGGCTTTCCCCAGCCCGGGACCTGCTCATGAAAACTGATCCCCCTCAACAAAAAAAAAAAAAAAAAAAAAGCTGAAATGATGCCATTCATATAGTGCGGCCAGATGCACAATGGCTTGCACATACAGTAGGGCTGCCAAATTGTAATAAAAGTAAGGGACTTAGAGTGGGAATCACGGCATTTAAAGAATTCAGATCATTCCGGTTGTCCGGAGCAGGTCAATCAATATTTGTGAACATGAGCGACTCTCAAACCCAGAGCCAGAAACCGGAGAAGGCTTGAAGATGAGATGTCACTAACACAAAAAAAACAAATAAAATAACAATAAAAGACCGAGAACAGAAAAGTTGGTATTGATCTTATAGACCAGAATGTTTGATTTTACACCCAAACGATCTTTATTCTGCTTTGCATTGCGAGCGTGTTTCCGTGTAAACATCACAACAGGTCGCTGAAAGGCCAACCCTGTTATTGCTGAGATCATGTATTGATGTACCGAGCAGCTGACCTGAATGAAATGATTTATTCCTCCGGTGATGTTGCAGTCTCTATTCTATGTAGGTAATTATGTAGACAGGAAGTGGGGGAACTATTACGGACATTGGCATTGTTGCTATGGAAACACACAATTATGTTACATTATTATTTTCAGGTCTCGCTGTGATAATAGCATACGCGTGCACGTTTTGGGATGTTAACTTCCGGAGACCAGAAGAAGAAAGAATACATCGGTTAATTAACCAATTAATCGATTAATTAATTAAAACGTGAATGATACAGCAAGTGGGAGGTGAGAGCTGGCCTGGGGTCAGGGGTTATACACTATTCATCAGCATCTGCATGACCTGTTCATTCAGTCTGTGGTGTTAGCTGATGTCTCAGTCAACCATATGACAGCAGGGAGGAAAACCTCATTCCTCCCATTCATAAACATTCTCTCTCTCCCTCTCTCTCTCTCTCTCTCTCTCTCTCTCTCTGCCCTGTCCCCCTCTCTCCCTCCCATCTGTTTTAGCGCTAATATCATTAGAGGCTTGCTAGTAGTAGAGTGCATGTGTGGCATTCAATCACATGCAGATTTGTGGCAGATCTGAGCCGGTCAGCAGAGCCGTGTGCTTTAGATAGTGGAAATGCCAAGCAGTGTGGAACATCCTGGGGGACAGACCATTATATTTATAGAGGCGGGCGACTTGACCTTCACTGCACATTGAGTATCAGCCATTTTAGCGCTGCTCCTCTAGATACTGAATACAGCATAATGGATTTCAGCTGCAGTGCAGTTAGTTAGCTTCAACTTCATCTTTGGCTTGTTATAGGCTACGTCTAATAATAGCCCTCTGCAATTCCATACAGTGGAAGGACTGCACCGATACACAGTGTCTGCATTCACTGCTTTTTTGGCGCAGTTTGTGTTGGAAATGTACTGTGAAATTATAGTTTTGCTGCACAGGAAGTGAAGGCTTGCTATTTGGGCAGGATTGTGAGCTCTCTCTCTCTCTCTCTCTCTCTCTCTCTCTCTCTCTCTCTCTCTCTCTCTCTCTCTCTCTCTGGTGTGTGGACTGTGCTGTTACGTAGGTTAAGCAAGCAAACCTTTGTTATGCTGTGTAGGCTTAATGTTACAAATAAGCCTCTCCTAAATATCCCTTAACTATAGTAAGCACAGCTGGTGCAAACCCATATTCAAGGACTACTATTCATAGATGCACCCAGTTGTTCTCACCCAATGGTGCATGCTGAAACTGTAGAGGATGGTCAAAGCGGGTCAAGTATTTATAGTTGTGTAAATTGTATTGTGTTGAAAGGCCAAAGTTTTGCACAAATGACAGTGGGGGACCCTGATCGACCACATGTCCATATAAACAACATTGTATTGGTTATTGTTTTTATTTGTGTTGTGTTCAGGGGCAGAAGTTAACTCCAGCTTCTGACCGTGGCAGGTAAGATGGTTCACCGGCTACACAACCATCATTTCTAATTTTATTTCACCAAATGTAATTGGCTGGTTTGTGTTGTATTTACACCGACAGATAAACAGACAGTCTCTTTTCTGTTCTTGCAAACAATTTGGCTCCAGACAGTTTCACCTGCAGATCAGAAAGTGATCATATTTGCAGTGAATGTTATCTGCAGAAATGCATTAAATAGCTTTCTGATCAGGAAGTTTTTTTTTGTTTTTTTTTATTGCAGAAAAAAACACATTCCAAATGCAACAGAAAAATTGAGGGACGTAACAGAGATTTAAGAAAAAATAATAGATAATGACAAAATAATTATTGCCATGTTAAATAAGTTATATATTAAAAAATAAAGAAGAAATAAAAAAAAGTAAATTAAAAAAATATATAAACGTTGATATTACCAGTTCAGGGTTATTAAAAAATAAATAGCATTGCAGGAATCTCTTGTTTCTATTGCTTTAACAGGTTTTAATGATTCAATTAAGTAATTAATATAAATCCTAAATATAATGCATTTCTGTTTACAAGAGGATAATTTACATTTGTGGATTAAAAAACCTGCCATTTAGAAAAAAAACAAATAACAACAGAGTCTCTGGCTTTGTGCTTCCAAATGTGAAATCATGCACTCAGGAAGTCGTTACGGAGAAGATGGAGGCGACGTGGTTACATTAATGTAGAGGCTGTGATAACTCCATCTTATACATCCCATTCACTGGATGGGGTCTGCAGCTGCACGTAATCTGCAGTATTGTCCTAACTCTGCTGTGTTAATGACACCCTCATCACCACGCTCTCCATTCACAAAGCAGATCCTGTCGTGACGGGAGGAACTGGCTCTCGCAGGCTGTGGGTGTCTTGCAATTCACAGAACATGTCTAATTTCTGCAGCCTCCTCACAGCCCCATGCTGTCTTGTTCATCTAGTCATGTCAGTATATACTCTGAATATCACCTGTAAGTATTCAAGTGGTGCCATAGCATTCGTTTCTTTTAAAGCACTTTTTGCATTTTTCTTGTTTCTTCATACAGTTTATTCACAGGCTCAGACTTGTGTATTTTATTACTATTTGTTATAATGGGAGTTGGAAGATGTATGGATAAGTGGACCTGAATGAATGTGTGTCCTGGTTTCACCCAGAGCACACTGACACAAATTCTAAATTTGGTTGATACGACAATAAACTGAATTAACTTGAATGTGGAGATGGACTGTGGCCGTCTGGAGCGCTTGATGTTTAGCCCTTTCGCTTCATGATATCCGGCTCACCACTCTGTGTGCTGTGCGAGGGCAGCTGCTGCTGTGCTTTGAAACACAGAGAGAGGAAAAGCGTCCTTAAACGTGGGCTGTTGTGTAATCCCTCCCAGGGCCCCTTTGCTATTTTTGTGCCTGGGTCCGCACGTCACGGTTGGGTATTTTCTCTGGTGACTAGCTCGCATCAATAGATCTTCTAATGTACACCCAGTCAGCCAGCAGCTTCATGACTGATGGGACTTTACCTCGCTAATCTATTTCATTATTGTCACCCCAGACATGAGGAGAATGGAAAAATGGACTATGCAATATGAGGAATGTCACGTGTGACTGTCGATATGGGACAGGGGACTATTCAAATGTCAGGTTTGTATGAGGATTATATTTGATGTCTGAATGTCAGCTGCTGTACGAGCGGAGGCTTTTTCCCATCAGACTGTGTGCTTCACGGCATACTGAGCACAATGTACTCTGCTGGGTGATTCTGCATGCTTTGTGCTGTGTTGCTGTTACAGTATCGTCGGGGGCTCGTGCCATCCAGGTCCTCCGAAGCTGGTCATTTAACTCATGATATTTATGGATTTGTTGTCAGTGTACGGCTTCATGCCTATTCCCTTTAATGGCCATCTTAGCTGCTAATGATGTAATGCGGTGGCATAACGATGCTTTCCCCCCCCCCCAGCCTTCGTTTTTGTTTTCTCATTGTCCTCTTTGCATGTGGAAGGCAGCAGGGGGATGTGCCTCGGGAATATCTGCTGTCCGAACGAATGTGGCCATAAAAGTCGTTTGCCCGATTCACATGTGAACCGATATAAATGCACATACTGTACCTTATGATCACCCACAGTCTGCCCACAGTCGTCCAAACACACACCTACTGCCACCCACCTGCCTCCTGTTGTGGCACGTCATTGCTGCTGTGTCATATATATATATATTTATATTTTTTTTACAGGTTAGCACAAAAGATTTGGCAGAAAGCAGCCGTGGTTTTGCTCTCTATAGGGAAAAAAGTCCAATCTGTTGAGTGGACTTGTCAGTGTGACTCAGGAGGGGCTGGATGTGTCGGCTCTGTTCCCCTCTCTGTCGAGCTTAGTTCAAAGGTATGCATTGTTTCTGAGGGTCTTATCTCTCTGTCACTCTGCACCCATATTCCCCCTTCCCTCCTCTCGTCGCTCGGAGAGGATGGAAACTAAGCAATGAGGTCAGACCGACCTTGAAAGGGAGCTCCCTACCAGGCCTCTGAATTTTGTTACCCCCCCCCCCCCCCCCCCCCTCGGGCACCCCACTTAGTTTACCTCGGCAAACCTCCCCGTCGGATCGTGGGCCGCTCCAACCCGCGGGCACCCCCTCCTTCATATGCCTTATTCTCTGTATCTCCCCCCCCCCCCCCCCCCACACACTCAGGAAGAAGAAGTCCTCAAATCCGACTGTGTAGCTATTGAACCATACGTAAAGAGCCAATGAGGCGTACAGGGGGATTATCATGCTGCTTTTATGCCTCTCTCGGCATCTCGAGAGTCACCTTGGATTCATATCCCCTGGTTTACGCCTGAGGAGTGTGGTGTGGTGTTCCAACAAAAAGAGAGGGAGAGGAGAGAGAGAGAGAGAGAGAGAGAGAGAACGAGAGTCGGAGGATGTCCTAATTAAAGGGGAACTCGGAGGGTTTGAACCAGATAATCTTACATAACCTCGTTAGGGAGGACGCAGCCTTTGATACTGAGGAGATGGAAACGACGTGCCCTCAGAGACCCACGTCCCCGCGGTACGGAGGTGTAGTGGCACGCCGATGCACGCTGGCCAGGGAACGGTGAGGGTATCGTTCCTGTTGTCGGTCCTGCAGGTATATATAGGTGTAAGCTCAGTGTGTACACTATGAAGGGGGTTGATTCCCACTGGAGTTAAATGATATAATAAGGTGCTTTGGATAAAGGTGTCGACCACATGGGGTATATGTGTGTTTGTAGATCAAATCAGGGTGGTAGTACAAGTAATACTGTCTCAGTGATGTAGTATTTCATCAATATGTTTCCTGGTCTAGACTGTAAACAATGACACCTATGTGTGCTGGCATGCGTAGACACACACACACACACACACACACACACACACTCTGCCCTCACACACTCAGATATTCTAAGGGTTGTCGGGTGAGTAGGATGTTTTGAAATTGTGCTGCTGCTGCTACTGCTACTTACGCCTTGAACGCAACGCTTCACCGGTATTGCACAATTGATATCAAGTCCTCCATCTCCTGCAGTCGTGTTTTAAAGTGATATTTTACTTTGGTAGAACAGTAAGATGCATTTTCAGTTTTCAGCAATGCAATCCTCCATTGAAGTTTAGGAGATATTTTCCCCCCTGATGGACGCAAACAAAACTGAAATTGAAAAGTTAGATCCAAGATATTAATGTTACCTGGGTCTAATCGTACCTGTTCATAGACGTGTATTTGAGTGTATTTGAACTAGTTTTTCCAAAGTGAAACTAAGAAAGCGGTGCTGACTATCGGTCCCCAGAGCAGCCAGTTTTGATGGTCGGCCGTTTATGAACTCCTGCAGAGACACGGGCACTTAAACATGCAACCGTTCTAATAAAAGTGAAATATCACTTTAAGGAAAAAGGAGTTCATTTTGAGTCTCTCCAAAGCTTCGTTGAAAGAGGATGGTGCTGTGGGGATGGATTAGATTCCTATCAGATTCACGTCAGCTCTGGAGTATCTGCGCACACACACATGCACACACACACACACAAAACAAACATGTATGCATGCGCTTAAAAACACACACACACACATACACACACTTTTCACGCACACTCGCAGGGCTCCAGTAAATGTAGGGCATCTGCCAAGGGTAAGATGAGGTACTGTAGGCGTTTTAGAGGCCGGTAAAGAGACAGATTTTTCCATTCCTGCTGTGAATGGAGCTCATTATGAATTTTATACACCAATTTTATTAGCGGGGTTTTGGGAAACGGCCTGGAATAGCTGGAGCTCTTGAGGAGTGGACCTACACTCGGGTTTAACTGTGGAACGGCTGATGGTTGACTTTCCTTCCCCGTTTTCCTCCCTTGTAATATTCTTATGTATATTTCAGTGCTCCCACTTTTCATCTTCATCCCTCAAAAGTATCACAATCAGTGTTATTTTTCCTTTTATTACACGTATTATCTGCGCAAAAAAATCATTGAGTTCGCTAATTCTCAATTCTGTCCTATCTGTGATTTCTTTCAGATGACCCTTCCCCGCAATCAATTCACATGACTGATAATATTACTACGGTTACATAACAGATATTGTCCTTGAAAATCAATCCCAAAGAAGGTGACATTGGATTCATGGAGTCACTTGAAACTACCGCAGGGGTGAAAAGCTCCGCGGAGGGTCGGGACAGAAATGTTGTGCAGAAGAAGTGCACGACGTCAGAGCCGACAGCGGTGCGGACTAAGAGGAGCCCGTCGGTCGAGCTGGAGGGCAAGAGGTGGCACCGACAACTGCAAGAAGGTCAGAGTAGAAACACGTGCGGTTTCAAAGAAATGTCTGACTCAGGGAAATCACAGCAATTAGAAGATCAGCAGCAACCCCTCGCCACAAGCCATCCAGACTACGAGCTGTCCTCCTATCCACCGCAGGGGGCAAAGCCATTTCCTATCGGCAGGCAGAAAGCTGTAGGTCATCTGGTTTGTGCACAATCCCCAGGCGGCTCCGGACCCACCTCTCACAGGAAGTCCCCCAGTTTACCCGAGGTCCTCCAACAGTGTTCCCATCCAGGGATGGATCAGCTATCAGAGACTGTGTGTAAGATGGAACAGAAACAACAAAAGCCTGGGAAGTATGTTTGTGATTATTGTGGAAGGGCATGTGCCAAACCCAGTGTGCTTAAGAAACATATTCGCTCCCACACTGGGGAAAGGCCCTACCCCTGCGTCCCCTGTGGATTCTCCTTTAAAACCAAGAGTAATTTATACAAACACAGAAAATCCCATGCTCACTCGGTGAAAGCTGGAACAGTGCCATTCTCAGAACTTGGTTCTTACAATGCCAATACAGACCAGGGGTCTTTTGAAGGGGAAGGAGAGCTATACTCTGATGCTGAGCAAAGCACAGACACAGACGAGGACACTCTCAATGACCCGCTGCTGCTGTTGGACTCTCCAGTGGAGGGATCAGATAGCACTGCTGTAAAAGTACTAAATCTCATTGCTCAGAAAAAGGGAGTCACATCGATGTCAGCTCATGATGGTTCATCCCAGCTCCAAGAAATCAATGCACCTCCTGCCATCGCTCAGGCTAGCCGTGCAATTCAATCTTGCACCATCAAGCAGAGGCTCGCACTTCGGCTCTCCGAAAAGAGAAGCAGTGACTCTGACCAAAATCTCTCCCTGCCTAGTCAGTCCAGCAAGGGCAGCACTGATTCTGGCTACTTCTCGCGCTCTGAGAGTGCCGAGCACCAGAGCGGCCCTCCTAACACAAATGCCAAGTCCTATCAAGAAATTATGTTTGGGAAGTGTTACAGGCCAAGCCCTAAACAGACAACGGCATTTGGGACTTGCGGCGCAGACTCGAGCGATTACACTGCGAAGCGCTCGGAGAAAGGCATCTCCCGCGTTTTCACCCAAGAAAAAGACACGGTCGAATCTATTAAAATAAACACCAAGTCATTCACAAAGGAAGAAACAAAGGAGGCCCAGTTAGATAGCGGCTCCGATGTGGGGCCTCTGGTCAGGAGCAACTCGATGCCAACATCCTCAGCGGTCTGTCTCAGTATGCCTCAAGCCCTCAGGGGCAGCCACTCTTTCGATGAGAGGACCAGCACCGGGGGCATGAGGAGGCTCAGGAGGCAGGCTGCTTTCGAACTCCCTGCACATGACGGCCACGCAGAATCTGACAGCCACGCAAAGATGATTGAGAGTGGCATTTCACCCTCAGGAGCAGAAATGGAAAATTACCCCGCCGCGGCATCTAATATGAGCCATCACAGGCATGCAATGGAACTGGCCACACGGAAGCGCCGGAAAGAGAAGAGGGAAGAGGAGGATTTAACAGGTCAATACGAGGTCCATCACGAACAGTGTGAGGAAATGTTTGACACGACTAAGGACTATGATTCAAAACAAGTAAGCCAGGGGGCCCTGGGCATTATAGCGTTAGGGAAAGGACACTCCCCAAGCATGCATACACAGCTGGACAGATGTGACATGGAGATATCAGTGAGCCCTGAAATCTCTGGCAGGAAAACGTTAGGGAATGTAATTTCTGTTATCCAGCACACAAACTCCATAAACAGGCCTCACACCGAACAGCCAGAATCTTACAAGTATCACGGGCAGAGACAGGAAAATATTCCCTCATTTCAAGCTATGGAGCCAACGGAAACAAAAAGAAGTGATAGTGCACTCGGCCAATCGTTTCAAATAGGCCCCAAGCTAGTGCGGCAGTCCAACATACAAGTCCCAGAAATCAGGGTCACAGTAGAGCCTGACAGTCCAGAAAAAGCCCCGGAGGTGCAGGTGAAGGAGCCGGAGAGGCATGTGGAAGAGTTTCAGTGGCCACAAAGGAGTGAAACGTTAGCACAATTCCCCCCAGAAAAGCTCCCTCCAAAGAAGAAGAGGCTACGCCTAGCTGACATTGAGCACTCCTCTGGCGAATCCAGCTTTGAGTCTGCCTGCACCAGCCTCTCCCGCAGCCCGAGCCAAGACAGCAACTTATCTTACAGCTCCACCTTCTCCTTTGACAGGGAGGAGAGCTTTAAGTCGGCTTCTCCAGCCAGGCAGGATGAATTTGGCAAACCACTGGAGCTCTTAGCTGTGCCGGGAAGCGGGCACTCCCTCTCTGTGCTCAACCAGCGTCAACAACATGAAATGAGACGCTCCTCCTCGGAGCAGGCGCCTTGCAACTTGCGCAAGGAGTTCCCGGAGGTACGCAGCATATCATTTGACTATGGCAGCCTTTCTCCGGCGTCCAAAGTTAGACACGCGGACATCAGCACTGGCCACTCCGCCGTGAAGGAGAGGAGGAGGGGCAACTTGGTGCGGCAGGAGTCATTGAATATGGACACCGAGCTAACACAAGTCCCGTCGCAAATGTTCCCGCAGTACCTCGGCAGCACCCTTCCGTTTACACCCACCGCGGCGCTGCCACAGGCCTTGCCAATATTTGCCACTGGGAATGCATGCCCCCAGCTGTCCCATCCCAGCCTGTTAGTTCCTGTCAGGATCCAGACTCATGTGCCATCCTATGGTAGCATTACATACACCACAGTATCACAGATGTTCGACAATCAATATGATAGTGTTAGTTCCACTACAGCCATCTCTCAGAGCCAAATCTCCCGCTTGTCTGGAAATCTCGATTCTCCTAGCGTGTTGGGTTACACCAGAACACATCTGACACACACCCTCGACGTTGAAGCCCTCGATTTGTCATCGGCTAAGCTCAAGACAGGCATCCCTCTGTCTCTGACCTCTAGGACTATCTCGACCACTAATGCGTCCAGCGGCGGCGCCAACAAACGGATGCTGTCCCCCGCCAGCAGCCTGGATCTTTTCATGGAGGTCAAACAGCAAAAACGAGTGAAAGAGGAAAAAATGTTCGGTCAGATCGTGGAGGAGTTGAGTGCCGTGGAGTTGGGTAAATGCAATCTGGCGGAAGAGAAAGGCCACAGGTCGGAGATACAGGGCGCATCCGCAACTCACGCTCAGGACGACAGAAGCAAATTCGTCACGCTTCAGCAAGACCGCGGCGTCGAATCGGCGATGGAGAGCAGCTCTGCGGAAAGCAGCTCGCCACCGTACTCCATGATATCAGTCGGTGAAGTGAAAGAAGTTGGCATGGAGAAAAGGGTGCAGATGGACACGGCGGCACAGCTGAGTCAAGACGTCCTGATCTCAGACTCGGAGCATTCGAGGCTATCTCAGTTTCCAAGTCTCCGTACGACGACAGGTGTGAGCTGGTGTTATCTCAACTACACCAAGCCCAGCAACTCGCACAGCAACTCTCCATTCTCCTCCGTCTATGCCACCTGGTGTGTGAGCGCCCGCAACCCCAATCCCCCCGACCTGAGCACCAGCGCCGCCCTGGCTCTCCTGCGCTCCAAGCAGAGGGGAGACAAGGTTATATACACGGTGGCGGCCATGTGTCAGCCCGGCGCGGGGAAGCTGGTTTCCTCCTTGATCCTGTGGAGGCAGACGATGGAGCAGGTGAGAAAACAATCCCTTATGTGCTTATTTTCTGTTTTCTAAAGCATATCACTTCCTCAAATCTCCAAAAACTCAGAAACATAATGTTATTTTTAGATGAAACACACATGCATTCATGACATTTTATTATTGTTTTTCATGTGCTCTCTATGAGCATCTCTATAAGGCACCATGTGAACCTCCAGCTTAAGCTGCACAAAGCAACGTTGCACCTTGGTGGCCCTAAGTTGCAGCCAGAGATAACTGTTAGACGTTTTGAATGTTTGAAAGACTTGATTACCAGAACCATGTAACATGATGTCAGTAAGACATCCGAGATTTCCCACCAGTGACAAAACCCAACAACTGAACTTAATTTGGGCAAATAGGGTGAATCTGCAGGGTCTCACTTGTTATTTTGACTGTATTTTGACATAAAAATCTTGCAGCTTTCAAGAAAAAACTGAATTTGAGTCACAAGGTTTTTCCACAACAGCAGTGTTACGCATGTTTGCAATCCACACTGCGTAATGCCATGTATAACATGGAGCCTCCTGGAAGCATCGTGTTACGCGTCGATATCCGCGTGCGCTTAAACTGGATGTTAACAAAATGTTTGTTCATCTGATTCAGCTGCAGAGGAAACCGGAGCTCAAGGAGGTGGACATCACCTATGGGAAGAAGGCGAAGGACAACAGCTGCAGAGTGAAAACCGCCAAGGAGGAGTGGAAAGAGAGGGAGGCCTCCACAACCCAGACAGTGCCAACACGCATCAAGATCTTCGAGGGAGGGTCAGTCAGGACATTAGTTATCGTAACACTTGTTATGTGTCAGGACAGGAAGTACAGTAGTTATATTATGATTTATATACACTCCTCCCCCTCCTCTTCTTCTTCCCTTTATATGTTTTCAGGACTGTTCTTTTTCATGAGAGGTAAAAGATTGTATCTGTCTCTCAGGTACAAGTCCAATGAAGACTATGTGTATGTGAGAGGCCGAGGCCGGGGGAAGTACATCTGTGAGGAGTGTGGCATCCGCTGTAAGAAGCCGAGCATGCTGAAGAAACACATCCGCACCCATACAGATGTGAGACCCTACATCTGCAGGGTCTGCAACTTCGCCTTTAAAACTAAAGGTGGGCATTCCCCAGTCGTGTGCTCTAAAATGACCGATGCTGAGTGTGTGGATGATTTGTTATTATTGCTTTGTCTGTCTGCAGGAAACCTGACGAAACATATGAAGTCAAAGGCGCACATGAAGAAATGTCTTGAGCTGGGTGTGTCAGTGACAGTGGATGACACAGAGATACAGGAACATGGTGAGCTACCGACCTACCTGGACACGCTAGGTGAAGCATGCATCAATCGTAGCGTGATGAATTGGGCTAAATTGATGTTTGTCTTTTATTCTCTTCTCAATAAAGTAGACGAAACCCAGCAGGAGTCCAAGGCGGCGGGCACAGCCAAACACCAATTCTCAGACGCCGACGACTCCGACGGCATGGACGAAGACGTCGACGAAATCGACGAGGACGACGACGAGGACGACGAATACGAGGGCGACTCCACCCCCAAGCTGCGTTCGAGAAGCACGAGTCCTCAGTCGTGCGGAGTCACTTCCCTGTCGGTCACCGCCACCGCCGCCATCCACGGCTGCTCCCTCACCTCGCTGCCGGGCGCTGAAGGCCGCCACTACCAGGCCTCCGGTCGGCGGGCGGGTTCGGACCTCCGGACCGTCCTCGTAGCGGAGCAGAGGCAGCGGTCCGTCGACGAAGACTCTCTCACCATGCTGTCTCCAGAGCAGAGCTGCTTCCTCTTCGACCCTTACTCTTCCTGTCTGCTCTCCCCCGGCTGGGAGTCTCCTATCAGGGAGCCCTCTCCTTCCCACCTCCGCTACCCCTCCCCGAGGAGAGAGCTCTCCCCTCGGGGTCGCTCCTCCCCCAGATGGGACACCTCCCCGCTGAGGCCCAGCTCGCCCAACTTCACCCCCATTCAGCACCTCTCCCCGGTCTCCATCGAGAGACCCCTGTCGCCCGGAGCAGAGCTGTCCGGAAAGCGAGAGTCCTCGGTCCGGGGAAGGCAGAGGGTTGTGCTGAGGGCCGTTTCGCCACGCCGGGGCTCACACCAGCAACGAGGCACCAGCGACAAAACCAGACATCAGGCGAAGGTCGACCTGGCACAACAACAAGGAGCCTTTGAAATCGAATTGGTATGTAGCATGGCGCCGTTTAACGAGGCATGTTTGTAGCATTTCTTCTTACATATTTCTGCTGTTTTTCTAACTGTAATAGTAGATTCTCATTTGAGGAATTAGCTTGGCAGTGTTGAAACTGTTCTGAACGCTGCCAATATGTTGCTGCAGGATCAAAGGAGCAGCTTGGCGTCCGGCCTGCCTAGCGCTGCCAGTTCTCATCACCAGAACATCCTCAGCCACCTCCCACTTCACTCCCAGCAGCAGGCCCAGAGTCTGCTCCCCGTGGTTCCTATCGGCGGCATCCAGATGTTGCACTCCCTGCCTTCCTCCTCCAGCACTGATGTCACCCCCTCCTCGGCGCCGAGCCCCCAGAGCGGCGGCGGGGAGGGATCTGTCCACGGGTGTCCCGAGACAGGAGGAGAGGACTTCAGAGGCCAACAGCAGGACCAGCTGTCCTCCCATCAGACGGCTCAGGGCTCTCAGGAGAAAAGCCCCGACCCGAGCGTCAGAGACAGCGGACAGGAGGAGAACGTCCACACCTGCATGAAAGCCATCGCCTCCCTGAAGATCACCACAGAGGACCCTCACTAGACACCCTCTCTCTCTCTCTCTGTCTTTCTGTCTCTCCGAAAGAGGCGGCCCGGGAAACCGACGGCGGCTGCCAGAGTCGCAGCCGCTAAAACCCGCAGCCTCGTCATCCTCAGCCCTTCAGGCACATAACCTCGTCCTTCCTCCCGTTAGAGAGGCGCTCCGATAACTACTAACTCTGGTCTCGCACACACACAACCTGAGAGGGCCGATTAGAAATGTGGAGTGGAGATCGAAAAACCTTCACGGTGATGAAGACGCAAAGCCACCACGCGCAGCAGCAGCGGCAGCAGCAGCGCTCTTCTCTTCAGAGACCGTTTGAAATGATTAGTTGAGTGGCGGGGTGATCGCAGGGTGGAGAACAATAAATGGTTGTTGGGTGCAGGTGCAATACGGAAAGATATTAACGCTAATATGCCTTTTGTTTGACATAGTAGTTTGCGTACAATTGCACATAAACTATATTTATGAATTCTGTACAAATGTCCCTAACATATACTCCCTTCTTAGATGCATACAGTGTATTTTACGTGTACTTTGAAAAATAGACTGATGTTTATCGTAATCATATCAAGGTGTGATGCAGTAGTGCAGTAAATGAAGACTATTTATAAGGGGAAAAGTACGTGTGTTATTAAACAGTCTGACCAAATTTTAAGTAGACGCTTCTTGTGCAGTTTGGTGCTTCTGATCAAGCGGCAAGCGATCTGTGCCTTTACTTTGCTTTCATCGTTTTCGTTTCTATAAAAGCTGAGTCGAGTAAGGGGAAAAACGTTGAGGCGAGGTACTCTATTCAGAACTGTCGGACGTTGAGTGACGTCGTCGTCGGAGAGAGAGAGTTTGCCCAAAGGATAGCTTTTGATTTGTTCAGTCATTTTTGCTGATAGACGCAGCTTGACTTTAGTAAAAAACAATCTTAAAATGTTTCTTATGTTGCGTTTTTTTCTTAATGTCGTGGTTTTTATCTTGATAACCTGCATGGGATTTGCTATTGCACAAAAATAGAGGAAGTTAATATGTAATTATGTATACTGTAAGATGTATTTATATATTAGAACGTAAGCACTTATTGATACTGGTAAATATTTGACTACTATTTATATGGTATATCTGTACTTATGCAGCAGTGATGCAGTTATGCAGTGAGCCACGCTGGCATTGCTTTTGATCTCATGTCTTCGCTTTTATTAAACAGAAAGCTTTTTTCTCTTATACAGATGACCATACGCGTTTTATGAGTTTTGACGATGCACTTTCATCCTTTCATCTTTGATAACGAACTGACTCGGTCAGTAGGGGGGGGCGGGGGAGTAAAAACACATTACGTTCTATTGTGAGTTGAAACATTCCAGTTGTTTTCAAATTTTTCAAAGTTTCTCATTGTGTGAAACGTGTTGCACACAAATTTCAAGGGGCTACGATGATCAGTCGGTAGTAC
Organism: Hoplostethus mediterraneus; assembly: GCA_034670385.1. Classification (NCBI taxonomy): domain Eukaryota; kingdom Metazoa; phylum Chordata; class Actinopteri; order Trachichthyiformes; family Trachichthyidae; genus Hoplostethus; species Hoplostethus mediterraneus. Next base: position 11,730,201 of record JAXDDW010000007.1, read on the forward strand.
GTTTTCCTGCATTTCAAGTGTAACTGGATAATCATTATCACTTACTGTAAGTAATACTAAAGTATTGATGTTAACGAGTGTGAGTTGGTTGACTATTACTGTGCTTCAGCTCAAAATGTTATTAATCATTCACCAAATGCATTATTTCTTCTCTGTATATATACGTGTATTTTTATGATTTCAACTATTTTTGCAGTGTTGAATTCTGAAAACTTTTTATGTGGATTGTTAGTCTATCTCTTTAAGAGGTAAAAATGTCTGCAAATGACGTAATGGAGATTTTACGAAGGAGGAAATAGCACAGTGTTGATGGAACACCGTGCGTCTCATCTTTTTAAAAAAGAAAAGTGTACTCACATCTTCAAGTGGTTACGTCACGCGTTTGAAAATGGATTTCAATATCAGAAAAACACTTTGTTCACTCATGTTTACATAAAAAAAAAACATTTACAGGTGCACTGCTTTAATTTTGTGTTTCCTTTCATAGGGATGTATGTAGCCGATGATTTCATGTGATTTTATTTGTTGTGATAACGGTGCAGAACGCTCATAAAATGTGAAGGGAAAGTGAAGCCTTTTATTTGCTTTTGCACATGTATTCAGATTGTGTTTGTGTTTTGTTTTTATCGTGTATTCACATTTACTGAACTGCATTGTGCCTCTCATGTCTATGAAATTCCCTGTAAACACACAGAGGACGAATCATTTACCTCTCAGCTAAGATTTTTGAGGAAAAAGCCCTCAGTAGCCAATCCCTTGTTTAGCTATTTGCATCAAAACTGGATAGTCAGGACGGAGTGCCTCTTTTATGCTGTAGGGAATTTATTGTTTGGTGCTCTACTTTTTAAGATTAAATTCAAAATTGTTTTAAAAGAATATACTTCTAACCCAAGAATGTGTGTTGCAGCTTATTTCATGTCTTCTTCCGTGTCTTTGAACTCCACATGTGCGGTTATTCAGAAATCACAGCGCACGAGGAAGGGCTTTTAGATGAGATCGTGCACATTTTATTTTTTTGAAGGGTGAGGGGTTGGCGGGGGGGGGGTCTCCGGAGGGAGGAATTCGAGACTCATACCAGTGACATCCTCTGGTAGAAAATCATTACTGCAGTCATAACATTGAATAAGAAAATAAATGAATGCTTCCAAAAATAATTCTCACCTGCTGGATGATAATCAACCTGTTCAGGCCTTTGTGTCTGCAGCATACTCAGCATCATTCCCTACTGCGTACTGGTTACAAGTATACACACATACAACCCTGTACTGTGAGTACATACTGCATGTGTTAAGCACATATCAAGCGAGGAAATGCTGTGATTGTAACCATACAGTACATTAGACTAGGGTCCTTTGATGCTCGGGTTGGGGGGGGGGGGTCTGTTCTAATTCTGGCCAATCAGAGAGACAGTCCATTTTTTTTCTCTCCTTCTTGGTGACTCGGCCTGTCAGGCCCATTTGTTAGAATAATTATATGGCTGTTAACAGCGTCCCAGCTTAAAATAAAATCAGCACCGGGTTGGTTTAAAGCAGCAGAGGCAGCGCAGAAAATGGCTTCTTCAAATGGGTATTGAATGTGAACTCTTGCACTACACATGTATTTGTACGCTGTACATTTTCCTCACACGGCTACAGCACGTTACACTACGGGGGTCATTCCTCGCTAAGCTTAACAGGTTGAGCAAGAGGTATGTGGATTCCTTTCGGTGGGGTGTCCTGGACAGAGACATAGCTCTGTCCTCTCTCTCTCTTGTTGAAGGGAGCTGTGCCCCTCTAGTTTATTTTGAGGAGGTCGTATCACAGCTGTTGTATCTGTGGTGGCAGCCTGTCCGAGCCCCTCACCACTCTTCCTGTTCCCCTCTAGCCCTTGGTCCCGGTAAGACCTTGTTTTCTTACTAACCTGCTTCTTTCAGACACATTTACTTTGAAATAATGGAACATTTTTAGTAGGTAATGCTGTGCTTTACATGGTTTCACAACCTTCAGTCTTCGAGATATTTAATTGCTTGCTTTTATTGGAGTTTGGTGATTTTCTTCCACAGTTCTGAAGCCTGCCAGGTTAAGACAGCAGCTAAATTTAGTGTAGCTTGGCTATGTGTGTGTGAAAGAGTTCAGGGAGAATTATTTTGTCTGGGAGTAGACACAATGTTCTTTTTAATATTGGTTTGATTTTCCTGGGAATGCACCATCAGTGTTGGTTCCTTGTACAGTGTGAAGAAATCAGTCATGTTTTCACTTGCCTTTTTCTACAGGCGTTTATTTATAGTTGAATTTCCACTTGAAAAGCTGAATATCTTCTCATGCTTGTGTAACATTGCTTTTTTATTGACTATTAATAGTTGGAAAGTGCAGCTATTGTGCACACAACCACTGACATTGACATCAATAAGAGTGGATTAGAAATAAATAAATAACTTGCCCATATTAAGAAGTTCCTAAAATAGACCGCGGGCCTGGAACAGGTGCCATGTGCTCTGCTTGTGAAAGCGGAGGGAGTGTGAAGGCTGCACAGGCAGACTAATTTTACGCACACAAACAGGCCCGACTGTGAGCCTGCACAACACAAGAGGCAAGGAGGCGCTGACTTATTGAACACGCGACTTCTTTTCAATTGACGCGGCGCGCTGATGAGCCTCGGCATCCCAGGGTTGATTGGCGGTGAATGGTGTGCAGTCAGATCCAGACTGAAAGGAGATTCAAAAGGAGATTTTCAGACGTTCACAGCAATGAGCTCTGAAGGAAACTGCAATCCTATGACATCATTGCATTGGCTGAGATGGTTGAGGGCAAATGTTTTTATCAAGTGCAACTTTCTGATACCAACAAACGTGTAGAGTTATGAAAAAGGACACAGCTGGATGTGAGCAGCTTTCAGGAGTTAGTCAGTGCCTTGCTCGAGGGCGCCATGGTGGGCACCTGCTGAGGGAGGGGTGAATGTGTCTCCTGCCATCCTCTGCCATCAAGCATCACATGGGTTTGCTTGAATACATGTCAGGGTATTCCTCTCCAGTAATGTCAGGATGAGGAGCAGCAGGGTTTTTTTTCTCCCGGGTCCGTAACAAAAACCTATTATTTTCCCCCTTAGTTCCACCTCTGAAAAATGGAGACTTGTCAGGAGAGCAGCCCAGCGCCGGTGGGTCCCCAGGCGGAGCCAGCCGAGGGTCGGCACATTGACCTGACAGAAGACCTGGGCCAGCAGCTGGAGGACATCATTAGCACCTACCAGGCCGCTGAGATTCCCGCTGAGCCAGAGGACGCAGAGGAGGTCACCGCCGTCAAAGAGGCAGATACCCGCAAGGACCAGAAACTGGAGAAGAAGATGCTCAAAAACCTAGGTGTTTTTTCTTTAATAATGTTTTATTGATTTTTTACCGAGGTTGGGTTTGATTCAGCTCCGTCAGCACAAGTGGAAGTTGTACTGAAACCGATAGGTGTGTAACCACAGCTACAATGCGCGTGATTGCCTCCACCTGCAGCTGTAGCAGACTTAGGGTCAAATAGTATTTCCAAATACCTTTTTATAGTTTGGTTTAGGTTTCTGAGGCGCCAGATGGGCGGAGTTATTTCACATAGGACAATACAGCGACTTTAAATGCAGATAATCTCAAACAATTTACCTGACACGATCTGCGTGTGGTAAACCCCATTCACCTGGTTCTATAAGGTTAAAACAAGGTATGAAATATGATTTTTTTCGACTGAGGTGTGATGGTTGATGTGTGTGTTGGCTGTTCAGGGAAGGAGGCCATGCTGCTGATGCAAAGTTTGAACAAACTCGGCACTCCGGAACAGAAACTGGAGGCCATCATCAAGAAGCACGCTGAGCTGGTGAGTGGATGTTGCAGGAACTGTGCTGGTAACCGTATTCAAGCAAGAAGTCATTACCCTTAATGTGTGTGTGTGTGTGTGTGTCCATGGTTCTTGTAGCTGGAGGAGCATCGGAGTGATCAGAAGCAGTTGAAGGTTCTGCAGAAGAAGTTGCTCCAGGTGATGAAGGAGAAGGACCAGATGCAGAGCGAACACAGCCGGGCCGTCCTGGCTCGCAGCAAACTGGAGGGGTTGTGCCGAGAGCTGCAGAGGCACAACAAGACCTTGAAGGTACCTCCGTCCTCATCCTCATGGCTTCTGCTCTTACAGTAAACTCTATAGTTGTTATATAGCGAAGTGCTCCTCTCATTCCTGAGGGCTCGTCGTGTTTGATGCATGTGTACGTGGTCTATCAAATGATGGAGCATAACTTGAGGATGCACTAAGCCACTTCATACACTGGCAGCTCCAAATGGAAGTAAGAGGTGAGTGTTTTTAAACTCCCTTGCTGCTGTTTAGGAGACAGTTGTATTGTACTGTATTGTATTGTATTCTACTGTATTGTATTTCGCTCTTTCGGTTTTGATTTATCACTTCCTGTGGGCCTATTTCCACTTCCTGCCAGTGACCATACAAAAAAACAGAATATCATTTGTGCAAATAGGCTGAATCTGCAGGGTCTCAGTTGGTGGAGATGGGACACTCTTCTCTGTCACAGCCACACTTAGTGATTTAGGCTGATAAGTGGGTGTATTTCTACATAAGAATCTTGCCTACTGCAGCTTTGACCGTTGGAGGGAACATGGGATTATTATTATTATGCGATTGCTCTAGCTATGATGTCGCCATGCTGCATGATTGCAAATGCAGCCTGTGCAAATTCCCTTACGTCGAGTTGTTTTGGAGCTCTGACATCCATGGTGTAAATGCAGGAGGAGACCCTCCAGAGGTGCAGAGAGGATGACCTCAAGAGGAAGGAGATCACCACCCACTTTCAGGGCACGCTCAGTGAAATCCAGGCCCAGATCGAGGAGCACAGCAACCGCAACACCAAGCTGTGCCAGGAGAACAGCGCCCTGGCAGAGAAACTAAAGGGGCTCATTTCACAATACGACCAGAGAGAGGCGGTATGGACCCATGCCACGTATTGAGCTGACATAGGTTAAAAATAGAGCAAATAAAATAAGTGTTTGATTTAACCTGCTCGGGGTGTCAGGTGTTTGTTTACAGAATAATACAATGTGCCAGAAAATGTAGACAATTACAGGAAAGCATTTGAAGATGAATTTAGTATTTTTTCTGTGATTCACAACTTACCTGACACCACCTAGACATATTGATTGGTTACAGTATTTGACATAGCAATTATTGCATGTATAACAATACAATTTGATGTAGCTGAAGCCCGTTGAGTGAGACAGGAAACAGCGCTGCTCATAGACGTGAATGTTTTGCAGAACCTGGAAAAGGTCTTCAAACACAGAGACCTGAAAGAAAAACTGCTGGAAACCAAACTCACACAGGCCAACATGCTGCTGACGGACGCAGAGGAGAAGCACAAGCGAGAAAAAGAGCATGTGAGTTCAGTGCATCATATAACATTTGCATTTCTAATGTTGTTGTTGCCTAAATTCATGGAGAATGTCAAAATGTTTTCTACAGCTGCTAAAAAAGGCGGCGGAGTTTAAACTGCAAGTGAAGCTCATGAAGGAGCAAGAAATGGATATGAAGGCCCAGGTACAGTACGAGAGCATCACAGACACATTGTTCTTGTCTTTTCTCTTTTCTCCCAGCTTACAGGCTTAATGTTTTCTCTCACCGTTTCCCTTCAGCTCGTCGTGTACTCGGAGAAGTTTGATGAATTCCAGGGCACAGTATCAAAGAGTAACGGTGTCTATGCAAGCTTCAAACTGGACATGGACAAGGTAGAAACTGCTCTCTCATGCAGCATCTGCAGTAATACTCTTATATTACTAACAAGACATCATTCACTGAGTTTCACCGACATCCGAGAGAGTGAGATTAAAAAAAACCCAAGGGACTTTTCACTTCAAGGGATACAAAGAACAAAAAACAATCAACATGACACTCCAACGACATGAAACTACGCTTCAGTTTGGTGTCTTTTTTTAGACGTGGCTTTGATTGTGAATGCTGAAACGCCGCCCTGTGTGTGTTGCAGATGTCCAAGAAGATGAAGAAGCTGGAGAAGGAGTGTCTGACATGGAAGTCTCGTTTTGACGGCTGCAACAATGCTCTCATCGACATGGTGGCAGACGTAAGAAGCATTTTAATTGAAAACCTATATGGTCCTGTGCAGCTCGATACGTAGACGTAGGGGTTTGTTTCCTGGGGCCACCCATGATAAAAATGTGTGCACTTATTGCCCTGCTAGCTGCTTTAAATGCACCATTTGTTATGTTAGTGATATCTACAATCTTACATCTCAATCACTTGCAGAAAACCCTGAAGGAGAAGGAGTTCGAACTGTTCACCCTTAAGAACCAGAAGCTGGAGAAGCTGTGCAGGGCGTTGCAAGAGGAGAGGAAGACTCTTTACCACAAGGTGCAGGAGGCCGGAGGTCACCCGGATGTCAGCGCATCCGAGCAAACGGAGAAGGAGGGCCCCGAGGTGCCGGAGACCCCTGCTGAGAAACCCAAAGAGGATGACGCTGCGTCGCCCGTCGCAACCTCCTCCGTCGCCTCCCCCGAAACCCCGACGGCCACTTCCCACGGTCGAAACCCCGACGGCCACTCCCGCGGTCGAAACCCCGATGGCCACTCCCACGGTCGAAACCCCGACGGCCACTCCCACGGTCGAAACCCCGACGGCCACTCCCGCGGTCGAAACCCCGACGGCCACTCCCACGGTCGCAACCCCGCTGACCAAGGAGCTGGCCAAGCTGAAAGCCGAGCAGGCCCGTCTGAAAGAGATCGCAAGTTCTTTTACGATCTCTCACATTATACCTGCAGAGGAGCTTTCAGAAGACACGGCTGATAGCCAATCACACGGACTCACTGAGGACACCCGGGGTCCAGAGGAGCACCACACAGAGGAGAGCAGCAGCGACGAACCAATCCAGGAAATCTCCATCCCGGTGGACGGCGTCGACGGCGACGCCGGGGAAGACGGATGCCAAGAACAGAGAGATCTGGAAATGGAGTCGGTTGATTAGTGCAGAATGTCATCCAAACTGATTCAAGAGAGATTCATGCAATAAAGAGAAACGTTGGTCTTGTGTTCAGTGTCTGCTCCTGATATGTCAAGTGAAAATGATATTAAAGAAAGGTCAAAGACTTCTTCTATATCTTTGTTCCAGCAACAGGCCAACTAAGAGTAATGGGTTTCATGGCCTGAATCACACATCAAAGAGAGGCTTCACAACATTGATCCAAAGCTAAAGCACATTTCCCTTCCTCTTCATCTTTATGCTGAGAGGCAAGCCTAACTGATGCACCTTAATGCAGTGAATCCTGCAGCGTCTGCAGTGCATTAAGGCTTGGCGAGTCCCAAAAGGTCTAAGCATCTTTGCTGTCATCACCCTATCGCAGGCCAGACAGATTGAATCAGCCTTCAGCCTGCAGAGGCGTCTCAAATGTGTCTCTGCTCACAAACTGCTGGAAGAGAGAGAGATGAGCTAGTAGGTGAACGATTGGTCCAATTAATCAAAAATATTTATTACATGTATTAATGCTCCCATAAGAATTAAATCATAAAATACTGGAGGCAAGAATATATTTAATTTAAATACTTTATTGTGTATTAGAATTGTATTAAAAATGTGTTAGAAAACACCAGAATTTTAGTTTTTAGTTTAAATTCAGTATTTCCAAAATTTAGGAAATATTGCATCACAAAAATGGGATATCAATAAACAAAACTACCTATTTTCTCATGCCAGTTAAAAACTCAGACCTGAATGTCTCACAACTATAGTTAGAAGTTAGAAGATATCTCCCTATTTTATTGAGCTTCAATTGAAAATAGTTTCCACCAGTTGCCCGGTGGACTTCGAGAGGAGGTTGCCCACATGCTCTGCTGATAAGAAGTTGCATATCTCATGTAACTACAGACCAGAAATGGCTGAGGGAGCGAGCCGCGCGACACTTTCCTGTGTGAACGCTCTTACTGCTTTTGTTGAAAGTGGAAAATCTCTTTTGGACCTCGCCAAGAAGGACAGCAAGGAAGGTTGGTTGCATTTACACATTGTAAGACCAGACGGAAATAGACACGCTGACAGCATGTCCACCAGTTGGCACAGCAGTTAGTCCTGTCAAACATTAAACACGAATCCAGACGAACCCAGACAGACTGTTGTTCCTTTTATCACACAGTAACATGCATTGTACCTCTCAGGTTCTCTTCAGGAGTTCATCAGGAAGAAAATCCGCATAGAGCAGAACCAGTCCCTGTTGGGTCTGATTGAGGCTGGAGCGGCGCTGTACAGGAGGTGTTGAGCAGCATCACACAACTGATAATGCTTTTTAGAATTGTATTAGTCCTACTGTAAAAAATATATCGTCAAATATATTTTGGAAGAAATAATCTCGATGTATGAGCGTTCAAAGCATCGCAGATTCAGTTTTACAATGCAGAGATGACCGGTTCACTGCCTATTTTTTACTTTTCACAGTCTGTCTGTCAGGAGGAAAAGGGATGCGGAGGACCTGTGGAGAAAAGGAGACGAGTAAGAACAAATATAACTGAAACCTACTGAACGTATGGCAAGGTATGGCAAAGTGTCTGCATTTAATATTATTTGCGGCAAAAACCCTCTAAACGTGCGTATATTGACTAAATTGCTGGGTCAGGTGGAGCAATGACGGAACGTAAAGCTTAGAGGGAACATTGCTCTTGAATGCACCCCTGATGTGTTTGTTTTTAAGATTTGACCTCCAAATTGTAGCTCTGCGTTGTAATACTAAAAACTACAAGATCAAATTTGGACTCACTCAGGCCACCTTGCCATACCCAGGACGCCAAAATCCAGTCTGCAGAGAGACCCCCTATAGGGCAAAATGCCTCAACACACTTTTAGTCAGGAAATATTATCACTCACCTTTAAATGAAACAACCCCAAAAACCTTTTGCACATGACTTGTTCAGGTGTGCTGCTTTGCGGGATGCTGTGGAGAGCTTTCTGCAGTTGGGAGTGAGTTAATGAACATTATCAATATTAAAAGATCATCAGACTGTTTTTATATTTACTGGCTGTCGTCGGTTTCAAACAGCTGCAGTGGGATGCCTTTCTGGAGCATTTGGACGAGCAGTTACAGCTGAGTGCTGAAATATTGTCTCAGGGCCCTCAGCCAAGATATGTTTCACCAGGGACGCCCCTCATCGACGCCAGGACCGGAGAGTGAGCTCGATCAGTTTTACTTAAGCAACCGTAATATTGTTGAAACTTGTTCTGGGGCCCAGACGACGTTATTCTTCTGTTTCTCTGTGTTGCAGAACGGTGACGTTGGCGCGATACCTCGGGAAGGGTGAAAAGATTCTGCTGGTGTTGATCCGTCAGTTCTCCTGCCTCCTCTGTCGCCTGCATCTGAAAGACCTGGAGACCAATCAGGTGAGCACCAGACTTGGACCTGATAGTATTTGTAAGTAATTGTTTAACCTGTTTGGGCCACCAGATGGGTTTGCAGGACAATGGGCACCAGAATGACTGACAGCTTACCAGACACTAGACGAATTTCCTACTTATTTACTTATTTTCTTACACATTTGTTATCATTTTGTCTTCAGAGATCCCTGGATGCAGGTTCAATGCGGGTGGTAGTCGTCTCGTTCGGCTGTCGGGAAGGGGCTTCACACTGGCTGGAGGAGACGGGCTGTCAGTACGACATGCTGCTGGACCCCCACAGAGAGGTTAGGGTCCAATCAGAAGACAGAGCACATTGTAATTGATGTTGTTTCCCTGGTGATAGTAACTAATGTTTCAGTGATGGCAGATGTACAGCACGTTTGGCCTGGAAGCATCTCTGAAGAAAGTCTTGAGCTTCGACAACATGCTGCTGTATGCTGAATATGTGGCCGACGATATGGAGTTCCCAAGAGGGCGTCCGTCGATTGAAGACGACATGTTCCAGGTGAGATGATGCTCACAGCGTAAAGCACAAACAGAGTTAGAGGTTAGAGGTTAGAGAGGCCTGAGACTGGGAAATTGGTGGTCCGAATCCCTGGATCAGCAGCGAAAGTATAAGGGGGGTGGAAGAGAGCTGCACTCAACAACTCAACATCGATGCACTTAACCACCAACTCATTGGCCAACAGAAAAAGACGATGGTTAAACCAGGAAGCTCACCAGTGTAAATTTGTAAATGTGAAGCAGAACTTTGCTTTAAAAGTGCAGGTGAGCTCAGATAACCTTCGCTGGATAAAAAATACTTTAATTAAAAAGTATTTTTCCTTTTCTTATAAAATATCCATCCATACTTAAAGAGCTATTTCTTAATCGGACAAAAACACCAGCCTAAAATTGTGTTTTTAACTTTTGTTTTTACGTGCCGTAACCTCACCACTACATGCCTTTTCCCCTGAATCATCAAATTTTTTACATCTACAGAAAAGGATTTTACGATGTATTCCTAATTTATGTGTCAATTTCATTCTCCATGTTTTTTCCAGCTGGGAGGAGACTTTGTCCTGGATGAGCATGGGAGGGTGCTGTTTTCTCACTGCTGTCAGAGTCCCATAGACCGGCCGTCAGCGGAGGACATATTAGCTGCATGATAGAGATTCAGTATCTTCATGTACGGTGCAGACGAAGTACAGGAGGGTTCGGTCGAGCTGGAAGATGATAGAAACTGAAAATGTGAAACCAGCAGCTAGTTTGTACATACAGTAACACATTGAGCTATAGGGACCCAAAGTACTGAAAGGATAAAAAAATACGATATAGGCATTTTAGAAAATAAAGATGCTCTGCCGTCCAACAGGCAAACACAACCATGATATTAACTCTGAATACTGCACTGTTAGTATTGATGTGAGGATATTCTGCTGCTGTAAAGGTGTTCAATAGATTTTTGTGCTCTTGGAGGGATACACAACATCAGGGAATGAAATGGCCGAAGATTGCATACCTGTGCTGACGGATAAAAACCTCACATCTCGAGAAGGTAAAATTAAGTAAAACTCATTTTCACAACTATACTAGGGGTGGATGGATATATCGGTTATGGCCGTTCAATAAAAATCAGTCAGTCAGTGATACTGGATATCGGCAGCTTCAATCCAAAAGCATCCACACTGGCCTTCAAAACCCCATAACGGTCTAACCCTAGACTAAACATTATTTTAAATCTGACAAAACAGCGCCTGTTCTTTAAACGCATCATGGGAGAGGCTGATAGAGAATATGTTTTTCATACTAAAAGTCGTCCTCTCGGCATTTCCCAACATCCAGACAACAATAGCCTTGATTGTCCTTGCTGTACTCTGCATATCAACTTGATGTGAAAGTTACAGCTTTTGTTCCATTGTTTACCCAGTTTTACCCAGAAAGCTTTGGAGCCATTAACAAAAGCTGCCCCACATACGTGAATGGGAAGACCGGCAACCATAGATTGTGTTGAAAATCACTGGCATGCATGAGAAGTGGGATTCACCCAAGCGTAAATATATCGGTGTCGTAGCGGGAGGAGGAGGAGGTCGGGAAGCTCTCGTGGGGTGAAGATTACTTTAGGACTCCTGCACTGTGTAGCATCACGTGACGATTTCTGCAGTACGGTTGAAAATGTTTCGCTATAAATAGTTGCACAAGTAAAAGCCGACATCCTGGTGAGATATCAAAACACAAGATATCAAAACACACTGTTGTGAAAATGTCGCAATAATTATAAATAAAGAAAAATGGTTAAAAAGGTTAAAGGTTAAAAGGTTAAATTTGGTGGTTTACTATGAAGAAGGGAACGTCTGACATATGATTAGGACACATAACAAGGATCCACTGACCCGTTATTGAATGGGGGGCGGGGGGCAGGGGGGGGTGTAGGGGTGTTGTAGGCAATTATGTATAACTGCTAATGACCAATGGGGAGTAGTTTGAAGAAGGGGTGGGGTCCCAATAGTTACAATACAACACACAGGACAACACACACCACTTCTCCCTGACTGGATGTCCTCTGGTCCTCTGTTTTTCTGGAGATCTGCAGCAGACGGTCACATAGATACTTTGGGGTTAACTGGTGAAAATGCCAGAGGAAGAAGAGCGACAGATATTAGCCAATGTCATCAGACAGTGGAACAACAACAGACTGGACTTGTTTGAAATAAGCCAACCTGATAAGGTGAGTGGGTGTTTGGAGTGCATGCCTCAATTCATACAGGCTTTTCAGTTGGTTAGTGAATGGTTGGAGGTTAAAACTCACTTATTGTGGTGAATGGGGTGTATTGTCATTTTTCGTTGCTCAAGAGATGAGAGGCTCCAATCAGGGTAGCTGTGTTTGATGTCAGGTTAAACACGTTCATCTCTGGGCTCCTGTGTACCTTAATGTGTAGAGCATGGTGAACACCAACAGGCCGTAGGGGTTTAATTCCCACTGGGTTCACCCCAAGGCACTGGGGTCAAAGGGTCAACCGAATGGCATATATGGTGTTTCCTGTCCAGTCCCAACCACAAACCTTCTCAACTATTTTTCTATCTTTTCAAGTTCAAGTTTAATCTTTGAAAAGACCAGTGGGTAGACCAGAGAAGGCAATTGATATAATTATAACTTCTATTTCCTTGTGTAATTTTTAAAATCAAACAACACTTGTTTTTAAAAAAAAATAAAAGCATCTTGGAAAAGTCCTTCAATATTTCAATTCTAAAATTGGCCTTTTCTAGTTTTAAAGTGCATTTAACAACAGCCTTTTAACAACTTAAAGCAAACTAAGTTCACCTAAACAATAAACATGTGAAAGGAGTAGACCAAACCCAAGAGAGGTGTTCTGGTTTCTGTTCCCCGTAGAACCTGGAGTTCCACGGTGTGATGCGCTTCTACCTTGAGGACCACGTAGCAGGAAACGTTGCCACCAAGTGCCTGCGCGTTTGCAGCACCTGTTCAACTCGTGAGGTGATCGAAACGCTATCGGAGAAATTCAGGCCCGACATGAAAATGCTGACGACCTGCTATTCCCTCTATGAGGTCCACGCCAACGAGGGTAGGTCGCAGAGTTCACCGTAACACTTCAGTTATAGCGCTTCAGTTTTTAGCGCTGCATATTGTGTTGTGTTGCAGGTGTCTAGTAATCATGTTCCTATTATAAGGACGCAGATTGGATCTCGATGAGAAACCTTTGGTTGTGCAATTAAAGTGGAACTCAGACAACAGAGAAGGTCGTTTTGTCCTCAGGAATGAGAAGGAGGCTTTGGAGGTACCTACCCATGCTCACAATCAAGTGTTGAAGCTTTAGCATGCACCTTCATAGTACTTTAGCTCACCTTTAATCCCATATCTGTTCTTTGTATGTGTCTGTACATTCTTGAATAATAAAGGAAAACTGTCATGAGAAGAAGGAAACAGGAGGTGTGATCCAAAACTTCAAAAAGAGGACGCTGTCAAGAAAGGACAAGAAGAAAGAGAAGAATAAAACGAAGGCCGATGAGGACGGGCAAGTTCTTCCCCTGTCCACTCTCAGGTTTTTGCTCAGACGTCTGGCCTCGAGCCTCTCGCTAACCGACAGAATCACGTCTTACCCTTTCGAACAAATATCCAGGTCAACTGAAAAGCCACTGAGCAACAACAGCAGCAGCATCAGCGCCTCTAACACCGAGACAACGAGGCGTGACCAGCGGGGCACAGGAAACAAAAAGCAAGAACGTCGGCAGTCCGATCCGGGTGAGAGATCTGCAGAAGGTAGAAAAATCATGACGGCTGTCTTTTGCTTTATTTGGACATAATCAAGGTTTCTTGTTTGTTTCGGTGCTGAAATGCAGGTGTAGCGCACACAGGAAGCCCTCAGCCGAACGTCTTCCATCAACCTGGATTACCAGTTGCAATTAAACTCTGCAATAACTGTGAGTACGACCAAAAAAACAGCTTTCCTCCACAGTGTTATTTTATTGTGAAGTGCTAAGCTGTGAGCTCACTGCCCTCCTTTTCATAATCTTCTCCTGCCCTCTATTGGTGTTTTTGGATTTCAGCAGAGGAAGCCTTTTTGTCTGCAGTCATCAATTACACCAACAGCTCCACGGTTCACTTCCAGCTCTCACCTGCCTACACCCTCTATGCAGTGGGGCGCTTTGCTCTCCAGCGCCATTACAGCCAAGGCTCCCTCCCCCAAGGAGAGGCACACCGAGTAACCTCCATCACAGACAAAATGGTGGGCATGACCGAGAAGGTCATTCAGGCAAGTCCATGTAACCTCTTTATTTTATTTTATTTTATTTATTTACAGGGTTTGAGCAGCAGATAACAACATTTCTTGTCCAAACTGAGATAAACTATACTTTAAAAAGTCCCTGATAGCAGAAAGTTAACATCCTTACAGACAGGATTCTCTGGGATGAACGTTCTTTTGCCGACATGGAGGTATATTAGAGAGAGGCTAAAGCACATACCGTGTAACCCTGATGCCGTAGGTTCGAATTCCAGCTCGGCATCTTTGTTGCATGTCACTCCTGCTCTCTCTCTCTCTCCACCAAAAATATATTATCACTTGAAAAGCGAATCTGCCAGATGTTGTAGTTGCTGTGAGCTGACATGACACTGCTGCTTGGTGCTCCAGAAGCAGCAGACCAGCGCCGGGGCTCTCGCCTTCTGGATGGCCAACTCCTCTGAGCTCCTGAACTTCATCAGCCACGACAAGGACCTCGGCCCTCTCACTCGGCGAGCTCAGGCGGACCTGTCCCACCTGGTGCACAACGCCTACAGGTAAGACCACCGCTCCGCTTTGCTGAACTTGTTGTCTGAGCACTAAGTGGCAGTTTCGTGTACATTTAAGGACCAAGACGCTTCGGCACTTTCATCGATGTGTCTCTCTGTCTGAAGGTGTCTGATCCAGTGTCTGCAGCATGAGCTGAGGAAGCACCTGCCCACTTTTCTGATTGATCCTGAGCAACATGGCCCACTGCCTGCTGGCATAGGTAAGCCTGCTCTGTTTACACCTCGGTCTGTCTGTCTGTCTGTCTGTCTGTCTGTCTGTCAGCAGAATATCTAAAAAAAAACGTAGGAATGGATTTCCATGATTTGGTGGACAGAGAGGCCTTGGACAAAAGAACAATTCAATGTTCCCGGAGCCAGAGGGGCATGAGTAGGTCTTGGCAAACTTTACCGGAGAGCCAAAACAAAAAGTGGACTGAACTTTGATCAAATGCCAGTTGGTGGTGATCCAGATTTGGAGATTTCCGCCATTATATGATTATCGCTTTGTAGCTTTAACTATGAAACTAACGGGGATAGAGACTTGATCCCACATCTTAAGGGTCAAGAAACTAATTTAACTTCTATAGTTGTGATAGGAATGTCTTTGTCATTCAAGCACCTTGGGAGAGCTGCGATGTTGCAACAGATCTTATTTCACACAATGCAGTGCGCTACTATGTTAAGGTGATATTTTGTCATTCTTCTTACAGAGTTGGTCCTGAACACCTTGATGAACACCATGTCCCTGCTGCGCCGCTGTTGGGTCAACCCTGCGCTCACCATCCAGCTCTTCTCCCAACTCTTCCATTTCATCAGCGCCTGGCTCTTCAACCAGCTGATGGGTCCGGAGGCCGGCGCCCTGGGCCTGCGCTCCCACTACTGGGGAGCGGCCCTCCGCCTGAGGCTCACTACCATCGAGGCCTGGGCGGAGAGGCAGGGCCTGGAGCTCGCCGCCGACTGTCACCTGGGATTCATCTTCCAGGTCTGTTCCTGTCCGAAGAGTGGCAAAAACTAGGCCTGACCGATCGTGCATAAAAGTGCATAAAAATGGTCAAATTTTAAGATATTGAACATTGGAACAAAATATGGCTATCGGCAGCAGCAATACAAAAATAGTTGTACTGGCCTGCAAAATCAGTATTGGTCCAACCAGAAAACACACATCTCAAACATGAAGAGGGCATTTCAGAGTTTCTACCTTTTGTCTAGGAATTTGTTTTGTGAGCTTCTGAACTTCTTTGTGGTTTGAGGTTTTCATTACAGGTTTTACAGTAAAATAACAGGCAAGCCAAACCAAATATACTGGATGATTTGATTCACCAGGACCATCTCTGTTCCTTTCTTATCTCTCTTTCTTCCCCGTATTTGTAGATGAATGGATGAATTCTCACTACTAATCCATTTGTTCATATTATATATTAATGTTGTTGTGTTAATATTTTATATGTTCGTGTTTTACCATTTTCTGTCTGAATCATTTGAAACACATCTCAAATGCCATGCCAGCCCATTGAATTGAAGGTTGAATTGAACTGAATCAGTATTAGTTAGTAAAGTGAAGTTGGCTGTCTGTTTCTAGGCAACGACGCTCCTGACCATGAACAAGTACTCCACCGAAGACGCGAAGGACATCCAGAATACCTGCTTCAAGCTCAATTCACTGCAGCTGCAGACTCTGCTGACCGGCTACCTCTATGCAGCCAATGAGCCTCACATCCCCCCTGTGAGTACCTTCGTCTTCCTCTTCCTCTTCCTCTTCTTCTCCTGTCATTCTGTTGTTTTACTGTTGGTGCTACTGCTACGACTACAACTACTACAATTACTACTGCTACTACTACAACTACTACTACTACTACTATTACTACTACAACTACTACTACTGCTACTACTACTACTACTACTACCATTACTACTACTACAACTACTACTTTTACTACTGCTACTACTACAACTACTACAACTACTACTATTACTACAGCTACTACTACAACTATTATTACTACTACTATTACTACTACAAGTACTACTGCTAGTACTACTACTACAACTATTACTACTACTACTATTACTACTACAAGTACTAGTGCTAGAACTACTACTATTACTACTACAACTATTACTACTATTACTACTACAACTACTACTATTACTACTGCTACTACTACAACTACTACTACTACTATTACTACTACAACTACTACTATTACTACTGCTACTACTACAACTACTACTACTACTATTACTACTACAAGTACTACTGCTAGTACTACTACTACTACTACTACTACTACTACAACTACTACTATTACTACTGCTGCTACTACTACTGCTACTACTACAACTACTACAACTACTACTATTACTACTGCTGCTACTACCACTATTACACTTATATTACACTTTATTGATGGAGGTAAATTCTCTTGCTCGCCAGGGAGGTCAGAGGTCAGAGGTCAGGGTCACAACAACAGGGTGTTTCCCTTTCCTCCATCCTTGCCACAGAATGAGAAATGTCAATCTATAACGTCAGAACGACATTTTTATGTGATATTTCCGTTGACTGATACGATTGTCATCAACCTGCCAGGATTTGATCGACGCTGTAGTGGCGACCGCATCGACCTCGGCAGATAACCTGGCTCGGAGTGAAGGACGGGACATCCAGCCGGAGGAGAGCCTTGACCTCCATCTGCCCTTCCTGCTGCCCGAGGGAGGATACTCCTGTGACACAGTGAGAGGAATCCCTCCGGGGTTCAGCGACTTCTTGCAGCCAATCTGCTGCAAAGGTACGGGACTCTGGATAGTCGGTCATATTTGCAATAACAACAAGTTTGGAAATCCTAATTCAGGGATGTACTGAATGATGTTTACCCACCATTGTATTTATAAAATGAGTTTATAATTGATTATAATTTAAATTTGTAGTGTATATGACATCAACAGACTGATATCAATTATATGAAAATAGGATCTTTTCAAGAGAGCAAAACATTTATACTATGGTGAAAATGTTTTCGCTCATATTGATAGTTACCTTACGGTGATAATCCAGTTGTTTTATTTACCATTATATCTACACTGTACTATACATTTATTGTTACATATTGATTGCAATGCTGTATAAACTGTAAAACCAGTTAGCTTCTATTTGTATTGTTTGATGTGTTGCTCTTCCAGGACTCTGTTCTTTAGTAACCCAGCCCAAAGGCAACTGGACGGCATTTTTCAGTGAAGCAAGTTCCTCTAAAGCGAGCACACACCTGGTAAAGAAACACACACACACACACACACACACACACCGTCTTCTACTAAAGTCTCTGTAAACCCGTAAAAATAACAATTTATAGTGCAACACATTTTCTTTCTCTTCCATTAGGCAGCATGCAGAGAGCCAGAGACTGTTACCATCACGTTGAATAAACCTTTGAACAGTGGAATGGGAGTCAGCATTGTGGCTGCCAAGGTGAAGTGGATTACCGCCTCCGCTCTGACAGGATCTCTCTTTTTGATGCCTTCGTTGACTGAAACGATTCAAACACCCAAACTTTCTGCTAAACGTCTCAACTAATGAATCGCTATTAATCCTGTTTTGCCACAGGGAGCAGGGCAGAGCAACCTTGGGATCTATGTCAAATCTATTGTCACGGGAGGACCAGCAGAGATGGTGAGATGGGGAAATTCAGCTGACCTTGATATGTGAAATACTTAATACTTTCCCTGACATCATACAACATATCTCATGTGTCTCTACTGTGTGCAGAATGGCAGGTTGACTGCTGGGGACCAGTTGCTGAGTGTGGATGGTCAAAGCCTGGTGGGCCTCACTCAAGAAAGGTAGCTAGATAGATAGATAGATAGCTAGCCTAGCCGATAGATCCAACACTACAAGGGTTGTTTCATCAAGTCCTGAATGATGAAACAGCAAGAGAGTAGCTATATAACAGTCTTATCTTATTTTATGTTATAAGAGTTTGACAATATAATAAAAACATAATGTAAAGCGTGTGATGAAAGGGTTTCTATGTTGCTATGACAACATGAAAGGATCAAATAGAAGATATATTCCATTAGTTCCTCTATTTCATACATGATACCTTCATGTTTTGTTGTTTTTATTATTTATTATGTTTATAAAAGCACATAACTGACACCAGCATATGATACAGAACACAATTATTTACATTATATTTTATTGCTTTAGTGTTTACTGTTTTTATTGCTTATTAATTTTATATTGCTTATACTTATTTGTGTTTTTCCCTGTTACAAATTACTATTTGCTGCTGCAACAACCTAATTTCCACTTGAGGATCAATAAAGTTTCGTCTCTCTATAAATTCATCTCTCCCTTGCCGACCCGTCTTGATCCCGTCCTGATTCAGGGCAGCAGCTATCATGATGCGAACCGGCCCCGTTGTGATGCTGCAGGTTGCAAAGCTTGGAGCGAGCTACCACGGCCTGGAGGCGTTGCTAGGGCAACCAGCCTCAGTAAGGACAACAGGTATGAACCTATTGTTTCTATTGTTTCTATTGTTTCTGCGTGTTCTGCTCTTCATTGTCCAATTAAAACTCTTTTTGTTTTTGTTTCACAAGACAATAAAAGCCCCAGCCACTCAAAGCCGAATGGTAAAGCAGTCAATCTGTTCAGCGGTGTGGATCAGAGTCCTTGGGGGCAGTGGGAGATCCGCCATGGAGCCAGCAACAGGAGGAAAGACCAGATGATGCAGAGGAACCGACAGCTTTACCGGTCCAACCCAAATATGACACGTGGGTGTACTTCTGTTAAATGTCTTAATGTGAAAGATGTGAGTGCTGGAGGATAAGTCACGTTCAAATAACTCGGGTATTTTTTTTTTTTTTCCTTAATTCAACAGACTCTGTCCCTGAGGATGAAGAACCTGTCGACCCAGTGTTGAGAGGAGGCCGAATCTCTGCTGTTTCCACCGTCAACCTTTGCACCGATGTGAGATTCCCTCTAGTTTTTTTGTCTAATTTCTTGTAATAATTGAAATGAGATTTTTTTTGTCACAAAAAGAGCAACTCTGTTTGTTTTTCTCCTCAGACATATCAAAGGGAATACTTGACCCTGCCGACCCTTAGATCCCAGGATAAGAAGACATCGTCTGAATCTAATCAACCACAACAAATGTCCAAAGTGTCACAGACGCCTTTAGATGGACAGAGCTCCAACAAGAGGACCTTCATGGTACGTTTGAGGGAAAAAAGATATATCAATGCTTTTCTGAGAATATAATAGATTTTTGTTCATATTGTTTTAAAGTGTTTGCCATCATTACATCACTGATCATATACTGTTTTGTTTTTTTTAACCTAAAAATGGATTTACATAGCATTTTGGAACAAAACATTAACTAGGGTTTTAAAAAATCGATAAAATATCTTAACTTTTTTCCCCCTAGCGTCAAGCCTTGTCACAGGAAAACTTGTGCCTGGGCGCTGGAGGCCCTCTGCTGGACAAGCAACGTCAGGACCAGAGTCCAACGCAAACCCACTACTCTTCTTTCCCTCTTCGCCCCAGCGTCTCGACTCACAACATCCTTTCAGAGTACAATTCTCCCACAAAGCAGCAGCAGCAGAGCGGGCGCAAAAGTGGTGCCGGTTTGTGGAGAACCCCTCTTTCACAAAACCCAACGCCTACACCTTCGATCCAGCCGATACGCATAGACATCCCTTTGGCCAGAGCCGTCCACACTCAGCCGAATCCTCCACTCACCACCTTCCAGCAGGGCTCTTCTTCGCTGGCAGTGAAGTTGAGCCAACACCTTAAAGTAAATGGACATACAACTCAAGGAAGCCAAATCCAAGCTACTCATATTTACGCATGTCCCACTTCTGCAACCAAGAGGCCGTCTCAACCCTCCCGTTCATCACAGCCGCCACGACCCATCACACGGAGGGAACAAACCGCAAAACCCCAAATGAGCATCACTCCAACCAAACACGTTTCCTTCCAGGAACTTCCCCCTCCTCCTATGAGACGAAGAGACCCTCAGGATTTCGCCGACAGTAAGGAGTTATCCGACGGCCCGTCGGTAGATCCGTGGAGGAGGGATGCCCGGGAGAAGCTGGAGAAGCAGCAAAGGCTTCAGGCGGTGGACCTTCTGGAGCAGGAGGTCCAGGAGCTTCAGGCTAAAGCCAGACGGACAGCGGAAGAGAACGACAGACTCCGCAAGCTCAACCTGGAGTGGCAGTTTCAGAAGAGGCTGCAGGACTTCCAACAGAGTGGAGATGAGGAGGAGGAGGAGGAGGATGAAGAAAGGGACATGATGATGACAATACAGCAACTGGATCACAGAGTGCAGGTGAACCCGGCAGGCCTGACCAGGGTGATGGTTGATCAACACCTTGTATGTTCATAGGACATTATAACTGTATCTATGACCACTATAAACATGTCTTATGACACTATAAGGACCTGTAGTGATTCATGAGATTTCAAAATAAAGCTCATGTTTTGAAGTATTTGCTCATAATGGGTTACAATGCTTTAGGTAAAGTGATCCAACCTAAATTATTAACCTACATAATAAACATATTCTATAAATGGAAATATTTATTAAACATCATAAATAAGCTTCATAACCACTTAAAAATAACTGTAGGTGCTTATAGTGTCATAAGACATAAACGTGTTTATAGTTCATGGCAACTATAAACACGTACTTCATAGAACGTATTACTCACATTTCTCACAAAGTTATATGAATATACTGTACGGAGATATGTATAAAAAATCTTTGTTTATTTCGCCCCGTCTACAGGACAAGAGACTCTCTGGAGGACAACTAAACAATGAAATGAAAGAGGTGGAAGAGCAGACAAGATCTCACCTCTCCCCAAAGACAACCACAGGTACCATCACCTCTAGAAAGATCACATGAACAAGGTAGTTTGAGGTTAGAAGGTTAGTTCATTTCCAAAGAGGCTGTGTTCATCAGACGTCCTTTTAGTTTCAAATATGTTTTCATGTGTTTCGACAGATCAAAGATCAAGTGGATTTGCTCAAGACTTTCATAACGTGGCATCAAAAGAGTGAGTTTCAACTTAATGGCTGTGGAATTCAATCAAATTCAAATGGAAATTGTGATATTTATACAGCATTTCTTCTCATGATCTCCAACATCCCATCGCAATGTAACATGACTCGAACACTTTATAAGTGTTTGAAAGAACTGAGTAACAAAATATAAATCTATAGACTATAGACTACAGTATATAGCCTAAATATAGCAGCTAGCATTTATATGAACGGAATTTCTTCTTGATAAACAATGAAATTCAAGTATTTCTGCTATTATCATCATTTATCTACAGAAACCAGGAGGAGAAAACGAAGAGAGCACCAGCTCCAGAAAACCTCACGTTCAAGGAGCGACAACGTCTCTTTTCCATGGCGTCCAGTGTCTCCATGAAGGTTAAAGCCTCGTAAACACAAACCTCAAAAGTCTAAAATTCAGATGACGTGGCAGCAAAATGACGGTGTATCATGTAGAAAACGTAGCGTATAGTAGTACTAACCTAATAGCTGTCAAAACATTTACTTTACTTTAACTGTCCAGTTTGACGTTTTTGTTTTATCTTCTGTATACAAACTATTTCTTGCTTGTCTTGTTTCTTCATCTTGTATTTTTCTATTCCTGGTTTTATTTTAGTGAATACATAATAAAAATCAGTTCAATATATTTTTCCTCTAACTACATTCATGTTTTAAAAAAAAAAATCAATCTTATTGCACATTGATGAAGTCATTGGCATTTCAACTGAACTTAAAGGGGAATTACGGTATTTTTAAACCTGGGCTGTATTTGTACATATTCGTCATTTAGACCCCAAAATAGGTACAAAAAGTTTTGGAATTGCGTCGGTAGATCGCCAGTCGGCAGTAGGGTTAGAAAATAAGCAAAAACAAGCACTTTTAGTGGACGTACTTTTAGTGGATGTACTTTGATCGGCGCACTTGCCCCTGCGGATTACATTCAGCCATAGCAGCCTGTTTCGCGACTGCCTGCTGAGGCGATCTACCGAAGCAACTCCAAAACTTTTTGGGGTCTAAATGACAAATTTGTACAAATTTGAATTACCCTTTAAGCTACTTAGGGGCGGATCTACTAAAGGTTTGCGTGTGTAAAAAGGTGTGCAAACTCATAGCACGCGCAAATAAATGTACAAACTGATCTACTAACAGCGCGCACTGAGGACTGCGTCTTGCAAATGTGCAAAATAACACGCCTTATCCAGTTAGTACTTTTGCCTCAATGAATATGCAAGATGGGGCGTTTACACGCTATTTAGCAAAATACTGGGAGGAGAAAATGTAAATAGATTAATGTAGCACACGCACTGTGATCTATCAAACCTGAACGCAATTTCGTTGATGGAGACTGCGTCTGTATTTAATACGTTTCAAAAGAAGGTGCAAACGCCCTGCATGCGTAATTGTGCACAAATGACTGCCGTTATTGTAGCGAGAAGGAGACATAGAAACTGCACTTGAACTGCACTTGTTGCTCAATGTTAGTTAGAGGCATCTCTTCCACCTGTTTTCTTTGCTGAGGTTTTATTATAAGCCAATTTTTCTTTTGTTCTTCGTCTTATATCTTGCCATCTTCTCTTAATTTCATCCGTTGTTCTTCTTGTTTTACCAACGGCATTTACTTTCTCACAGATGATCTCCCCAATAGTGTTATTTTTTGTCATATTCAGATTTTTTTGCTGTAGCTCATCCAAATGTTTATTTGCCTCTTCCACTAACACCTCTAATTCTATAGGCGCAAATTTCATTTTGCGCTTGCGGTTCTGTTGCCCATCCAAACTCTCCATGGTGCAAAACATTAAACACGCAAAACCCTCATTTAAATACTGCTGTCTCCACCACGTTTGCACCTGTTGTCATTTACGCACGCATTCTTAGTAAATCACCCGCAAAACGCCCATCAACCACACGCGCAAACTTTTAGAATGCACACGCAAATTAGTACCCTGTATTTGGGATCTTAGTAGATCCGCCCCTTAGTGCGCTGATAAAACTGCACCACTGCCTCCTCTTGCTCGCATGTTTCAATTGAGCCGTCGCGTATTCTCCGGATCTCGTTGATGGCATCCAACCCCGAGATCTTCCTCGTCTTCACCAGATAGCAGGCCAGCATGGTCCCTGTTCTCCCTTGACCATACATGCAGTGAACTGCTACACCCTGGAGAGAAGAAATATAACAATTTCATTCATTAAAGAGGCAATAAGTACTTTACTGCACCAAAATAAACATATCTGTGGGGGGTGTATAGGGTTGTTGATCGATACCAAAGACTCAACGATCACTTCACCGGACGCTGAGATTTTTGGCTTTCAAAACGGACCTGTACGATTTGGAACAAAAACTCCCAACCCCTCTTCTATGGATGTTGCAATTATTATTGTTCACCAATACAGGTCGATACCCCCTTAAAATCCATACCACACACACTCCACACTAGTGTTATGGTGTTTTATAGTCCATTGGGCACCTTGTTGTAACACCCTTACCTCATCCTTGGAGTTGGCCTCCGCCACAATGGAAAGGAATCTATCAATCTGATTTGGCGATGGGGGAGTGAAGTCAACTATCTTGATGTGGTGCAGCTGTAACTCTGGGCATGTGTCATAGTAAGGTGGTTTTCTCTCACAAAGGCAAACCAGATGCTTGATGCCATTGTCCAGTAGATACTGGTATTCAGCCGTCATTCTGGGAAGGGCCAATCCAGCCAGCTTGCCTGGTTCAACCCAGGAAAAGTTGTGTGGTGGAGCAGAGGCCATTTGGCACTTGAAGAGAAAGAGAGTCAAACTTTACTTGTTGGGCTCGTTTCATACACAAGGAAACTCAATGTGCTTTACGTACAAAGAATACAGGCAAAACATACAAAGGTAGACCTGCAAACCTGCTATAGAAATATCACATAGAAGAAATAAACAAACTGGGTGTTTAAACAGTAGGTATACAATTTTCAATAATAATGAAAAAATATATATTTTAGAAAAATTGTTTTATATTCAACTGATAATATTAAACATTTAAGCCTGTATTAATAGATTAGATTAGATGGCTCTTTATTGTCCGAGAGGAAATGGCAGATATGCAGCAGAACAAAACAAGAGAGAGGCACACATCACTACAATAAACAAGTTTAAGGATAACGGTTGTATAAAAATATACTAAAAATATACAAGTAGTGCAAGAAATAATAGCTTAGTGCAATACAGTTGTGCAATACAGTTGTGCAATCCTGTTGGCATCCTTTGCCTTGATGCCACCTCCCCAACATGCCACAGCAAAGAAGAGAGCACTGGACACCACAGTCTGGTAGAACATGAGGAGCAGCCTGAATGACCTGAGCCTCCTCAAGAAGAACATTCTGCTCTGACCTTTCCTTTAGTCAGTCAGTGTGTCGTGGCAATTTAAGTCAATTGCACTTTGTCTAGTTGGTGAGCAGCTCAATAAAGCTATAACACAATATTTACGTCTCTTAGGCCTTTAAGCAGAGCTGAAACTACACACACCGAGATGTATGCAGAATGAGCTCAGGAATTTAGTTGCTCAGATACATTTATACACGACTGATGTAATGGGATGTTGTAATCTCCTTCAGTCATGGGGTCCATCTAGGACAATCATGCAGGTACAAACTCCATGTTACATAGACATGTCATTATGTTCATATGATGAAGTCAGCATGATATCTCTAATGTTCACATGTGTTCTCCCCTCCTATCTGGTCTGATCGAAGGTTAGTTAAAAAATCATGTGCACAATCCTTGGACACCAAGACCTGCTCGTCCTTGTGATTTGATTAGGTCAAGGAGTAAAGAACACACACTCTTATCTCAACAAGTAACAAGTGTTGTCTGACCAGTCCAGTTTATTGTTGAGGTGCACCCCCACCTCCACCTCCTCACCCTGGAGGAGGTGGGGTGGATGATGGTGGTGGTCGCCTCCACGAGCTCTCTTGTCTTGCTGACATTGAGCTGTTGTTGTCGCCATCCGACGAACCTCTCCATCAGACTCCTGTACTCATCTCCATTGTCCCCGTTGATGCAACCCACGATGGATGAATCATCCGAGAACTTACTACAAATTATACTAAAGTAATGTATATAAAAATGTATACCTACTTTTGAAAGTGTATACTATAACACTGTATACTTCACACACACACACAGGTTTTCAGTCTACTTTTATAAGAGGTTAGTATTGGGGCACACTCCTCTGGCAGCAGACTCAGTCAACTCTAACAGCTGGAAGCCAAAGCAGGGATCAAACAACAGATGTAAGCTGCACCCACCCCAGGTTTTTCATGGTGGCCATCGGGTGGCGCTGTGGGTAGCCATGGTAATCTACTTAAGTGTAGTACTGATTGATACAGGTGGGGCGCACAGCGAGGTCTATTGTTTTGTGACCGTGAGGCGGGGTAAAGGCGGTGTGTTTATTTTGAGAGCTACAACCAACTTTAAGTTTTTGGCTTTGACCATTTGTGGGGACGACAGGATCCAAAGAGCCTATATTAGAAGCACGCCATCTACACCGGAGCCACGAGTACATTACGGACCAAAACAAATAATGGCAGTACAGTAATCTAGGCTACTTGCAACAAAGACATGCAAAGGCTTGTCTGTGTCTCGCAGTCTTTGGCACAAAACCTGACTTGAAATAAAGCTATTCCAGTGATGCTGTTCATGGATGAGCTTGGAGGTGAGGATCAGCACCCATAACCACACCCAGGTTCAAATCAAACCCCCACCTACATAGTCTATCAATTTAAATGTTTCTATCAAGACCATGTCTGTGTTTATTCTCTGGTGGACTGATAAATACCACAAAGAACCACAAACTCCTAATTAGTTCCTGCCACCCGGTGCCAAATCCACAGATGTATCACCATGGAGACAGAGCACAGGTTTGTTTACCTTCCGTCTTAGTAAGAGCAAACCTGCTTCTCTCAGACCTGTTTGATTGCATAACACAGACACAACAGAAAGCCAGGCTGGTTGGCACATGCCACCTAAAACATTGTGAAAGTAAATTAGCGATAGAATCGATCATTTATTAGTTATTATTTTGTGTCTGTTGTATTGATACTGTGCTGTCCCCTGTGACAGACATGTAACATGTGTGCAACAAACATGTTCCTAAATTTAGCTTAACCAGCTAGTGAGGCCTTTTAAGGAAGTCAGAAATGTGATCTTGACTAGTCCACTAGTGCATGAAAACCATCTGGTCTTAGCATGGAGAACCAATCATGAGAGACTTCTCTCTTTCCAAAGAAACTATAAAGATTGTACTGAGTTGACTTTCAGAGAGAGAGAGCATAGAGAGATTTTGACGAGGTCTTCCTCGCTCCAATATATCTGTACACAATATATTTTTATACTTCAACCTGTCAATGTTTTGTGTTATTTCAAAGCTTTCTGAGTGATTATAGGCAATTTTCCACGACAACATCTATATAGAAAAGGGATTGTGAGTAGGAGACTGGTGACTATCATTATTATCATTATTGTTTATACTGTGTGTGTTCACTTCACACTGTTCATATTTTCATTATTATCCATACTGTATATATCTTAGCATCTTCATATCTGTCCCTTAATGTTTATTTAATATTTATATTACCACTATACTTATTTACATACTCTGCACTTTACTGTTTTTAATTTGCACTTCTGGTTAGATGCCAAACTGCATTTCGTTGTCTCAGTACTTGTAAAGTTGAATCTAATCTAATCATCACTGGGCATCGATCACAATGCCTGAATCACAAAATGAATGTCCAGGGCTGATTATAGTTATCGAAGGCGTATAGTCGTCTGGGGAAGACAGACGAGAAACACAAGAGGTAACAAAGCACACGAATATAATTAAGTCAAATCACTCCTGAAATGTCCACGCTGAGAGGAAAGGGGGCAATAGGTTTAAGATATATAATAATATAATAATAATATATATATAATAATATAATAATATTTTTAACAGGAACAAAACATGAAGTTGACTTACCGGTATTCATGCACAGAGCCAACGTTGACTGACTGCCAACCCAAAAGGAGTGAGAAGGTAAAGTGGCAGCAAGATACTGAGGGCATTACACAGGGCGGGGAGTGAAATGGGGAATGCAGGAAGTGAACAAGAGTTTTTTTGTGTAGTCCAGTTTTTTTCTCTAGAAATCTGTTCTCTCCTGTTGCTGTAGCAGCAGATGAGTCAGGAGGATGTGTGACTGCCACTGTGACTGTCTCCTCTGCAAGCTCAGGTTGGTGAAGAAAAAGGCTCTTTAGAGATTTTGATGAGGTCTTCCTCTCTCCAATATATCTGTACACAATATATTTTTATACTTCAACCTGTCAATGTTTTGTGTTATTTCAAAGCTTTCTGAGTGATTATAGGCAATTTTCCTTCTCTAGAAATCTGCATTTTCAAGTTATTTCAGAGTAAAATTAATCTAAGATGTGAGACTCTGTGCTCTAGCAAAAGCTTCGGTCAGGTGTAGGCTGGCTTTCACAACATGAAATCAAAATAACCAAAATGAGAGCAATCTGAGTTCTCATTCAACTTTGTTAATATTGTTTTTATCAGCAGCAGGAGTAAAACCCTGAGAACAAATAAGAGCCTTGACGTTGATGAAGAAGTCATATGCTAAACTGTATGTTGACAATGCTTTGACCAACCCTGTTTTCATAGCTTCTGCTTCTATTGTGTCAATGGCTCCTTTTGAACTGTGACAACCTGTTAACTCTGGGATTAGTTGTATCTATGGTGATGTAAGTAGCTATAATCATACAGGTGTGCCTTGGAAATACTTGTTTTCATAAATGGTGTGCCTTGTGACAAAAACGTCTGAGAACCACTGAGCTAGACTAGCTAGCTAAAGAGCCTTTTTCTTCACCAACCTGAGCTTGAGTGTTTGCCATCCATCAATACATAAAGAGGGAGAGCATAGAGAGATTTTGACGAGGTCTTCCTCTCTCCAATATATCTGTACACAATAGATTTTTATACTTCAACCTGTCAATGTTTTGTGTTATTTCAAAGCTTTCTGAGTGATTATAGGCAATTTTCCACGACAACATCTATATAGAAAAGGGATTGGGAATAGGAGACTATCATTATTATCATTATTGTTTATACTGTACATATCTAGAGTGTTCACTTCACACTGTTCATACTTTCATTATTGTCCATACTGTATATATCTTAGCATATATCCCTTACTGTTTATTTAATATTTATATTACCACTATACTTAATTACATACTCTGAACTTTACTGCAATTTGCACTTCTGGTTAGATGCCAAACTGCATTTCGTTGTCTCAGTACTTGTAAAGTTGAATCTAATCTAATCATCTCTGGGTATCGATCACAATGCCTGAATCACAAAATGAATGTCCAGGGCTGATTATAGTTATCGAAGGCGTATAGTCGTCTGGGGAAGACAGACGAGAAACACAAGAGGTAACAAAGCACACGAATATAATGAAGTCAAATCACTCCTGAAATGTCCACGCTGAGAGGAAAGGGGGCAATTACTTTTTAGTCTAGTCTATTTTTTTTCTCTAGAAATCTTTAGATTTTCACCCGACAACATTTTCAAGTTATTTCAGAGTAAAATTAATCTAAGTCGTGAGACAGCTGCAGGAGTAAGAGCCAATAAGAGCCTTGACGTTGATGGAACATACACTATATTGCCAAAAGTATTGGCTCACCTGCCTTGACTCGCATATGAACTTAAGTGACATCCCATTCTTAATCCATAGGGTTTAATATGACGTCGGTCCACCCTTTGCAGCTATAACAGCTTCAACTCTTCTGGGAAGGCTTTCCACAAGGTTTAGGAGTGTTTATGGGAATTTTTGACCATTCTTCCAGAAGCGCATTTGTGAGGTCACACACTGATGTTGGACGAGAAGGCCTGGCTCTCAGTCTCCGCTCTAATTCATCCCAAAGGTGTTCTATCGGGTTGAGGTCAGGACTCTGTGCAGGCCAGTCAAGTTCATCCACACCAAACTCTCCCATCCATGTCTTTATGGACCTTGCTTTGTACACTGGTGCACAGTCATGTTGGAACAGGAAGGGGCCATCCCCAAACTGTTCCCACAAAGTTGGGAGCATGGAATTGTCTAAAATCACTTGGTATGCTGAAGCATTCAGAGTTCCTTTCACTGGAACTAAGGGGCCAAGCCCAGCTCCTGAAAAACAACCCCGCACCATAATCCCCCCTCCACCAAACTTTACACTTGGCACAATGCAGTCAGACAAGTACCGTTCTCCTGGCAACCGCCAAACCCAGACTCGTCCATCAGATCGCCAGATGGTGAAGCGCGATTCGTCACTCCAGAGAACGCGTCTCCACTGCTCTAGAGTCCAGTGGCGGCGTGCTTTACACCACTGCATCCGACGCTTTGCATTGCACTTGGTGATGTATGGCTTGGATGCAGCTGCTCGGCCATGGAAACCCATTCCATGAAGCTCTCTACGCACTGTTCTTGAGCTAATCTGAAGGCCACATGAAGTTTGGAGGTCTGTAGCGATTGACTCTGCAGAAAGTTGGCGACCTCTGCGCACTATGCGCCTCAGCATCCGCTGACCCCGCTCCGTCATTTTATGTGGCCTACCACTTCGTGGCTGAGTTGCTGTCGTTCCCAATCGCTTCCACTTTGTTATAATACCACTGACAGTTGACTGTGGAATATTTAGGAGCGAGGAAATTTCACGGCTGGACTTGTTGCACAGGTGGCATCCTATCACAGTACCACGCTGGAATTCACTGAGCTCCTGAGAGCGACCCATTCTTTCACAAATGTTTGTAGAAACAGTCTGCATGCCTTGGTGCTTGATTTTATACACCCGTGGCCATGGAAGTGATTGGAACACCTGATTTCAATTATTTGGATGGGTGAGTGAATACTTTTGGCAATATAGTGTATCATATGCTAGACTGTATGTTGACAATGCTTTGACCAACCGTTTTCATAGCTTCTGCTTCTATTGTGTGACAAGGGCTCCTTTTGAACTGTGACAACCTGTGTTAACTCTGTGTCTGTGGTGCTTTGGGATTAGTCTGGGATTATCTATGACAATTTAAGTCGCTATAATCATAAAGGTGTGCCTTGGAAATACTTGTTTTCATAAATGGTGTGCCTTGTGACAAAAACGTCTGAGAACCACTGAGCTAGACTAGCTAGCTAAAGAGAATTTTTCTTCACGAACCTGAGCTTGCAGAGGAGACAGTCATAGTGGCAGTCACACATCCTCCTGACTTCAACAGGAGAGAACACATCCTCCACCTCCTGTAGCCTCGCCTGCACCGCCTCCTTTTTCTTTATGAAAAAACTTCATAGTTAGAAAGCTGCCAAGTACCAACAATGACAAGCGCTGTAACCGCTGTAAGTGTAATCTGCTGCTTGAATGACACACAGAGGACCCAAAACGTACTTATGTTTTAGATCGATATATTTTCGAGGGTTTTAATGCATCGGAATGACAGATGAATAGATCCTTTTTTTTTTTAAATTACTATTATTATTATTATTATTATTATTATTTTTTTAGATCCGGGGCTATTCATAAAACATCCGGGGCTGTAGCCTGTAGATTGGAAGATGAATGTAGTTTATTGGAGAATGCATAGGGGCACTTTGACTACAGTTGTCCTCTCCGCTTTACTCATTGATTTGATAACATTAAGAAATTCATTTAACAGAAATTGTAATTGCATGCAAGCATAAAGAGATCCTCAAGTTTAAATAAACAATGAGTGGTTATTATTAAAGATGGCTCTGAATTAGTCATGGAATCAATTTCTGTACTTTTAGCCTTTTAATATCTTCAAATATGTGATCTGGGTCAACCTTTTCTGACAATATAATTGATTTTTGTTCATATTGGTTTAAAGTGTTTGCCATCATTACATCACTGATCATATACATTTATCATTGAGCAATAAACCTAAAATGGATAAACAGAATTTTGTAACAACACATTACAAGTTCTATAAAACATCTCAACTTTTTCCCCCTAGCGTCAAGCCCTTGTCACAGGAAAACTTGTGCCTGGACGCTGGAGGCCCTCTGCTGGACAAGCAACGTCAGGACCAGAGTCCAACGCAAACCCACTACTCTTCTTTCCCTCTTCGCCCCAGCGTCTCGACTCACAACATCCTTTCAGAGTACAATTCTCCCACAAAGCAGCAGCAGCAGAGCGGGTGCAAAAGTGGTGCCGGTTTGTGGAGAACCCCTTTCACAAAACACCTACACCTTCGATCCAGCCGATACGCATAGACATCCCTCTAGCCAGAGCCGTCCACACACAGCCGATTGTTGTTCGTTTATTGTTCTTGATAAACAATAAAAGTATTTCTGCTATTATCATTACTTATTTTATTCAGATGACGTGGCAGCAAAACGACTGTGTATCATGTAGAAAGCGTAGTGCAGCCTATAGGAGTACTAACCTAATAGCTGTCAAAACGTTTTTACTTTAACTGTCCAGTTTGACGTTTTGTTTTATCTTCTGTATACAAACTATTTCTTCTTTGTCTTGTTTCTTCATCTTGTATTTTTCTATTCCTGGTTTTATTTTAGTGAATACATAATAAAAATCATTTCAATATATTTTTCCTCTTACTACATTCGTGTTTTTAAAAAAATCAATCTTATTGCACATTGATGAAGTCATTGGCATATGAACTGAACTTAAGCTACTTCGTGCGCTGATAAAACTGCACCACTGCTTTCTCTTGCTCGCGTGTTTCAATGGAGCCGCTCCGTATTCTCCGGATCTCGTTGATGGCATCCAACCCCGAGATCTTCCTCATCTTCACCAGATAGCAGGCCAGCATGGTCCCTGTTCTCCCTTGACCATACATGCAGTGAACTGCTACACCCTGGAGAGAAGAAATATTACAATTTCATTCATTAAAGGGGCAATAAGTACTTTACTGCACCATAGTGCAAAATCAACCTATCTGTGGGGGGTTGCTGATCAATACCAATGACTCAACGATCACTAGTGTTATGGTGTTTTATAGTCCATTGGGCACCTTGTTGTAACACCCTTACCTCACGCTTGGAGTTGGCCTCCGCCACAATGGAAAGGAATCTATCAATCTGATTTGGCGATGGGGAAGCAAAGTCAACTATCTTGATGTGGTGCAGCTGTAACTCTGGGCATGTGTCATAGTAAGGTGGTTTTCTCTCACAAAGGCAAACCAGATGCTTGATGCCATTGTCCAGTAGATACTGGTATTCAGCCGTCATTCTGGGAAGGGCCAATCCAGCCAGCTTGCCTGGTTCAACCCAGGAAAAGTTGTGTGGTGGAGCAGAGGCCATTTGGCACTTGAAGAGAAAGAGAGTCAAACTTTACTTGTTGGGCGCATTTCATACACAAGGAAACTCAATGTGCTTTACGTACAAAGAATACAGGCAAAACATATAAAAGTAAACCCGCAAACCTGCTATAGAAATATCACATAGAGGAAATAAACAAACTGGGTGTTTGAGATTAGAGCCTATCTTTCTATCAAGACCGTCATTGTGTTCATTCTCTGGTGGACTGATAAATACAGAAAGGCAAGAACCCCTAATTGGTTCCTGCTGCCTGGTGCCAAATCCACAAATCACACCTGACATTGAAAAATGTGAAAAATGCATTAAGGTTCACTCACTGTGTCAGGGTAGTTGGCACGTGCAACCTAAACATGTTTTAATGGTCTTGAGATTTTGTAGCAGCAAAAAAGTTTAACATCTAGTTATAAAGGGTCATAACACGTCAACACTTACCCCAGTTACACCCTTTGATTCGTTAACGACAGCATACTATCTAGGCTAGCCAACTAGAGTCGGTTAATAACGTCGCCGTCATACAGGAACCTTTGTTTGTCTTATATCGTATGGGTTGTTTACCTCTCCCAAAGGAACCGTTACCTGTAGAAGAATTTCAGGCGTCTGTCAGCCACCTTTTGATTGTATTACATTTGGGGTACACCTGTCTTGAACCAAGTCTAAAAGTGTATTTGTACATAGGATATGTGCCACTGCGTTTAAAGTAAACAAGTGAATGTTTACGGACATCTTCCTGGGTAAGTGAAATTGGACGTAGTTCTTTTGTTTGGCTCTCGCCGGCTTTCGTAGGGTAAAAGGTTAATGGAGCAGGACAGGACCCCCTGGGAGAGGTAAACAACCCATACGAAGAAAGACTCCCCAAGGGTCCTGGAGCAGGGCTATTAACGTTGCTAAAACCACGATATTCTTTAATGAGCGTTGAACACAAGCAAATCATCAGCTTCCCTGTCACAGTAGCTGTAAACTTACATTTTCCAATTTACACACGACTGCGTGGCAACGCCGATACAACCATCAAGTTTGCGGACGACACAACAGTGACAAGAGACCAGCGATGATGAGGGCTGAGGTATTACGGAAGCGCCCCAGGCTTGATGGAAGTAGCGTAACACTTCCATGTCACGTGACACTTCTCCGGGGTCTTATTGGTTCAACGTGCCAACCGCCTCTGGCATACCTCCCCAGGGTGGGTTTTTTTTTCAGCCAACTTAATTTACAAACATCTTATAATTTAGACATTGCCGTTAAATTTATTTTAGAAAACCGGAAATGATGCTGTATTGTTTAAATTCATAAGATAGTGTATCGCTACAGTTTGGCTGTAGCTCGAAAAGAGAACCCTTTTGCGTCCCTCATACAAAAATCAATGTTCCAAGTTCCGGTGTAAAAAATCTCACTATTCTTGCTGGCTTTTTGCACATCAGTATTTTGCCAAACCTGTTTAATTGAATGATTTGTATGAGACAATACACAGATTGTAAAAACTGACATAACAACAAATGTCTTTGTAATGTAAGCAAGTGTCATAGACCTATTGTACATTTCACAAATACATGAGTGGATTTTGAGCAACAGGATGCTGCTGTGCTGCCAGTGTGAGATCCGTTGGCTGATCTCAAAACAGCAGTTTTGCGTGGTAAATGCATTGTTTTAGCGGCTCTAGAGTCATGTATCGTTTCCCCACGGTCATATACGTTTGTTGTTTTAAAAAAGATGTGCAAAAAAATATGACGTACGTATGACGAAATGAACGGCAACACTTAAATAGTCCAAGATACAGAGTTGTTAGTAAGTCAGGATGGCCGAGCGGTCTAAGGCGCTGCGTTCAGGTCGCAGTCTCCCCTGGAGGCGTGGGTTCGAATCCCACTTCTGACAACAACCTTTTCATGAATACTACTCTAATAATAATATTTATATCACACAAGTTTATCATGTCCTTAAATGTTGCCGTCCACTGACGTGTAGTATCAGCAATAATGCTGCAAGTCAATCTGCTAATGACTTTATTGTCTTATCCCAGTTGAGCTATTAGTTAATCTCAGGACCTTCAGGCATTAATCCTCATGAACCTGACTTTACCACCAAAACGTGGTTGTCAGCTTTTCAATAATTACACTTAAAATGACACGGGATCAAATCATCTGAGGTCAGTGTAGCTACAGTGTCATCATGCCATTGCACTTTAAAACCCGTAGAGGGTGCATCTTGTCCTGCAGCAAAATGGAGTAATATCGAAGCCATGCCCTTTATGAAAAGTGAAAATGTTGTTTTTTAGACGATGAAAACAGACTTTCTGCACTACAGAGACATTTTTTTTTCGTATTTAGTAAATAAATATGAGATCTGAAACATCCAGTCTTCACCTGATCAATTCAGTCTGTAAATACAGGTGGCTATGGTAGCTCCTAATTAAGACAGTGAAGTTGTTCCTCCAATTTAATTATTACTAGTAGCCTGCAATGCAAAGAGTTTAAGCTAGTCACCAGTCAAAGCCTTGCATTTGAGAGATGTCCTTGTTCAGTCCATATTGAATCATTATTATTTTTAATATTTTTGGCACTTCCAAATGGAGGCTGCCCCTTTTTCATACAATCTCCACATGAAAAGAAATAGAGAAGAGCTTGTTTGTTCCATTTCATGCAATAGTTAATGATACAAACACAAACATCCAGAACTTACAGCACAGCACAGTTTACTTGCTAGTCATTTTATACAAATAGTAGAAACAGGGTTTGTATCTGAAGGAGACAAACTGTATCACATTTGCCAGATAGATGTTGATACACAGATAGAGAGTGATTTTCAGAAAGGTATTTTGTAAAGAGAATCACAGGATTAAATGTTTCAAACTTCCCGTTAAAAAACCTTTCACTAACCTGTTGGTGTAAAAAAAAGTTAACAGAGCTGTTTCAGTAATCACACACAGTTATAGAAAGCTATCTACGTAAATGTAAAGTTGAAATGAAAATAAACAACTAAAAAAAACCATTCCATTAATCAGGTGGTGTCTAGCGGTAGGCTTATTCTTCTCCGCTGCCCTACCTCGCTCCACCTACCTACAACCCATTTAACAGAACATTTGGAAGTTCCCAAAGAACCACGAAATATTTTTATTTTCATTTTTTTTCTTTTTTTTGTACACATCACAACCTGAAGACTTGCTTGGTTGATTGGTTGTCCATCAAGTCTCTGAGTTATCATCTTACTCCTCATTACGCCTTTGTGTCATCTAAAAGCACAGACCCCTTCAACATGCTGCACGCACACGCACACACACACACATACACACACACACACACACCCCTCAAAAAGCAACCACAACCCCTTAATTGGTTACATGTTAACTCTGTGATTTTAAATTGCACTCATTAGGTGCCGTTCGAGAAAACGGGGAAATAACCGCCGTGCCCTCCTGCTAGAAGATTTCTACGTATTTTTGAACATCCACGTTCAAGTCCCACAACGAGCAGACTGCTGAAGGGCCGCGCTGCGTCTACAGGATGGCACAGAAGAACTTCTTCTCCCTGAAAGGGTTCTCCGACGCTGGCACCGGTGATAACAGCGGGTCCTCTTTGGCGTGGGCTTCGCAGTATGACATCAAGTCTGCTGCTGCTTTTGACACCTGTGAATAAACACACACACACACAGTTTTATTTGCCCCTGCAGGGTAGCTCTCAGAAAAACACACATTTAAGACCTTAACATAACATTGTAAACTTGAGGTTTGACAGCGTAACACCTCCTCCTGTCTTATAAATATTTAAAGATGCACCATGCAAGATTTTAGTCTCATCGGCCAATCATAAAGTAGAACAGAGAAGAGCGTCCCATTCCTCTTAATTGACACCCTGTATAGATTTGCCCCATTTGCCCAAATCCAATTCTGCTGTTGGGTACGTGCACACAGGAAGTGGCTAATTGAAACTAAGTGAGCAAAACAGCAGCAAGCGCGTGCTCCCTTTGGTTTCTTTCAGTAAGAAGCAAACAGAGACCTGCTGGGTCGGCAACCGAGCGTCACGTTGCAGGATTTTCCAAACAGTTTTGCCATTTAGGGCCGACCATCACGCAAAGTTGCCTCGTGCAGCTTTTAAGCTAATTCATCATCACCGTGGACACGTTGAGTCATTTGAGCTCACTTTTATCCTGTCAATGTTGGCCTCCATCTTCAGCTGTTCCACCAGTTTCCTGGCTTGTGCGATGCTGGCTGTGTTATTGCTCGCCATGGGCCTACTCAGTCAGGTCTGGTCTTCGGTGTCTGCACAGAGGAGAAGGGCATTTTAAACGTCCCAAACATCTCAACTCACAGACAGTGTGCCATTGATGCAGGAGCACTGCAAAATGGCAAGCATGCAAAGAGGAGCGCTAGCAACAGATACCCTGTTCATTATCACATGCCTGTGAACACGCACACACACACACACACACACACACACACACACACACACACACACACACACACACACACACACACGCTCACAAACCACAGACAGTCACAGGCATATTATTTATGGTGTCAGTTGCTAGGCAGCGCATGACAGTGAGGGGGAGGGAGAGAAAGTGGGAAGGGAGACGATGAGGGGGCAGTGCTTTGTCCATCGCTATATTTAAAAAAAGAAAAGGAACCTTACTGGTTTTGCTCAAATTGATTGTAGTGGTTTTCTGAATGCCACGAGATCACAGCTGTTCTTATTTACACACAGAAGCAAAGCATCACCCTGGTTAGCATGAAGGACGGTAAATCAATCTATTGATGTAGTTTGATGCAAGGTTAAAGGATTCTCACCTCCCAGCCACCAAACGTAAAAAATAACCTCTTTGTCTCTGTGTGTGTGTGTGTGTGTGTGTGTGTGTGTGTGTGTGTGTGTGTGTGTGTATGTTTTTCATTGTAACACATCTGTTCAACATTATCAATACCTTAGTCTGTAGGCAAGCTGTAACACAAACACGTCTTTATCAGCTTTATTTCATGATCATACTGAGTGATACCAGTAGACTCACCATTAGAAGATACCAATGTAACAGATAAAACTATGTTCAGCCTTTATTTATACATTTGATAAAGGTTTTATTTGTATTCTGGGTTTTGCACCACAGCTAAGGTGAGCTTTGATTTGAAGTAACACCAAACCTGGGGGAAATTAACACCAGCCACCAGCCAAATGCCGGTAAATTCCAGTTGCGGCTGGTCTAGTTTACTCTACCAGTTGCTCTAGTTACTCTAGTTACTCTAGCAGTTACTCTATTCAGTTGCACGTAACAAACCATTTATTCTAAAAAAAATCCTGCCGCCTGATGAAACAGTGAAAGTTGAGGTTTGAGAAGCACGTGTCTCGGCAGCCAGTGGACCGTAAAAGTTAGCTTCCTGTTTCTCTCTCTTGTTGTATAACCTCTGATAAAAACGGAACAAGCTGCGGGCGCTCTGAAAAACAGCATCATCCTCGGCGCTTGATCAATCCTCCCCGCGCGCCCCGCCCCCCCGCCACTCATCCGTATGCACCGCGGCGCGAGCCAGTGTGGGCTTAAGACTGATCTCAGTGAGGCGCTGGAGCCTGAAAATTGATGGCCCGCGGTGGCACACCTGTCCGCGCGAGAGTCCCCGGAGAGCGAGAGAGAGAGCAGCGTGAGGCCAGGAGCCGCTGCTGTCACGCGCCCGTGCCCCGATGCGCCTGAACAACGCAGCTCCTCTTGAAACAATTATAACCTCCATAGGGTGGAAATGAGATTAAATGATATTTGACCACCTGCCAAAATGTCTCGTAGGGGAGACAAGCAGCCACAGATAGAACTGACCAGCTGAAGATTACAACTCTGTTATGAACCTCACCAGTTTAGATGGTAGCTGTAATAGAACATCATTATATTCCTTCCCTTTGCCTTTCATTGGTTTCAGATGCAGTGATGCAGAAAACCTGTTCGCTGTTTCCTGTTGCCTATACTTAGACAGCGAAGCCACTTCAGGTCAATATCACACACTCGCTTTTAAAGTGTGAATAATACTGGGATGTCGAAGTGGTTGCAGGTGATGAATGATGCGTGCAGTGTGTGTGTTCAGGTTTCGTTGAGCAGACCTGCTGACTACAACCTGAAACAGGTTTATCCTCAAAAGAAGGTTTTGTTTCTTGATGTCTCACGTTGTCTCGCCCCTTTTTTATATTCCCGTTTTCACTCGTGGGAGTCTGACTGCTCTGGACACCTGAGAGTCCCCTCATTGATTTGAGAGACACATTTTTTCCACCCAAAGTTGCGTTGTTGGTCAGAGCTCTGGGGGAACGAGAGACTTGCGCTGTATATTATTCTAAGCCGTTTTGTGACTCATTTGAGTCTCTGGAAAAATGAATGAAAATCCATTTACCCAATTCCCAACTAAAACACGTCCTCAGGGCTAAGCTGGAAAACCTCACACCCCGTGTCAGCGCGAGCCAAATGTCAATCTGAAGAGGATGTATGAGTAGCGCACGCGGCCGAATATGTGGTATCAACACCGTAACATAAACACCATGTTTAACAGCCACTGGTCACTGCAGTGCATCACCTTATAGGGTCATAGTGGCATCTGGTTTGAACAGCGGTGGGTATGTGTCAGGACTGTGACTGAGTTAAGGCATCAAAATGTTGAATTCATAAAAGAAAAAAATAAGAGCTCCAGTTTTCTTCTTATTTGGACCAAAATGGCTGTACAAATTCTACACAGAACACAATTTACTCTCTTGATTGATTGAAGCGCTTTTATTCAACAAAGAGAGATATTGAAGATATTTTAGAACCAGTATTGAAAAGTATCAGAGCCAGTATCTATTCCAACGATAGTCCTGGTTTTGAGGGACACTAGACCTTGCAGGAGAAGAGACCAACTGGTGTGATGCAGCTGGAGTGGATTCAATCTACAAAACTGATAACTTGGTCCAGCAGATTCCTGGGTCCAGTGTGTTGATGTTTGAGGTGAGAGTTGTATAATCTGGAGCTCCTCTGGAGGCCACATGCCAACTTTCCTCCAGCATCCTCCTGTCAAGGGCAGAGCTTTCCAGCGTAATGTGTTTTTCACGTCATATATTAAATTAAATGTGTGACCTCGGCGTACTTGACTGGAAGTTTGTGCCAATTTCTCTGGATTTTTTTGTGTGGAAAGCAAAGTTTTGTCCCTCGCTGAAATAGGGCAGAGACTAACTGCAAGGGCACGATCGACGACTCCGAGCAGAAATGAGTCTCTTGCTTGTTTCGTATTGAGGCCATAATATAATCAAGTGTTTCAACGCTCAAGGGAGATGTCAAAACAGGCCACCGTACCACCAGCCTATTGATAGGGATGGATGTCACTCTTTAAGGTTTCTGGGATGTCTACGGGAAAGTAGGCCTTCGCTCGTTACGGAAAATAATCAGACACCGTGGTACGCTAGCCTACTTTGTGGAGAATCGTGTGATAATTTTGCTAGCTGGTGGAAAACGGCGTCTTGTTCGTTTCAGAGGAGTTTGAGGATGAAGGGGGGGAAAAAAACAGCCAGAACACATTTCACGTTACTGCTGAGACGCTGGACAGCTTAATCAGGACTTGTGAACATGAAACCAAATCAAGAGAAGGTCAACTTCTGCACATTAAGACATTAAAGTTAATACGAAAGTTTTCAGATCAGAAACATCGAATTTGTGTTTCTGTCGGCTCGTCAGTAAACTTGAATCGTCAAAAAGAGCAAACCTGGCTGTGCAAAAACAGCAAAATATAAAAAATTCTATTAACCATTTAGGATGTCTGGGCACCGCCACCACGTCCACAATTTCCTGTTTATTATCAGCAGCGCATGTGAAAATGCCACACTGACATTTCCATATCTGGCGAGGGAGGGGTGAGGCTGCGTTCATGTGCATGAGGACCGCAGGAAGAATAGCTGCTACCTTGGAGGCAACAAACGGGGGTTTCAGACTGGACTCAACAGCATCCGCACCGTCCCTGAGATGTTGCACGTGGTGTCAACATGCCGATAACTGTGACAGTCTTAACGGGCGCTGATAAATAATGCACTGAGGTGGACGCGGGCCTTTAACTGTGTCAGCCCAGTCCGCAAGGTTGCGGGTCAGATAGCAGATCTCTCTCGCCGTTGCACAATCCGCAGCACTTTCCAAGTAGAGTGCAATCGCCAAAGTAGATTGCGCAGAATATGTGTGACGCAATCTCAATCTCACAGCCATGTTAAGAGAAAATGGATGTTTGTGTCTATTCTCACACTGGGTGGTGGGGGGAAAAAAAAGTGCTACGGTGCACGCTCTCGAACGCAGCCCACTCTTTCTGCCTTTGACTTACCTTGTCTGCTTACTCCCCCGCTCTCGGCCCTGGCGTCTGCAGTTCAGTCAGCGGTTTGTGTCCGCCCCGCTCTCTGGAGAAGAGAGAGAGAGAGAGAGAGAAAGAGAGAGAGAGAGAGAGAGAGGTAGAAAGAGAGTGGGAATCAGAGGGCGGACCGTTGAGAAGCTTCACACGCTTTCCATCCCTGCATTCCAGCTAAATTGCAGCGAGGCCCGTGCAGCCTTCCTCCTCCTCTGATCACGTCGTGTCGGAATGTCACAGCTCTGTCTTACAAAATGCAACCGAGAGACAAGCGAGCGAGCTGCAGAGGGAGACGAGCGTGACCTCCCAGACGCCACGCAACAGGCTTTAACGCCGTCGTCACGCTTCTCTCTGTTGATACCGCAACCGCTCACACTTGACCCCGTTCACCTCTCTCCCTCGTCCTCCCCTCTTCCCGGCCTCTTCCTCCCTCTTCCTCCCTTCCTCTCTCTCTTCCAACAGATTCGCCTCTTAATGCATCTGTGACTCCGGCGCTCGGTTTTCTGCTGCTTCTGATAAATGGGCCAATTACTCTGCAAGAGCAGATCTGCAGAGGAAGGGAATTCCAGCGCCGTAAATCACGGCAGCACACGGCGTTGAGGCGACGCTACAGCAAAACCGTTAGAGCAACCTTGAAGGAAGAGCGGCAACGTTGAGGCGACTTAGAGTGGGATAATAAACTAAAACAGTGAGCAGGTTATTCTGCTGTCGTGACGTGTCACCATTCAGGATCCATTGGGGTCATTGGTCCACGCCGTTGCACATTAGATCAGTTGGGATCCATAATGGGGAGCAGACTTTGTCGAGTGGCTCTTCGCTTGACAAGAGTGATATATTTTCAGAAGCTCGGGAGATTAAATTTCTCATTTGGGTCTCAGGCTGAAAAGTTTCTCTCAGAAGATATAGGAGTTACTTTGAAGGTCACGTTGTCGGTACACAGTATGAATGTTTCATGTCCAGTATGGGGGAAAAAATTGAAAATCTCGTGATCGTCCATCAATCCCATTTTCATGCATCCTGCAACCGTGTAGCCGATCTCAGTTTACATGTGCAGCACTAACAGGATATTTTGATATACTACTACGAGGCACGAGGCGTATCAGGAGCGTAACCGGAGACACTCGGCCCTGCAAAGCCTCCTATGATCGTACGAGTGGTGATCGTCTGGCGGGGCCGGTGAACAGTCACCGCGGTGACGCGCCGGTGACTCGGTGTGCTAATATGCACGAGCTCAACTCGTGACTGCATCATCACAAGCTTTATTTACCCAGGGAGAAATTGCTCAGGACGCACGCTGGCTTCACAGCGACATCCTGCTCCACAATCACTCGGTAAACACATTCACACCTGCTCCTACTGTCCTCTCCGCCGGGCTACCTGAGCTGAGACGCCGAGCCGGGGTTGAGCACCTTGTTCTCCAGGGCACCTTGGAGAGAGTTTAGATAGTTTAGATAGTTTAGATAGTTTAGATTCGGCAGCAAGGGGTTTTTATTTTAGTTTTGGGGGCGCACAGACTCCTGATGGGCTAGGTTGAAACAAACACTAGAGAGGGAGTGAGGAGAAATATTGGTCTGTGTGACAATAAGATATTGATAAACTGAACTGAGGAGATTCAGACAACGAGGGAACGGGAACACAAAAAACCTTTGCCTCTAAAAACGTTAAAAATGTGATTGAGGCAGAAATAATTGAGGGGAACGACGTCTCATCCTACATCATCTGTGTTTACGTACAAGAGTGTGTCAGATCCTCCTAGATGGTTTGATTTCCCTGTGAACCTTTTTTGTGTGTCATCAAATTTGAATTATGTTCCAGAGCAGCAAGATCAAGGGACAGAAAAGAGAAGAGATGAACGTACAAATGTTGATGTTGCTCTCTAGTTCTGATGCCAGTGAAGCACGTTGAACCGAACAGCACCGAGAGAGAGAGAGAGAGAGAGAGAGAGAGAGAGAGGAAGACAGGAAGAGTGAATTTGGGAGGCGAGCGGTGATCCGGTTCTCTCCTGCGCTCCGACCTTCTGCTTCCTGTCCCTCCCTCCGACGCCAACAGGTGTTTGGCGATGGCGAAAAAGCCCCCCGGCCCGCTCCATCCTGCCGTACACCACCGATCAATGACTCACCCGTCTCCCTCCCCACCTCCCCCCCCCCATCCTCACCCCTTCCTCTTGGTTTTCAGGGTCTCGGTTTGCGACGGGGGCCCCTCCGCTGATGTGATTATAGCTGCTGCTTGACTCTTGGGTGTCGTTGACTTAAAGGGTGATTAAGCGCCGCGGGAAAGATCCTGGTGAGGAAAATATAATTCCTAGCCTGTCGAGAATGACGATCTCTCGCACACCCCCACACATGATGACTCTCTCTCTCTCTCTCTCTCTCTCTCTCTCGCTCTCACTTTCCTCTCTCTCTGTTTCTCTTCCTGCCCCCCTTCCCCTCTCGGTCTCTCTCCCCCTTTCTCTCTTCTCTGTTGCTCTCTCACTTTTTCCTCCTCTCTCTCTCTCTCTTTTTTTTCTGTACTGTGCCCTACACCCACATCATGGCTGCCGCCGTCACCGAGGCCTAGCGGCGCCTCGACCCCGTTGTTCTCCTCATCACGTCCGAGGAGGGAAGCGAAGGCGTCTTGGGCAGGGGAGTGTTCTGTTATTTCCCCCCCCCCCCCCCCCCCGCGCGATGCCCCGGGGTGTGAAATCAGAGCGTGGTAATTAAAAACCTGTCCCAGGCTTCAGCCATCTGGACCCCGGAGAACGAGTGATTAACCTGGGAGGGTCTGCAGGGACCCCTGCTCTGAGCTAACTGGGGCCAATTGAGCTGGATTAGATTTGAGGGGCCGATGTAAAGGGATGTAAAGCATCGACTTAACTCAGTGATGCAAAAACCTCCTAACTTGTTTTTCCTCATTCTTGTGAAAAGCAGACGTGATCTTTTATATGCTCGGTAGTTTTTTTTTTTACGACTTTAGCATCCATGAAAACGAATCCAAAACACGTTGGGGAATTTCAAAAATGCACGGGCATCAATCTGGAAAGCTGTTTTTCATTATTTCTGGAAAAAAAAAACTACGAACTTTTGTGAGCAGACGAGCACCGATAGATACCCACACAGACACGCTGACACTCGTGCAGAAGCCCTCACAGTCCGCGGCATTGTGAGGCCCGGCTGGGTGACACCGGCTGGGTGACACCGGCTGGGTGACACCGGCTGGGTGACGCCGCCACCACCCTCAGTGTGTCAGAGGACAAAGAGGCACGCTCTGAGATGTCA
The DNA here is from genome assembly GCA_034670385.1 of Hoplostethus mediterraneus. NCBI lineage: Eukaryota > Metazoa > Chordata > Actinopteri > Trachichthyiformes > Trachichthyidae > Hoplostethus > Hoplostethus mediterraneus. The sequence goes on from JAXDDW010000007.1 coordinate 11,774,809, forward strand.
CCGTCAAACAAGGGCAGGCTTAGCCAAACTCACATTCGTCTTCAATCGATGGAAAAGGGATACGGGGAATTAAAAAAAAAAAGCTGAAAATAAGAATAAAGCTCATCAGGAAGAGAGAGAGAGAAAAAAAAAAGGCCAAGACGGTGACGGTAATATCTTCCTGACCGCAGCGGGGAGAGGAAACAGGAAACTCACCGCTGGAGTTATTAATGAACATTATCAGGAGGATATTGACTATTGGATGTAATACAGCACTGGGCCCTGTCCTTGAATATGAGAAAGGACACCCCCCCCCCCCCCCCCCCCGGCCATCACACACACACACACACACACACACACACACACACACACACACACACACACACACACACACACACATACACACTCACACAGAGAGAGAGAGAGAGAGAGAGGGGGACAGAGCGAGCCTGCTGTCAGGTTGATTGTCTGGGGACGTGATGCTGAGTCTGACAGCTGAGCCTCCTCACCATCACCATCAGCAGCTCTGAACACTGGGCTCTGAGCTGGACTCAGACCTGGAGCTGGCCCTGGACCCCCAGACCCCTGGAGCTGGCCCCTGGGACCCCAGACCACTGGAGCTGGCCCTGGACCCCCAGACTCCTGGAGCTGGCCCCTGGGACCCCAGACCACTGGAGCTGGCCCCTGGACCCCCAGACCCCTAGAGCTGGCCCCTGGGACCCCAGACCCCTGGAGCTGGCCCCTGGACCCCCAGACCCCTGGAGCTGGCCCCTGGGACCCCAGACCCCTGGAGCTGGCCCCTGGACCCCCAGACCCCTGGAGCTGGCGCCTGGGACCCCAGACCCCTGGAGCTGGCCCCTGGACCCCCAGACCCCTGGCCCCTGGCCCCTGGGACCCCAGACCCCTGGAGCTGGCCCCTGGACCCCCAGACCCCTGGAGCTGGCGCCTGGGACCCCAGACCCCTGGAGCTGGCCCCTGGACCCCCAGACCCCTGGCCCCTGGCCCCTGGGCTCACAGCTCTCAGCCTCCAGCCTGTCGTACGTGAATGTTTGAGAACATCAGATATCGTCTATTCTTAGAAAATGACAAAAAAAAATACTTTCACAGACTAGATCCATTACACTTTGAAAATACTACTACTATTACTGCTACTACTACTACTACTACTACTACTACTACTATTATTACTACTATTCCTACTGCTGCTGCTACTACTACTACTACTACTACTACTAGTACTACTACTACTCCTACTACAACTACTGCTTCTATTACTATTGTTACTACTACTATTACAACTACTACTACAACTACTATTACTACAACTACAATCACTACTACTACTACTACTACTACTACTATCACTACTACTACTACTACTATTACTGCTACTACTATCACTACTACGGCTGCTATTACCATTATTACCACTACTACTACTATTACTACTACTACTCCTACTATTACTACTACCACTATTACTACTATTACTACTACTACTATTACTACCACTACTACTATTACTACTACTACTGCTAGTATTACTACTACTATCATTACTACTACTACTATTACTACTACTACTGCTAGTATTACTACTACTATCACTATTACTACTACTACTACTACTACTACTGCTACTATTACTACTACTATTCCTACTACTACTACTACTACTACTACTACTATTACTACTACTACTGCTAGTATTACTACTACTATCACTATTACTACTACTACTACTACTACTGCTACTATTACTACTACTATTCCTACTACTACTACTACTACTACTACCTCGTCCCTCCTCCCTGTACCAGCTGATGGGTGTGTTGAGCTCCTCTCAGCCGGACCTCCACCGCCCACCATCATTCGATTAACCCAGACATCTGCCCCCCCCCCCCAGCAGGACATCTGCCCCCCCCAGCAGGACATCTGCCCCCCCCAGCAGCCCGCCATGTTGGGCTTCAGAAGGGGGGTGGGGGGACAGGAAATGATGCATCCCACGGGAGTAAGAGGAGGGAGGAGGCCTTTTGCTCCAGGGAACACTAATGTGCTCTATTATGTTTATTGAATCAAAAGATTTAAGGCTTGTTTTTGTTTTTGTTTTTTGTTTTTGAGATTAAAGCGGCGAGGAAGTTGTTTTGCCCCCCAAGTGTTTCCAGAGTCACGTGGGAAACCTTTGACCTTGATATCCGTTACGTAACGGCACCGTCGTCACCGGGGAGAAACCACGTCTGTCACAAGAACCATCACAGGAACAGAAACACAGCCGAGTGTGTTGAGTGACCAGCGGTGGAGCATGAACACCAACCGACCGGCCGTGTGCGTTGAGTGACCAGCGGTGGAACATGAACACCAGCCGACCGGCCAAGTGCGTTGAGTGACCAGCGGTGGAACATGAACACCAGCCGACCGGCCAAGTGTGTTGAGTGACCAGCGGTGGAGCATGAACACCAGCCGACCGGCCGAGTACGTTGAGCGACCAGCGGTGGAACACGAACACCAACCGACCAGCCGACCAGCCGAGTGCGTTGAGTGACCAGCAGTGGAACACCAACCGACCAGCCGACCAGCCGACCAGCCGAGTGCGTTGAGTGACCAGCGGTGGAACATGAACACCAACCGACCAGCCGAGTGTGTTGAGTGACCGGCGGTGGAACACGAACACCAACCGACCGGCCGACCAGCCGAGTGTGTCGAGTGTGTTGAGTGACCGGCGGTGGAACACGAACACCAACCGACCGGCCGACCAGCCGAGTGTGTTGAGTGACCAGCGGTGGAACATGAACACCAACCGACCAGCCGACCAGCCGAGTGTGTCGAGTGACCGGCGGTGGAACACGAACACCAACCGACCAGCCGACCGGCCACACACACACACCGGTCAGTCTGACTGTGACTGGGAGGACGACCGGCCCTCCATTCAAAAACACCATATCTGGTTAGATCTGGTTAGTGAAAGTGGTTAGTGTAAAAAAGTGAGTTGTGACGGATGATAGTTTCACTAGTTTCACACTAACCCGTCAGGTTTCTGCTCAGCTCTCTCAGCTAGCGGAGGCACAAACATACTTCCCCTCTGGAACCAATCAACATGCCAAGAATAACACCGCCGGGCCGTTAACCATATTACAAACATCCGGACGTGTTTAGATTGTACCGGCCGTACGTGTGCACGGAGCAGACGTACGTGTGCACGGAGCAGACGTACGTGTGCACGGAGCAGACGTACGTGTGCACGGAGCAGACGGTAATGGGGGAAGCGTGTCTGGAAACCTCACGCTTTACTTCCCTGATGCTCTTATCCAGGCCGCCACGCCAAAGATCACCGAGGAGGACGAGGGTCGCAGCCTCCGGCGGGGCAGCGTCCATTACGGTAGAGTTTTTACCCATCTTTACCTCATCACCGCCCCCCCCCCCGCCCCTCTCTCTCTCTCTCTCTCTCTCTCTCTCTCTCTCTCTCTCTCTCTCTCTCTCTCTCTCTCTCTCTCTCTCTCTCTCTCTGAGCGTCCATTAGATCGCTGAGTGTGTTTTAAGGCTCGTAATGGAACAAAGATGACTTGAATCCCTCATCTCGTCTTCTGCTCTGACGTGGAAGGAGAAGAGAAATGATTTTTGGAGTTGAAGGGAGTGGAGAGGTCAGAGCAAGTCAATAAGGCATGGATGCTCCTTCCCTCCCTCCCTCCCTCCCTCGCTCCCTTCCTCCCTTACCATCCTCCTCCCTCTCCCACCTTTCTCCTCCTTTAATAAAAACCGATGCAGCTCAAATACTTTCCATTGTGCTGCGACTCTCAAGGTCTTTTAACAGGGTTTTTTTTTTTCTGGGTTGGATTCGGGCCCGGCTCTGTTGCTCCTCAGTGTGCATCATTGTTCTAGTCTCAACATCGGTGTGTGTGTGTGTGTGTGTGTGTATGTGTGTGTGTGTGTGTGTGTGTGAAACAATACGTGGCCTTGCAAAAAAGCGAGCCCTTGCCAAAGCTGCTCCCTCTCCTGCCCGCCGACCCCCGTCGTACCACGGCCCCGTTCACTACACGGAGACGGTTTCATCTCAATGGAGCCCCCCCCCCCCCCCCCCCACGTACACACACACACACACACACACACACACACACACACACACGCAACATGGCCGTCTCCCATCTCCCAGCTTGTGTGGTCGCCCGACTCCTCCACACCAGGATGGGCGAGAAAAAAAACCTCACGGGAATCTTGTGGGATTCCTCTCTCATTTTTCTGCTGTCTCTGTTCCCCTCCAGCATCACCCACCCACCCCCCACCCACCCCCCCAGCCTCTCTCTCTCTCTCTCCCTCTCTCCATCTCTCTCTCTCTCTCCTCATCATGAAAACATCCCCCCGAAACAGATGCCCTTAATTCCTTTGGCTCCACATTATAAGATCTGTCCAATGCTCTGGAAAGGAGGAGGAGGAGGAGGAGGAGGAGGTGGAGAGGAGAGATTCCATTCTACTTATTCCTCTCACACACACACACACACACACACACACACACACACACACACACACATATATATATATACAAAAACAGAAATGGAGAGGAAAGCGAGGAGAAAACAGGGGGATTCCATGTGATCTGGCATCCTGGCATCATTCTCCCTGACAAAATGACAGCTTGTATATACGAGGATCCGCCACATAAAAACACCCCCCCCCTTCACTAGATCACTAGATCACACCCCGTACTGGATCCCTCCGTCCAACACGCCACAGATAAAAAAAATATAAAAAAGGAAACACAAACCAAACAAAAATGGTGAATAAATATGAAATGTCGGCGTCTTACCTCGGCGTGTGTGTGTGTGTGTGTGTGTGTGTCCTCCTCCGGTGACGCCAAACACGTCCAGTGTGGTGGAGTAGTATCCACGCGTCCTCGCTCGCCCGCTTCACTCACACACAAACACACACACACACACAGTCAGGCAGGCAGGCAGGCAGGCGCGTACACACACACACACTCCTCCTCTCTCTCTCTCTCTCTCTCTCTCTCTCTCTCTCTCTCTCTCTCTCTCTCTCGCTCTGCTCCAGCTGAGAGACGCCCTCCCTCCCCAGTGCTGCTCTGAGTCTCCACCCTTCAGCCAGCACCAACGCACCAATGAGCCCTCCTCCTCCTCCTCCTCCCTCTCCTCCTCCTCCTCCTCCTCTTCCTCCTCCTCCTCCTCCCACTCTTTCTCCTCCTCTCCCTTTTCTCCTCTGTCTTTCTAAACACCTCCAGTAAACAAACGCATACCAGGCCGGCCTCCCTTCACGATATCGAGCAGAACTGGATCTCCCTCCTTAACAGCGACGGGTCAGATAGATGATTCCTTGCATTAGGAACACAAATCCTCCCAACACACACACACACACACACACACACACACACACACACACACACTGTATCCAATCCAAACTGTCTCTTGGCCACAGACATGAACCCTGCATTGCCCACATGTCTGTGCCAACGTTGAGCTGCTGCAATCAAAGGCTTTAATCTTCAGACCGCCCGCCCGTATATTAAAACCATGGAAGATTAAAAAACGAAAACGAAAAAAAAGGAAAATAAATTCAGCGACCAGCAGCAGAACAACACACGTACACACACGTACACACACACACACACACACACATGCACACGTATGTTCACACTCGTTCACAACTGGAGTTTTTACACTCAGAGGATTTTCTGCACCTACAGGACACACTCAGTTAGGGAAGATCAAGTGTGTGCATTTGTTTTTGTGTGTGTGTGTGTGTGTGTGTGTGTGTGTGTGTGTGTGTGTGTGTAGGTGCATGCATGGGTGGGGGAGGGCCATTTTTTTGCATGCAGGTAAATTGGATAATGTTACTCATCTTCTGTCTGAACGTTTTCTGTGAATCATATTTTCCTCTGATCCATTCATGCAGATGTTATTCAGTGTGAAGTTACACACATACAGAGGGGGGAGAGAGAGAGAGGTGAGAGAGAGAGAGGGGGGAGAGTGAGAGGAGAGAGGAGGGGGGTGAGAGAGAGAGAGAGAGAGAGGGGGCAGAGAGAGAGGAGAAGCTAGAGAGGTAGATGGAGAGAGGAGGGGGTGGAGAGAGAGGGGGGAGGAGGAGGTAGAGTGTGAAAGAGAGAGAAGGGGGAGGGGAGAGAGAGAGGAGGGGGGTGAGAGGGGAGAGAGAGAGAGAGAGAGAGAGAGAGAGAGGAGACGCTAGAGAGGTAGAGAGAGAGAGGAGAGAAGAGGGGGTAGAGAGTGTGAGGGAGAGAGAAGGGGGAGGGGGGGAGAGAGAGAGGAGGAGGTAGAGAGAGAGAAAGAGAGAGAGGAGAAGCTAGAGAGGTAGAGAGAAACAGAGGAGAGGAGGGAGTAGAGAGAGAGAGGGGGGGGTAGAGAGTGTGAGAGAGAGAAGGGGGAGGGGAGAGAGAGAGAGAGAGAGAGGAGAAGGTAGAGGGAGAGAGGAGAGAGGAGGAGGTAGAGAGAGAGAGAGGAGGAGGAGGTAGAGAGAGAGAGGGGAGAGAGAGAGAAGAGGAGGAGGAGGTAGAGAGAGAGAGAGGGGAGAGAGAGAGAGAGAGGAGGAGGTAGAGAGTGTGAGAGAAAGAGAGAAGGGGGGAGGGGAGAGAGAAAGAGAGAGAGAGAGAGGAGAAAGAAAGGAGGAGGTAGAGAGAGAGAGAGGAGACAGAGAGAGGAGGAGGTAGAGAGAGAGAGAGAGAGAGAGAGAGAGAGAGAGAGAGAGAGGAACCTAGAGAAGGAGTGAGTCAGTGAGTCATGGTTCCGGTAGAAGTAAACACAGGAAGTCTCCCTCCCAGCAGGATGTGACAGCGCAGAGCGATCGCCCTTCCTGGGTCCTGAAGCCCCGCCTCCATCACCGTTAGTAATCTGATTACTCTGCTTCATTACCGCGGAGATGTCCGTTAGTAATCTGATTACTCTGCTTCATTACCGCGGAGATGTCCGTTAGTAATCTGATTACTCTGCTTCATTACCGCGGAGATGTCCGTTAGTAATCTGATTACTCTGCTTCATTACCGGGGAGATGTGTTCATTAGTAATCTGATTACTCTGCTTCATTACCGGCTCAGCGGATCATCTGTCCTGGTGTTTTAGCTAATATGCTGGTTTATTAAGCGCCGCCGTTAATCCACCTCAACAAGGACACGGGGAGTTACCATGACACCCAGCCTGACAGCATCCTCCATCATCATCATCATCATCATCATCATCATCATCAGCTCAACCAGTACCTCCAACACACTGCTTCATGAGTTAGGGTGGACAGGAGCAGAGAGAGGAGGAGGAGATACAGTATGAGAGGAGGATGAAGGCCTGAGGATGCTTCAATGGTTCTGTATGGTGTGTATGGAGTGTGTGTGTGGGTGTGTTTGTATGGGGGGGTGGGGTTAGTGTGTGTGTGTGAATGCAGGGAGGGTGGGGGGGTGGGGGGGGGATTTCAATTCTGATTCGTGACCATCTGGCTCCTCCAGCAGCTGCTGGGTCAGTCAGGCCTGTCCTGCCCCGACGCCCCGTGGACTTACCGAGAGGTCAGCGCTGCTGGAGGCACCGTCACCTACTCTGCTCCCCGTGCACACACACACACACACACACACACACACACACACACACACACACACACACACACACACACACACACACACACACACACACACACACACACACACACACACACACACACACACAGCGTTGAGCAGTACAGCTATGTTTCCCTCCAGGTGAGGAGGTGAGGTGCAGATGCAGGGTGCTGCACGCTGAGCTGCGATAACCAGGAACGAAGGAAGAAGAAATAGAGGAAAATTCTAGAAAGCAGAGGGAGCCTAGCGGTGGTACAATATCAGATCCTGCAGCTGGCATCAGTATCTGCTCCCAACATGTTACTCCCATGCCGGTGTAAAAGCTTGATGGGACTAATCTGCTCGTCATCATCTGTCCGGACCACAATCTATCAGCAGCATTATTAAGGTCAGCCTCAGTTGGTCTGAATGTAAAAAACATCATATGAACGTGGACTGAACCAACCTACACCTTATTCACCAAGACAAAAGAAGCAAGAGAAGAGTTGGGGGGTGGGGGGGGGTGGTTGGATTTCCCCTCTGTGTTGCCATGGTGACAGTAGTGGATGGTGGATGACTGATTTCCTGTACAGCTGTGTAGCTTGGAGGGAAAGCAGAGCGAAGGAGGGGCAGAGCGAGAGAGGAAAGAGAGAGATGGAGAGAGAGAGAGACGGGGGGGAGGGGGGGGGGGGGAGAAACAGTATCTATGTCAGAGGATGGGGGAGGAGCTTGCTGAAGAAAAGCATCCATCTTTTCTCTTAGATTTCAAATCAATCCCTCGGTGGCGATCAGCGTTTCTCAACAGCGCTGGCCCGGCAGCTGGAGAGGATAGAAACACCAGTGACTCTTGGTTTACATCACAGACGCTCCTCTGTCAAACAAGGTCAGAGGCCTGGAAGAAAAGCAGCCATTTAGTCTTTGTGTCTAAAGAGTTGCAGCCAGAAGGGAACATTCATGCAGAGGACAGCTAGAGGAAAAGTACAGTACACTACAGTACCCTCCATGTTTGGAGAACACAGTCAATACATGGGTCCTGATCACACCGAGATGCAGAGTGCACAGATAACAACAGATCACCATAACAAATAGTCTGCAGCAGAGCCTCGTTATGGTTTCCACTACTGAGCCAGACAGCCAAACAAGTATTAATTAAGTTTAAGTATCAATGAAGTTGCTAAATTTCTCTCACAATCAATTTACACAAAACGTTTTGCTGTCATAAGAAATCATCTGTACATTTGGACTGATGCTTCATCTTGTTCCAGAGTTGGCCCTGGCCCTGACTGGCCCCACTTGGCCCCTCTGTGGAAACGACAGTAGCCAGGAACACGACTGGTTGTGTCACTAGTTAGACAACACTGCCACCACGTGGCCAACTAAACAGTTGGCTGGAGATGAATGTTGTAGTCCTACACTAGAGGGCAGCACATCCTAACAGAACAAGAGCTGGTTGTTATTGTTCAAACATCCTCACCAAGTAACCAGAAAAGAACAGCAGGACTTGGCAAATAAATGTACCTTTTATTGAGTATTGAGGGCATTAGTACCAAGAAGGCACAGACCAGACTTCATAATAACAAATCATTTTTCACTATAGGGTGACAAAAAATCATTCATTTTTTTCCTGAAGGGAGATCCTTTCACAGAAAGGATTATGGACACATAGTGCAGACGTACAGACTCGTGTAAGTTTGACCATGTATTTAAGAAAAGGAACAAATTATGGAGACTAGGGACGTGGGTTGTGGTTGTATGGCTACGTACCTTGACACTCACTGCTTTAATACAGAAGAGACATCACTGTCCATCAGAACAAGGGTTTAGAAAATATCCATAGAAATAATTAGAATTAGAAGTTGAAAACAGTGGAACACACGACATTATCAATACATGTATTTGGACTTTTTAAACCAGGTTCTTATGTTTATGTGGGATCACTAAAAAATCAGTCATGTAAAATGACAGTAATAACATCTTGTCATTGTTCTGGAGTGAAACATTACAGCCAACCACCTCCGGACTACATTTCAGTACAATAAGAATATTTAGTTTAGTTTTTGAATCGTGGGGTCACAGGGATTTCTGGACCTCATCAAGGGGTCACTTGGGAACCCCGAGTCCAAGCACCACAACGGCCACTGTTGGCTTGGATGTGTCCAGTTCTCTGGAGACGTTAGCTTGCTGATCGACAGCAGAGGCTTCTTCTAAAAGACTGTCTGGTTCAGCCACAGTTCAGCTCAACACACACACACTCAACTCTTGAGCCTGGAGTTATGAGGTTCCATCTGCAGATGAGTTGTGACATACTGAGAATTTACCCACTGAAATGAGTATTATTTTTTTTAGATATCACTGTTTGTAATAAATATGTCAAATGGAACCTTATAATCCTCTGGTCATCATCAAACTTGCTCTCTGTTCCAGCTCATCCCAAATAAACAATAAGTACAATAGTGTTTTATATCACTCTTCTTGAAATTAGTGTTCTCACCACAGAAATAAAACTGCTTTAGTCTTACCTTAACAAAAAAAAAGAAATGTGTATCAGACATCCGGACAAAATCTTAAACCTGGACTCCGCCACATTAAGTATGAGCTGTGTGTTTTCTGAATAAAAACACCTTACGTGGTACAATTAACTGCAACAATAGCCTTTTGTTCTCAGGTACACCTCCTCTGATACGTTACTTTTGATTTATGAGTACAAACACCTTGTGAAAAACAACGTAACTTACCGTTTGTTAACTACAGTCGGAAGTTTTCAGTTACATCTCATGTGAGATAAAATGTTAAAGCCAGTCTTTCTTGTTCGGTACAAAGAGCCACCATATGAAAGATGTGAATCTGACATCACACAACCATAATACTGTCACATACATTGCTTATAATACTGAATGACATCAACCGCACACGGGATAACTGTTCAACATATACAAGTCAGAAACATTCCATACAAAAACACAACACGTAAAAAGATTTCAATCAGGTAAAATGATGGGATGAAAAATAATAACCCAGAAAAAACAAAAACAGAAGACAGTTCTGTAACAACAATCGAGAAAACTGAGTGAAAAGGAATATGTATACGCAGAATAAAGTCGAAACGTCAGTTTTGTTTTTGGACGATGGCCAACAGGGCTCCATTTTGTATCCAGATTACAGGGAAGCTTTCCTCGCCACAAGCTCAGCACAAGTAAGGGCACGTCGAAACTTACTCAGCCTCATTCCTCCTCTCGAATGTGTGAAGCGATATTTCACAGGACATGAAACAGTTTGAAATCACGATGGGATCTTTTGATATTTAAGACGATCAACAAATAATAAATCCCTTCAATGAGAACAGGTTCGTCTGGTAAAGATGAGTACACAATATTTTAACCATGTTGAGACACTTGAAAGGAGAGCTTTGAATTAAAATGGCTTAGATGTTCAAAATCATCCCCGTGACTTAGGTGAGGGTGCTGCTCTGCATGATTGTCAAGGCAAAGGGTTTAACACCTGCATAGTGTGATGAAGGCACATCGGGTGTGTGTTCATGATTGATAGTCCAGTCTGCGAAGGATACGTTGGCACACTGCACTTCCTGGTGAGGTAAAATGAAGTGGCACGCTGCTTAGAGGAAGACTGACATCACTCTCTCAAAGGGTTAAGGATCAACCCATTGTTCACCTTCCTGCTCAGCAAAGTTTCACTCCCACAATGACCTTATAATGTTCTGTCATGGGCTCATCGGTCATTTCATTGGCTGTGCACAACGAGAATAGGGTGGACACGAAAAGCAGTTGTCATTTCATGTATCTCCGTTTCAGCGTTGGCTTGTCTTTGGTTGATAGCTCATCATTATTTGGGAGACGGATATCCTCCACAACAAAAACACGTGTGTCTTTAGCAGGTACATGTAGCATGTACACACAGTCTGTTTGTGACTTTATATAGGTGTTAGTCAAAGGAGGCACACACAACATGTAGATCTTCAAACCACTTTGGAGAAGACATGCTCTTTGAATGCAGTCAAAGTTTGTTTGAAAATGAAGATTTTGTGTGAAGACGAGATGATCCCTTACGTTTCCTTTCACAACCAGAGTGTCACAGGGCAGCAGCATGGGTCACGTTTTAAAGAGACGGGTTTTCTTCAACCCAGTGTTCCCATTCTTGAAATTCCCATTTCAGCAAGATCCCTCCCTGGACTCTTGGTGTGTGTTTATTTATAATGTGTTATGCTTCTGAAGTGACGAGCGAAGGGAGGGCCAAGTCAACACAACTTAAGGCCAGCTTCATCGGCGCTGCTCATTGCCAAGTATGGAAACCTCCGTGTATCACATCTCCAACGCTCCTCTCCCAGCTAGTTCTCTGAGGGCTGAACCATCTCCGGGTCTGACAGGGAGGAGCAGAAGGTCACCCCGAGGTCACCTGTTTCCACCTCATCCTCCCATCACACCACAAACTCTGGGACCTCGTCGCTGGTCAGGTCCAGGGAGAAGTACTTGTTGGTTCTCTTGATGGGAAAGGGGTGTTGTTCTCCGCGGATGCCGGCGCACTGCTCTCCCAGGCCTTGGTAACCGCAGCCATCACTGAGTTCCTGGGCGCAGCCGAACGTGTAGCTGTGGGCGGTGTCCTGGCAGAGCTCCGCCCACTGCAGGCAGCCCTTCTGGTAGAGCCGGATGTCGTCCAGCGACTGGCTATGCCGGTCCGTCGATGACTGAGGTTTCCTGCAAACAGATGTCTGTGGGTGGAAAGAAAGAAATCAGACATCAAGAAAAAACTGAAGACAATAAAAAATACGTAATATGTGCCCATCCTCAGATACTCTTAGACTGTTAGATACCATCGGTTTGTGATGTTCAACGCATTCCACGAGTAATTTTGTAAGCACTTTCCCTCAACCTGCCTTGTCTACTTATACTGAGTGGTTCTCTGTGCTGTGTAACTGTGTAAAAGTTTTTCCAGTTTTTCCAGCCAAAAAGTGGAGAGAGAACAATGCCTTGCTGTGGTATGTCCGGTTGATCCAATTACAAAGGGCATTGTATTTCACATGTTACCGATGACAGATACACAAAGATGCAAGCTGTGGCTGCATTGCATTCTGGTCTATTGAGGCTACCGTCAGTGGAGAAGTTGGTCTCTTACTCTTCTACAATGGCTTTCTCCCTGTATGACTGTGGAACGTCAGTCTAGAAACAAGCCCTTGCTCTTTGATTCTGATAGCTGAAAATGTGTCTGCTATCAAACTCAATTGCAGCTGTGCTGGAAATATCTCAGTGTGATGTCACTTTGTCTATGTTTGGTCAGTCATCCGTACACCTCTAAACAAGATTTTCTTGTTATGATGTGTAATGATTTACCTGTGGAAGGGACTCGATGCTCTGGCCTCTCATCTTCACCACAGTCTCAGAGGAGCTGGAAGTGGAGGAGCTGACATCTTTCACTATAAGTCCTGAGAAACACAGAGGGTACTATTTAGCCATGTCACTTTTGATCAACCTCACTCAGGTCAACATTTTGTCACTGCACTAGCTAGGAGGAGGCAGCAACCTGACTCATGCAGTTAACATACTATTTTGCTAATGCCCAAAGCTTCTCAGGGACATTTGTTACATCTATTCTCTCGGTGCGATGGCTTTAACCCTTGTACTTGCACCACTTACTATTATTTGCACGTATTGCTAGCAAGGCTATTCCGCTGTTGCACTATTTGCAAGTCACTCTGAATAACAGTATGAAATGTAAATGGAGACAGCGACTGTACCGGAGTATCCGTTGGTCTGGTCAGGGGACATGGTCAGCATGTCCTCAGTGATGTGGATACACAGGTCCTGGTTGAGCTCCAGAGCCATCTCATGAAGCTCCTCATAGTCCTTGGGGTCATCCACCAGCATCTCAATCTCTATGGTAAAGAAGAAAACTATTACTATAAAATCGTTTAAATCACTTCTTAAAACTTAATTTAAAATGAAATGTATTTATTTATTTACTGTATTATATTTATTTTTCCACCGTTTTTTTTACCTTGTTTGTCCTGTTTTATTGAGGTTTGGCATTGTTGACTTTTACTTTTCTTGGTTGTGAAGCACTTTGTAACTTTGTTTTGAAAGGTGCTATATTAAGTAAGAGTATTATTTGATCTAGGGTGTGTGGAAATGTGTATGTAGTGTTTTTGAATGAAACCCATCATCAACTCTTTTATTCTCTTACCATCATCATCCAGTATGCGCTCCTTGCCACTGCTCTCGATGCCGGAGGTGTGCGAGCTCCCATGGCTGGTCGTGGAGGAACTACAGGTACGCAGCGGTCTGTGGGGAGCCTGGCCCGGGGCCCTGAAGCTGTCCGTCTCAATGCCTGAGGTGTGGGAGCTGCCGTGGCTGGTTGTGGAGTGGCGGGACAGGCGTTTGTGATGAGACATGCTCCCGGCGCTGCTGCCACTGGCCCGGGAGCGCTTGTCCAGTTGCTCCATGTCCAGTTCCAGAGCATCGCTGATATAGGACTCCCTGTACTGCTTCTTCTCTGCAAGGAGTCAGAGAAAGATGAATTTAAAGAAATACTGAAATATATTCAATATTCAAAGAATGCATCATGTCTGAACTCTACACCCACCAGGCACCAAATGCTAGTAAAATTTGTCTTTGGCAAATAAATCAGCAAAAGGTCACCCGCTACACTGGCTAGTAACTTTTTCAGTTCACTTAATGTCAGTTGAAACTTAATGTTATTCCCATGTGGCGAGACACAGCAAATGTGAAAAAAGAAAAGAAAAGAAAAATGGTAGTGTGGGTAGCTTTGAGATGGGAACGTGTGTTAGTGAATGTGTGTGAATCAGGGCATTGCTAAAAAAGGAGATTGTGTGTTCAGGATGCATTCCTTGGGCAAACAAAAGAAAAATAAAACACAAAGAACAACACAAGAAAGGCGCCAGGAAATACCTTCGTTCTCCTCCAACCGACGGACCTGTTTCAGAACAGGCTGCAGGTTCATGTAGAGGCGGTGGCTATTGCTGAGCAGTTGGAGGAGGTGGCGGGAGCGCATGGGGCAACCTGTGTAGTAGATCAACTTACGAGCCGAGGGGAGCCCATCGGGGAGGATCTCAAACTTCTTCCCCTGAGAAAGGAGAAGAAGGTCAATACTTCACAGCAGTTAATAATGTGAGATTATGAAAAAGGAATGTGAATTTACAACGAAACGACCATCAGTTCATTTATCTATTCTTTATTTTTTCATAGAACGGAAGAAACCATTTGTGATGACTTTGCAAGCAGAGGACATGTTGGCTGAAAGCATGGAAAAACCCTAAATAAAATGGTGGGTTTGGGCTTTCTCCCAAGGGTTTGGCAGATTGACCCAATAACAGCTGTCTTCAGTGTCAGCAGGAGGGGTTTTCAACGCAGACCTATAAACATTTCTGCAGGGGTTTGGACTTTCAAAATCACGGGCTGGGTTTAAAGCCCAAGTGAAAATGCACCGGCCTGCACATTCCTGACCACAGAATTGAGCTTTCACTTTATTTATCCAGACATTTATAAAGAAAGAAGAAGTCTTTTTTAAGGGCATCGGTTTGGAAGCACCTAAAAGGCAGTTGAGAATTGAGCTTAATACTATGGGGAAATGAGTTAAAAAAAACAAAACACTGACAGTGACTCTGACACATAAGACAATATTCTCTTAAAACATAATCTTGGGGCAGTGGCAGCGTTGTGATTGGAAGGTTGCCAGTTAAAATCCCTGGATCCATGAAACTATTATAAAGGTGATCTTCAGCATTAGACTCTAAGCTGCTCCAGTGCAGCTCCCAGTGGCCACCAGTAAAGCACTGTGGTTGTACTGGTCTGTGCTCAGGTGTGAATGTGAAGCAGGATATTGATGAAAAACAGGGTGCATTCTCAACAAATTTACCCATGATGAATATATGTTTTCTAAAAAACAGGTAAAACAACCCCCGAACCACACACACACACAGACTCCACAGCTCCCCTACTGGTGATAACTCCAGACCAAACATACAGAGTGGTGTCCAATAGCAGGTTATTAAAGGTTGTTTCTTATTTCATGCAGTACACATGGTCAGTCCATCTAACCTCTAACCTCTCTTTCTCTATGACAGCTGGGACTCACGTCCTCTTTCACCCCTTCCTCCAAGCCCGTCCTAACAGCCCACACACATCGAAAAAGCCCTGCCCTGCCCAGGGCCGTTCCTATCCAAAGATCCTCAGAGGGACCAGCATTAACCAGAGGGCTGGGGAAGTCCAGGCAAACCACCCCCAGTCCCTCTTCAGCCTCAATCCACACACACTCTGGATCAAACCCTGGGCAGCAAATCACACTGACATATTATGGGCATAGTAGGAGCATGAATGCAACTCCATTTTCCCGCACAGAAAGATTTAATCAAAACATACAAATTTACATGAGAAAAGTATGCAGGTATGACCAACAGTGAGGAGAATTATTGGCCAATGTGAAATATAGTGAAAGACATTTGTGCTTCTAAAAACACAGAGCAAGTAAAAATACAGTCTAGTATATGTGTTTGAGGTAGAAATAATAATTCTTTCTTCTCCTTCCTTCTGCTAATATTGATATTGATATTGCCCCCCTGTCTCCCCCAAATCTAAGCATATGACTGGACACCAAGGAAGAGCTGAAGTCAGTCCTGCCAAAAACACAATCCCAGAATCCCCCCAAAACCATCCCAACATCTGGTGTTTATTGACACGCACATCCCTCCGCCCTGCTTCGCTCTCTGGCTTGCTCGCCCATAGCTGCAGCAGCGGTGGCAGTGGAGGAGGATGACGTGTTCATGGGTGGAGTAGAGGAGAAAGCCTGTTATTCAGGAGAAGGGTGGGTCAGAGCCATAAGAGGCCCCTCGCGTCCACAGTGAAACCACAGCCACGCCACTGCTGCTTCACTCTCACAACGCCAACTACAGACACGGATAAACCACACCAAGAAACAGAACAAGCAAAACAGGATGTCTTTATCTTGAATTGTGCAGCAGAAGGGTCAGTTGCACCAAAATAAGCCAAAGCAAAGTGCTCGTAACACTGCTGCTGGATGAAAACCTTGTATCTTGAAGAAATCAGCTTTTCAGCGATTTAAAAAAACAGCCTTTTCAGCCATGCATAGTTTAAATCCTACTGTTACGTTTCAGGGGCTTTGTAGTCATGAAGCCCGCTGCACCTCAAGTAAAAACATGAAAATCCAAAATAAGTTACAAGGGAAGAGTTACAGCAGCGATAAGCAATAATGACCTCCTCCTCTGTAGGTTGTGATGAATAGCCAACTGGCAGTAAACGTGAAGCCGTCAGATTGAAACAGATAAATAGTGAGCTTCTCTGCCTTCCTGCGATAACAGAAACCCTATGGAAGCAAATTAACCGACTGCTGTGCTCAGCTCAACGACAGGCTGACTCAGAGTACAGATGAGAAGATTTAACAGGCTTTCCTTTAAGGGAACAGGGACAGTAGTGATAATTGACATACAGACCATGTGAAGATACTGCCAATGATTACGCTGATACACGTATACAGTATGCACAGTATGCAAGTGTGTGTTTGTGTGTGCGCACAAGCACACGCAAGGAAAGTCTCTTAAATCCCTGATTAGTTCCAGAGGACTGTTGCAGGGCTAAGATAAAACAGCAGTGTGGAGAGGAGAAGCCCTGCATAAAAATTTCCACGACCCTGCGCAAGAGCCAGGCTTTCACAAATACCACAATAAGCCCGGACATGCTTGGATTTCGTCATTGCTGGAATGAGTGAAAAAACATGGCATCAGTGAAAAAGGCTTCTCCTGGCTTGCTATGTGTCAAAGAACTTGCAACGGTGTATTTAACAAGCTTTTACTCACCACAAATACCAATTTTCCCACGTTGGTCCAGGGGAAGTCGTACAACAGTTGTCTCACAGTCCCCACATTCTGCAATACAGAACCACACACAGCAGAAGTCTATGACCAAAAGTCAATAACTGTTTATCAGCCAATTACACTGTCAACAAAGACAAAAACATCAATGACAAATTGACACTGCTCCACCACTTCCTTAACAGAAATTAAGAATGAAAAAAAGCAGGAAAAAAACAGATAAACAATAATCTCTTATCTCTTATTAAACTGAAATTCTGAAAAAAAATGTAAACTCACATTTTTCATGCCAAGTTAAAAATAGTACCTGGAATATTTGGATACCACGTAAAGTCAGTCCCAGTGTAAGAGATGCCTCGACTTCCTTCTTGTCCTGTTAAAAGAAGGAGATGATGTAGATGGGGAGGAGCTCAAGATGCAACGAAATTCATGTTACTACCCTCAAATCCAATTAGAAGAATTAATGTTCCACATGCTAACCTGGATGAACAATATAAACACTAGCAAAGCAACAGAATAAGGATACTGACATTGTTATCTGCACATATAAATGAATCTTCTTAGATAGAAATGAATCATCTTGATGCCCACTGTTGGACGACTCCGACTATGCAGTCACTCTGCCTTGTTTATTACCACAAGATCCATCAGATTCTGTGTATTGATCAATCTCTCACCTTATAGAGTCTGTAGTAGTGGACAGTGACGTCATCAAGCTGGGCACACTCCTTAATGTACTTGAGATGTGCCTCGGAAGCGGTGAGGGCAAACTGGTCTTTGTGCATGTTCGGGATATGCCTCAGGATGTATTCACGGCCACGCTTGGCTATCACCTGGGGAGGAGGAGGGGGGGGAGTATAAGGCTCAGTTCTCCAACAAATTGAATTCTTTTGTTCAATGCAGGCTTGCTATGGAGTAGGACCTCGGGTTGTACAGACTCATTACAGCCCATGCAGCTCAGTGGCAGATTGGCAGCACAGGCTGCCAATGAGGTTAATGAAGCACCCTACCACAGGGCAAACAGATGTCTCAGCCTGAAGAGCCAGAGGGTTAGGGTTAGGACCCGGAAGCACACTTTCTAAGCTTTGCATGTGGCTTTTGTAAGTAAGCTTTGTAAGTACGTAAACCTTTGGGAGATTTATTATCGGATCGTGTTCTCTGCTCATGCTCAAACAACAATTTCCTGTTGCTGTTGCTTTCAAGTGGTGATAAGGAGGCAGGAGGCTAATCGCAGGAAGTGAGCGGCAATCAAATGGGTGGGGCTGTCATGACCAGGGATGTGGCGGGGGGTTGCCAGAATAGCCACATCAACCGCAGCCTTTCTCTAGACTAAAAAAAACTCCAAGTGTGCCACTTCCAGGGGCAAAAATAAACTTAGTGTCCCAGTTCTCATTATCCCACATGCTGAGATGTGGAGCTGTCGCAAAGTGTTTGGCCGGCATGATAAATTGGTGGATACAGACCTACATACAGACTGTAGGTCAGGCCTGAACCGACTGTCCAGAGCCGTCAGGACGAGACCTGCACTGGCTGTGTAAGCATTCAGTCTTAGCAATGCTGATGTGTTTCCCATACTGATTTATTTTTACATTTAATTACCCAGCTTAGTCCCACTGAGCTCTTTTACAAGGGAGACCTGTCCAGGACATTTCTGCAATATCAGACCGACCTACCACAAAAAGATAACCCACATTGTGGAATAAAAGCTTTTCTCTCATGACATCCTGAATTCAATTTACATTTTAGGCATTTAAACATTGCTCGTATCCTGAACTACTCAGAGTGAATGCAACAGCAGAAGAAGCCATCTAAATTGCAAGGAGTGTAGGTGTCAAAACCACAGCGCCCTAACAAAAACTACAACTAATATTCCTGTCCCTAAAATAATCACTTGTGATAGAAAAGTGCTAGGTATTTAAAAAAGCACTACAGAGAAAACAAGCATTGTTTGTATTATCAAGACAAGACAGGAGCACGATCAGGTACAAACAGAGGTGAAGGACAGGGAAGAGGGGGATGTGATTTAGAGGGAAGAGGAAGGTAAGGGAGAGAGAGGGACAGTGGTCAGGGGCCCTAAATCATCCCTTCTCCTCTAACAGACCACATACTCACCCACGGGGGGAAGTAAGCCTCGGGTTCAAAGTATTTCCCAAAGTGCTTGTTACGTTTGAAGTTGCCAAGGTCGGCCTGGAGGGCAAAGGCTGCCAGGAGGAAGTAGGCCTCCTCCCTTTGGATGCACTGGGAGAGCAGCACCTGTTTCCTTAAGTGCCAGTAGTAGTAGTACCTGGCCGACCGGTCACTGCAGATCAGACAGAAGACAGAATAAACACTTGATGTTAATTGGTACATCAGTGACTGAGTGACTATTGATACACACATTTAACTATACGTTCAGTTTAAATGTGTATCATCATCATATTCATTACCAAATAATGAAGATCCTTGCAGTGTGATAGATGTCAATGATGTGGTTTGTAACTTGGTTTTTGATATCATTACACAGTTGGTGGTCAGTGAGCTTTACTTACCTAATCAATCTCCCATTCTCAACATAATACTGAGCCCTGAAGTGTATAATCATTGGAGGCCCAAACTGGTCAATGCCCTGGAAAAGACACAAGGGGAAGTCGCTGTTATTTTCTACTGAATACAGAGTCTACCATAGAGGTCAAACTACACCAGCAACAGCCACATCATATTCTCTATTTGAGTATGTCAAACACTGTGGCAATAAGTTGAAGTTAGTCTATTTTACTGTTGACTCATGTGCAGTGAAAAATGGATTTCACATCTCAAGACAGATAGGTAATAGATAAGCCAGATCAGTGTCAGCTTTTAAATAAGGCTCTTTATTAGCTTCCATATTAAAGCATGTTAAAACAGAGACTCACAGACAGACTTTGACAGCCCATTTACTCTGTCTACGTCTAGTTTACATTTCATACAATTATTAACATTTACTGGTGTCAAACCTAGCTTGATATGCATGTGACAATTAAGTTTGTAAGGCGATATGTTTTTACGGGATTCATTTCTGGCGGAGACTTCCATTTCTTCCAGTGGGTTTCAGGTGATTGACAGTAAGCAGAGCGTAACATGATGTGTGCACTGATATGAAAACACTCTTCTCAGGCACGATGAAAAAAAACGACAAAGAAGAACCTTGACAAAATCCAATTAAGGCTTTGTGTTTACTGTGATTATCTAGCTTGGGCACTTTTCTGTCTGTGAAGTTTGTGGAAGTTGTTTATCATCCTGTACAAAAATGAACCAACAGGTTTCTTCTGAAGGTAGGAAAACAAGCCCTGATATCTCCAACTGCACTCACAGACACCACCAGGAATAATGGAGAGGAGAAGGGCAAGCTATACAATTGGCACAAACTTTAAAAAACTCTGGTATTATCTGGTATTAAGTCAATAATATAACGGCTGCACCACAGATTAGCTGTTTGGCAGAACTTCTTACCTTACTCGCCTCTCTCTTCCATTCTTTGGGGCAGTATTTGGATAACTTCTGACCCAACTCCATATAGATATGCTCATTGTCTGGAAGAGGAGAAGCACAGGTTTAGCAGGCACACTCATCCTCTTTGTCATCTAGTGTGTGTGTGTGTGTGTGTGTGTGTCCGTGCATGGGCGTGTTTGTGCATGTATGTGTAGTTTGATGCACAGAGAAATCCCCACTGAATGAGGCTAGTTCAAAGGCTGCCTCAGAGCGATCACATCAGACAGCCTCTGCATTTTCCATTGTACTGAGTCCTTCTGGTGTTCCTTCTCCTTTTTTCATCTCTCTCTTAATCTGCTCTTTAAGTGACGCCTTTCATGAGCTGCAGCCCTGCTGACCTGACAACTTTCTGTACAAAGAAAAAGTAGGTTGAGAAGCAAAGGCAAATGGAGAGGAGAAACAGGTCCTATTTGGCATTATGTCAATGTGTATGTTTTTCAATATTTTAACAAATGTAGTGACTGTAATGAAGATAACACGCTGAGTAGTGCCTGCTATGTGAGTGAGTGTGTTTACATGCATAAACCTGTTTTCAGGAGTGTTATATACGCCTGTATTAGCTCGGATACTGGGCCATGTAAACACCTTGTTCTGTTGGTTAACTGTTGGCTTTTGTGATCTATGTGATGTTTATAATATTTAGATGGGGATATAACTTGTGACAGACGTATGAAGATGCACTGCAGCTTGTCCTGAATAAGACCTTGATTGGGATATGAACAGTGTTCAGAGATGTGGAGAACTGGATAGATGCACTGGTCAGAGGCGCAGCCAGTGAAGCAGCAGAGTTCAACCCACAATATTCTTTGCATTTGTTTTACCAAATAGTGTTTGCAAATAACTCTTGGCATTTAATTTGAACCTTACTACATCAAGACAATTTAGATAGCGTCAATTAAGCTGCACATCACAGAACTTTCAAATACTTTCCTGTGATCATCAAAACTTTTGGGCATTGATTATGTTTTCCTCTATGGCAAAAGAGGTTGAAGCAAACAAAGTATTTGCAAATACAATTTGAGCCAGTGTCTCGTGTGGAGGCCTGGCTGTGGATGCACTGGTCAGAGGGACAGCAAGTGAGGCAGAGGGGGTGGGCGGCCTGTGTTTGCCTAGGGGATTTCACGCTGTTCAGACAAGCAGTTCAGGAATGTCCCACAATCAGACCCATTGGCTCCTGCTCAATTGACCTGCTGGGCTGTCATTGGCTCATCTGGAGGCCAGCTGTCTGAAAACACTGCCCTTGCAATTTGCTCTCCTTTTGCAGTTGCCTACAACTGTCACCCGCTGTCTGCCCCGCCATGGGACAGACACGGTGACTCATTCCACACATATGACCCTCGCCGAGCCTTGTCACCGTAAAAACAACTTTAGTCTCACTGCACAATGGGAGCCAGTCAGGCTGAGGTTGGCCCAGACTCCTGGGAAACAGCCATGACAGACAGGTGAGAGATGCTGCATTTAGGGCAGATTCATTCCCAGACAAGTTATTGGTCTGAAGAAAAATAGCAGTTTGTCCGTTTTAACTGTTCTCACGCTGTGGTGGTTCTCTTTGTGACGAGTAGTAAAAAAGATGTGTGACGTGAGCAATCACATGTTGTCCAATCATTGGAAAATCTGCAAAATTACCCTTCAAACATACAACTGAATGGACAGGGTCGCATAGATTTGTTAAGTGGACAATCACCAAAAACAATGGCCTTACTGTTCGTCTGGCAAACAAGTTAGAATTTAGTTTGTGTGGGGACATCACAAAAACAACATATGGGACTGCAGGAAAAGAAGTAGGAGGCATTCTTGGCCCCCCCTTACTCTGAATGACGCTGAGTCCAAATAGGTGACAGTCCTTCAGCCTCAGGAGGTCACACACCTGAACCAACAGCTCCTGGCACAAAGTCTTCACCTGAGAATGAGGAGGAGATTAGAGAATGCTCTCATTCAGCTTTTTAAGTGTTGCACTGTTCTTCATTATAACTGGTGAGTAAAACAACAACTTAGATTACGTATCTACACTGTTAAAACTGTGTTATTATACTTCATAAACAGCAAAAAGGTTCAGGCAACTTCATTGGCAGCTGCAAACAGCAGAAAAAAGTAAGTGAAAAATTTCAATACCCAGAAATCCTGTAACATGATGTCAGTAAACTGCATACAGCAGTAAACCAACCTGGCTGGTCTAATGTCTGAATCTATTTTTACATAAAACATCTTGGCTAGTGCAGCTTTACCACACATGAAGACAACAGAAAGCAAAACACCCGCACCCAGTGTGTAGTGTTTATATCTCTACTCACATTGACTATGACGTTAAGAGTATCGTCATTGGGCAGAAAGACACAGACACAACGGCGGTCCTGCATGGCTTTGTTGTTATGGAAGCTCAGTTTGTTCATCTTCGTGTGGCTGAGACAGGACAGGCCCCTCCGCCTGCTACTGGGCTCTGGGCCCTCAGACGACCCGCCTCCACCACCACAAGCACCGACACCACCACCAGTAGCTGTAGCCCTGCTTCAGCTGCAGCCCAGCACAGAAACAGCAGCACCTAAGGGCTCAGCAGGCCAACCAGCACTCACAAGGCAGGGCATGGGGACACGAGCTGCAGTCAGCCACTGTGGAGACAAACAGGACAGGGGTTTCACATTAGTCTTGTGTTTCTGTTTTGCAGTAAGAAGAGGGAAGACATATGAAGAGTATTTTGTAGTATTAAGAGGTAGGCATGGTTGAATTATTGAAAATAACGTTGAATGTGTGAACTATTGGGGAGATATTGTTACAATTTGTTAACACTTGAGAAAAGCAACACTGCAGGTGAATATGTCTGTGAGTGAGTTGAGTGAGTGAGTGAGTGAGTGAGTGAGTGAGTGAGTGAGTGAGTGAGTGAGTGAGTGAGTGAGTGAGTGAGTGAGTGAGTGAGTGAGTGAGTAAGAGGGAGGGGGGGGGCACTCCTATTTATGTTGCTCTAGTGTCCATGAATATCTGACATCATGGCAGGGGAATGTCAGTGACTCGGGGAACATGTGAACATCTGTCTGGAAAGGAACTGATGGAATGTAATGATGTTGTGAAGGAAGCACACGTTTAATATCTGAATACCACACCAAACAAAAAAAAAAACATCAAGCAATGTGTTACCACTTGACTAGGAGAGCTTTTTAGCAACTTGTGGTGCAACTTTAGCAACTTTGTCGGCTCTGTAAGCCAAATAGTTCCACATTTTGTCAACCACTTTTGTTTTGTTTGATGCTGCCGCCATGTTTTCAGCTGTCTGACTCGATTGAATTTTGACTGCTGCAGGCCACCATCAAGAGGCAGACTACAGCTCTGTCTATTCCAATCCTTCTTCTTCTGTAAACTATTCCCTCTGCATGTATATATGCCCTCTGGAGGTGATGATGAAATGAAATTTCAGCTTGAACGTTCGCAGCGCTATTGAAGTAGTATTGAAATTTCAGTTATGATGACAACGCTAACTTGAACACAAAATGGAATCTGTTGTTCTCAAATAGCAATGGCAATGTTTTCACTCTTTACTCTACCAACTCTCTCTCTCTCTCTCTCTCTCTCTCTCTCTCTCACACACACACACACACACACAGAAAGATAGAAATAAACACATACAAACACACCTACAGCAGTAACAGTGCTACAGAATATCCCAGCAGGATTTGCACCTGGGGACGTGTGACACCTTCAGGAGATGTGAAAAGTCTCAGACCAGACAAAGGAATGTTAAAGAACAATCAATGCTAATGATCACTTCTTCCTGTTAAAAGCAGCTCACCTTGAAGCCATGTTGTCATTAAAAACAGACAGGACAGATACTGGGCTAGTATCACATTACATAGTGAATAACAATTAACATTTAAAAAGATAGAATCATGAAATTTAAGGGACTATTTAAATTTGGGGTTTATTCACAACAAGTTCTTCTTGATGAGTTTGACTTGTATGTTGTGTGTATCTTCTGCAGCCTCAAAGGACATGAAAAACTCTGATTTAACTGTCACATACAGTCAGTCCTTCTATCAAATCTTAGATAATAAATATCAGAGAGAAAACAGTCTTAAAATCACTGTGTAAACAAAGCCAGTAGCAAGGTGACAGTCTTTCAGTAGTGAGCAGCACAGTGAAATTGTGAATTGGGCCTTTAAATGAGGGCAGATCATGATGATAGCATTTCACAATGACAATATTGTGGGATAATGTTGCTACAAGGTAAGAGAACACTAGTAAAGGCTTTAAATACACATGCTATCAAAATAACATTGGTCTTTTGCTGCAAGGTCAGAAAGTGCTTTGGACTAAGTAGCCATTCAATACACATGCTGTCAACGTATAACGTATAACTTTTCTGCTGCAAAGATGGAGAATAGTTTGCACTCAGCAGGCATAAATACATACTGTTGACATATAGCATCAGTTCTCATTAAAGCTGGTCATTGGATGTGCACTGTGGCGGGCAACAACCCACTCAGCATCAGTCTATTTATGAGCCAAGACCAGGACAGCTCCCTGTGCTGCTGCTGACCTTGAGTAAACACAGCACTATTTCAGTGTATACACACACACACACACATACTGTACGTACATGTATGTACACACACACAATAATGCAGAGGCACAAACATCAGATGCATACAAACACACAGGGTGTATGTTCCTGCTTGCTTGCCACCACCATATGTCAGGTGCTACTACAGAACAGATGAGCTGTGTGACGGCACCGGGGTTAATTAGAAGTGAGATCCATCTAATTGGATCACTTCCTTCCCTCTCCACTCCTCTCCACTGACTCAGCCCTCTCCCCCGTAGAGACTGACAGTGATTCCAAAGGAGCAACAAACAGAGCCAGGACAAGTTGTATTGCAATTAATTATTAGCGTTAGTTTAACCTGCTTGGATTGCCAGATCAGCAGGGTATGCCTTTCAGGAAAATAGAATGATTAATAGAAATTTTAAAAAAGAAAAGTGGTTTAATTGTTTGTGACTTAACCAATGCTATCTGAATTGTTCTGATGCAGCCAATGGATATTTTCAAATACTATTTCAGTCACTCTCACCAACACTGTCTGCCCTCTTATCTAGCTTTTACACCATTATTGAAATGTTTCAACTTCGAAAAATAAATGACATCATCTGGTTTTGAGTTTGAGATAGGGTGAAAAGATTCCAACACGTCCAGCTTAGTTGTGTTCCTATGTAGAAAAGTTAATGGCCCTCGAACCGGTCTCTATTGGGGTCATATCATGTTGAACTTCCAGGTTGAAATATGATTCTTGACTTCCAGAGAAACATTACAGTTATGACTGTTTATTACATTGTTGAATGTAAATTGTGAAAGGGGATGCCTGTTTCATGTTGGCATGCGGAGGAGACACAACCTCCAGTCATTAAATGGCCTATTGTGTCATGTCTGGTCTACTCATGAGGCATCACCACCGAGGGGATGTCCATAGGCTCCCCGAGATGAAAAGGCGGATTCCTTTACACAAGCTACTACTGTCTTCCATCCATACAACAAAAGACTACTCCTGGTTAGTGATTGGTTGGGATGAAAACATGCAGACTCTCAGCCTTCCCTGCCCTATTCACTGCCTTGCAAAGAGTGATGCAACACTAGTGTCCGTCCAGAGGAACACACACACAACAGGCCACCGAGGTCTGCTTCCTCCTGCCTTTCAGCCTGAAACAGCAGGACTAAGGGATTTTGTCAACGTGGCAAGCCTCAGAGGCAGGCATGACACCAAAATCCCACACTGGGACATAGAGAGAGGGCCTCTGTCACAACGAAGTCTCTCTCTTTCTCTCTTTCTCCCTCTCTCCTTGTTTGACATCAGAGGGGTGGAGTGCCTCTCAGTCTAACTGTTCCAGAACTAAAGATGACAGCTGAGCCAAAGCAAACTCCCCCTGCTTGGAGAAGGAGGGATAGACTCAGCAGAGGAGGCTGAAACGGCGACTGAGTTTGACAAGTTTGACTGTCACAGTATTGTATTCTAGAATAGCTTCAGGTAAAGTACATGTCAAGCCTAAGAAAAAAGAGAGAGAGAGAAGAGTGCAGAAGGGATATATAGAAAGGGGGCGAGGGAGAGAGGGAGGGAACACTCGAAGCGCGGGCATGAAAAAAAGAAAAAACTGCTGCAGTCAGGAGAATTCCTCACTAACATCTGCTTCTCATTCCAACAATGGAGGCCTTTGATTCCTGATGCACACAACTAGCAGCACCACCACCGTCTCCATGCACCCCCCCCCCCCCCCCCCCCACCCCCGACTCTGCCAGCGTACTACATCCCCTGACAGCATCCTGAGACCTGGAATAGCACACATCAAAAATAATCCCTGGGATAGTGACATACCTGGGTCTAATAATGTTTGAAAATATTTCTTTGTGTTTGTTTTAACCTGCTTGGAGTACCAGTTGGGTGGAGTTTACTGCATCAGGACCATACAGATAGTGTCAAATAGGCTGTAAATTACAGACCAGTATAATTAATTCACTTTCTAACACTTTCCTGTGTTTGTCTAGACTTTCTGGCACTCATTGTTTTATCCCTTGTGGCAAACCAAAGTAGGACATGGCACCTAAATAGGATAAAACAACCTGTAAACCTGCTCTAGGGATCCCTGATGCCAACCAATGGATGTAACAACCAAACTAGTCCCACAGCAAACACACTAAACACACACCTGTAGTTTCTAGAGAGGGTGTAGAGTTTGAATCTCCCATTTGAAAAGTAACCTCTACTCCTTCAAAATGATGTATAGCACAAAATGAAAACAAATTGTGGCACTTGGTAAAAGATACTGGGTAACTTAAGTCATTGGTTGACCAAATGCAGAAACTAACACAGACAGGATCCTCTATATTTTGATGTTCAGGTACTGAAAGATGCAGATTTTCTTTAAATGTACATTTTGGAATGGTTCCTCAGTTGTAGGTATAGACAAAAAGACCTTGCAGCGGTCTGGGTGTAAATGGCACAAAGACAAAGAAAAGCCTAAATTTATGCACCCACTCATATGGGACAGGAGCCTGTTGCATGGGACAAAAATTGCCCTTGCTAGATTTGTTTTACCCTGTTCTCTCCCAAGAGATCTGTTTATTCAGCTGACGAGAAATGTTGCTGAGTTGAAAAGTAGCTCTAAATCACTTTGGTCACAAGATGGCATTCACCGTCACAGTAAGGCTTGCCAGCACAGGAGACTTCCCTTCCCTATTTATGCTATAGCTACACACTTAAAGATGGGGCTAAGTGAAAAAACAAACAAACAGGAAAAACACACAAGCAGGTCACACACTCGACCACCCAAACCACTAATTTTAGATTGTCAGTGAACCAAATCTAAATATCTATTTTGGATTCTTGTTAGCCTGTCATGATGTCAGGAAGTGCCTGTCATTATGTGCAGGAAATACAAGGGCGACAAATTATCATACATGTATCGATTCCTTCACACATCTCACACATGTCAACGGACTGTACCATGGTAAAAACAGATGCTAAATGGCATAGAGAGACAGGTAGCATTATTAGCTGCACCCTCACACATACCTGGATGACCCATGCCCATTTATAGCCTTTAAGCCTAATCTAAATAAGCAAAACAGAAGGAAAATACAGTGCACTATCTAAGGCCTTGATTCCCACGATCCCCAGTCCATAAGATCATCTAGCAGATATCTGTCGTTTGACTGTTAGAATTCCTCCTCTATTTCCACCCAGCTAGCAGGGAGGATAAACAATTCGTTTCTGGCCCAGAGTCAAAATAAAAGTCTGAGAGCCTAAACAGCATACCTCAAGTAAAAGGATATGAATCATCTGAATTATGCTACTTATCCATAACACGTCAAGCCTTGCTCCTGAATAAAAAAAAAATTGTGAATGAGAGGCGCTATCTAGTAAAATTGTTATGCCTTATCGTATGATACTGCTTCATAGAAGCATATGTTTGCATCATACAAATCTAAGATTGGTAGAGTAAATCCTGAGGAATCTTCCTTGATCAAATGTCATGCTCATTAACTGCTAAAGGTCAGGCCTGTACACAGCATGGTGCTGTAATGCTGTTACATAATCGGCTGTAGCCCTAGGCTAAGATACAATACAGCTCATACTAACACTGCTGCAATATTCAAGTCACATTATCTGGACTCACAGCAGAGGTTACCTCATTGGAATGGCATTTGAAAGACTTCCTCTGTTGTTCCGCTTTTGACTTTTGTCATCCTTTCGTCCTTTGTCCTGGTATCATTTAGGATTAAGAAACTGGAGTGCCTTTCTGGTTGATGAATGATTGTTATTGTTAAAGCAGGTATCATTATAATAATGGACAATGGTAACTTTAGAGAGCGGAAGGATGCTGGTTCAAATCTGGGAGGGGAAAGTGAACACAGTGGCCACCCCCAACAACCACCGTCAAGCTGGCATCGGACAAGGCACTGGCCACCCAATTACTCCAGTGGAGCTGCTCAGCGGCCAACAGTGAAAGACTGGTTGTACTGGGTGAGAGAGAAGTGTGCTGTGGGAAAGAGCACGCATTCTCAGCAAACTTTCCCTGGATGTATAAATGTTAAAATAATCCCATTTCTTTAATATTTAAGGAATAAAGCTGTTGCTACAGAGCAATATGCAGGTGGAAAATGCACGTCCGTCATCTCAAGTAACAAAAAAGTAACAGAGAGTTCAAGTAACACAGATCAAAACTCTGAGACTTCTCGGTGAAGTACAACTCAAGCTCAGTTACCTGTATGGAAAAATGATTTCAACATTCATAACATCTGGCTTCCATGTGGCTCTGAGCAAGGGAGTAAGTCCATACATGCGTGCACATGCACATACACACACGTACACACACACTCATCTCAAACCGCCAAAGCTGCCAGACATGTTAGAACAGAGTCAGCAGTTGCTCTCCTCGCTCCCCACCCTGCAGGCTTACGGCACCCAACATTCAGACCTGGGACATGCATGAGTAACCCGCAAAACTAGCAATAGCAGCGCAATACACTGCAGAGACGCCAACTTGACCATTACACATTTTCAAAAAAGAGTGAGCAACCTGAAAGGAGGGGGTTAAAAAAAGCAACTGCAATTACAACGAACCGCAACCAAACCCTGTTGTTTTGTTTCAGACAAAGACCTTCCGTTTTATGGAGCGGATTGTGACAGTGATCTGATCTGTTCCCTGCTTTTGTAACACGTTTGCCTCCAATTGTTTATACGTGAAGAGAATCAAAAGCCTTGCACGTGAGGTTCTACACAACGTTTTATGGAATGTAAAAGATTGTGTAAGAACATATAGCTGCATAAAAGCACCTCTTCCAGTTATTGGTACAGCGCCAGTGTTTCCCTTATAATCATTTAACTTTGGTGGCTTCCCACAGCTGGAAAAATGTAGAGACAGACAACGAAAGTTCATCATCTGACCTGCCCCAAAAAACAAATACAAATCACAACTGCAAATACACACACACACAACTGTCCATATATATCAAGATACAAACATCCAATAAAGAGCTGTTCCTAATCTGCAACACATAGTGGAGCCGATCCTGGAATTGGCCCGGAGGTGAACCTGGGTCTCAGTGACAATCCTACTCCCACCTTGAAAATCTACCAAAACTTTTACAGGAAACACTGACTGCTGTAGCGAGAGGCACATGAGATAAGCCACTAATGTCCTCAGGGGATGCTGGCAGGTTAAATCTCGCTGGTCCACTTCCTTGAATGGACGCAAGCGTCACTAAGGAGGCCAAGTAAGCATAGGAAAAAACACAATCCAAGGAAAAGGGAGAGAGGGGAACAAACGCAGGAAGAACTTACCCAATTTCTTTTCAGTCCTCATGGAACTCTTGAGAAATGGATATGAGGAGTCATACAACATAAAGAATATGGTTGCAGTTGTGGAAAAACCTCCAAACTCCCATGTTGGTGGTTTTCATGTTTTTGCATGGAATGAAGGCTTATGTGGTCCCCTGTAGGTAGAGAAAGTTTTATGACCCTCGGGCCTATAAAAACCAATCACAACTCATAGTAAATCTTGCTCACGGTCGTCAGTATGGAAATATGGGTGGGTTTTTTTCTCAATCCTTGTTGACTTTTCTAAGATACAAAGTTTTCATCCAACAGCAGCAATATGGGTTAGACAGACTAGACTAATAGGAGATGAGTGGAGAGCCCAGGGCACCTGTATAAATTACACCAAGGAGGATGCCTGACTGTATTCACACCCACATAGCCACAGTGGCGATAACACATGCAATAGGGGGGCGAGAGATTGAGTTTCTCCTCCTCTATGGCGATAACTGTAATCTCATCCTTTCTCATTGGAGCAGTGACAGTCTCATACTACTTCTCATATTGTCTTCGGACTTAAAATATGATTCTTCTTACCCTTTATCCTCCATGAGAAGGTCACAGCTAGATTGACTGATAAATTCAGGAGGAAGCATCTTCTAAACAAGCTCTTAAAAAGATATGAATAGCCACTACAACACCAATTTCAAAAGCAAACAGTACCTGGCTTTCCTATAAGAATTTGCACCACTAGAATGCGATTATGTAAAATGCATGAAACAGGTTATCTCTAGTGTCAATGAAAATGCAAACTGTGTGCGCCCTCATTGCCTGTGCCTCTCTGAAACATTGAAGTCAACTCGCCCCGGGCACCTTTTGCTCTCTCTAAGAGTCGAAGTGCAACATGGGTGGAAGCTCAGAGAGGGAGAAAGAAGAGGCAGTGAGAAATAAGTAGAAGGAGAAAGGCAGTGATGGAGACAGAGAAAGACAGAAAGTGATGGAGTGACAGTGGCAGGGACACAGGGAGACAGAGAGGATGAAAGAGAGGAAAACTGCAGTAGAGAGACGAGTAATGTATTCCAGTTACCTGGAATACCTTCCTTAGAGTACCACAGAAGCCTTCTTCAGATCAGCTTCTGTATCTACCAGCTTGTGTATTCACTGCAGAGTTTTAGCACCGATGAAAGGCAACCCTGGGGCTATGGTTTCGGTTGAGCTAGTGGTGCTGAGGCTGTAGTTAGAGGAAATGACTGGCAAATGTGGGTTTGACCCAACTTCCAGATAAACAAATGATGCAGCGACATTCACAGACGTTTGTATCGTGACATACAGTGCCACGTGTGGTTTCTAAATGAAAACTCAGAAAGATGAAGGTAAGGAGTTCCACAAAAACACATCGGTTCCAGACAAGAAAGTGTTTATCAAAGTTATTGTGGGATTGCCCCATGCAGTTATGGGCCGTCCCATGCCCTCTAACACTGACACACAGAAACACACAGACACACATCCACCACCTTTTGTCCACATTTCCTTTTTTGCTTCCTACTCAAGCAGTGGTCTTCCTGTCCAGACAGCACCTGCACCATCTCTCTCTCTCTTCCATTCGCTTTGCTTTGACACACCAGTCAGCCAAGACTCTGTCACGATCACAAAAACACGAGTTGTTTTTTTCCGTTTTCCTCCACAGCTGGAGCAGAAATCTGGCATACCAAGCATGCTGGAGAATAGGCCACACAAGGTAGATGATTAGCCTTCCATGTGTACAGGGACAGTCTGAAGCGTTGCAGATCCTATAATGGGATCACTGGCTGACTGTATAGTAGTACTGATGTCAGGAGATCAAGCCAAGAGTCTTGATTTCATTTGTCAACCGTCAGTTTGAGATGTCAACTGTGATGAACATACACGCACAATGTAATAATCCCCCCTTCTGAAGTGCCCTTGAGCAAGACACCGAATCCCTACCACCTCCAGGCCTGCTGTCATTCTGACCCTGACCTCCCTGGAGGGGGGCAGTGGCAAAGACAATTTCCCTGCAGGGCTGAATAAAGTGTCATATTATTGCTATAATACTGGGGATAACTAATTTATTGAAAAAATCCTTTTAGCAAACACTTTGTAGTTCTACCAAAAAGCTGAGGATCCCCACTACCTTGTATCTAGATAGCTCTCTGGTCTAATATTAAACAGAGGGGAAATTGTTTGCATTCCTGGGAACTGAAACCACTTCGCACTTTGTTCAAACTGAGGCAAAGTAGAGGACAATTCCCAGCTCCAAGCACTTAGCTGCGTTACACATCATTTTATACAATCCCAGCTCTGACATTCACGAGGCATTTCACTGCATAGGATGCCAACTCTGGCATCGTCGGAGAGATGAGGCATGAGCTTTAGTGGCGTGGTTATTACACAAGGATAACACGGAGGAGAAAGTTAGACTGTCATTTCCACAGTGTTTGACTCTTCACGTCTTCACTTTAAAACCAACATAACATTCCTTATACCCTTTTTCGTAAGGGCACCAGGTCTATGGTTACGGAAGGCAACATGATGAAGCGAAGACGGCAGAAAAGTGCACAAACGTTTAAAAGGATAACTTGCCATCATTCTCAGATTATCCTACTTCATCCAGTCATTTAACATGACTCACTATGAGTTTAATAGGGCTAAAGAATAAAAAAACAGAGCTCGGTAAAAGAAAAAACGCGTGGCGGTTTCTTCCATAGTGTTGCAACGTTCCCTGGAAAATATTCTGGCAGTAAACGGTAAGCAAATCGGTAACGCAAGACTCAACCAATACTCAACTTCCAACTTTGCTTAACCGATTTAAAAGGTCAAAATGTTCTAATTTAATAGTATGAGAACAGCAACAACAGCAGACCTTTTCTTTAATCATTTCAGAAGGATTCAAACAGTTGAAAACGGTTAGTTAGCGCGAGCGAAGTCATTAGGTCCCCACTGACTGTAAAAGAATAAAAAACGGATAAAGATATTCAAAGAGCGTAACCAGTCAAACAAAACTCACCTTTCGCGAGAAGAAAAAAAAACAAATTATTCCCTTTAAAGAGTGTAAATCCAACCACCTTATTTTGCAAAGAAGCACAGAAATCCCACTTAAAATAGACTTGAGTTAGTTCAGGAGAACGACCGTTAAGCAGCCGCTTTCGACGAGAGCCATATTCTGTCTCCACTGGAACCGTAACAAGTAGATAGGAATACATGTGCAATTGGTGGAAGCGCCATACGAGGGAACGGGGGTGAAGTCAATTTTATTCTGCTTTAATCATCTACCTTTACACAAATGGTCATGGGCATAGGATAACACTTGTCAGTACGCTTTTGTACAGTACACATAATCTTATTAGTGTCCTCCTCTGCCCTTTACTAACGGGAAGAATACAATTCACGTAGTAGGAACCCCCCATCGAACCCAGAGTTGGTAGCGCCCACGGCTGCCTCTCATTCCATTCCTCCCGACTCTCCCAAAGCAGTGCCGCATAATTTTGGAAGTCGTTGGGGGAGAAATAGAAATAGTAACGGCGTCTCCCGTATTTATAAGCAGGCTTAGAAAGGTTTTGTGATGCAGGGCAGTTTATTTTTGCATTCAGGTCACCGACGTTTCGTTACTGTTTTGTTTCATGCAAAATCTGGTGCAGATCCCCCTACGAAAAAGAACCGTAGTAATCCTGTAATACATTTTAGAAGGATAATATAGTATACAGCAAAACTTTAAAATACCATGCAGTTACTAGGGGTCACAAAGCCCACCACCGAAACTCCTATAGTAATACCATAGGACATTATAAATACCACAAAGTATGATCAGGTCAGTATGAACTCATCGTTAGACACACTTAAAGTCCCTAGACGAATATGATAGGAATGTTAAAGTGATTTCTGGTAAGGGCAGAGAATCAGTAAATCATAGGTTACGTTTATAGGTTCTCAAATAGTTGTAATTAAGACAAGAAAATCCACAGTGGGATGCATTTTCACTTTTTGCCGCACTGATTGACATATAACTTAAATTACTGTTGACCTAGATAAAAAGATAAATGCTAGCTTTTGGTGGAAAAGACATCCGCTTCCTGCAGGACCAATCATCATCAGAGTTCAAGACAGTACACAAGCATAGCAGGTGGGGTAAATCCAGGAGGGGCCAAGGGGATGCTATGATAGTAAAACACCAGCATCCTTGCATAAGCTGAGAAAATGTGTGAGGTGCTATAGTGAACTGCAGCTGTGAGGGAGCTAACGTGCCCTACGTGCTAACGTACATGATTCATCTCCAGTGGTCATTAAAATTAATTCCTTGTATGCTTCTTCAAAAGAGTCTTCCTCCTCCTTCATGATGTCAAACATGCAATAAAAAAGTGAGGAGACGGTCAAAGAGGCCTGATCTGCCCCTCTGGGTTGACATGGTGACCTGTAATTAGCGCTCGGGGGCCCAGACTCTTGTCAGAGAGAGAAATGGAGTGGCAAACATGAAAAGGGGCGCGGAAGTGTGCCTGGTCAGGCCAGGCTGAACCCCCTTTGGCCCAGCTCCCTGCGCTTTGAAGTGACATCAGAAAGAGACCTGAGAACAACAAAGCTACAGAGACCATTAACTTCAGAAAAAACTACACGCCACAAAATCCCCCGATCCCCGGCTCAGACACTAAACCGCTCAAGTTACTCTCATGTTCAGAGCCGAGAAAAGATTATTCTGGGTTGCAAAAAATGCTAATCTTAGCAGACTTGATAATTGATATAACATATTTCATTTTGTGGCCGCTTGGGACTGTGGACTGTAGTGTGAGTGATTTTAGCCATTGAGAATCACACCTCTAATCCTGGCAGTGTTACTACCCATTGAGTTATACAGCAGCACATTCAACACTCTTCCATTCAAGTTTATTGGCGATCCAAGACAGCTTTCTCTATTCTCCCACACTATTCAACAGTTCCTCATGGCCTGCAGTCATATAAAAAGCCTTCCCGGCCTCTAAGACACAAAAGCCTTTCTTAAATATTATCCACAGACCCTGTAGGTGCTACAGACGTGACACACACTCACATTCACCACCACTTACAGCCTTCTTCTCACTCCTGGTCCAACCGGCGAGCGCTTCCAGTCTTTGTCTGTTTCTTCCCTGTCTTGATTTGATTAGCTGGGTTTGCGGCGGGGCGTGGGTTGGGCTTTTTGTTGTGGCTCTATCAGACTAATTGAAAAAAAACTCCCCCTGCGTTTCTCTGTCCTGAGGGGAAGATGAGGAGCCCAGAATGAACTCATTATGGAGAGTCCCTGCCAGAAGCCCATCCCTTGGCTTAATGTGACACATGCAGCTCTTCTAACAAGTCTTGTCTTGTTTGTCAGATATTTAAAGAAATAATCTGACATTGTCCTCTAAATAAATTCCTTTTTCTACTCTCTATCGCTGATCGATATAACATGATAGTGATTCCGCCTCTTCTAGCCAGTTTGTGAAAGCTTTTACATTTGCTGTTGGAAACACTCGGCGTCTAGTAGGTCTTTCCCAGGAAAAATCCTCTGGCATACAGGAAGTGATGTACCATGACAGGACACGTGGCTGTTGATGGGCACACATTGGCTGTGGCAGTTATCAAATGTGACCTTTGATGATCTCTGTAATCACTAGAAGACCCTGACACCCCTCCATTATGGTAGTGTCCCATTATTTTGTGATTGGAAGATGAAGTCGTGTTACTAGAAGCTGGAGCTGGAAGATCTACTTTATCTGCCGCCTCCACACTTACGAATATCTGAACTTGTTGACTGCTTTAACATTTTTGCCTTTTGCCTCGGAAAGAATGCTTGTAAATTGCTGCCGTTTAAATCAACAAGCATCTGTTTTCGAAACTCCTTGGCGCTGACTTTGAAATCTAAGCAGGCGTGCAGAAAATCAAAGCCCAGGAGATGTTCTCTAATTGTGGTCACGTTGGAGCTCTTATGTAAGGATGCATACCAAACTTATGGAACAACTTTGAGTCGAGAGAAGGGAACGCCTCCCCGCTTCGAACGCCTGCTCACACGTTGCTATCTGGTTGACTTTCTCCGTGTGAAAATTGCCGGTCAGCAGACTGCTGTGTTTTTATTTCATAACTCTTTTTGTTTTGGTGGGTTTGTATGTAGATGTGTACTCAGTGGGGCAGATGGCTGGTCAGCTGGATGAGATCCTTGATTCAATATTCTCACCCCTCAGGGAAATATCAGGGAAATGGGGGAAGGGTATCGGCTAGAGGAAATAAAATGTTATTATGGAGAAGGGAAGGGTAGCGGCTGCACTCTAGAGTACGGTAATTCAAATGGAGCACAATATTGTACTACGGTTCGCTGTAAGTTTTTAGAATGAACTTCTCCATCTCGCACTGTTGGGAAGAAAGGGTAGCAGTAACTCTGAACAGAGGAGCCGCTGGTGAGTTGTAAAGTTAGTCTGAGAAAAGCAGAAAAGGCGAAGGGATCCCCGCAGGAATGGATGAGGGCATCGATTTAAGTTATTGTTCTGAGAAACCATTAAGTCCTGCGTGGCACCAGTAATGGTGCTGTTATGCTGAGCTGAAATGACGGAGCAGAGCTTCAGAGGTTAGACAGCCTGGTGATTATACACACCCGCCTCCAGCTACAGTCGTGATGCCATACTAAGTTTTTCTCCCCCCCACGTGCTGATTTGAACATTTAAACCGAGCGTTTGTTTGGTCTCATTCATAAAGAAGCCACAACAGCACTTTGATTATCTCATTTAACAGAGACAATCGCTCCTGTGTTGCTGAGACAAAAGGGGCATTCGCCACTAAAAACCTTCAAGTCACTCTCACATCTGCGTCGTCACCAGCTCCTTTCTCAATGAGGACGGCACAGCATGGAGAACGAGAGAGAGAGAGAGAGAGAGAGAGAGAGAGAGAGAGAGAGAGAAG
This sequence comes from Hoplostethus mediterraneus, assembly GCA_034670385.1. Classification (NCBI taxonomy): domain Eukaryota; kingdom Metazoa; phylum Chordata; class Actinopteri; order Trachichthyiformes; family Trachichthyidae; genus Hoplostethus; species Hoplostethus mediterraneus. Next base: position 11,812,391 of record JAXDDW010000007.1, read on the forward strand.
GGAGAGAGAGAAGGCACCAGATGGTACAGTGTAAAGAATACACAATGGTAACAGTAAACTGGTCTCCGTTTTCAATGTGCTTGTGTAAGCCTGTGCTGCATGGTGTCTCTGAGCTCCAGTACCTTCAAAAAGTACTATTTTAGTGAGCTCCTCTTGAGTCGTTTTCTCAGCAAGTACTCTTACTCTGACTTTTTGAACAGAATATTTCCAAACAACACAGCCGCCCCTGTGCGTTACCCTGGCCCCTCTTATCTCCTGCAGGCCGCCATCGTGTCACCGCTGGGGAAACACCCAGCGAGTGTTTGGTTTTGGGTGCCGTACCGTATGCGCCTTATTGTGTCCTCTGGAAATACGAGCTGCGATGTATGCGTGCGTGTTTTTGGGAGCAGAGGGAGATTGTTGTTTCCGATAAGGCGTCCACGTGCCTCAGCAGCAGCAACACGGGGTGGGTGGCGTGTCAATGAGGGCCAGACCTGAGCACCAGCTGTCCTACCTGGCCTTGTCCCCATTCCCCGGGTCTCATGGCCACCTGGCACTTTGTCAGCGCTGCCTTGGGCTCGGTGGGCGCTGTGACACTCCTGCAGCCAGGTCTGTTTTTAGTCCAACACGCTATCAACACGACTGGGGAAGAATAATCCTCGTTTTTTTTTCGTTTCTTTGGTGCGTTTATTACTATGGCGTTGCTGCACGAGATCACCTGTCAATCAAACAGTGTGTCCAGCGCTGTGACGTCTTTGTCCTTGGGGTTTTCTGTCGGTAAAGTTTGAGTTTCTGTGGGTGGCGCTCTTCTCTTTCTCTGTTCAGCCAGGCTGGGTTATCGCTGCTCACGCTAACTACCCGGTTCTTCTTCTGTTGATTCAAAACAAACCGCTGTTTGTCTCTGCTGGAAAAATAATCACTTTCTCTACACAGGAGGGTTTTTCCCAGGATTTTCCCCTGACACAACAAGGTGTTTAGAACAGCAAATGTAAAAGCATTCATGAACTGGCGATAGGATGAATCACTACTGTGTTATATCATTTATATTATTTATTATCACAAATTGTTACTTTAATCATCTAATACCTACAAGGGATCTGGTCTGCAAAAGTGGTATCATTTTGTCATCCGAGGACTCAAGTTACCTACTAATCCTTTACATTTACAATCAAATACATTCGTCTTAACTTTGCAAGTGACATTTTCATATGGTGGATATCTCAAGGTGGAACCAGCCCTGAGCTTCTTTCTGTGAAGGTCTCTGACTGTGGTCTCTAAATAATTCATTGTACGTACTGAACACATGCTGAATGTATTCTGTAATGCAGGTTTTATGTGTGTATGGACGAGTCTGCCCTGTGTGGCCACTAAAAGAGCGGGACGGGAGAGTATTGAACAGAGTAGCGAGATAAACGGCTAATGGACCGTTTTTTAAAACAAGGGGAAACAATTATTGATCGTCTCCGTCTATCAGTGCTCCACTCTAACACAGGACAGGATCAGGGGTCAAGGGGTCACTGCGGCACGATGCTGGTTGCTCCTTTGGACTGCATGGCAGGCTGTGCTAACTCCAACCTTCCTTATCCCGGTCGAGTTAGCCACTCCCCCTTTTCCTGCCACCGCCAGACGTGTCCTCTGCTTTACTGTCGGGTGCGCAATAAATTTCTTTTTCACGTCAATACGCATCCTTGCAGCGTGCAGGCGTTGTAAATATGAATCGAACGCCGGACTAAAAATAGCACGCCGCTGGACGTTGAGGTCCCGCCACCCCGGGGGGGCTGCTACCCGGTCGCTCACTATTAATACCTCCTATATATTAATATTGTGTGTTGTTGTCTGGCAGTCAAGGTTGAAGTGGAAAAATGACCGAGCAAGCAAGTTACCTCGTGTGAGCTAATGGGAGCGATGTATGCGCTAACACGTCGTATTTTTAGAAGGACACCTTGAGAACCTTGAGATCCTTTTTTCCCCCGTCTGAGGATCAGTCTGTCAGCGGGTCGGGACGAACGGCTACGGGTGGTTAGCTGAAGTTTGTTGTCGCTTCCCAAACCGAGACGCACATCGGAAGTCCATTAACGCAAATGAAGATGTTTACCTCCGGGTGACATCTCGACAGCAGCCCCTTTTGTTTTTGTGTGTGTGTGCCCTACTACAGGTCACCTGGTCGTTCCCCCCCGAGTCATAAATCACCTGGTCCAACCTTGTCCAGCGCCTCTCATCGCCCCCACAGCAGGGATTACAATATCAGTGTTGATTGTGATCACTGAGCCTTCCTGGTCCTCAGAGGGTCACAGAGCCGGAGGCCGTGGAAAGGCTGTGTCACTTGAGAGCAACAAGACAAACAACCCCCCCCCCCCTGTCCCTCCCAGTTCCTCCTCCCTACCCCCGATGTGAGGAATGTGCGTGGTTGTTTGCTCTAGTCCCTGTTGTTAACTTGTTAACTCGGGGGCATGTGCACCACGTGGCCCCCGCCGCCGCCACGACTCTCTTGGGTTTAAGAATTCATCATCCCGCCTTGAAAACAGGCAGCGTCATGTTGTGGACGATGGCGCACAGGTAGATGGTCGTGGCGGTGCGGTGCACGGTGGATGCTGAGGTCGGGCCTGCACCCCCGCACTGCAATAAAAACACATTCTCTGAATATGTGAGGTTGGGGGGTTGAGTGCAAAGGAAACCCTGGAGGACAGAGGCAGGGCTCACTGTAAAAGCTTCCTGGATGTTCAATCTGGACACCCTGGATTTGAACTTTTGGATCTGAGGCTTAAACAACCCACATTGAAGGTTGTGAAGTGTGTGTGTGTGTGTGTGTGTGTGTGTGTGTGTGTGTGTGTGTGTGTGTGTGTGTGCAATGTGCTGCAGGATGCTGGGAATTCAGTACAGCTAGTAAAAGAAAGTGCCATTGTCAGAGGGCATCCTGGCGGGTCAGCAGTACCAAGTACCATGTCCGTGTGACATTGTGGGCTTGAATCTGACTTAACACATTCGTCTCCACCCCCCCCTGTTACGTTCCACAGTAAAGCATATAACAAAGCAGGCTCGATGTAAAATGAGAAATTGTAATCCTGAAAAAGAAGAGAATGTCACGGCCGTGTTAAAGCAACGCCAAGTATCTGTTAGGGCACAGCATCCTTGTGTAACCTTGAGTTTATTATCTGTACGGGCTTGATCGTAGTCAAAAGTCTCTGAGTCCTTGAGCGTATTTTGTAAACCAAAGTGTAACAGCGTGATCTGCACCCTCAAGGCAAACGCAGGATAACACCAGAGAGGCTGGGCTGATAAAAACCGACCGAGGTGCTATAGAAAGACTAATGTGTTGTGGAGAGAAGAGGAAGAGGAAAGACGGGGTAAAGGTAAATATTTGCCTTCAACTGCAGAGGTGTTTGGGTTTCGGGCACCTCGTTCCAAAGTCCAGAGACTAAACTGAGCCCATCTCGACGCTTCAGTCAGTGGGTCAGTGGGTGCACACCGCGAGCATGCGTTGAGTTGCATCTGCTGTAAAGGACACTCATCCCACGGGAAAAGACCGAACCCACCGGTGTTGTGGGTCGGCCCTGGATCCCGACTCACGGGTCATTTTTTTTGCTAGAATGACACGATGACAGGTGTAACGCTCTGCTGTGCTGAGGATTAAAATCCTGTTGACTCACGTCGCCGAGGCTGGGAAAGCTCCGCCATCATCCCCTGTCAGAGATACTGCAGATACCGATACTGTCCTCCCACATTGTTGACTGCCTGTGTGTGTGTTGTCTCCACAGGCAGAGATAGCGCCGGTGCCTGGGATTGGAGAGGAAGGAGGCGGAAACGGCAGCGCTGAGATTAAATGTGTTGAGACGGGGGGGATGAAGTTTTCAAGGATTAGACAATGAATCATCTTCATTACTGATAGGAGACACCCCTTAATACTTAATGTTAATGCCACCGTGCTGCACTTACGTAACTGCCCTGTATGGATCAAAGAGTATATCTGTTAATGCTGTTAATCCTCCCACGCTCTGCTATTTTTAGTGACGCTAATATAAATCTCAAAATGGATTCGGCACGCTGTAACATCACTGAACGCTTTTTTTCCCTGCAACTTTTCAAAAGAAAAGTGCGAGGACACGAGATGGTGACATGGATGACAAGCACTCATGCACTTAGCATGATTTTGTAATGACCGGAGCACATATCTCTCATGTCTCACTTTCTGAATACTGTGTACTGTGTGTGTGTTCAATTCAAGACTCTGCGTTAGCGCTGGGAGACAGGAGCTAAGAGAGGTCAGGCCTTTTATCGAGTGATGGGACCGTCCTGTTCTGTCTGCTCTCTGGAGCGCAGAGCATCATGTTCTTGCACAAAAGGCTCTCCATCGCTGGACATCACAAGTCGCTCTCACGCGTCCCAAACTGACAAGAGAGGAGCTAAAAATAGTGGCTCGGATGAAAAGTTTTCGAAACCCCTCGGGGTTTTAGCGAGAGACGGGGCTTTACTCACATCGACATGCAACAGCACTAATGTAAAGCACACAGTGTCGTCTGGGGAGAGCTGGAGACGGAGGACCAGAAACCAAAGGGCCTCGTCTTCAGTTTTACCCATCAATCAAGACCGGTGTGACATGACGATCTGCAGCTCTGATCAAGACAGTCAGGATCAGGATCATTCAAGGTCACAGTGGTAGAAAGCGTGGCTGTTGATGGACACACACTCGCTGAAGTGGGCATCAAACTCGCTGACTCCGACTCTCTCTCTAACCACTGGGTCGCCTTACTGCAGGAAGAAGGTGACGTGGTGGTTTGGTGCTGACGTGTCACAGTCCGTAATTACAGGGAGACCTGGCTGACCATCTGACTGTCTGCACTGTGTCTGACATCAGGAGGGCGCGGGGGGTCACTGTTTACTCTGCGGTCCCCCGCTGGTCCATTACATCACCGTCTGATTGCGTCATCTCCCACTGGGCCCGCTGATACAGCCCAGAGTCTCACCCGTGATTGGCTGTCAGTAGCGGTGTGCTTTCTCTGTCTCTGTCTCTCTGTCACTCCCGCTCTCTCTCTCTCTCTCTCTCTCTCTCTCTCTCTGTTATAATTCATCATAATTGCAAACAGTGTTAAGTCCTAAGTGACAGCTACGCTAGCTTAGCGTCGCTCCGCCTCGCTGAAAGCACAGAGTACTCTGAAGATTGACTGAGGCAATGAAAAACAAGTGTGACCAACGCCGGGAATTAAAGACGCTCAGCTTTGATCACGAGGCCCCATGTGGTCTGTGGAGCCGCTTTCACCCCCCAGGTAAGGTTTCAGTGAAGCTCATATCATTTCCCAATATATATTACGCAACGGGTACACACATGCCAGCTAACTCAGGAGTCATTCTTTATGCTTGTTAGCATTACAAACTATCTTGGTAGTTTATTACCACTTTCCAGCGCGTTGACGTCCCAGACAGCCGAATATATCACAGACGACCCGCTAGACGGCGTGCGTAGCGGTTAGCATCACGACACGCGACTAAAAGTAGAGTTGTTTTGATTCGGCTGACCGATGATCTATAAATACACGGTTGGATGGAAATGTACCAGTGTGGGATGAATCTGCACCCCAGTGGTATGTTGTCTCCCCACCCCTGCTAGCCCCGCCCCCTTAGACGTGTGTTTATTAGTGTGTTTACAGTTATGAAAGTGTGACATCAAGGTTTTTATTTCATGACCATATAGTAATGGTATCCCCGGTGTTGTCACATGTACATTTACAAATACCGAACAAGAGATTTTGGGCTCAGAGAGAGAAAATGGAAAACAGTCACTCTGTGTGCGATGAGTCAGACCTCACATTTGAAACGGGCCAGTGTTTCGCCGCGCCCCAAAACACTGCACTCGCTAATTGCAAGATTGCAGAGCTGAATTATTCGGCTCTGAGCAAGTCGAGCAGCTTTTGTCTGTCGGAGTGGAGGGGGGAGACGTGAGAGCCGCATTCACCGATATTCACTCGGCGCCGACTTGCACGTATCTCCGGGGTTTCTGCGTATCTCTCCCCAACACAATGGCATCTCTGTCCGAAGCACGAGCCTTTAAATGGATCCATTTATCGTCCGGTTTTGTAGTCCTAATTGTTTCATGGGTTTGAATGTGGACAGATTGTGCTCACATGAATGTCGTCGAACAATAGAACTTTATTAGAATCAGGGAATTAAATCCACTCTATTAATATATTGTGTTTTTTTGGGAATAGGGAAACAGAACGAGAGAGACGTGCAGGGAAGCAGCATCTTTTTCCAGATGGACTGGTTTTGGTTTCCAACCGGGGATGATGTTGCCGTCAGTGATTTCACCTGCCATTAACCTTACAAACAGAATGAGCTGCTTAATCTGCATTGTTATCACTGGGCGCCTCCATTAGCACAACAAACCCGAGGCTAATGGTTGGGAAAGAAGATTGTTTTTTCACTCATTAAGAGGCCTTGCGCGCGCACACACACACACACACACACACACACACACACACACACACACACAAACACACACACACACACACACACACAAACACACCACTTTCTTGTTGTTTTTATCTCGTTTTCATCTTCATTTGTGTCTTTGTGAAGCACTTTGCCACAAACCTGTTTTTGTGCTTTAAAAATACATTTAGCTTTAGCTCTCCAAAGATGGCTGCTCCCCCCTTTTGTCTCCTTTACTCAATATACACAATAGGGCTGCTTGAAAGAAAGTCAATGTCACGTCAGATCTAACGACCTTCGCATCGATCGACGTGATCCAAGGTGTTTTGTGCTGCACGCGAATGAGCAATAGGCTTCAAAAAAAACCAGGAGATGATCTGCTCGCGGCAGCAGAACGCTATTAACCAACTTCTCGGTGGAAGTTTCCTGGCACGATGAGCAAACCGAAGAATTATGATTCTCCAAGTGAATGAAATGAGCAGTGTGTGACTCACGCTGTGCTCAGCCCCCCCCCAACCCCCCCACGGAGCCAGCGGGAGGTCGGCCCAGCCCAGCAGCTGGTTGTGTCTCCATCTAAACCCCCAACACGCTGTTTATCAACGACAAACTCCTTATGTCTCTGAGTCAGTTGGATGCACAGAGTCGCCCTGCAGATTAGCTCCAACTTTCCACTGCTGAGGTACGCAGTCGGTTTGATCTGCGGACTGCTGATGGCTGGAACTACACAGTCATTTCACAGAGATGTTTGAGTCACACATGTATGGAAAGGTTCAGGATTTTCAGAAGCCTATTACTATAAATGAAGCATTCAAAAAGCTTTTGTTTCTGAAAAAGCAGCAGCAATGACATTGCAAGTAAAGGAGGTATGGATTTATTAAAGTCCTTTCAAACAGTACTAGTATTTATTCTTGCTGTTAATACCAGGCAATTATATGGAATTGCTTACATACGTTAGTGACGTTAGTCCAAGTCAGTGGGGTATATAAGCGATTCCATATAATTCCCTGGTATTTACAGCAAGAATTAGGCAGTTTCTCAGATTCATTAAATCTGGCATCAAAACTTTTTGAACGTCTTGAAAATGGACTTATTTGATCCATAACCTAAAAAACCCTCCTGAACCTTCTGAAACCCTGTCCCTGTTTCAAAATAGAATAACACGCCTGAAGGTACATTCCCGGTACATGATGAAGCAGCATCCTGGTGATGGTGAGGAATTTCATCACCGCGCTACAGATTTCTAGGCTTTTGATTGGCTCTCCCGCAGTGACGCAGCTCCGTGGAGTATCCTTCCTCCGACTTGTGTCGACACGACGAGACACGAGAGGAGACAACGCCTTGCTCTTCTCCGGCCACTCACTCCACTGTAATGTGTGGGTGTGCGTGTGGGTAATTTGCCACCTTGCTTTGGGTGCTCCTGTAACTCAGGGGTATCCCGACTCTTTTGCACAACTTCCTGTGAAAGGCTACCATAATAAAGTTTACCTCCATGAGGACTTTTACCTGCCTCGTCCTTGTTTCAACACCATCCCCGTGCTCATATTCAGTAGAACCTGACAACCTGTAATTACAGCCCTGGTAACTGTTTATTTGTTGTTAAAGGCTTATTTTTTATAGCATCAACCTTTTCCCCCCGTAAATGAGTTTTATGGCGGCTGGCAGGATAGTCATTGGTGGGATTTAAAAGATCAACAAAGGGAATTTTGCGAGCTATTAATCCCCCAGAGGTTGGTGTGTTTCTGTCATCCTGTAATGGGCTAATCAGGGAGAACAGTAGCCCGTGGGAGCGCCACCCACCTTCTGCGCTCCGTGCTGTAAATTACACCTGCTGTGAATGACGTACAGCGGCTGGACTGGTTTCCCTCAAAAGCATCTCAGCCCTCAGATCTTTTTTTTGTTGCCTAGTAAAAACCAAGTGGATGAAGATCAGCAGGAGCTGACGCTACCATAATACCTGAGACTCAACTCAGTCAGGTCTTCATAAGGATGTTTTTATTGATGTTTCTATCTGAATCTGTCTGTAAGCAATTGGAATTTCTTGCAGTAAATCAGTCCTTGAAGCTTCTTGTGTCTAAACTTCATTACAGTGAAATTATTTTTGGCTGGTGATTTAAACTGGAAATGATTTAAACTGAAGATTCATGAGTGTGTTGTTGCTTTTTAAATGAGCTTTCAGACTCTGGATGAGTTGCCTCATTTTACTTTTATATGATGATTTGTGATTTTTATCTTTTGTAATTTGTCTGTGTGAAACGTTTTGTAATTGTGCTGCTGCCTGTCTTGGCCAGGTCTCTCTCAATGTTATTTGTTAAGTGTTGTTAATACTTTTGTGTTATCCTCTGGGTACTAATATGGATGTTTATAGATATTTTATCATTTTTTTCCCTCGCAAGTAAACCAACTCAAGTGCTAAGGCTTTTTTTGGGCCCTGATTTTTATAGTTTGAGTCCTTGTATGTGTGAATGTAAATCCAACCTCTTCTAAAACGCCTGCAGGAACTCACTAAGAAGCGTATCATGACCGAGGAAGACGGTCCAAAGATGTATTTGTGATTCCTCCTCCATGTCCAATTATTTTTTGGAAACATCAAACAAACCCAACAGAGCCGGTTTGTAGTTAAAACACATTAAGGGATGATTAACTGGAGCCTGTTTCCTCTCTGGAGCTCGTCCACCTCCAGCTTTCAATGTGTGATGTCACACTGTGCACCCCCCCCCCCCCATACCACCATCAAACCCTGACTCCCAGCTAAACCACCCCTCCCCCTCCCAGCCTCCCACTAATCCCCCCCCAGCCACTCACTACCCCCCCCCAGCCTGCTTCAAAGCACCTGTGACCCAACCCCCTCACAGCCATACTAGTCTACCTGAGTGCTTTCTGTCATGTCAAAAAATTGAATCTTAGTGGTTGCCAGATTTTTTTTTCTACTAATGGCGCGCGCGTGTGTGTGTGTGTGTGTGTGTGTGTGTGTGTGTGTGTATTAATGAAAGCCTTTGATGTCTGGTAGATAAAAACCCGATGAGCCTCCAGGGGCTTCGGCGCTACAATGCCTGAGCGAGCAGCAGACCGTTTCTAAAAGTCCTTTCTCCCCCCTGTGAAGTTTCCTCGCGATAGTGTTTCACTCAGTCTGATCGAAGGTTTCACGGAAGCCGAGAAACCGACAGCCTCGCCGCCAACAGGCGTGCATTTGAGACGGTTTTGCCTGTTTTTACATCTACTTTGATCCCGGCGTGTTGCAGGCAGGAGGAACGCAGTTAGACCTGCACGTGCATCCATGTTATTGAGGCTGTAACTCAATTACTTCACATTACATTGCATACAGCGGTAACTATGCCCAGTACGCAAACATTTATAGCGTTTTTTCCATGACTCACTTCCTTCTTAGCATTTAGTTTAGCTTGAGAGACGCTTAAAACCCACAAAGTGAAATTAAATAAACACATAATCTGCCGTGTTTATCGACGGGGCTGCACCTGTTTGCATTGTGCGCACAGTAACGTTACAAATGACGCCCTGTGCCCATAACGGTGCCTTTCAAGCGCCGCAATCCAATTTGTGGTCGAGAGCATTGTTTGATTGTTTCTACATGCAGCTGAGAGTCACTATTCTGGTCTAGTCTGTTGCTGCTGCAGCCAGTCTGGCACCAGGACTGGAGGCCACAGGGCTCTGTAAACAGTCCTCGCCTTCTGTGCAGATGGAGATGTGTTTACAGCTTTTTTCCCCCCCAAAAAAACATGGATTATTGTGTCCCCGTCGCTGCTGATAGGCCCGCGGGTCACGGTGCCTGAGCCAAAGCTGGCTGGAGTCGTGTGCTTCCTATTGATTGTCAAGGAGATCGGGCTGGTGGCCTTGATAAACTGGGCCGGGAAACAGACTGGCAGACTGGGAGTGTTGAGCTGGAGAATAGAATAGGCTGGGACTGGGAATAAGGCTGGGGCTGGGGGTGGAGGTGGGAATGGGAATGGGAATGAGAATGAAAATGGCAATTTGAGTGCTAATGGGAATTTGAATGGTAATGGGAATTTGAATGGTAGTGGGACTAGGTCGGGAATGGGAATTTGACTGCCGCTGGGTTTGGGTTGAAGCCGACGAAAGAGCGAGCGACGTTCTGAGCTCCCCGTGTCGCCCCGGCCGCCTTCTTCATCTTTGCAGCAACACAAAATATGCGAACGGAAATTAGTATGTGTCATGTCCTCCGCTTTTCTATTTCAGGGCCTGAATGCTGCAATTTTCTCCTCCCCGAAACAAAAGCCTCTTTTTAAACGGTTGCGCTATCCACTAGTGGTTTCCGTCGCTTGGGCGGATGAAGAAATCTGCCGTCTAAATGTAGAACTAAACCACCTGTCTCCACGCTGAGACCAACAAGGAGAAACTTGACAGATAGAAAACCTCGCCTGACGGTCAAGGATCAGAGAGATTACGGGACGGGGCTGAGGATCGGGGGAGAGTATTAGCCTCGCTATCTGGCGGCTGAACTCCTGTCTTTGGGACCTCTCTCGCTCTCAGGAACGCATTACAAAACAGTCCCTGGAACGAAGCGTGGAATAAACACTGTGCCTAAACAGAACCAGATGTTCCTCCGGCGCTGAACCAGAGAGCACTGTGATCCCGCTCGGGGGCTGGGCCGATCCCCGGCGTCACCGAGGCAAACCAGCTCCAGCTTTAGGCCTTTAGCAAAACAGCTCTCTTCCTGTGCCTGGCGGGCTGCAGCGACTCCTATTCTGAGAGGCCTTTTTATTTTGCAGTGTGTACATTTCATCTGGAGGAAATTTACGCTAAAACAAGGTATTAAATGCTCAAGCGGGGGGGGGGCTTTGAAGTAACCCGGGGTGACTACGACGTCTGTCCCTGAGGCAGGAGTGCGTGTAACCCGTGATCCAACCGTGATCGGCCCCCGTGTGGCCCGCGTGGCCTCGGACGCGACCTCAACATTTTTTTTGGACTCTGCTCCGGGTTCGGCGGGGGTGTGACAACCTCACATTCCTTCCCCCCGCGTCCAAACCGAGGGACAGGCGGGGGGGGGAATAATGTAGGAACGCTGTGAGCAAAACCAGAAGAGGAACAGATGCAAGCGCAGAGACTCCCGATGCACCGTTATCTCCGTTTCACGGCAAAAGGGGGGCGGGGAAGGAGACGAGGTAGGAGACGAGGAAGGAGACAACCGGGGCCCTCTGTGTTTTTACGGGGACCGCGAACCCGAGACGTCAGTGACAGCCCGTAAATTTTGCAGATGAAAATCTCGATGGCCGTCTTGGCCCGGGGGGGGTTTTGGGGGGTTTTGGGGGGGAAACATGCTTTTGTTGTAACTCAAAACTGAGGCTGGGGGAAGTTTGGAGAGGCAACAGCGTTTTGTGGGATTAGCCTCCGTGTATATTTTCACCGAAAACAACAGATTTTCACATTCCGCAGCATCACGAGTTCATCTGACAAGCATTATGGTTTCAGGCTCGCATTATTGGATGATGCAAACATTTTCCTCTCGGGTGGAATCTGGTTTCGTCTTCTTCTCGCTTCTTTTTTTTTTTTTTTTTTTTTTTCAATTATTGAAAGAAAGCGAGCATCCAGCGCTCGGCGGAGCCTCGACTCGGTCCACCCTCGTTCCCTTTTGGGAGGAAACCACTTCCATTCCATTTACAGCGAGACTCGCCACAGCTCCGGGGGCCTGCTGTTACACAACCGGCGGGTTTGGAGGGCGGCCCCCGCTCATGCTGATGTTAACTACACACACAGCACTTTCCTGCGGGTCGAACCCCCCCCAGCTCCAACGCCACAGACTGTCTGTTAGACTTAGAGTGAAGCGGTTCAGTTTGCAGCACACACACAGAGTTGCGCTTGTAACGCAATATGCCATTTGCGATGCAGATCCACCCATTAGCTTTGTAATGACAGAAAAGAAAGAACCAAATCCTTATGACCGCAAAACCTTGTGACTTTGAGGCTGCTGTCATATGCACTGGCACGCACACGCACACACACACACACACACACACACACACACAAAGCCCTGGCGTACGCGATGAACTTTTGCATCCATCGTTTCCAGTAAAAACACTTTGTAACAAAATCCTGTTTGTTAAAAGCGCCGAAGAATATAAACTTTGACTTAAATTGACTCGGCTTAACTTTCGTACAATAACTTCCATTCTGTGAGCGCCATGTGGATGACACGTGACGATTCGGTAGCTTTAAAAAAAAGTTTCCGGGAAAGTCTAATTGTCTTATTGTGTAAAGGAAACACCGAGGAAATGAAAGCGAGGAGTTTATCACTGGGAGGAAAAAATGTGTGGTCACGGTTACTGTGGGAAATAAGCTCTTGATGGTGCATCTTGTGTCGAGTTTCCTCTCTGTTCTCCGTTTGTCCTCGTCATCATTCTTTCCCTTCAGCCCGTGAACTATGAAGTTATTACACATGGCAGCACACATTGCGGCAGGGTGACCTAGTGGGTAGATACTATGCATCATCCCACAACAGCCAATATGTCCCTCAACAGCCAATATGTCCCTCAACGTCCTCGTGACTGGTCGAAGTGTTTGAATGCCTGAGAGCAACATCTAAAATCCTCCTGTACTCCAGTAAAGGTCTGCGTTCACCCGGCTGGTCAGCATACAAACCTTCAATAATCCACTATTATCATTCCACTGGACCACAGCACAACAGAAATAACAACAAAGTCATTCGGTCGCCCCAAACATCTCGTGCATCTGCCGTGCACGCCGAGCCTTTGATTGGTTCTGGACCGGCCACAGAGAGAGAGAGAGAGCGAGAGAGAGAGAGAGCCAGATTCCACTTCTGGAAATAGCCGGCTGTTAAAGTATACGACCTGTTTAAATTAGCGCTTTTGCGAAGACTGAAGAAGTGGGAATTTCCCCCACTTGTTGTTTAATGTGGGAATGTGAGGAAAAAGTGCACACAAACCATATTCCTGCCGACAGCCGAGGTCAGAGGACAGGACGGGGGGGGGGGATGTGAAGCTTTTCCTTTTCTTTTGAGTGTCGCGAAGCGGGTATCAGCTTGTGTAGGACAGCATCACACATTTGCACTCATATGAATCATAAGCAGAGACGGTTCAGTATCAACACACCACACGGTTCAAGGACAAGAGGGTGAAACACACATGATGGATAGTAATCCTCCAGGTACACGTCTCAAATGCGCTGACTCTGTTGGACCTGTATGTTGACTCAACGTGTTCGTACCTGCTGATCACTTTTACCCGAGGAGCGATCGCTGCCTCCTCCTCGAACACAAAACTGCAATGGAGTCTGAGGTTTTGTGTTTCTGCAGTGGGTTACCCTCTTTGGTGAGCTACCTAGTTTTGGGTTGTTACTCAACGACAACAACAAGACAAACTGTTGTGAAAGAGGGAAAAAAGTACTCTAATAAAAAATAGTCAAAAAAAGAGATCACAGGTCAAAGTTAAAAAAAAGTATTTTCTTGTACACACGCATTTCATAATTGATTCTTGTGGAACGAAGCCAGTTTAACTGTGACCAGCAGAAAAAAGCATCCCGGTGCCTGATTGGATTACAGCGCTCCGAGGGAGGCGGGTCTCGGCGGAGCTGTGAACAGGTTAAGGCTTGTCCTGCACTTAGAGGGCTGGATTTAATCTGACATGTAGGAATGTGTTTCCATGTAGAGCATGAAATCTGCGCTATGCTATCTGTCCCCCCGAGTGCTCAAAATGATGTCCAAATGTTACCAAAAAAAAAAGTCTTTGTGGTGCAAAGATCTCCGAGTTACATTTTTGAGTAATAATAGTGTAACTGAGGTAGTCGGTGAGCTCTGACTCTTATCGAGGCTCAGAACTCAGAACAGATGATGCTCAAATGTTGAATCCAGGATTTATTTGGAGCGTATTTGCGTATGTTCTTGTTCCTCTACAGGCTCAGGGGCGGCTGGAGCCTACCCAGCATGCATTGGGCTGAAGGCAACACCCCTGGACAGGTCACCAGTCCATTACAGATAATTTTATATGTAGCTCATAAAACAGTTTGCAAACATTTCATATGTAAACAAACTTTTTACAGCCTTGAAATTCTTCCAAAACTAATATATCTATTACATACTGTTAGTGGTTTATCAAAAGATCAAACAATACAGAAATATCTCGTAAAGAAAGGCAGAAACGGGGAGACATCGACTCAGCAGAAGCTTCCACATTGATTCAGCCTTTAAAACACTCATAAGACGTTCATGTCCAGATGATCAGAGATAGACAGCAACGCCCCTGAGATGCTCTCTCCCTCAGACAGTCGGGGGGAAGGACTGCAGGCATCCTCCAGCCTAAGGAGTGAAACCTGCTGACCCCAGCTTGGCTGCAGGACATGACCTCTCACCCCCCCTTCCCCTGCCGAGGAGTCGACCGCGGCGTCAGAGGGCCGGGAGCCAAGCCCCTTTTGTCAGAGAAAATGAATCTTCCACATGCTGCAAGAGGAATTTCATGGTCCAGACGCTCCGGAGTTGCCCCCCCGGGAGCTCAGGAATTCGGGCACCTGTGATATTCCCTTTGGTCTGTTCAGTGGAGGCGTTAATCCTCGCAGGAACATCAACTAGAGGCTGGGAAGAGGTGAAAAGAGCATGTTGTGTGTAGCTGCTTAGACTATGGTCCTCATCTTACAATGGTCGCCTGCTGGGAAGAACTTCATGTTTTTTTTAGTAGTGATAAAATAACTTTTTCATGCCATCTGTTTGTAGTTTTCTCTTTGTTTCAGCTCAAAATGGAGGTGAGTTACGATGAGAGATCTGCCAGCCTGTGTATGTGAACTTTATAAAAACATCCCATCTGTGTAGGATTATGTACGTAACGCTCGTGAACGATCTATACCGCTTCAGTTTCACCAGTGATATATGACGGACAGAAAACCATTTGAACGCGGTCATCATTTTGCAGTGAAATATGTGCCTGTGTGGTTCGGTCATGTTTACATTACTCTGACTGGAACGGCTTTGAATGAAGAAAAACGCAACCATGGATTCCTAAATAAAATGCATTTCATATGAGAGGACGAGGCAGGATGAAAGACACATGCTTCACCTAGCATGCAGGTACCGAGGACTCTGCTTTGGCCTTCTTAAAACACCCAGTAAATCATCCCAGGTATCTCTCGGCGCGATAACGGAGCGATTCACTCTCTGATCACGTTGCTTTTATTTTTTTTACCCCGAGAGTGGCTGGGAGCTTCAGAGGAGAGCCTAAGAGCTTCACAGGGTAAGAAGAACTGGACTCCTTTTGAAAGGCTGCACAGTCAAATCAATGTCAACGGTGCCTGCAGCCCTGACAGTGTGTTATTATCACATTTGGTATTCTCTCTGTTGGCGAAGGCTTTGAGGGAGCGTGGCTGTGTTTGGTGAATGACAACAGAGAAGAAAAGGTCCCTGCAAAGATGAAAGTGATAGGATCTGTTGGTAGGGCTGCAGAAAGAGAAATGTATAGATGATAATCCTAAACCCTGAGGAGTATCCTTATTTTACTTTATCACTACTACTGATATTGTGTTAAGAAATCAGCATCAATGACATAAACATAAAAAGTTGCAGACAAATAATGTACAACAATTTGGCAAAACAAAATAAATTCAAAAATAAGTAAAAATCAAGTAAAAATAGCTATAAAGGCAGCAGTCCAATAGCAGACCAGCCCTACAGGTGGCTGTGTACTAACCTGAACTAGACCTACAGCCCAACTCGGCTACTCACCGCGGCTTCTTAGTGTTCATGTATTTGTACTCCAGGCCATCGGGGGCGCTATTAAAGATTAAAGCTGTAACCAAGGGAAACCAAGAATAGGTTGATGGGCGTGCACGAGGCTCTGTGTAGCGGTCTCATGCAGCTACAAAGGCAAATCATGTATTTTTTACTGCTTTGGTATTTCCCTCCATAACGTTGTTTAACATGTTAACGTAGCTAGCTGTCAAGCGCTAGCATCAATCTAAAATAAACTTCAGACCTTTCCATCGACCCCAATGATGGATGCAGACGTTCCTCGTTGCTGACACATTTATTCTTGTAGTCTTTCAAATAAAGGTTGTAGAGAACTGGGAAGCTTTGAATGGCTGGAATGAATTTCTCACCCATTTTGCACTTTCCATGCAGAACTATTGTTCATCTGATTGGCTGTTGATGGCCGATGACCATGAAAAGTTCAGCGGCGGCCAGCTTTTCTCGGCTGATAAGCTTGTCCACACACTGACCGAGTTTGCCTGCATGGTCGCTCAGCTCTGTGTGAAGTGAATGGACTTGCGGCGGCTTGTTGATTGTGTTGCTTGCAGGGCCAGAGCACAACAACAATGGCTGCGGTGACAGAGCCACAAAAGGCAGCTGAGGGAATACGCTGATTTAGAAGCCATTTGATTGGCGCAGATATATCCTCTAAACAAGCTCAACAAGCCGAGCCACCAAACAAGAGTTGACCATGAGATGTTAGAACAGAGATGCAGACAATGGACTGGTAAAGGACGTAGAGACTCTTTTCCACAAGTCAGCACAACCAGTCGTGATATTTTAGACCAATTGCACTTTTTTTCTCCTCCCCAATTTCTCCTCCCCTTTTGTCTTTCGAGCCTCAGGGGCACAGTGATGTTTTTTTCTGTCTCTTTCCTTCAGGGAAACGTCTTCTGTCATTGCTCATGTTCAGACCGACTGCAGACGGCTGCTCACCGGCGGCTGGCTTAAAGAATTTGACTCGTTCAGCCAGCAGGCCCGAGCACGCCGCGGTGTCCGAAAGCCAAAGTGTTGTTTTTTTTTCTGCAAACGCGTCCCTTTTGTTCCTGCGAGCCTGACGAAATGTGTTTCCTCAGCAAGTCTACCACGGCCTCTAATCTCTGCACAAAGCATACGCCGCTCCATACCGAGATATAATACATAATGTAAGGCTAGAATAGCTTCTTGAAGGGCTCAGAAACTTCTCATAACGTGTGAATAAGTCGCTAACTGATGCCCTTATCATCTCAATAACATTTGTCTTGGGAGAACAGCGAAGTGCCACGGGGGCGAGTTTCGGCCCTACGCGTCCTGCTGAGTTACGATCCGAGAGACCCGAGTGCTGAATCACCCTGCGTCCCTCAGGGGGTAAACATGACTTGAAGGATTTAAGACGAAGATGTAATATATCCCCTTGTTCTCGCAGGATTCAATCCATACTCGATGGACGGGAAAATAATGAGCCCGGTGAAAAGGGCCGAAATATTTGCAGTGGATCATTTTAATACTCCCTCGGCTGACCAGGAGCCGCCGGCAGCAGGGGGGGGAGGAGTCGGGGTGACATGAAACATGAGTGCAGTCTCTCTGATAAGTTCATTATTACTGGAGCCACGCTTTCCCCCTCGTGAATTCCAATCAGGGAAGGTCGTAAAAAATCTTCCAGGTTGAGTGATCCCTGTTGTCCTTCCCTCTCTCCGCCGACTCCGACCTCTCTGCAAAGTCAGAGCCGGACATTTCAGGGCGTTTCATCCGAATATTATCACCCTCGTACTCGTATTTCACCCTACACGGTCTAACCTCACCTCACTCTGCAGCTGACACCGTCCCGTACGCCATGATGGATGTTTATTTGTCTGGCCGTCATTTGTCTTCCCGTTGTCCCTTTGCACTTTACGTGAGGTCCCGCTGTGTTAAGATACACGCCAACGCCACAAAGACGACATGTATTTGTGCTTGGTGATTTTGACGCCGAGCCAGTCGGGCTGCAGCAGTTTGTCAAGTGACCCATCATCAAGCTTCACCAGGCTTGAGATCAGAAATGCGGCGAAACTCTCTTCGTGCATCAGCGTCTGGAGAGGTAATTGCGTTGTTGGACCTCGCTGCGTGTGCATCGGCTCTCTGGTGAAGCGTCTCTAGGAAAATACAAGTGACAGAAGAGGATAAACAGGATTGAGATGCATAGGGGTCGACACACGCTACGGCTTTTAGACATCCTATAGACGTGCGTGAACCCTCACATTACTCCTGAGCCTTCCCTAAAAATACATGTTGACAAACACCGGAGCCCTGCAATTAAAAGGCCTCTGCCTCTGAGACACGGAGGCTGCTGACGAAGTTCAGTAATTGTTCCCCTGTCATGTAAACCTTGTAATTACCTCTCGGTAATCATGGCATCTTCTTTCTGCGAGGCTGTCAGGACGATACAGAAATAGGCAATCTCTCGGCCTGCTCCTCCCCGGCAGCTGCAACTCTCCGGAGAGACGCCGGAGTCGTCGCCCTGCCCGGAGAGAGAGACGGCACCAGAAGCCCCCTCTTTTCCTGACACTGTGTTTTAAAGGTAAACAGGAAGTGTGAGCTGTGCGGCAGGAATTGTGCCAGGAAGTATGTTCTTAGAGTTAGGGAAGCGTGGAGACCACCTTGATGTGGTCGGGATCCGGTGGGTTTCAGAGGATCGGCTGTTTGGCATCCTGGATAATTTCATATCATTACTCTCAAGTGGATAATAGAGTTATTGTTATGAGGTTTCTTTCAGCGAATCATTATCTTCTAAAGACACTAGACATTGTTGTATTAATATAAAAACAAGAAACAGCATGGCTGAATTCCTCAGTGTTTTATACCACGCTAGCCCAGTGGCTACAGGAATACAGTCATGTTGCGCCTGGAAGTTCAAATCCACTCATCATCTTACTAAACTGGGCAGGGATGAGCTGCCCTTGAACCCCAGCTACTCTAGAGGAGCCAACCAGTTGTTCTTGGCAGCTAACCTGGCGTGAATATCCTGAGACTACTACCCA
This sequence comes from Hoplostethus mediterraneus, assembly GCA_034670385.1. Taxonomy (NCBI): domain Eukaryota; kingdom Metazoa; phylum Chordata; class Actinopteri; order Trachichthyiformes; family Trachichthyidae; genus Hoplostethus; species Hoplostethus mediterraneus. The sequence goes on from JAXDDW010000007.1 coordinate 11,831,510, forward strand.
GGGTTGTTGCTGTAAATGAGATTATGTTTGATTCAATTTGCCTGTTTAAATAAAGGTTTAAAAGTCAAAAGGTTCTCAGACTTCAGGATTGTGCTGTTGCTGCTTGCTGTTCAATACTGTCTCTCACACAGAGGTGAATCCTGTGCTGCAGGCCAAAGGCCAAAACAACCTGTCACTACTGGTTAGAGGAAACGCTTTGATGCCACATCTGCCTGTGCAGCTATAATACCAGCCATGACAACAACACAGAGCGCTGCGGGGCATCGCCACCGCCATCTTCCAGTTAGGCAACTGCAGGAAGTTTGCTCCATGTTGACAGAGAACCGAACAGAGAAACACTCAGATGAACTTCTGGTGAAATGATATTTGTTTTGATTTCCACATGATCGCTTTAGACCGGCTTTGCATTGACTGGAGCATTTAAATGTGATGTGAAGGGAAAAACACATCAGCCCTGACCTGCAGCAGAGACCAAGACCAAGCCTCCCCGGGGCCCTGACCTGCCCCTCTGCTATCTGGCGTCCTGTAGTGCACTGCTGGTGTTCAAGAGCCTGAGCCATGGCCTTTAACAGGCTGGACATCAGCCCTTGAGACCCTCAGAGGAACTGTTGGACCTCACAGGGTGGACCGACTGAATCCAGTATGGGCGTATTGTCAGCCTCATCCTGGGAGCAGCAACACAATGAGCAGACATCCCTTCCTTGTTGTGCGTCCGGTGCCTGTGAGACGTTGAGGCGTTTGAAAAGCGAGTACAGGAATGTCTCAACACGCCCACTCAACCCAACTTTCACTCAGATGAGTTCCTCAGCGCCGACCTACGATAATAATTAAACAGGAGGCTTCTGGATGAACCGAGAGGAACCAGATGTGTGTCTCGCATCAGGTGCTGCGCTGCACAACAAACCTTCATCTCCATGGAAACGGCACCCCCTCGTTGGGTTTGGTTTAAAGGCTCGGTAAACATCGGCCTCCTCCTGACCGGAGAGCGTCTATCTTTACACCGACCCAACCCACCGGACACGTCTTACATCACTGCATCAACAACATTCAACCATCAAGGTACTGATCATGTGCTGCTGTACTGATCCCTGCCTTGGTGGTACTGGAGATCATCTTAAATCTGATGATGCTTCTGTTACTTAGTCCAGTCCAAGTCCTTCCTCTTGTTTTGTTTTTTTACAGCTTAGGCTTTGTTAGTTTGTTTGCTTTGTTCCATTTTTGTTTTACAGCACTTTGTAACTGTTAAGAAAAGTGCTTTATAAATAGAGTCAGCGTTTATTTCCTGCCCTAAAGCCAGACGTTGACCATAGCATGATTTGTTGGGAGGTTTTACAAAGCCAAAAAGACTTTTAGGAGCAGCAAATTAAAGGAGTTTCCCCCTCGTGCATGACTCAAAAAGCTGTGAGTCACATGAATTTGTAAAAATAATATGAAATAAAATGTGACTGTTCTTCTGTTTGTGCATCCTGGGATCTTTGCTTTGCTTCAGCCCTCGCTCTGGACCGGCCAGCACGCTGCCAGCACATTTTCCGGTGTTTATACTCATGGGAGCATGTGCTGCTATTTTAGTACCTTGTATTGCAGAGAGAGAGAGAGAGAGAGAGAGAGAGAGAGAGAGAGAGAGAGAGAGACCCTTGGATCCAGGCGAAGACATGGGCAGGAATTTCCCGCTGGCATAACCGCTAAGATTTCCTGAACATGTACCTACACTGGAGGGAAGACGCAACAACAACCACACCGGCGAGCTTTTGTTTTTCATGTCTGATTTTACGTTTGGAGCCAACATGTTATTATCTCGCCTGGCAGGAAATGACACACTCCTCATAGATATATGGGTGAGCTGAGGGGAAATGCTGCCCGTGGCGTTGTGACAAAAAAAATCATTTGGATGGATTAGAGGAGAAACAATTACTCACCACACAGTCATAGTTCCTGACTGATCTGTAACCTGTAACAGTACAGTGGACCTCAACCTGGAACAACCTGGAGGTATTGTCTTTGTACACCACAGTATTCCAGGTAAATGTGCAGATATGAATCATCGTCACGAGCCCAAAAACAATCCCAATCTCTTCATCTTCTTCTTCTGGGGGTTTTAACGGGGCTAACCGCACGGAGGACATTGAGAGGACGCAGCAGCTCGGAGAACAAGTGCTGCCTTGTTGTCCGCTCACCACTCGTACCTCGCTGGCGTCCAGTAGCCTAGCGAGAGAGGCAGGATCATATAACACTGCCTTGTTTTTCTCATGGATTTTTGTGGTTTGAACAAAACCCCTTATGGCCACCGGCCCAGGGGTTTCAGTTCAGAAAGGCTTCGGTCCAAAAATGTTTCTCCCTTGTCTTGAGTACTTATCTGGTGATCTGGTAGCGAGGGATTGGGCATGGAGGCACATCAGGTTGACATCTATCATCTATAATTCCTACCTTCCCGCTTAAGAATGAGACACTTCCACTACCACCTTATGGAAGTAGTCATATACCCAAAAAAATGCAATTGCAAAATGGAAAGCAAACTGATTTATAGTGTGAATATGATGCATTGTGAAACAGAGTATGGAAACAACACCGGGGAGTGTGGGAAACCAGAGCGTGGAAGTCTCTGTTTGCGTTCGTGGTCTGCTGATCGCCGCTGACGTGGAAAAAGTGACTCAGGTTCACGACGCTGCCGTCCAAGTTCACAGAGACCGCCGCCGTTACAGTAGATAGTAGATAGAGGACAATCTCTCTCTCCCTCTTCTCTCTCTCTCTCTCTCTCTCTCTCCTCTCTCTACTGCAAAATGATGATCATGCAGGTCTGTTCTTCTCATCCTATCTCTCGGCATCGGTACAGTGGGTCTGTTTTTATATCTTTGTGTTTATTATCTCCATCTCTCTCTCTCTCTCTCTCTCTCTCTCTCTCTCTCTCTCTCTCTCTCACACACACACACACACACACACACACACACACACACACACCAGGGCACCTTCATCTACACTTCCTTCCCCTCCCTGCTGGTTAATGAAGAGGCTCTCAGGAAGGCAGAGCCACTCGGGTGAGCCGGCGCTGCACCTCAGCATCGTAAAGCTGTAATGGCGTGACAGTGGATGTGACAAATGGAAACGCATTTGGAATAAATGTGCTCTGCAAAACCAAATACCATCGATCACACATTATCAGACCGAGCCAGTTAGTCACTGTCAAGTGCAATTACAGCAAGTGAAACAGGATCTCCGACCAGCACAGGAGGCCCATTTTCCATGTGACCTTCTTACGTTTGAAACAACAGCACATGATTGAGGACAAGCAGGTAAGACAGAGGATGTCAACAAAGACATCCTGCTGTCTGGATCGTGTGATCAGCTTGTGATTCATTTGAGTTATTGGGTTGAACATTCAGGGAATCATTGATATTATTAGTAGTAGTAGGTAGTAGGTAGCAGTAGTACAAGTAGTATTTAAACAGGAATAGGAGAAAAAAAGTTAAAACCAAAGGAAAACAGGGGGGAAAATCCTGCCTCAACAAATGTGTTTTCAAAATTGAATTAAAAGATGACTTTGATTAATTGACTTCCTAAATGTCAAACTCCAGCTCTCCTCTGTTGCTACAGACGTGGCACTTTGCTGGGAAAGTGAAAACAAGGACAATAGAAAACCATATGGACCGGAGCGAACTAAATGAATGAGAACTAAACCCACTCAACCGGCGGCGGGGCCATCTGTGTTCACGGCACTAAGACAGTAAAACAGTCGACTGGCCACCCAACGCAGGGGGATAATGATTAAATCACTAAGGCAGCATCAATTGACTGCGTGAGTGTCTTTCATCAAGCATCTGGTCAGGAGTTTTGATGTGCACGACACGACGCCCTCGCTGTACCTTTTTGTGGCACATCACAGGACACATCAGAGAGGGCCTTACAGTAGGCGGAGGAATCCCTCGGAGCCCCGGACACCTCCCTGCTCTTCCCCTCGGAGAGCTTAGCCCCGGCTAAACAGAGCGTGTGCAGAAGGGTACTCAAGCTGCAGTGACGGCACTGATTAGAGATCCACTCCGCTGACCGGCGCTGCTCTTAATCCAGAGGGAGTAACGCCACGGCTATCCTCCCGGGAGGACGGAAGTGGCTGAGGCTACTGAGGAAATGGAAAGTCCCCAGAGAGCGAAGTGTATGGTTTCTTTACATTTGCTCAAAATGAGTATTGAATATGTCTTGTTGCCTATTCCCCAAAGTGTGGTGTAAGTGCTGTGATGTAGGCCTTGGGGTGGACATCCCATGGGAGGTAGACTGAAACCTGATGCTATCCCAGAAAACATCCATCTACGTTTCTGATAACAGAATAAGAACTCCCTTGGTATTTACAGGTTATGGTCTAAACCAGCGGTCGGCAATCAAGTGCCATGGAGGGCCGAGAGTCTGCAGGTTTTGCCTCCAACCAAAGATTACACCAGGTGATTTCACTGATTAACACACCTTCAACCAGTGAAATCATCTGCTGTAGTCTTTGGATGGAGTGAAAACCTGCAGACTCTCGGCCCTCCATGGCACATGATTGCCCACCACTGGTCTAAACACTGTTAGACCAGGGGTGGGCAAGACTGGTGCAAGACTGACATCTACTGGGAAGGACTGGACCAGACCTGAGCTCCATGCACACAGAGAAGTTTCAAAATAAATTTGACATCGTCGGTGCATCTTCAACAGGAAAAAAAACACAAGAGCAGCCATGTGCAATTAAAACATAATTGGATTTATTAACAGAAAAACATTTTTAATCATAATAAATGTACATGTGCCTGTACAAACAAACATGAACCAGAGAAATACATTGGGGTGGTACTGAAAATGTGTTCCTATTAACAATGTGATTCTTAATTGATCTTCATAAGGAAATTCTCTTTTTGCTTGAACCCTCCACAGGGAGGTCAGAGGTCAGGATCAGCTACAGAACAGCACCCCTGGGTGTGGCAAGGGACTCAGGGACACTTCAGCAGGGTATATGCTTGCCAGCATGGGGGCTGGTTGAAGGGCAGCATCCCACTGGCCAGGATGTGACTTTTAAATACCTCCGGAGGTTCAATTCTGAATTTTTAATGCTCATTGATGGAAAGCAGAGAAATGTTATCCGGTGAGACCGAGATGCTTTTGAGAGTTGACTCTTTATTGAAAGAAATGTTCACACAGTTAAGGAGCACAGCTGTCTGAGAGTAATGCACCCAAAGGAGAAGTGTGAAAGCTACAAGCCGCGAAGAGTAGTTGGGTAACAATTACAACCTGTTTCAACCGTCACAGAAACTGAGTAACCGAGTCGCTTTCTGGAGTAACAAGCAGCATGAAAAACAGAATCTATGCTAGTCATCATCATCATCAGCATCATCAAAACCACACAGACGATGTTGTACTGCATCTTCTGGCTTCACAAAGCTGAGATGGATGCAGGAGTCAGAGGAGTAACGATGTTGTGGAAGTATCAAGGCTGCTGAGTTCAAAGTAGTTTAATGAGAAACCAAACGTACATCATGAATGGCACTCATCTGACTCAACTGAATTTAGTTAAGGTTATATTTCAAGGAAAACAACAAGTCAACTGTCCCATTTTGAGACTAAAAATAAGTCCAATTAAAACTGTAAAAATAAAAGATTACAGTATGTTGAATTATTACGCCTCTTTGTCACAATGACGGCGTCGTTCGGGTCCTCTTGCTGTTCCACGTAGCAGAGCAGGTACAGCAACTTCACGGCGGATATGCCCAACCTCACTCCATGTATCCTACTGATTTATAAAGGGGAGGTCCCTGAACAGCTCCTCTATTTACTGGTGTAATTACATGCAATGCATTGTAGAGCTGTCTGATGGTTGACAACACATCTGGGATCAATAAGTAAACCTTTAATAACCAGAGAATCACATTAGAAGCAGAAAAAAAACCACCCCATTGTCTGATTGGCGTCACGCAATGGGGACGTTTACAGTACAACCCAACAACATCCACCAGACCTTTATTTTGGAGTAATACTTGTAGAGTATATTTATTTTCATCCGACGGTGCTGCTCAACCTCAGTGTCTCGGTGGGGTTGTTGGTGTTGAGCGTGAAGAAGGGTTCCTGCCCCAAACAACATCAATCATCACACCTGTGCCAAGCATGCACACCTTACACAGACTGAGGAGACAAAAGGGGGCGGGGCCAGTCCCTTCCTGTGCACGCTGGTCTTTAATATACACTGAAGGTGCAGAATCATAATGGAGGATTAAACTAAAGACGGACTAGAAATAAATGAGAAGATATCTGAAATACATGTGAGATAAAATATAGGTGTACATCAAATGGACAGTAAAATAATGAAGCCCAAACACAAGCTATGGATAATATTTCATGGATAAACGTACAATAACACACATTTTTTTAAAAAAGAAAAAGATGCATAGCATGACCGAAACTGCAAAATCCAGCTTTACTGCACTTCATACCAAAACCTCACCCCGGTGATTCGTTTCCAGAAGGGAGAACAGGTGTTGGGAGTGTTTGCGTCTCCTGGTGGCGCCGGCGACAGCGGGTTAGCGAGAGTCCAAAGTGCTCCCAGTGAAGTGGAAGGAAGGAAGGAGGGAGGGAGGGAAGGAGGAGAAGAAAAGAAGCAAGGGGTTTCTGGGGGCCCAGTGGGGGAGGGTGGGGGGGGGGGGTTCAGGGCTCCCTGCTGTAAACACTGCTGCTGCTCGGGACCAAGGCTCCTCCCACTCCGCTGGCTCCACGGCGCTCGTCTCAAGGGGAGTAGGGGCCATCTCCGTTTGCCCCCACCGCCCCCTCTAGGTGTCCTCCTCCTCCTCGCGGTTGCCCACCACCCTCTTCCTCAGGGCTTCGTCCGGGAAACCCTGACCCTTGGGTTCTGGGCGGCCCTCGGGGGACCCTCTCCGCCTCCTCCTCCAGACCTCGTCCTGTTCCGCGTCCTCCTCCTCCTCCTCTTCGTCGTCGTCCTCCTCGCCGTCGGCCTCCTGCTCCTCCTCCTGTTGCTGGATCAGCCTGGCCTGCTCCATTGACTGTTTCTCTGCAGCGCAAACATGTAAGAGACAGTGACCCTTCAAACAAGCTGCACTTCAAAAAACAGAATCAGAATCCTGTTTATATATAGACAAACTAAATGAGGACCGCGGGCTGATGTAACAGGATTAGTCTGTCTGTACTCTGGGGTTTTTTCTCCACACATTAAATGAATCAGGGCACTTTAGTTCACTCACTCTGGTAGTAGTCTGAGGAAGAAAACCGACGTGACGGGAAGACAAAATCGGCGATGAACACCAGTATCTAGAAAGACAACAACAAATAACGTTTTTAAAAATCAGCGTCGTTCAACGTTTGTTCACCGTTTTATTGACAGGTACATGTTCAGCGCTGCGAGATAACTCACCAGTCCCAACGCGAGGCCGGAGACGAGGGTGGCCAAGCCGAAGATAACGTACGATCCCCAGACAGGGATGCCCAGGTGCTCTGTCAGGTAGTTATGGCAACGCTGAAAAACAGATAGACATTTTATTCCAGGTAGCAAAACAGTGGTCGGCCATTTCCACACTACCGTGGTGTCAAATTCCATGACAACATGCACCCTACACAGTGTCACTTTCCTGGACATCAGGTGTCTCCAATTGTAGCAATACACATCTGCACGTTCTGTACATGTTATCTACATCTGCAACTTGAATGTATTTGATATAATGTGTAGTTTTCTTTACAACACGTGTCAAAACACCGAGACACTCTGTTCCAAAGCCTTCGGCAGACCTGTTAATGTGATTACCAGTAGATTTCTGTACATCCTGTGTATATATATGATCAATGTGATTTATTATAAAATGCCAGAATTGTTATTTCCTTTCATCAAAAGATATATATATCGAGGGTTTGGAGCCAGACGTAAGAAACTGGCATTTTCAGATTTCTACCTCAAGTAAAAGCACTTGAGGAGATATTTTAGAGTGTCTGTTTCTTTTCGTGGAGGAGACGAGCTACTTCTGCATGAACCCACAGGTCCATTTCCCCGTGACGCAATACTTGCAGTGTGCTTACTGTGTGTTTAGTCTACTGTCCTACTGTATATGTGAGGTCATGCTATGTTTGTTCAGCAACTTAGTGTGTAAATACTGTATCATGTAACTGTCTGGTAATGTGTTGGCTCAATGAACCAGGTCAGATTTCTTGTGTACCTACTGCACATCTGATTTTTTATATGTAGTTTTACACTCACACATGCCACTTTCTATGGACTGTAGCCAATGAAATAAATATCTCCCCATAAATGATAGTTCTCCCGTTGCCAGTCACTGCTTCCAAGAATGAAATCCTCACTTACCCGGATAAACATGGAGAGCTTGAACAAAGCAGACATCGAATTCATTCTGCCAAAAGAAGAGGAAATGCCAACATGTAATTAAATACGGTTTTGTCAAGTTGTAACATAACCACGCAGCCTCTGTGTGAACAATAGCGAGAGGAGGAAGGGCCGATTATACTGATACTGATGAGTGGGTGTCTCATTTCAAAACCAACGGAAACATAGTAAGAAAAGAGTCTAATTTTTCTGTTATTCTGAAACGAAGAGGTACAACAGTGATACAGGATCACTGGGCTGATAACAAAATTAGAGGTCAAAGCTTAAAGAGTTTCATATCAGTGTCATCACACTGCATGCAACCGCTGTAAACTCACAGAATGGAAGACGGCCCAAACCAAGAGGAAATTGGCTCTATCGCTTGCCACTTCTGCTCATCAATGAAACTGAGGAAGTCATCTTTGGTACGAGCTCCTTGGTACTTCCGGAACACACCGTCCTTGCAACTAAAACACACACACACACACACACACACACACACAGCAAACAAATAAAGCAAAACTCTGAAGTGTATCGATGCTGACAAAGTTGCTGTTTGTCCCTGAATTGATGTTGGTGTATAACAAAAACGTGCAAATGTCAACATATCATCTTTTCAAAATGTTACTTTGACATCATGCTACAACTCACAAAAGAATAGGACACACAGTTTTAAACCAAGTAAATAAACTATTTTCTGTTCAACACTGTTCATGTCTGTGATTAAAACAGGCAGTTATGCTAAGTTAGATCACTCACAAGAAAAAGGAAACCACAAAATACCAGAGAACTTACTGGTAAATGGTAGGAAGTGAGGTGATGATGAATCGACCACTCAAACCTGACAGGGGAAGGAAGATTGTACTGTTAGTGTGCAGGAAGGAACAGTTTAGCTCTTAACTAAACTGAGGGGAAACTCAGATCAACATTTGACACACAGGAGCCAAAGTCTAGCTGCCCCCGTATGAAAGGTCATTCAGGCCTACCAGGTTGTTCTGTAACGTCCACCTTGGCTATGTTGACCCCCATGTCCTCCCCCCAGTCCGCAAACTCAGTCCACACAGGCTGGAGCTGCTGGCACGCCGGACACCAGGGTGCAAAGCTGAGGACATTCAGGAGAACCAAGCACAATATTTATTATTTCACGAGGAAAACCCAATGAAAAAAATCCACGATCATGTACGTCAACCTTGAGAGAATCACCGACAATGGATTGAGATTTATTGATCATTGATTATTAACTTAACACCCGCTAGCATAATACCAGTTGGTCACCGAGAGAAGTTAGCAGTTAGCATAGCTATTCATGGCCATTTAACAACCGGTCAGCACAACGTGGAGCCCAACAAGATAATAATCAGATAAGATATGACATTCAGACTTTAAATCTTATGAGGAGTGGAGGAAGCATGTCAAAATTATGCGCGCTAACTAAACAGACGAGCTAGCTAGCTGCTTAGCTTAGCATTTAGCATTTAGCACTTAGCATGGCACTGACAATTCAATCATCCATTCTCCTGTCAAGATGTCCTCCCAGTTCCCGTCGGTGATTTCTGTGGGGCTGTCCTTCTTAGCCGCGGCTGCCTGCGACGTCAAACATATTGCCAGAACAAAATAGCATATCCATGTGTTATGTTTTGTCTGCCATGGCAAGGAAAACATTGTTTCGTAAATCCTCCTAGCCAGAGAGCTAGTCGCCATGTTTAGCTCCATTTGTGACAGCCCGGTCACTTCCGGTATGCGCCCGAACATCAGAGTCAGATGGTCAAGGCATGCCGACACTTAGCAGACTCAAAGAGGGCAAATGTATTGTCAGTTCAAAGTAATTATATATAAGGAGATGTCTTGTATTGTTTAGTTCACTGGTCTTGATGCTGTTATCAAGCAAGCAACGTTCAAACTATCAATGTTAAGGGTTTGAATTATGATTAACTAAATGAACATGGTTTTCTTCCTGTCTTTCCTTTTATCACATAAATATATTGTTACATTGTTAAAACTAAAAGCAGCAAATCACCTTCCAAGCCCATTAAAAAGGAAAAGAATATAATGATCTTTCTGTTGTCTGTGTATAATAGTCTATTACCAGTAGGGGGCGCTGTTATCCCTGAAATGGCTCAAGTAAGTTTGAGAGAGAAATCCGTGTATTTGTGTATTCTCACGTCTGTGTGTGTGTGCGCATATTGTGTGTATGTATATGTACGTGTGTATGTGTGTGCTCTTGAGTGTATGTTTGCGTGTGTGTTCGTGTGTATGCATATACTCTTCTGTGTGTGTGTGTGTGTGTGTGTGTGTGTGTGTGTGTGTGATGAGCCAACCTGCCTGTCTTTCTGTCTTTGAGGATTTAATTGTAAGTGAACCCACAGAATGGGAACAGTTATTATGGCAGAGGAACCTGCAGGCAGATTGCGGTGGCAGCCAGTTATCGGTGCACCTCACACTCTAAAAATACCCTGCAGATGACATTCTTTTGTGTCCCTGTGATCGCCCCCTTTCTCCAGCCATCAGCTCTGCTCCACTTACAGCACAAAGTGAATCTCCTCCCAGGGCAACGGTCTGCAATTCTCCTTCACCTTAATGGGACAATTAGAAAATAAGTCACAGAATGGGGAGTTTTGGTATTGTTTCGTGGTTGTTCTCTCAAACTCCACCACGGGCTGTTTTTTCAAGTCTCAAGTCCAAGTCAAGTCTCAAGTCATTTGTCTCAAGTGTCCAGCTCTGGTTCAGTCACTACATGGCGGTTGCTGGTTGCAACCCAATTTGTGAAACAGGGTTTACCCACCTTTTCATGCTCATATAATTCTGAAATCATCTAACTATCACTATTCAGTGCATTGAATAGTGATGATAGTCTCTACACAGAGGCTTACTAGGTATACTATGTGTTATTCTCTAAACTAAAATACATATCACCTTTGTGATGTTTGTCCTACAATTACTTTTCATGTTGATTGTTGCTAACAAGATGGTAATCGTTTGGGACCGAGGACAACAGACAAGAGTGAGCTGGCAGTTTGACGTGTATAACAACTTTATTTTTGGCATTTCTTGCAAATTCATATTTTCATAGGGATTTTTGGATTACACACCAAATGCATTACAGCCTACAAAATGACATCACACTCATCTCTCTATTATCTGCTATTTTCACATGTAATCACATCACTCAGCAGTCAAGAAGTTCGGTTGATTTTGTTGATTTCTAATCAAATCCATTAGCGCCACCTTGTGTCAAAAGACGTTGCTCCTTACTGCAGACGGACAATCGGCTAACTTGGTTAGAAACAAGATTTTCCCAATATTACTCAGAGAGCACAAAACCTCTGATTGCTGGTCACGTTTACATTGCTATAGTTACAGTTCTGCTACAGTGTAGCCATGGATGCTAGCTACAGACGTTTCTATGGTTACAGTTCTGCTACAGTGTAGCCATGGATGCTAGCTACAGACGTTTCTATGGTTACAGTTCTGCTACAGTGTAGCCATGGATGCTAGCTACAGACGTTGCTATGGTTACAGTTCTGCTACAGTGTAGCCATGGATGCTAGCTACAGACGTTTCTATGGTTACAGTTCTGCTACAGTGTAGCCATGGATGCTAGCTACAGACGTTTCTATGGTTACAGTTCTGCTACAGTGTAGCCATGGATGCTAGCTACAGACGTTGCTATGGTTACAGTTCTGCTACAGTGTAGCCATGGATGCTAGCTACAGACGTTTCTATGGTTACAGTTCTGCTACAGTGTAGCCATGGATGCTAGCTACAGACGTTGCTATGGTTACAGTTCTGCTACAGTGTAGCCATGGATGCTAGCTACAGACGTTTCTATGGTTACAGTTCTGCTACAGTGTAGCCATGGATGCTAGCTACAGACGTTTCTATGGTTACAGTTCTGCTACAGTGTAGCCATAGATGCTAGCTACAGACGTTTCTATGGTTACAGTTCTGCTACAGTGTAGCCATAGATGCTAGCTACAGACATTCTATGGTTACAGTTCTGCTACAGTGTAGCCATAGATGCTAGCTACAGACGTTTCTATGGTTACAGTGCTGTTAAAATAAGCCCCTTTATATGGAGTCAGTTAACTCTCAATAGTCACAAATGAATACAACACGATTCACAAATATATTTTGCTATTTATATATAAATGTCTCTGTTCACAAATATATTTTTCAATGCACACACAAATGTGTATCGTTTCATATAAATGTAAAACAAATATATATATAAATGACAGAAGGTTCACAAATAAAATAGTGTTCACAAATGTCTGTTTCCGATGCACACACAAATACGTCTCGTTTTATTTAAATGTAAAACAAATCCACAAATATACTCAGTTAAAAACAGCTGCAGTGTTCATCTAAAACATATTTCAATGTTGTTACATTTATATACAGATTGTTGAATCTGCGTTTAGAAACCTCCACACGAGTTGTGAACCTCGTTACATTCTTACTAATTATAAATATCATACGTTCAATATTGAAATTCAACATTCATTATTTTCCAGTTTGTTTACCTGATTTGAGACTGCAGGCCCAGCTTTTTATTTACCACTGTATCTCTGGTTGGATGCACTGGCGATCAGAGGGCAGCGGCGTCTTTGTGAGCCACTGTATTGCCAGCCGGGTCTTGGAGACTGTTACTATCCACGTGATGGCTGATGGGAGTCCAGTAATTTCAAGGTTTTCGAGAGTGATGAGTGAGAAGTGACACAGCGTGGGAGTGCGGAGGCAGAATATGTGCTCCAAGCTCTGCCGAGCCTCTCAAACACAACATGTTTTCAAGCAGTTTCTTTGAGTGTTTAATTTCTTTCTGTCCTCAGCTCTCTCTTTTACCCACTCACATTCTGTCTCGCTCAATGACACGCCCACACACACACATTATTTATTTCTTCCCTTTCACCTATAAACCTATAAACTAAAGATGATTGAAAACCTGAGAAATGCACCTTTCTCTTTCTCTCTCATATATACACACACTATTTTTTTCTATTTTCTTCACCATAACCAAGTAATGATATGGTTAGAAACATCATTTTTCAACACAGAACAACAACGGTGCACTAGTGGGCTATCCGTCACTGTTCCAGTTAGAGCTGCAGGCTCTTCACCCTGTCAATCATTGTGGTGGGTTGCAGTTTTAACCCCATGTCAACTATTCTCTCAGTATAAATGAGCAGCACATCGGCTGTACTCCATGGTGGTGATGCACTTTCATAACGGCCTGTACAGGTCAGATTGAGTGAACTCATCAGCTGCAATGAAAGTAGTAACATGCACATCTCATCTGAAGTGATTTGAGTGGAATCCAATGTGTCCAATCCAATTATGTTATGTTATGTTATGTTATGTTATGTTATGTTATGTTATGTTATGTTATGTTATGTTATGTTATGTTATGTTTGTTTGTTTTTTACAATTTCTAAATTGTTTTTCCATGAAAAAAATTCACAGGTATGTTTTTCTTAGACTCAACGTAATGAAGAATCCGATATATGATAAATGGAGCTGAATCAGGAGAATCGGGAGGGAGGAGCCTGGTGAAGGAGAGGAAGTGCCTCCCCGTGGACCAGCAGGGAAGACCAACCATACCTGAGAGCCGGAGTGCTTACCACAGCAATTCCGGCTGAACAGCAGCTGCTGCAGGAAACCCGTCAACATCTGCAGCTGCCGGAACTCCTAATTACCTGTGAGATTTGAGATGTTGCCCCATGTCCTCTCATACATCTCACTCTGCTCATGACGAGGAGATCCTGACGCCCAAATCCTCCAGAGGCGTCTGCTGCCAACTGCTCACGGGCTGCAAACATCACACAGCGAGGTAACAATCCAGTTATTATAACATAACCCGTAATAATAACATCTTCATTGAGGATAACTATTTTAGATATTACAACATGTCCTGTAACAGGGGAACCTGGGCTCTGCTCTTCTACAAATCTTTAAATTCAAGGCTTTAAAAGGGTTTGAATTCAGATAAATACAGCTTTGAGTCTAAAATACATTTCAGAGGGCTTGAAAATTTTGTTAGCTTGGTGCAAAAAAGCCGTCCTTGCAGGCCTATGCTGTGATTGGTCTACTCTTGTTTTCATATTTGAAGTTTATTTCTGCAGTGAAATACGTCTCATTTGTTCCAAATGGCATTTAAAGAGGTCTCAAAACTCGTCATTTTTAACTTCCTGAAATCTGCTGACACTGGATCAGTCCTTCACCCACACGTCTACGCACAATGCCATTAGCGAGCCCCGTGACGTGTGTGGGAAGGAAGCTGGGGATGTAAAGGAGGAGATCTCAGCAGAAATCATCGGTGTTTTATTGCTTTTTGCCTAATCTTCTCTCGCTCTGTGTTATAATGTCATGTTTTTCCCTCAGTGCAAAACCCCCAAAATGTTCTGTTTTAATAGCCTCGGTGCTGGGATAGCACCTCCCTCGCTGTCTCATAAACCGTTCATCACCCCGCATCCCCACAACACATCAGGGACCCTACAGCATAATGTCTCTTCTCATTTGTGGAGTCGGTGGGAAAACGTGGTGAGCCGCTATCTGCTGTCTTCAGCCTGCCGGTCCCAGAGGTGTCAGGGTGTCGGGGTGTCAGGGTGTCGGGCTATCGAACCCTCCGGCCATTGATTAATGAATCTCTCTCCTCCTACAGTCCACGGTCCTCTGAGGTGCCACCGGGCTGTCATTTGTTTTCAGTCTCTGTCACCTGAGGGCACGGTGTCGGAGTCCACCGTCCATTCGGATGTGTTGCAGCCCGGATGATAAGTGGTCTGTTGTGCTATGGGATGCATGAGTGATACCGGTGCGCTCCATCACGGCTCCTCAGACAGCATGAGGTATTCCCCAACCCACGTCCCTAAAAACAATCTGTGTTCAAAAGCAGCAAAAACGCCGAATTCATCAACGTCAACATAGTTAATCATTTAAAATCCACCCGTCTGGTGTCCGGGTGAAACTGCTGGTGACCTACTGGTGACCACCGGACTTCACCGAGTGTCCTGTAAGCTTCATGGCAGCAGAACACCGGGGTCCTAAATGTGATGAACGACTGGAAATCTGGGAGGTAAAGAACCATACGAAATGGTGAGTTATCCATTTCACTGCGTAGCATCTTGCACCATAAATTCATATGATGCTGCCAGCCACCCAGGAAGACGGGAGGATGCAGGAATCCATCCGTCCCCGCCCCTCCAACAGGGAAAAGTTGTTTTACCGACTCGCAAACACAATTAGCTGAGCGAAATTAGCTGTGTGAGGCTTCAGGTCAACGCTACAGCTGAACCCAGGTCAGCGTTAAATTTCCATAACAGGTTTCGTTTAATCTCCAGTTGGTCCTCGTGTCTCATGGCGTGAAATGCACGCGACATACAAAGGTTGGCCTATGACCTGCATGCCTTCCTTCGTGTGTGTGTGTGTTTTTGTACATGATCATTCCCTTCATGTGTGTGTGGGTGTGTGCATGTCTGCGTCCATCCCTTTGACGGTCCGGTGAGGCTCTGCAAAAATCAGAGATTCTCCCGGCTCGTCACTGCAGTGCTCCGAGGTTTTGGAGCACTGCGAAGCCGCGGTGTCGCAGTGGTGGAAGGCGAGGGAGAAGGGGGGGGGGGGGTGGGGGGGGGTGGATCCGCAGGAGTGACGCAGACCGCGGTTAAATCTGGATCAGTCGGACAGTGGGTCACTGGGCCGGGGAGCACCGCTGATTCTGCTGAGCTCAGCTTCGAGACTTAACACGAGGCCGGGACCGCGAGGCCTTGACTCATCACGGTTAGACTGTCATAATCTTAATTGACACGTCAAGACTTCCCCACTGTGAAGGACTTTAATTATGGCCTGGATAATAATTTAACTTTAATGTGTCATCGCCACAAGATGAACTCATCATATCCAGACCGGCTTCTTATATTGTGTTTGACTGCAAGAGCCTGTATCAGAGTTGTGTCGACATTGGTGATCCTTCGGTCAACGGTTGCACGCAGCTATTGATGACACATAAACTCCGTTATTTCCCAGTTGTTTGTTTAAATCGAATCTCCTCACGTCTCTGAATCATTGGTAATAACATGTCTTTACAGAGCGCAGAGCTCCTGCAATGCTGATCATTTTTGCAGAGACGTCTAACGGGAAGAAACGAGGTCAGTGGTGTTCAAACAGAACGGCTTCAGCTGTTGTTCTGTTTGTTTTAGTGCACAGCGTGTAGACTGTTCTCTGCATCGACACAACATGAAAAAAGAAGTGCATTTTGTTTGCATGTTCTATGTTTGGTTTTTTTTGCAAAGCAGCAGGGGGGGGAAATAACCACAGGGGCTTTTGCGATGCTGTAGATTAGTTCAGCGGCATTCTTGGTTAATAGCCTGCAGCCTGGGATGCCTCTCTATGAAACGCACTCTGGAAATGTGTCAGGCCGCAGTGGGGGAAGGCAAACTCTAATTGGATTTACACGTGTGGAAGAAGGCCTGGATTCATTTGGAACAAAAGGCTTTATTCTCCTCATCCTGCACGGTCCAGCCTATTGTTCAACTTCGTCAATTCCCCAAGTTCCTCCTCCCTCCAGCCGAGCCAAAAGCAAACACAGGCTCGCCCATAATGACAAACAGGCTGGGAAGTGGACAGCATCGTTTTCCCTCACGCCAAACAAAAATATTTATCCACTTATAGACTTTATCCTCAGAAATTTGGCGGGGATAATTCATCAGGGATCGTTTACCCTCCCGACTCCCCTCCCCGTTTAATGCGGTAACAGTCGGCGCTCTGAGGACGCCATCAACGCTCACACATCCTCGCATCAGCGTTGGCACACCTCGACGCGGGATGACAGATCAATTGCCAGTTGTGAAGGTGAACGCGAAGAGGTGTCAAGTGTTTCGTTGCTGCTAATGGCATGTTTAAGGACGCGACCGACGAGACAGACAGGCTTTTCATTTGAGGCACAATGGAGCCGACGTGGTTTTTCTCTTAATACGAGGACTAAACAAGGACTTTTATCTTGAAGGCGTGTTCACAGTCAGGCTGCTTTGTGTTGTGCTCCTTTGTGCCTATGAGACATTTTAAGGCCACTGTTCATGTTTTCCTCTGGTCTGCAGCCTATTGATTTATCTGTCCTGTCCCCTATACTCTGTCAGGCCAGCTGATTTGATTGGTTAGACATTGATATTTGGGTGTGTCTGCACAGGCCCTGCTTTCCTGGTGCCAAATTGAATTTGTGGATGATATCTCCCAGGTCCCCGTGGTGACTCAGACTTTAAACTTCATTTCCAGCAATATTGCCCAGAGAGCACTGTGCCCCACCACCACAATGTTGTACCCTACTGTAATGTGTGTATTCCTGGTAGTCCTATACTGCTGAAGTAGAAGTCCCACTCCTATTCATCCACACACAGAAATTTCATCCTTATAACTCGGATTTCCTTGTTTCTAAGAATGTCCAATGCCCATTTATGTACAACCAGTCATGACTCAGTGGTAGATGATGCTCAATCCTTTACTGGTGTCTGGGTTGTCGGAAGCAGTGGGAGGAGAGGAAACAGCCTGAATAGCAAGAGGTGGGTAGCACAAAATAGACACACACACACACACACACACACACACTGACACACGCTCAGAAACACATTCATCAAACCCCGTAGAAATATGACATTTATGTAATGAGCTGGCTGAGTAAACGTCCCTGTACTAAAATAGGACGCTCTTTGGGAGCGTTTTCCTTTGACGTGGCGTAAAATGGGTCTGCTCTTCCTCTCCATGTGTTAATGTGACCACAGACGAGATAGTCTTATAGTCTTGCTCTCAAAACGCCAACGTACGTCTACGCACTGGGCCAAGAGACGGCGTAGTGGCTGGAGTGGTTGGGAAGGTCAGAGGTCCAATTCAGCCAGAACTCTGCTGTATCTCATCCTTCCTTCTGTCTCAATAAGGACAAAAATATGGTTGAGTGTGTTAGGGAAAATGAATAAATAAATAAAAACAACATGCTGACTGGTGCTTGTAGAAACTCTGGGAGCAACTCAGACGTACATAGCAAGCCATACTCACCTGTCATGTAATATAGACGACAGAGGAGAGGAGCAAGTGAAATATGAATGAGAGATAGCAGATAGCCATTAGAGGCATGTGGGGGGAAAGTAGTCCTGTTGTGCTTTCCTGTTTTTCAGCGTCTTCCCATAGTAAGTTGATTCTAATATTAGTTCAGGAGGGATACCTGTGATAAAACTTTAAAATGCCTTTGAATTCTGGTCCCCTTAAAAGGAAAGTTTTGCAACAAACTCAGCAGCTCTGGCCCAGTTCAGTCTTTCTATTCTGGGGTACTTTGCCTCGCAGAAAGGATGGGAATAGTACCTTCTGTTTAAAGTGTAGTGGGTCAGTGTAGTGGGACTATGTAGCCGTACTTAAAGTGTGTACACTCATAGTACTAGAGTGAGTTTTGAATGGAAACACCGACCGAATGCAGGTCAGAGGAGGATGGACAGATGTAAGTACAGAAAGGCCACAAATGCTCCAGTAACATCCATTTACAACATAGATAGATAGATAGATAGATATAGATAGATAGATAGATAGATAGATAGATAGATAGATACGATAGATAGATAGATATAGATAGATAGAGAAGAGAGAGAGAGATAGAGAGAAGAGAGAGAGAGAGATAGAGAAGAGGAGAGAGAAGAATAGAGAGAGAGAGAGAGATAGATAGATAGATAGATAATAGATAGATAGATAGATAGATAGATAGATAGATAGATAGATAGATAGATAGATAGATAGATAGATAGATATTCAGTTGCAGCCTCTCTCCATTTATCCAGCAAGGCCAACGACTGTTACCTTTCTAAGCGCTGGTAGCCAGCGGGGCTGTTACTGCTCTCCAGGGAGCTGCTGTCGAGCTCGCAGCCATCAATAAGCCAACCAGTGGATCAATGGTCGCCAAGCCAACCTCTCCATCCATGCGAGGGGTCAACAACCTCGCCCTCTCCACGGCGCAGATCAGAGATTTACACGGTGATTTGGGGCGGCAAGCCATCAAATATAAGGAAGGAAGGAACTGAACGAAAAAGCAATGAACGAACAGACAAAGAAATATACAGTATAAGGGCTGCCTGAGGATACAGTCGAGACAAATGAATTGATGATAGTGGATAACACAGCACAGTTTGGTTCCTATATTCCAGTGTATGCTCAATTACTTCCACAGTAAAACGAGAGAGAAACTGCCTCCGTCTCTGTGGGATCTGAATATAACATGTTTTTATGAGTTGTAATCCCAAGGTTTCACCGTGTGGCGAGAGAGGGGGCGTTATATTTCACCCACTGCCGTTGCGGGTTCTTCATATTTGATAACGGTGTTTAATGGGTTTAAACCCCTGGGCTTCAGGCTGTGGCAGGACGACCATTTCTCTCTTCACAGCTCCGGATGGAGGTCCACTGATGGATGCTGCCATCAAACTTTCATTGGTTCAGAATTTATTCCCCCCCCCCCACCTCCTCCATATTTTTTTGTGAATGCAGCAAATTTAGTTGCTCTACTTTTGTGGGCGTCTATCTCCTCCTGAGTAATACAGACTGGTATTGGCAGTAACATCACACTCATTGAATTGTTGTATTCCATTTATTTTCCACCTATCTCCATCTATTCTATCTCTACCTCCTCTGGTCCAAACAAAGGAGTCCCCGGGCCAACAATAGCACGGGTAGTAACAAGAGCCTATTCAGTTACCTAGCCTGGTGCTGGGTGGGGGTTGGGATGGCGACTGAACGTATAGGATGAGCACACGCAACAATGGTGTCGAAAAAAAGGAAAGGAAACACTCTGGAGCCTCGTTACTCAACTGGATCACCCATAAAGACAGATTGATTTCTGCACGGCTCGGCTAATTGCGAGCTAAAAGTCAAATATTTCATATACGTTAGCCCGCAGCAGTTCAGCGGCACGTGCACACGCTGGATTGATTGCACGTTTAATGATAAAACGTCAATATTCTACTTTCTGTGCCCAATTCCTCAGGTTGCATTGGGTTAGGAGAACACTGACAGGTCCCCCGTGCAACAGGAGAGCCGGGTTTAGTAGCAGCTCCCCGACCCACTTACGATAAAAAATCATTAGGCTATTAATTGCGGCGCAGTTTCCCCCGTAGAGGTGGTGGAAAGTGACGGTGCACGTGCAACCCCCCCCCCCGGCGCCGCTCACATGCCTCTTCAGCCAGCCCACACATGAAAATCACAATTAAACCCTTTGCTCTATGTGTTCGCCCTCCATGAGCAATGCAGCGGTTGCATTGTCTACTTTGTGCCGGAAAACTTCACAGCGGCTTTGTGAAGGGCTGAGAGGGAGAAGCAAGCATTCAGTCAGAGTTCAGTCGCGCTTTCAATGGCTGCTCCGCTTTTTTGCCTTTATGTTCGCTGACAACACTGAGAGGCAACGAGACAACCCAACTCAACGCGTTATTATGGCATTCCTCCTGCGTCCTGGTCCTTACGATATTCAAACATAGCATGCAAAGACAACGAAACAATGTCGCATCTACTGGGTTATTACATCTCATCAATAAAATGGTTCTCTGCAGCACAATCAGTAACGCTGCATGTCCTGATAATTGCTAATTTGTTGGGAACAAATATTATGGCGTTTTCCTCCCCGTGCATCGTGCAGCGTTGCAGGGTGATGGATCGAACGTGTTTCCAGACCTTCAGCGTGGTGAAAAGAACAGAGAAGCACCCTCGTGAAGGGAAGGTCATCTGTCCAACGACTGAATGTGAAAGAGAAATGAGGAGCGTTGCCGTCGAGGTCAGCCGGCTTCTCCTTCACCCGGCGTTCAATGCTGGTTGCAGGTGTTTGCTAGGACTTCTTTCCTTATGCACATCACACGCAGTAAAATGTCACTACCTTACTTACTACTTTTTCATTTCATTTCGCACTTCACATCCACCTCTTGGCAGCTTTCAAAATCATGCACTGTGTGGAGAAAGGCTCCGACTTGAAGGGGAAATTACACTTTAGTCAGGAAAAACATCTTGTATATTCTGTCATCACTTCAGGAGCGGGCTGACAGTCAAGAAAGGATAAGCACTACAAGATAGATGCTCAATATTTGCCTTAAGGCCTAATTTACAAATATCGCATCATGAAAATGCATTTATTTTGAAGGGCACAGATGGTACTGAATTCATCAACATAAGTTCATCAGGGTTGCAGGAGATGCTACGGGGCATCGAGAGGAGGAGGCGTCAGTGGGCGTTCATCACCCAAGGTGCCCGTTCTGCCACGGCGAGCCGTAATAGCAGATGGTGATGATGTGGAAGATGTCGTATAAGGAAGGGTTACCCGAGGCTACCGCACCGGCGAGCCCTAGGCAGCCTTCACATGGTCGGTTAAAAAGTTCATGAAGGTCAGGTTAAGGTCGGGCCCTAAAGTTTGTCAACTGTAACCAGATAGGTAGATAGATAGATAGATAGATAGATAGATAGATAGATAGATAGATAGATAGATAGATAGATAGATAGATAGATAGATAGATAGATAGATAATGGATAGATAGATAGATGACAGATAGATAGATAATAGATAGATAGATAGATAGATAGATAGATAGATAGATAGATAGATAATAGATAGATAGATAGATAGATGACAGATAGATAGATAATAGATAGATAGATAGATAGAGAGAGAGACAGATAGATAGATAGATAGATAGATAGATAGATAGATAGATAGATAGAGAGATAGATAATAGATAGATAGAGAGAGAGAGACAGATAGATGGATGACATAGATAGATAATAGATAGATAGATAGATAGATAGATAGATAGACAGATAGATAGATAGATAGATAGATAGATAGATAGATAGATAGATAGATAGATAGATAGATAGATAGATAGATAGATAGATAGATCGATAGATAGATAGACAGATAGATAGATAGATAATAGATAGATAGATAGATAGATAGATATTCTGTTCATGTCTTGGACAATAAACTTATTTTGATTCTATTTCTATAGAAATTCTATAAAAAAAGTGACCTCAAGTAAACACATTTGCCTCCCTGTGTAATTTTGGACTGGATATAGCCTTCCACTCTCCCCAATTACAGTAACTTCATCCTTTAAGGAGCGATGAAACAGCAACTTTCCTCAAGCATGAGCTCTGCAACAACAACATTAGGCGCTTCTATTCATAGCTTGACGATCCCGCCGCTGCGTCCCATGGAGAGTCCAGCCGGAGCTGTGCACCACAACGCTGCTGCAGCCTGTGTGCCTCTTTATAACGAAGGCTTGATGCTGCCGGGACCGGAGACAGACTGGGAGGAGAGATTGTGGTAAGGAAGAAGTAATAGACTCAAAACACAAAGGAGTCGTTCTACCTTAGCGATGGAAGGGCGAGTTGTGAGGTCCAAGCAGTTGAGCTGTGATGTGAATTCTGCTTTAGCTAACACTTGGGGCCCTTAAGTGTATTGGCTCTAGCTGTAGGGCCCTATTGCAGGAGTTGTGATGAATCGTTGCAATGATGGGAACAGGTGTTGCAAATTGAACAGTGTCAACCGATGAGCCAATCAGCAAGCTGCTCTTTCAGTTGATCTCCAGCGTGATAGCAACCCAGGTCACCAAAATGGCACTTAATAATAGCAGCAGGATGAAAAATGAAAAGGAGAAGAAACTGGTGGAGGTTTTCCTCCAGAGCTGCCTGGTGTGTCTGTTCTGGCGAGGAGGACGAGCGTTGGCAGTGAAACGGAAAAAGAAAAAGATGAAATAGAGATTTAGCAGGATTGGCCACACGTCTGCTCTGAGGCAGGAAGCAGGAAGACGCAGAGTGCCCCCACACTGAGGAGCTTACAGAGAGAACAAAGTCATCATACCGGGGGCGGCAGCAGCCATACACCCAGAAATATCTGATCCTGTTATAACCGTTTGGTTTGAATCAGCATTATGTCAGGTAAAGTCTCTGAAAATACTCCATTTGGAACAAAGAAACATTTTCCGTTTGCTTCAGGTTTTAATCCAAAGCATCTGACAGTACCATACGTTCATCCATTCTTAGAGATGTGTGGCCCCAGAGGAGTTAAACCCCCAACCTTGGCAACATCATGCTGCCATTATCATCTGATTGAGCAAGAGCACAATTTGAGCTTTTCATGGCTAAAATGTGTACCAATGATGCAAAAATAAGCATGTAAGTGTGTATTTTTATGTCCACAACAATGGAAATAAATCTCTTGTTCAGCTGCGATATCTAGTAGTTTATTATACTGTCTGCTCCTGTTTAAGAACCGTACAGCTCAAATGGTGAAATCCTGTCATGTGTCTACTGTGAAAACATTGTCATCACACTGGGTTTGTTGCCAAGCGTCCATCCAACAATCTGTTCTATCAGTTCGATCATTACTCTTGTTATTTGCTTTGAATCAACATTATTACTAGTCTCACATTTCTGTTGTGATGTGTTTAGTAGCTTCACTGACAGTTAGCATAGGACACATCAAATGGAAGACCAATTATCTTTACCTTTACTAGACAAAGAAATCCACAATAAAGGTTTTTTTAATATTTTAAAACTGCTACCATGCATGTGTAATGAGACTGAGTGCCCTGAAGTCGCCCTCTTTTTCTGTTAAATGGGATTACTTAGTTTAATTTCCCTATCAAGGGCCCCCCCGCTGAAGACTAAACTGGGAGTTCACGTTGCCATGGTGTTGCAGAAACCCCTGTGGTATCTGGTCGTAGAGATGGGAAAGCTTTGGGTGCAGAAACACCCTTTTACAACGAAGCTCATCGGAGGGTTGCTGCTTTGTCTTATCTCACACGGTGTCAATCCTCTTTTCTTTTTCTTTCTCCTCCAGCGGCTGAGATGAGAAACTTACCGGATAACAACCAAAATCCTGGAAGTATAAATTGTGCAAAGATGATGCAAAGCTCTGCAAATATGTGTTTTTTTCTGCCACATCTTTGCACAAGCCTAAAATAAGATTACGTCTCCTCTCTCAGCCGTCAACCAACCTGCAACAGAAACGGGCAGGGCATCAATATGTGACATAGAGAATGTAATAAAAATATAATACAGCAGGTATATTGTCTTTGTTGTGTGTCTTGATCAAAGGCCTGCAGTGGCAACATGAGGTTGTTATTTGGTCTGTGATTTGAAACAACAGCATCTTGTCATTTTCCTTCAAGCAGAATTTCTTCTGATCAATTCAATTTCTCTTTCATGTTTGGCATCTAATCATTATCTCGTTATCTATCATTTAGTATCCAGCCGCCTACTCACAGAGAAGCTCATCTACGGACCTACACGCTGACTGACAGTTGCACTATCCAATGGTTGATGCGGGTTTTCCGGAATTTGCGCATACCGTTTGCCTATTGGCGAAGAGCGCGTCGTTTCGGTGCGTCTGCCTCCTCCGGTGCTGATGCCTTTTCCTCTCGTCAAGGTTGCACTTGCATTCGCGGTCGGACGCGGCTGGAGCGCTGTTTACGCACGGTTACCACCCGAGGCTGCCGTTAACTTCTGCTGTTCGTACCACCGGGAAAGAGGAATCTATCACCGAAGAGGAGCAACCATGGAGGAAATGGAGGAAGAGTTAAAGTGCCCCGTTTGCGGGTCTTTTTTCCGGGAGCCCATCATCCTGCCGTGCTCCCACAACATTTGCCTGGCTTGTGCTCGGAATATCCTTGTGCAGACCCCCGACGCTGAATCTCCACACAGCAGCCGAGCCTCTGGGTCCGGGGTGTCCGATTATGATTATCTCGACTTGGATAAAATGAGTTTGTACAGCGAGGCGGACAGCGGCTACGGTTCGTACGGGGGCTTCGTCAGTGCCCCCACCACCCCTTGCCAAAAATCACCAAACGGGGTGCGGGTTTTCCCCCCGAGTGTCCCTCAGCCTCCTCCGCAACACCACCTGCTGCAGCATCCCGGCTCCTTGCCTCCTATCCCCCGTAACTCCTGCATCACCTGCCCGCAGTGTCACCGCAGCCTCATCTTGGACGACCGGGGGCTCCGCGGCTTCCCCAAGAACCGGGTGCTGGAAGGGGTCGTCGACAGGTATCAGCAGAGCAAGGCGGCCGCTCTCAAATGCCAGCTGTGCGAGAAGAGTCCAAAGGAGGCCACGGTGATGTGCGAGCAGTGCGACGTCTTCTACTGCGATCCGTGCCGCTTGAGATGCCATCCTCCCCGCGGTCCTCTGGCCAAGCACCGCCTGGTGCCCCCGGCGCAGGGACGGATAAGTCGCCGGGCAAGTCCCCGCAAAATTTCCACTTGCACGGAGCACGAACTAGAGAATCTAAGCATGTACTGTGTACAGTGTAAAATGCCCGTGTGTTATCAGTGTTTGGAAGAAGGCAAACACGGCACGCATGAAGTCAAAGCTCTAGGCGCAATGTGGAAACTGCACAAGGTACGTGGGTAAAAATGGTTATGTTGCATAAAAATGTATGTTGTCTTTGTATATTATATATTATTATATGATTTATTATCTACCTAGTTCAGCAACAAGTAGGCCCAAGCCTTGCGATTTCATTAATCCGGAATCCTGGGATTGGGGAATGTTTATTTCTGTCACTTTGGATTTACGTGAATGCTTTGAAACCGTTTCAGTCAGTTTCATTAAGGCGAGGAGATGAAATGAAATGAAATGCGCACGTCTGAGCTCCGGAGGTTTCCGGCGTGTTTTGGTGCGCAAAACTCTAGTTGACATTCTGTTCACGGGTGAGCGGCAGCGGCAACAGAAAAACCCTTATCAACACAAAACTGCAGCGGTGGAATGAATCTGACACAAAATCCTCCCCGTGCTTGTCTGGGTCTCCTTTAAAATGCACAGAGATATCTGGCAACATGGAGGCATGAACTCAACTCTCCAGACCAGTTGTCCACTGCTTGCTATGTAAACGCATTCTACATGCTCCACTCCCTTCTGTGTCATGACAGCCCGCAGGCGCCTCGCAGATCATCAGGCACGGCTAATATGCGCTTTAATATGAGAGAAATGTGACGCAGATGCAGGACTTTGCTCTGCGGTCTGAAGCTATTTTGGAGGCCGGGGTTGTTGTGGGTTCAGGGGAGCCTCCGCACTTCACAGCTCCCAGTATGAGCAACATCCCCACACACACCTCTGCACCAGCAAACACCTTCCACTTCCAACCACAGTCCCAGCTCCCTATGGAGGGGGAGGATCTGTAGGGGCTGGATATAGAAACGTTGAAGAGTCACTCACACACACACACACACACACACACACACACACACACACACACACACACACACACCCACACAGTTAGGGAGAGTTAGGAGCAGTGGTGCTGCTTGACATGATAAACCCACCATTCATTATGGTGAATTTCTCTCTCTCTCTCTCCCTCTCTCTCTCACTTTCTCCCTCCCTTACTTTCTCTATCTCTCTCTCACTCTCTTCCTCCCACTCTATCCTTCCACCCTTCACTCACTCTCACACACACACCGATGCTGCCACCACCACCACCACCACCTCCACTAGATGACTTGTATTGGTCATTTGCAGTCAGGAGTGGTCTCCTATGTGCCCAAAACAGCCACTAAATAGACTTTCAGCCCAGGCAGCAGCTTTTTTTTTTTTTACAACCCTGAGCACAGATAGTGATGAGATAGCGTGCCACCTCAGAGCATGGGCAATTGTAAAATTGATGGAAAAATCAGAGGGGGGTGAATATTTTTTCGCTCGCAGCAAATTGCCACCGCTCGGGAAGTTGATGACGGTTCCTGCTCCATCTTTACCGGATCCAAAATGGAAAATAAGGTAAGATATTTTTAGAAACCGATTGGCGGCGGTGCCAGGAATATTGACGACGACATCCAGCCCCCGGCCGCCCGCTTTTTTCGGTTTCCATGGCACCTGTTTATTTCTGACCTGTCATCGGAGGCTGTTGCCTACAGAGCCGCAGCAGATGGCCGAGCGCTCGGAGGTATAGTGGGCAGCTTTCAGAGCTTCGGGGGCATTCCTCGCTGAGACGAGAAGCTCTTCCATACATACATGCATAATACATATACACACGCATGATTGCACATCCTATACATAGACACACACACACACATATGCTAACGTTACAGCTGTTGTCCTGCACATAAGGCTCAGCTCGGTTTTACAGCACATCACAGATAACAGCTTATAGTTTGGGGTGTTTTTGCTCAGAGGGTTTGTCGTTGCTGGGCAGCTACTATACACAGACAATGCACACCTTGTCAGTTGAGTTGGTTTTCCTGTCAGGGTGACAGGTAATAATCATCTGTTCATTGTCCAGGCAACTCCAAGGCTCTCAACACAAACGCACTCGATTCAATTCAGTTTGCTTTATTGACACGAAGGTTACAAGAGCTGTATCGTCAAAGCATCTTCTTCTCTTTCACTCACACAAGCTCATACAAATACATACACACAAGTACTTGCACAAATGTACACACATACACCTACACTATACCTGGGCTGAAAACCCATTTGATTTCTGTAGCTCATCCCTCACTCAAACTGATCTTAGCAAGGTTGTTTGAGCTGTGTCCTTTTGTGATTGGGGCTCAGAGATGTCATGATGAACATTGGTTCCTCCTGACATGTTTTAATGCCATGTTGTCGATGATGATGGTACGCTAGGAAATACTCTGCTCTCTATCTTTGTGGAAAATTTTTCTTTTATGGCGATAGCATTGAACCACCTGCTGCCATAGCAACCGAATCCTCCTTGATGTTGTGCAGAGCAGAGGTCTAAGATATCGGACCCCATGAGGAATCCATCCCAGATGCTTTCCAGCATTTCCCCTTCTCTTCGTCTGTGTGTGTGTGTGTGTGTGTGTGTGTGTGTGTGTGTGTGCACAACTGCATCAGAGTGAGTTAATGACTTCTATGTGTGTGCGCGTGTGTGATCAAATGAATGCTGTTTCAGATCATTACTCACGCTCTTCATGCTCGTTCTGTGCCATTTGCTCACACGTCTTCCCGATTTCTCTGGTAAGCTCTCAGGCAATAAACCACCCTGTCTTATCTCTCCCCTAAGACGCCGTGACCGCGTCCAAAACCCGCGATGGGAATCAATTTCACGTCTCCAAAGTCAATTTCGGTCACAAAAACTACAAGTAGAAGTTGAAGGGGCTGCGGTGTCACTTGCGTCGGCCGTCCCATCCCGTCGCCCCGGTCTTCTGCCTCTTCGGATTTGTGTCAAAAGGTTTGGCGGTGGTGTCAGAACGTCGATGTTAATCTGTAAATCACATTAAAAGACTAAAGGGCGAAGGCAGAGTGTTAAAGCGCTCCATAAAGGACGGTCCTTGGCGTTTGTACGGGTGTCACGCGAGGTCGCGCAGGAACCCGGATGCTATCTGGGTCACGGCCTGCTGACTTAGTTCGTTTAGGGGCAATTAAAGGTGGTTATTGTAGATAGCAGCGGGCGTGCGGAAAATAGCTAGCAG
The DNA here is from genome assembly GCA_034670385.1 of Hoplostethus mediterraneus. Taxonomy (NCBI): domain Eukaryota; kingdom Metazoa; phylum Chordata; class Actinopteri; order Trachichthyiformes; family Trachichthyidae; genus Hoplostethus; species Hoplostethus mediterraneus. The sequence continues at coordinate 11,860,269 of JAXDDW010000007.1, forward strand.
ATTGTAGCAGAAAATTAGCAATTTACTCTCTTGCCACGGGAAGAGAGATAAATCATTCTGAGGCAGCAGAAGACATCCTAACCCGGACGACCCCTACGATCTCCCTTTGAGCTCTGGTGCTCCAGCAGGAGACGCTCACTGAGCTCGGTAATTTGGCGGATTTGCAGGGAGCTGGAGATCCCTCTTCCCCGCTAGCGCTGTCACATGCTACTCTTTCATGTCACCGTGTGTTTGATCTCGGAAAAAAAGAAAAACTAACCTCGCCATAAGCAGACACCCCGCACTCCTGAGAGATACCATCTCACCCTGACACAAAGTTAACACAGATGGATGCTCTGCAAACACTCACCCCAAGATATGCCCCAAAAAACCAGGCTAATGAGGGCAGGCGGAGGAGGTACTGGGGCGGATGTTAAAGCCTCGTCTCAATCCTGCGCCCGGCATTGTCAGCAGCAGCAGCACAGCACTGGGCTTTTGGGTCGATCCGTTGTAGGATGAGGCAAGCGAGAGCTCAGTAGGAATGAAGGAAAAGCCTTGAGAAGCCGGCAGGACCCCCTTCCTTCTCCCCCTGCCTGCTGAGAGTAATGGGATCGGCTGTCAGTCTGGATCCTTTGTGTCCACAGCCTCTCCTACTGTGAGGCTGCACAATACTCAGGGCATCACATGAACAAAGACCAGCAGGAAACTGTCCTCAACGTTAGACACACCGTAATTGGACTTCATTAGCTACACAGATACTGAGACAGATCAGCCTTGAGACAAAAGTTAAAAATCATTATGCTTTGCCTTGTGGGTGCAAACATTCATCTGAGTGTCTGAACTACAGCCTCATATCAACAGACGCCCTCCAGTAGCACCGTGGACTACATCTGAAGTACGTCCTCTTAGCTAGTCGGTGATTCTCAGCGGATAAAAGACGAGGTTGCTTGATTGTTTGGAGATAGCCGAGTCTGATTCACTGATAGGAGATGAGATGGAGGACAGAGGGAGGAGACCGGCGTCTATAGAGAATGAAATTTCACAGCAGGGGGGTTTGGATGTCTCAAAGCCACTTAGTTTGATACTGCTCCATTACAGGCGGCGGTGGTGATATTTACCCCTCCAGCTGCCATGTAAAGAGATTAGCTGTGCAAATGTTAACGAAAGAGGGAGTTAAAGAACGACGAGAGATGGAGTGACCCGGCATGCCCGAAGAGAGGGAGTAGATGGGGAATAAGAGAGAGAGGTAGAGCAAAGCAGACGGCCCTGTACTGTAGGAGGTCTGGTGTCTGACGAGCTTGACAAGGCACTTCAGGGAGAGGATTTCATGTCCTGGGTCGACACAGAAAACGTCAGCAAATGCACTGAGGGGTGATTTTTTTTGTCGTGACATATTTTGTATATAATGTTGCCGGGCGGAAAAAGCAGACCAGCTGACTATTTCGACTTGCTCCAGGCGTGGAACCGGAGAGAGATAAAATGCCACAAAACTCTGCTGTGCCCAATTTTTCCTTTTTGTGGCCGAGCCGGGAAGAAAGAAAAAGGTTTCTCCATGTGCAAGTGAGCCCCCCACCGAAAACTAGTCGTCAAATTATGTCAAAGAGCTTCGCTGCGCTTTTGAAGCAGAATAATTTAGCGCGCTCCGTTACGCGGGGCTACCCTAGCACAGTTAGTCCTCCGAAAAATGAGGACACGAAGTTGTGTAACGAAAATGAGCTCAACCTGAAATCTGGGTAGCAGATGCTCAAGGCGAGTGAAGGCCCACTGCACTGACCCTGTTTTCATGATCATCATCATCGCCGTCGCCGTCGCCGTCGCCGTCGCCGTCATCGTCATCGTCTTCTTCGTGTTACAGGTTTTCACTGAACAGGCTGTGTCAGTGAGGGATCAACACCAGTGTGTGTGTGTGTGTGTGTGTGTGTGTGTGTGTGTGTGTCTCAGTCTGCTAGGGGTCTTTAAGAGTCACTGATGTAATTAAGCTCGTCTCCAGTCTGTGCAGGGACTCCTGTCTGTGCTCAGTGTGTCACCGTCTTACAGGAGTCGTCATCTTCATGGCAACCAAGGTCCTCTACTGCAAAAAAAAACAAGCGCATCATTGAAGTGGTCTGATTGGTTAAGTTAAACATCAGTGGGCGGAGCCAAATAACCAGAAATTAGCTAACTAAAATGGCAAAGAATGAACTAAACATAAATGGCAATGACGTCGTTTTTCATTCATGATCTTGGAAGGTTAGCATGTTAGCTAACTAGCTTACCTACATGGCTATAGGCTAATATGGCTAGTTGGAATTAACTAGTTAACCTAGATAAATTAGTATGATTAGACTGAAGTTTTGTCAGTTAGTATCAGAGCGCTAGGCTTCATAATATTAGCTAGCTCCTCTCTTAAACCTTGTCTTTCTCACTGCGCTTCAATCTAATGTTACTTAGCCAGAAAAACTGTGGTTCTTTGGCTCCGCCCACTGAGGTTTAACTCAACCAATGAGATTGATAGATATTTCTGCCTATAGAGCAAACAAATCCCAAAAAACAAGTACGGATTCCCCAATCCCACAGCATATTAATGGTTTTGGAAGCTACACTTAGCGAGCTATAAACAATTTCAAAACGCAAAGAATAAAAGCTCAAATATCAGTCATGATCCGTGTCAGACAGGGCAGTGAATTATTTACAATAGGTCCTACATTTTTGTAGATTTCCAATTGTTTACATAAAAACATTTCTCAGATGTTAACATGAGTAGGAGATGGAGTGGATGGAGTGAATCTGAATCTGAGAAGAGTGGGAGTTGTGTGAAAATTCACAGCCAAGGAGCTTTTACATCACTTCATCAGGTAGTCGTTGCTCGATAAACAACAGACATGATTTGCAGAAACTGATTTTCCTCAAGTGCTGTAAACTGGGATGAAGTTTGACGGCGCCCAGGTGGAAGACTGACTGACTGACCTGACCTGAATTGGCCTCTGTGGCGACGGCGCTGCAGGAAAAGCAGCTTCCCCTCCTCTCCTCCGCTGCAGGTTTAATGGGTATCAACACTCCACAGACCGACTTCCATTTCCTCTCAATGTGCTCGGCGCCTGATACGGCTCTTCATGACCAAGCGTTGTTTATTTGCCACGTTGAAAGTGGATCAGCAGGTAGGGCTACTTGATCGTGTGCGATAAGACGCCATCTTTGCCAGCTAAATCCGGTGTTGACGAGAATAGATCGTTTCTGGCCCAGTTCCCGCCGTGCTGTCCCAGGTGTCTGTCAAATAAGGTCTGTTTCTCGGGCGAACTAACCGGCAATTTCAAAGCCCTCGTTATTATCGGGGCTTCAACGCTCTTTGTGTGGATAGCTAATGACTTCTTCTGCATTATTGATGGCGGCAGATATAACAGATGAATAATGCACCAGTGGGAAGATGGTTTCATACGGCCGCTTGTTGATCATGAAGGAGTATCCAAATCTGTCCGGCAGTGTTTGAAGATGTAAGATCTTAATTTTTTCAACGAGACAAAGGGTCCATAAACAGTGGATATCATCAAGTCGCCCCACTTAATATTTGATGTTGATGAGGACTGCTGCAGTGTGTGTAAACAACCACAGACTTTCATGCTGCAGTCTCTGGTTTCTGACGCTCGAGGGGCAAAACAATCAGTGATCAGTATTATAAAAATCAAGCTGTGTATAAAACGTGTATTTTCCCTTTTAATTGTAGAGGTTTAGTGGTTGTGCTTCATGTTGACCCTTCATCATGACCAGGTTTACTGGTGTGATACAGTGGGATACAAAAGGACTTGCCTATGCATCATCATGTGTGTACAGTGTTACTAAAGTGAGCATACTATGTTTCTGGAGAACTTCAGAGAGAGTACTTCGCCCTGCAGCCCTGAGCGAGGGGGACTCAAACATCTCTCTGAAAGGTAACGTCGCTTTTTCAAAGTAGGTCATGGGAACTCAAAGCTATCTCTGCCCTGGAAGTGACGTCCTCCAGGGTGGTTTTTCTTTTTTAATTAGCTGGTAGAAGAATATTTTCCACTTCCACTGCAGCTTTAAGGGCTTAGCAGCGACATTACACCTACCGCCCCCTTGTCCTCACGCCGCACACTTCCTATTGGGGGGCTTTAATCCAAATTGGCTCTGACGCCTCTCTGACATCTTTCCTGTGACAGATTGGCTTGTTCACTCGACGACGGCGGCGTAGAAAATGAAAGAACGCAGAACGGGCCCCGGAGCCGCCGCTGCATTATTCAGGACCTCCACGTGCTCCCGCTCGGCTTAATTACCGACGTGATTACCGCTCCCGAGCAGCGGGGGGGACGTCCTCCGGCCCCCCAGTGCAAAACCGAGATTGGAGCCTCGTTGCAAAACATTCCAACATCCTCGTCGGCACCCTGAACGTTGCGCGATGCTTTTATTGTGAAGTTCCCCTGAGAGAGATGTGTTTTATCCCCAGGGGGCCCGGCATGAAGTCACGTTACATTAATGTGTTAATGTGTTAAGTGGAGGAATGTTTACGCATTTTTCCTCCCAGAGGACGCGGGACATGTATCAAGCAGAAACTGAATTAGCAGCACATCCGTCGTGCCGCGACACCGAAGTCTGTTCCCCTTCAACCAAATGAGAATGCAAATCCAAGTGTGATGAGATGCAAGTCGCCTGCAAGTCGTCACTAATAGTTCTCATCGATCAATTTGAGCGGCGATGAAAATCTCTTCATACGACACGCAATTTTCTCCCCTACATTTCTGTGAAGCAGGGGTCTCAATCCCATCGTGCTCTTCCACCCCTCGGTTTTGCCGAAGTCTGTCTTTCCATATGTCGACCGAGCGGGTAAGCACCGCGTAAGCTGTGCAAAAATAAAACAGCCTCTTACTTGCATCGCGCGTTTTGACCTGGTTTTGAGGACTGTGCACTGCGGGCTCTCGAACAGACACTGCGGAGAGAAAAAAACGCCTCCAGACAATCAAGTGCTTTTCATTTCATCAGTTTGGCGGAGGGGCTCTGCTCTGTCACTGAACGCACACTGACTGTTAACAGGGCGAGGCGAGGCCGGCGCTGCCCCGATGTCCATCACTGTATCACAGAGAGAGAGAGAGAGAGAGAGAGAGAGAGATGAGAAAACCGTGGGAGAGATAAAACGAACTCCAAATTAGGACGGCTGAGAGGGCAGGTGTGAGTGACCTGACTGATACATGGTGAAACCGCCAGAGCCTGGAAGAACGTTTTGGCGCCGGTGTGATTGGCAGGATCGTTCAACCGTGGTGGCTGCTTAGTGATCCGGCTGAAATGGAGCTGATTGATTTCAGAGACCCAGAATGAGACTCTGCCGAGGAATACTATCTCAGAAAATGAGGCTGTCCTGGGGTGCCCTGATAGCTCGGTGGGCTTAAGTGTGTGTACCGAGTGGGTTTGAATTCAAGTCACAATCCATGTTGAATGTCGTCCTTTCTTTCCTTCCTGTCCAAGAAATGTCCCTTCCTGAGATTTGTGTACTCTCAAATGAAGCTACCCTGGAGGTCAGATCCTATGCTTCATGGAATACGAGTCCCAAGTTAACAAGGAGGAAGTTCCTCGACGTCCTACGCGGCGCCGGAAAGTTTACATTCTCATCTTTGCTCAGCTGTCCCGTGGTGCAGAGCGGAGTCACGTTTGCAGCAGCTGTCACGGTTTCCCAAACCCCGAGGTCAGGGCCGGTCAACCCCCCGCAGACAGAGTCCCATCTGACCGGCGCGCTTCAGATGCCAGGAGCTGGAGTTGAGTCAGAGGAGTTGAGCGTGTGGCGGGTTTTGTTGTCACAGGGTTTTTTCCACCATATGAGCTACTTGCTGGTTTCTCGTTGCTCTGGTCCAAAGTTATTTTTCTGGTGAGATAAAGTAAAGTAAAAAAAAAAGTAAAGTAAAGTACCCTCTTGTCCCAGAAGACAATAAGCTCCCCCTGTTGTCCGCTCAACCGAACGAGGTTCCCAGAGGGTGAGGGAGGTGGAGGTCAGGTCCGAGTCCGTTCACATAACCCCACTTCACACGTACAGACGACCCCCTCTCTGCTCCCCCGCTAGCCAAACAGGAGCGTTTGCACACAACGACAGCAATGGCATTTCCTGTAACGTGCACTGTGCTCCGCTCCCCGCGGCCTCGGGGGGGGAAAGATCGTCAAAAACAGGAAAAGCGTGCAGCAGTAAAGTTGCTGTACAGTACATCATCATCGCAAATCATCTCAATGGCACCTGAATCAGTGTATATATGTTACGCGGAGTATGACTGACATGTTCTGTGGTCCTTTCCTGTCCGTTATAACAGCGTCATTTGAAAAAACGTTGAAGGAGTAGCTGCAGGGTAGGGGGACTTGAAAACAGACTAGACACCATCCATCTTATTCAAGTCATTGTCAATGCTAGTGAGGTGGAGGAGGCTGTACTCCATATGCCTCCATGATGTCTGATGTTCCCTCTCTGCTCGTCCTGCAGGGTCAACTGTCCCAGGCGCTCAACGGCCTCTCAGACCGAGCCACCGAGGCCAAGGAGTTCCTGGTCCAGCTGAGAAACATGGTGCAGCACATCCAGGTACTGTAACACACACACACACACACAGGCATATCAGGTTCAGACAGAGTGTGTTGTATACCCACCGTGCTGTATATGACAGGTGTCCTGACTGACAAACTCCCACACAGGGTTGAAACATTGCGAGACTGAAGAACTTTTCGGTGCAGCACGACAATCTCACTTGGTACAAATAAGATGGCTGCCCTTGAACGAAGATGCTGTAGAAATGAGCGTTGTTTCATGTGTGGACACTGAACGCACCATAGAGATGTAGAGCACAAACTGGATTCAATGAATAGAAGAAAATTCAGTCAAATTCAGTCCAATTCGCCGTAGTAACACATCAGATTTCCCAGTCTCGTGCGCGGTACCAACATCATCAGAGGTCCCATGGAAGTCATGTTATGAAGGGTAATGTTCGGTGGTGTCACATGTATTGGTTTGCCAGGGTCCTGTTCCTTTCCGATATGCTCCTCACAGCCGGCTGCTCCTTGGGTGCCGTGGTCAGATTAAGAGGGCGATCAGAGTAGGAAAATTGGATTAGATGCCCTCCACTGATTGGTCACCTCGTCACACGACAGGCGACCCATGAAGACGACAGGGCATGGGGGGAACGCCGAAGATGGAGATGGAGGGGGAAAAAGAAGGGGGAGGAGGGTCTCAGGGGGGAGGAGGGTCTCAGGGGGGGAGGAGGAAGAGAAAGAGGAGGAGTGGAAATTAGAGAAGTGTAAAATGAGCGTGGCAAAGCGTAATTGCATGTTGCATCGCTCAATCACAAAGTAGTCCCACTGGTGCTGATGCAGTACACGTTGATGACTTTACCCACCCTCCGTCTGACGGGAAGACGTGTGCAATGAAATTCAGTTTCCATGGAATACGTCTCGTTCCCTCTGAGGGTGAATTAACACAACCTCAACAGCGCTCGGTTCCAAGCTGCACCCTCCCTCGCTCAGTTGGCCGAGCGTCATCCGTGTCCCGGGGCGTCTGGGCTTGTATGGCGGCCAGTAACACTGATTTTTAATAGAAATATGGCCGCGTCTTACAGTAGCAGAGCTCATATTGTGTTTCTGATTGTACATTGGCGATGCTACTTCCGGTCGCTGTCTGGTCAAAATCTGCTGAACATTATCACTTGGCGCTGAATCTGCAGTTCTCTCTAAAATATCTGTTTTCTGTTCGTGTCTTTGAGTCGCTTCGCTCCGTGTCTGTTTTTGTGACTTCCTGTGTGTTTGTGTCCTGCAGGAGAACGGCGTGGAGTTTGAGGCCTGCTTGGTGGCTCAGTGCGACGCCCTCATCGACGCCCTGAACCGCCGCAAGGCTCAGCTGCTGGCTCGTGTCAACAAAGAGCACGAACACAAGCTGAAGGTGAGCGGCCAGGGCCACGCACACGCTGCAAAAAATGTCATTTAAGCTAGCATCGAGTCATATTTTGGCAACATCTTTGGTGCTAAACTGTCATGGCTGTGGTGTTTCTGCAGATCACCTGTCAATCAATCAGTGTGTCCAGTACTATGATGCCTTTTTCCTTGGATTTTCTATTGATGAAGTTTGAGTTTCTGCAGGTTTCACTCTTTTCTTTGTCTGTTCAGCCACGGTGGCTATCGCTGCTCACGCTAACTACCCAGTTCTTCTTCTTTTTATTCCCAATAAACGGCTGTTGTCGCTTCTGGTAGCACGTTACACGTCTTATCAATCAGCAAAACGGACATTTTTCCACGGGAAAACACCTCAGATTATGACTTGAAACATGTTTTTGCAGTGTGGGCGGTAGTAAAGACTCATATGTGAGAGGGCAACCGTGCCACGTTTTTCACTTGAAACTGTTTGCAACACAATGAACCGGAGACACAAGCAGGAGATGGAGCCGACAGCGGAGGAGGAGGCAGCAGAGATACATGCTGCTGTACAGCATCCAATTTCATGCTTGGATGGTCTGTAGAATTAGGGTTTCACACACGTAGGTGGTTTGAAAAACACAGCTTGTGCATGGTTACGTGTGAGCACACTCATACACACACACACACACACACATATTCCTTCACATATACATACATTGAAGCATTTTTTTTTTTTTTGACTGGAAATCTGTTCTGTCGACGCTCGTTGGATGTTTGCTGGGCAGCTTCACACCTCCGAGGCAGAGGAATTTGAACATGGCGGTGCATCTGGTCTCGCCTGACAGCCAACAGAACGGCGCCTCCACGTGTCGCTCGTTGATTCTCGACACCAGACAGACCTCGCATTGTCTGTGTGTGTGTCTCAGCGTTGATCTCTCTTGTGAATCTGTGTTCTTTGTTACTTTACTGCTTCCATCGTAGGGCTTTTTCTCGCAGGGCTAGCTCGATGGGTTTCTCGTTGGACGAACATTCCTCGGGGGCGGTTTAGATGTTGCGGAGCCTTTCTTGAGTGCGTCCATCTGTAATTGGAGCGCCTCCTGTCAGGGGCGGTCAACGGGATGCTTTGTGCTTCATTAGCGGCGTAGGTCAGACTATGCCTGACTAACTGAGGGAGACACATTTCTACCCCCGTGCACTCTTGAGGATGATGTTGTCTTGTGGGTGTTTCCCAGCGGCAGCATTTTGGACAGGTAGCATCCTTGTATGAGTTGTGCGCATGTGGATAGCAGATTGTTGTGTAAAGCAATGCCCTGATCATGTGATGCCTGCTGATGCCGTCACATGCCAATACCTTTGAGGAGAACCCGCACAGCAGAGTAGAAACCGTAGACTAGAGCGGAGGCTGCTGTAGCCGGGCAGAGTAGCCGGCCTGGCATCTCCCAGAGCTGCTCGAGCCCCGCTGCTCTCCTCCGGTCCTCGCTTGCTGCCTAAGCCTTGTCGCCATGGTGACCGGGATGAGCTGGATGTTGTTTGAAGCTGCGGAGGTGAGAAGTAGTCCTTAATAACATGAGTCAGGTTCTGTTTTTTTTTCTTTTTTTTCACAACATCAGGAAGAAGTGGCGCCGCTGAAGTGATGGATTTAAAGGCGGCGCGCAGTTTCTCATAGCGAGCGGGTTATGAAAGCTCTCAGTCTCGCCTTAACCTCCTCCGCTCCCCATCCATCCATGAAGCGGCGTGTTTACATCGCTTCATACAATGTACAGACTTTATTAAACAGAATCGTCTCTCCGTCCCTTCATCTCAGATACAATACAAAGCGAATCGTAGACTAAGTCAGACTGTGATGCCTAGCCCGGGTCTTCTACACCACAGAGGCTATTTTTATTCCCACCGTAGCGGTCTGCTGTCTGTGTGGCCGTCCTCCCCTGTTGAGTGAGTGTTCCTCTCGCTCCAGGGGATCCCTTCTCCCCGGGGGACCATCGGTGCGACGCTCCCCCTCTCTCACTCGGAAAAAGGAGATGGGGGTTTGTTGCATCCTGCCTGATGGATGAACTTGTGATGTAAGGAACGCCGGAGGCAAACAAAATCAAGTGATTAATTCTCTCAGTCCCGGTGACGGTATTTTTTTTTATTGCTGCAGTAGAATCTGCTGCAGAAGACTGTTTATCACAACGTTATGGTAGGACAGGCGGTGAAATAAGGAGCGCTGAATCCAATATAGGGGTATTGTTCGCCTCGGGGTGTATTTATTTCCTCTTTGTGAAATGCAGAGCAAGGATTGGAAAACTCCCTGAGTGTGTTACATCTACTGCCGGTGAAACCCAAAGTTGGTTCCTCCCAGTGCTTCTAGAAATGGTTTGAATGGGTTTGAATCTGTCACCCCCCCCCTGTCTCACCCCCTCAGTCCTCCCTGTCTCTCTCCACTTTCACGACCTACCAAAGACAGAAACGCCCAGGAGATCATCTGAAAGGTGAGTCGGTCGGCCGGCCGGTCGTGACGAGCGTCCTCTTGATGGGCGCTGACGGCTGAATGCCGGTGGAAGTGGCTCGTGTCACTTCCTCTGAGCGTCACCGCTCCGAGGAACAGAGCGGACCTGGCAGGAGCTTTTCTAACCTCCTCTGATTCATGTCACAGTTTGATTTCATCTGTTTGAATTTGATCTCTCCCTCCCTTTGCCTCTCCTTTCTCTCTCCCCTTTCTCCTGTCCTCTTTTCTCCCTCCTTCCCTCCTCACTTCTTCTCGCCTCCCCTTGTTTTCTCTTTCTCTTTCCCTTCATCTTCTACTCCCCATGTCTTCCCTCCTCCCTTCTCTCCTCCCCCCCTTCCACCACCTCTCCTTCTCTTCTCCCATTTAACCCATTTTCTCTGCACTCTCCTTCTCTCTCCTTTGGTGTTGTTGCTTGTTTCTGCTGTGTCAGTAATACTTTAGCCGTTCTGATCGCAGCCATTAAATCACCTTCATGCCGTTCCTTCGTGTCCGCCTCCAGACTGATCCTGTGCCAGATCCTGATCCCGTCTTACTCTAAATCTCACGCTGACCGGATACAAGCCTGCGCTGCTCGAAAAGAGACAGGTTAGGAGACTGCAGCCACGATACCTCGCGAGGCCACGAGTGCCGCAGTGGCCTAATAATCACAACGGAGAGCGATAGGAGGAGGAAGCGATCACAGAGCCACATATGTGAAGATACTGGATCATCTGGACAGTATTGATGTTCATGTCCTGACAAGACAGAGACTCTAAATCTTGTCCATCATATACAGAATTGGATAAAAAGGATCTCTGGTACTGTAGCTCCATGTTTTGTGCTTTATTGAGTCTGGTGCTGCCTTCAAGCGCTCCTCGTAAACTCCTGCTTCTGCGATCGGAAGTTGTAAATATGAGTTGTCTCCCTGTCAATGCTGTTGGTTGGAAATAATAACAAAACGGACCCGAAACACATGTGTTTTTTTTTTGCTGGCTGATGTTTTACTGTAGGAATTAAGTGGCACACAAAACAAGAAAATGCTTTAAACAACGAGTGGAAATAGAAATGCACGATGACACTGAGAAGATCGTGTCCGCTCGCCTCCTAATTGCGTTATTTCTGACAGCACTCGGAGGCTAAATGTGCTTCAGAAACCTTAATGTGTCAAACCCGTGCGGCGTGTTCGGGACGGTGTCGGTGCTGAGGCAGCCTCGTACGTCTGAGCGCAGACAGGACGGGGCTCGTTTCCCCGTGAGCACCATTCATCTCCGCTGCTGCAGAAAGCGTGGCCCACTTACACAGTTAGTTCTGCCCTCTACCACTGTCCTCCAATGTGTGTGTGTCTGTGTGTGTGCACGTGCTCTCTCTCACACACACACACACCTCTCTTCCAGCTGTTCGATCTTCCCCCGCCACCACCCCCCGGGTTAAACTGCGTTTCCTCCCCCCTGTTACGTTCAGATGAGTGAATCTGCCTCACACCTATTATCAAGTGATGATCTGGCGCTGTGATGTTGGCGGCGGCGGCGGCGGCCTCGCATCTTCTTCTCCTCCAGCAGATTCCAGGCAAGAGGACTGGAATGCCGAGAAACTGCTTAGTAAGCAGACCACACTGAGTCAAACCGGGTCTGGGTCATGTGGGGAGATGAAGAGGGATGGAGGGAGGGAAAAGAAGAGGGAGGGAGGGAGGATAAGGTGCTACGTAGCTAGCTGCTGTGTCTCATGCCGCCATGTCATATTCCTTTAGTTTTATTGGTGAATTAGAGTCAGGGGGGGGAGGAGGGAGGGGGGGAGGGATAGTGAGTTAGCTTGTTTGCTAAACAGGCAGCGACAGCAGTGAGAATCTCCTCCTGGAGCCCCGCCAGGCCACTGCAGGGGTGAGGATGAGGCGTCACGCAGCAGGTCTGGCCCTCAGCCAGGGAGATGTAGACCAAATCATCAGAGTCCCGGGGTGAGGCAGGTCCTCCCCTCACGACAGGGAAAGGGAGGTGAGATGTGGTCATCGTGCTGAGTCTTAGAGACCAGATTGATTGCAGCACTAAAAGGGGGAACAATTAGAGCAGCATTAGTCTCTGCAGGTCTTCTCTACTTGCTTATGATGCGTTTTACAAGGCAATTACAAGCAAACCTCGTAAACAGAATCACACTGACTCACAAGTGGCCGGATCAGATGTCAACACCTGTCTCCTTACCCACAATCCCTCACGTCCTGGGGTCGGTTCCTGCAATTGGTTTGGATTACCTGCATTTTCAGACATCGTGCTGCGGTTGTTTGGCACCAGAGTTCGAACGGCCAAACAAACCAAACTAAAGGAGTTTCAATAAACGGCTCCACACATGCTCACTGATGTACATCTAGTCTGAACCGATTGCGTCCCTGAAAAAAGTGCTAATGATTGCGACACAGCTAGCGTGTCTAGGCGTGTTGATCGTTACGTGTGCGTGTTAGAGTGAACATTTGACTTCTGACCACAATCTTTACTAAAATCATTACTGAAAAACGCCATTGATTAGATCCATTTAGCCGTGTCTGCGTAGGGTTCAATACTGGGACTGGTATTGAACCTGACGTCGTTCTGAGGCGAATCACTTCCTGTTCAGTTTGTGCGTGTGCGTGTGGGTCTTCATGCCGCGTGCGATGCCTCTCTGCCCACGGTGCTCAATAAATCACGTCCAGGGTCAGGTCAGGTGAAACGTCTCCGAGCGGTGGCGACGATCAGAATACGATGAGCGTCGTCTACGTGGTTTTTTCGACGCCCGCATACCCGACGCCGCTCTGACCGCAGTCGTCACGAAATCATCTTCTTGTTGTTTACTGCCGGGTTGCTAAACGGCCGCAGAAAAGGATTTTCCCCCCCTTCTCTCCGCTCAGCCTTGGAAACCTTTTGGGCGGAAGCGGCGGAGTTACTGTTACCTAGCAACCCCCGCGGTCCAGCATCTCCGCCGATTTCAGACCGGTGAAAGGGAGGCTCTGTGGGCATCGGGAGGCCCACCGAGTCAGGATCGGAGGGGGGATCTCGCACATCAAACCTCTGCTTCACCAAAATATTGTCTGGAGATTTCTCTTGTTTTATGTGCAATAAGCAGGATCCTTTCAGTCGATACAGAACTGCTTCCTAAGCGATATAGACGCCCCTTTCAAAGTTGCATCGATGCTTTATCTCTCATGTAACCCAGGATCCTTTTGGCTGTGTGTTGCCCAGTTATAGACCTGAGCAGTGAATACATTACAACGCATTTAAACAGCTGTAGAGATCAGAAATATGTACCAGAGGACAAGGTTGTACAAGATGATGCTTCATTTCTGTGTGGGTTGTGTATGGGTTTCTTCCAGTCATTTGGACTGGAGACTCTAAATTTCCCATAGGTCTGAATGTGAGTGAGTGTCTATCGGCTCCAGGCCTCTGAAACGTTGAGTAAAGAAAATCAATAAATGTCTCATTGAATGAATCATTGAATCTGTCTTTTATTCTAGTATCTTTTTTTGTGTGAAATGGACAAAGAAATTCAGAGAAATCTGTAATGAAAGTGCTCGACTCATTTCACCCCTCAGTCTCTCTCTCTCTCTCTCTCTCTCTCTCTCTCTCTCTCTCTCTGGTCCAGTCATCTGATCTTTCACACCGGTCTGTCACATGTAGCCAGTGATGCTGACGACTTTTCACACGGCCCGCGTGAAAAGAAAATGTCTCTTTCCCTCCGACCAACGTCAATAACACAATCGGGTACCGCTGCTGTCTGCTAGGCCTCTCCTCCTCCTCCTCCCTCTCCTCCTCCCCCTTCCTCTCCTCCTCCTCCTCCCCTTCCAATCTGTCCAGTTCTCAAGAGTCAAGTTGGCCGATTTATCAGCTTTGCCATCCTGCTGTTAGTCTCATCCTCCGTATCCCTCCTAACCGTCTTCTTCATCTTCATCTGTTAACAACCTTGTTTAATCTGCGCTTCCCACCCTCCTCCCTCTGGTCCTCCTCTTCTCTCTCCCTCCCCCATCTCTCTTTCTCTCCCACCTCTTTTGTCTCCTTTATCTCTTCATCTCCCACTCTCTCTCCATCCATCTGCCTCTTCCTCTCCTTCCTTTATCTTCCTCTACTCCCCCTCCCCTCTCTCCTTCCCTCTTCTACCTTCCTCTCCTTTCCTTCTCCCTTTTAACCCCTTCCTGTCTTCATTATTAAACCACGTGCGTCATGTTCTAGTCCAGGTTGATTACAGTGCTGGAAAAGGGTGAGGATGATGACAGGACTATCTTCATCATAAGCGTAGGTCTAGGTGTTGCATACTTGCATACTTGATTCCCTCCTTCTACCTTCCTCTTCCTCCTTTCTTCCATTTACCCCGCCCCCCTCTCCCCCGACCCCTTCCTTTTCCTTTCCTTCTTCTCCTTCTTCTTCTTCGCCTATATCCCAGGTGGTGCGGGATCAGATCTCCCACTGTACAGTGAAGCTGCGTCAGACCACGGGGCTGATGGAGTACTGCCTGGAGGTCATCAAGGAGAACGACCCCAGCGGCTTCCTGCAGGTCAGAGACACGACAGACATGTCTCTTCCTTTAAGGGTAGCTTTCACTTTTCCCCCCTTTTGTTGCGTCCCAGTCCAATTAAACCAGATGCTCACCGGTAGGGAAAATGTTTGCTGGAAAGTAGCTGGAAATTCGAAGCTGTGACATCCATCCATCATTTCCTGTTTAACCATCTGGGTCTTGGTTCCAACTGTAATCAACTGGTTCATCGGGAGCTGACTGTGAACGTCCTGTGCTTCCCCCAGATCTCCGACGCCCTGATCCGGAGGGTCCACATGACAGAGAGCCAGTGGGGGAAGGGAACCCTCACCCCCAGGATGACCAGCGACTTTGACCTGACTCTGGATAGCGGACCCCTCCTGCAGACAATCCACCAGCTGGACTTTGTCCAGATGAAAGGTAAAGGAGGGGTGCTGAGGGTACCAGGTACCAGAGGCTCTTAGAGAGGGGAAAGGGAAAAGGGAGGACTGACAAGCAGCAGGCTGGAGAGGAGGGAGGCTGTCCGTTAGCTGGAAGAGCCACGTTCAAGCCCCCATGATAGCAAGCATCTGCTGATGTGTCCTTGAGCAAGACAGTGAACCCCTACCTATCTGATCTGAGATGAGTTTTTCCTTTGGTGATCAATAGAGTACCGCAACCAACTGTGTACTTACAAATAAACGTGTACTTAATGGTATTTTATTATCTCCTATGGTATCATGATAATATTCCTATTGGGGCTTTTCATCCCATTGCTGTGATGTTTATATGGTTCCTTTATAAGATGTATTATAGGTTTAGTAATGTTGTTTCTCCTGAGGGATTCTCCTGTCTGATGGAAAACCCTCAACGTTTTCCCTGTAAAACCTTTTTACAGTTTGCAGTTGCAATATAAAGTCACACATATCACCTCTTTATCTTTTATTGTGACCATTTATTTCACTGGTAACAAAATGCAGACGTGATTTGTTTGTGTGGGGATTTTCTGTTCTAATGTGGGCGTTTGCATTTGGTTAGTGGAATGTTGTTCCTGTCTTATATTTGGTTATATTGAGATAGGTGTTTGCTAAATGTTGTATATAATACTGTAATAAAGGGATCTTATACAGCAGGTTGACTATTCATCACAAAACATTGATTAAGGTGTCGTGAAGTCATGCCCGTGCACGTGTGTGTGTCTGTGTGTGTGTGTGTGTGTGTGTGTGTGTGTGTGTGTGCATCTCTCTGCGGGCTGTAATCTGGCCTGGTTTCCCCTCCTCAGTCCCAGCTGCTCCCATGCTCCAGCTGGAGGAATGCTGCACTCAGAACAACAGCGCCACGTTGTCATGGAAACAGCCACCGCTCTCCACCATCGCCGTGGACGGATACATCCTGGAGCTGGACGACGGAAACGGGGGCCAGTTCAGGGTAGGTTTTTCCTCTCGCAGACAACAGACTGTAGGTGTGTAAGCGTTCCTGTCCGGGAGTCATCGGGCGTCGTGAGCAGAAAGCGACGTTGTTTCTCCCCTCGTAAAAACCCCTCGAACGGGAACCCTCGTTAGATGGG
Source organism: Hoplostethus mediterraneus (assembly GCA_034670385.1). Lineage (NCBI taxonomy): Eukaryota > Metazoa > Chordata > Actinopteri > Trachichthyiformes > Trachichthyidae > Hoplostethus > Hoplostethus mediterraneus. The sequence continues at coordinate 11,876,612 of JAXDDW010000007.1, forward strand.
TTAGATTGTAAATACAAACACAGACAGCTAGGGCAATAACTCACGTTTACACAACCCTATCTCAACAAAGACTCCTTCATTCGGTGCCAGGGGGGACACCGGCACCGCTAGGGGAATGTGAAAGCGCCGCATTGTCGTTGAATTCCCGCGGGGTGGATGTGGGAGGGCCTCGCTCTGAGGGGATGTGAGAGGCGGGTCACGTGACGGCGGCGGGGGGGGGGGCATCGAGTGACACGGTGACACGGTGTCAGGAGGAAGGGCCGGTAACGCAGCTGTCAGCCGTGTGGATCCCGCAGGAAGTGTGATCCAGGATCAAAGCTGTACGCAGAGGTTAGCTGTGTAATCCATCCTGCCAGGACCCTCCCTGGTCCTCCGTTTAGCAGGGGCCCCTGCTTTGTTGCAGCAGCAGCCGAGTCCTCCCTCGCTACAATAGCAGGGGGGTATCTGTGTCAGCCCTCCAGCCCTGTAACGAGCAGGTTCCTCCATACCGACTCTCCTAACGATCAATCTTTTAAAAAGCAAACTGCTGCTTTGATCCGAGAGACGCCGGCAGTGACCTTGGTGAGGTTTCTCCCCTCGCCGACGCCTCGTAGCCAGAGTCCCCTTGAATTCATCCCCGTGGTCCTGATTGTCTGTATGTCTGTTGTAATTACAGCTGTCTCATCAGAGGGGATCATTTGTGTACAATCTTCCAACAGATTCGCCGACTGTATCTGTTAGCTGCTAATTGGTGGGCATCAGTGTCAAATTGCCGTGCAGCTTGGAGTCAGCGCTCCATTTTACTGGTAGCCTGCAATTTAGCCACATTCAGACTGATGCAGGAGGGAGAGTGTATGAGTAGAATGATCAGAATGAGCATGAAACATAAAACACATTATATTAGCTGTTGTGTTTGTTTGTTGTGTGGTCAAATTTAAGAGTGATGCTGGAAGTTGATTTTAACTCCAAGCTCAATAGCTTTAAGTCATATCTCTGTCTTACACTATGACTGTGGCGTCCAACAATGTTCCAAATTTCCAGGGAAGTTTCCTCTTCGTTTCCTCTGCTACTATCTGACTCACTGCAGATCGCCAACGCAGCGCCACACACAGCTAAGAGAGTGGACCCCATGTCTATTTATACGCCGGTGTGGGCTGCATCACCCACGCTCACTATCACACTCATTTCTACGCACACACACCCGCACACACCAAATCCAAATCCAAACGGGACGCTTGTGAGGCAGAGGCTGCTTTCCCAGCGTTTTTTTTTCCTGCGTATCCATTCGGTGTCGCGACATCTCACCCGGCGTGACAGATATCTGCCGGCGCGGCTTGTGCGGTTAACAGGAAGTACTGTGTGTGTGTGTGTGTGTCTTTACAGGAAGTGTACGTGGGGACGGAGACCATCTGCACGGTGGACGGGCTCCACTTCAACAGCACTTACAAGTCCAGAGTGAAGGCCTTCAACGCCAGCGGAGTGGGCCAGTACAGCAAGACGCTGGTCATGCAGACCTCTGAGAGTATGTTGAGCTCCATCTCCACCTCCTCCTACTAGTATGGCTGTGTATTTTAAAGGGTAAATCCACCCTTGAACAGAATTCATGCAGTTATTCCTCTGATCTTGGACGGTCCAGTCAATATTTGTAAGCATGGGCAACTTTCTCCCAAAGTTCGAGTCCAGACGGAGCCAAGACTCCTTTATATCTCCTTTATATCTCCTTTATATCTCCTTTATATCTCCTTTATATCAGGCTGTAACATCTAACTAGACAAATTACATTAAAAAGCATCTCTGGTTGAAATCAGATGACTATTTTGCACAGATTTTGCACTATTTTGCACAGATGCCACACACACACAAATCATGCTGTTATATACACTTTGGCGTTTTATGCGGTTAAGCTCTAGCCAAATACAGTCCAATCTCCCATGATGTAGGTAACGACAAGTATGGGGGTCATAGAGTTTTTGTTGTGCTCTAGCAAAAAATTGGGTATTGTATAATAGAGTGCTAACAATTTGAAACCTGAAGAGATCCCCATGTTCCCTGGATTAGGGTGAGTTTCTTAGTTACTGCTCGTCTTGGTTCCCTTTATTCTACCGTTGGGAGAAATAAGTTACAGCACACAAACCTTGACTGAACTCTAGAAGTTCATGAGAATAATATATCACTGTTGTCAGACCCAAACCTTGTCTCCTCAAAAAGTCAAAGACACATCACATATCATCATATTTAGAAAAACAACCTTATTTTAGATTGAAGACCACACATTTGTCATTATGGGTTTTGAACAGGTTTCATATAAATATACCTATAATAAACTCATATACCTATAAGCCTTCTGTTCACGCAAAAATATAAAAATCATCAAAATTTCAGCGACAAGGTTTTCACCCGTCAGTAGTGGTACATGAAGTCTGTTTGAGAGTGTATTTTAGCTTTAAAAGCAGCACATAGAGGAGCAGCTGGCTCCTGTATAATCCACCCATGTGCTTTCCCATTAGTTATATGCTGCTCTGCATAGACGGGGAAGCTTGTCATCCATCAGTGGAGCTGAAAGGCCCAGACAGCCTCCCTACCTGGCAGAGAAAAGGCTCAGCAGCTGTCGGGGGCTGGTCAGAGTGATAACTAACTGGGTTTTTTTATTTTTTTTATATTCAGAAGGTTTTTTTTTGCAGAGTTCAGACGTCCCTCCACTAAGACCGGAAAGTGATTTTGTGAGCTTTTAACACGGCGATGCTTTTCTCGAGCAAATCAAACAAGAGCGGGGGATATGAGTGATTGCTTTATTTTGAAGTTTCTAGGAGCTCTGTGGCCGGACAGTGAATCTCTACCATGTTGTTTTGGCGATCTCCTCTCTGGTCATCTGGCCACTGAGCTGAACCAGCTTCCCTGATCAAACCCTCTCTGCCACCCCCCCGACCCCTCTACACTGTCTGCTTTACCACTTCACTCCGTTCTCCTCCTCCTCTCCTCCTCTCTCCCTCTTTCTCTCTCTTCCTTCCTCTCCTTCTTCTCTACCCCCTCCATTTCACATTTCAGCTGGACTACCCCCATGCGATATGCAATCTATAGGCACAGGTATGGACGGTGTCACTAGTGTTCTCATTGCTGACGTTCTCCACTGCCCCGATCCCCTCCTGGCCATTGCCTGTTTCATCAGTGCAATCTGAAACCAAGGGCTGGGCAGCTTGCTACTCCATGGGCTGCAGTTATTAAGCTTTCTAATAAACAGCTTTGTTTATTTCCCTTGGGAAATAAAGGTATGTAATGAAGCTTTACCGGACATAGTGACAACAATGAAGGCCGTGGAAAAGCAAGTGTACTGGAGCCCATATAAAGAGCAAATGCCCTCTCTGTGAAACGCCCACGCTCTCTTGTGTACACTAGTAGTTGTATTATTGTATTTTCCAACCCTGGGTCAAATAGTCTCTGCAAATAATTCTTAGCATTTGTTTTGACCTGCTTGCAGTACAATGTAATATAGTGAGTACCAGAAGGTTGAAATAATAAAAACCTTAAAAGTAAACTATTTGAAAGTATATTATATAAGTATATTTTTCTTACTTGACTAACTGGATCATCCTGATGCGGTGAACCCCCAGCAGGTTAGAACACACCGATAGTTATCTGCAGACTATATGACCCAGATCTGGGATTCTCCACTGATATTTGAATGGTTACCCTCCATCAGTATGCTGCTAAGAACTATCATAGATATCATATCATAATCGTCAGTTATTTTCCGTTATATTAAATTACTGTCTGTGTAACTTCACCTCATTCAACCCTCATCCACGAGTCTCACATCACCTCATCACCTCAGGTCTATCCACCACGCTCATATCGATGTCCTGATTGCATCATGTCTTATTGTCACTGATATGCTACGATGCTAAACTGTGTGTGTATCTATGCCCGTGCACGTGTGTGTGTGTGTGTGTGTGTGTGTGTGTGTGTGTGTGTGTGTGTGTGTGTCTGCAGTTGCCTGGTTCACGTTCGACCCGGCCTCAGCCCACCAGGACATCATCTTCTCCAACGACAACCTGACGGTGACGTGCAACAGCTACGACGACAGGGTGGTCATGGGAAACTCCGCCTTCTCCCGCGGCGTGCACTACTGGGAAATGACCGTCGATCGCTACGACAACCACCCGGACCCGGCCTTCGGGGTCGCGCGGGCCGACGTCCTGAAGGACGTGATGCTGGGGAAGGACGACAAGGCCTGGGCCATGTATGTGGACAACAACCGCTCTTGGTTCATGCACAACAACTCTCACACCAACAGGTAATGGAAGGAAACCCGCCGCCATTTCTGCATCCGTGCACCAGTGCAGAAGTCTTACCCCAAGATTCCCCCAAGTTTGTCATTTGCTGCATATTCCTGAGGGTAGTACTTATTGTATGGTAGCTTATTTCTTTGGTTAATTTCTCTGTGCCCATGCAGGACGGACGGGGGCATCAGTAAAGGAGCTACAATAGGAGTGCTGCTTGACTTTACACGCAGGATCATCATCTTCCTCATCAACGATGAGCAGCAGGGTCCAGTGGCTTTTGAAGCCTTGGAGGGGGTCTACTACCCTGCTATCAGCCTCAACCGAAACGTCCAGGTACATTATTATTATTATTTTTATTTTTGTTTAAGTTCAAGTTCAAGTTACTTTATTTATACCCGTAGGTAAATTTGTTTGCAGGGAGAATCACAGTCTTAAACAATACTTAAAATAGTACTAAACTGTGTTGAAACAGAGAGACACAAATATTAATCCTTTGAAAGGAACTGAAAAACAGATTTTAGACTATAGCTACTATTTACTACAGTTTAGTTTAGTTTAACTTTTTATTTTATTTTTTTGCATTATTTTACATAACAAAACATTTCTTGACATAGGACCCCAATAAAGATAAATTAATAATAATAATAATAATAATTAATAAAAATACAATCAAATAAAAATAAAAAGGATTAAAAAAAATAAATAATAAAATAATAATAATTTAGTACAAAATATTATTATTATTATTATTATTATTATTATTCAGTGTGACTGCTTTGGGTAGTGAGGAAGTAAAGGCAGTAAACTGGCTCCAGATCGACACTCCCACTCTGAGAAGATGTTTAACAGTCCTGAGCTCAGAGCGTTGAGTATGAAAAAACAAAGCTTCAAAGACTTAACAACAGTTAATAGCTTTAAATGTATTGTTGCCCTCAGCCAGCTTTCTCATTTTCAGTCTGTTTATTGGCTGGAGTGCCTCCAAAACACTTCAGTTGCTATGGCGATGGCTCAACATCTCCACCTGCAGGCAAAAATAGGAATTCTAAAAATAATGACGAACGTCACTTTTTAAAAGTGAAGTTATAAAGTGTTTCACAGTCAGGAAAGTAACTGCATTAAAACAATTAATAAAAGAAAAGAAAATGTATTCGTCGTATCAATAAAAACATGTTGTATTTATGTGTACTTGTATGTACTCTCCTACTCTCTAGGTTACCCTGCACACCGGTCTCCCCATCCCTGATTTCTACACCCCAGGGGAGGCGGACCCTACTGGTTCTGTGTGCTGAAGCCTCACCACAGGTTTGGGAAAAACCAGTCCAGGACCCTCCGGGGCTCACCCAGCCCGTCAACAGCTTCAGCATATATAGCCCCGCCCCTTCCCTTCCCCAGTCCCTCCCCCACCCCCCCCACCCCCACCCTGCCCTGACCGACTGACCCCATGACTCACTGTACGAGACCCATCCAGCGCTGAGCCATGCCTTTATCATGCCTAGACCTTGGACGTGTGGACCATCTGCAGAACATTGTGCTTTACCATCTGTACACTGTTATCTTTACATGATACAGATACACCAGTCAGTTGGGAGATGCTGTAGTATCGCGGACAGATGATGCCCTCTCGATGATACTGGCACCGGATCATGATCTCGACCCGATGGACTCTGAATGTTCTTTCTAAAAGTAAAGTGATGGCAGATGCTATAACTACTGTTTTTAAAGGTTATGACCAATTAAATGAACTGACGAAGGGAAACGAGCCACCATCACCCCATCGCCATAGAGTTCAGTAAATCTTATTCTTCATACACAGTTCTCTTTTCCACACACATACACACACACACACTATCCTGTATATTAACTCTTTTGTTTCCTTTTGGCACATGAACATCTTCATTCAACCACCAGGGGGAGCACGGGTGAAAAACAAGAGGTTGCTACTCTGTAGACGAGGACCGGGGCAGCAATGATCCCTGGGAGAGAGAGCAATAGTCCGACTCTCAACTGTGTTACCGTCGTGTTCTTGTCAGTGTAAATGAGATGCTCTTAGTGGCTTAGCTTGTGTGAACCCTGCTATCTAGTTTGTAAAATACAGCACCACCGTGCAGATGCTATCGGACGCAAGGCCCTTATGCAGCCTTCCTCCACAGCGCAGCTCTCAAAAAGGGGAGGGTGTCATTTTTGTTTCATATATTATACAAGTATTCTGCTTATTGATATGAGTGTGAACGGTGTGAACAAACGGTGATGAAGGTTGACGGTGAAGGATGCTGAAGACGACGATGCTGATGATGTCGAAGTAGTTGTATGAATAAGGTGCTACCGCCACGTGCTTAGTGAAGGCTCTGTAGGTGACTGAATCCTGGTAGTTTTGTACTCTTGTTATTGAAATGATCTATTGCCAAGATCTGTATAGCTAAATAAGTTATTGGTGTTCAGAGTTTTGATGATAATTCAGCATTGTTTCTTTATTTGATATATAGCTATTAAAAGGAAGAGGTGGTCCAGGTGGAAGCGTTTCATGTCGCTCAAAGAAGCCGTTTGTGTTTTGTTCTCAAGAGTGAAGAGAACCAGTTGACGTTCTCCAAAAAAGTAACAGCGAGACTGGTGATGCACTGGGCAATGTTTGCAGCAACGCGCGTGGGCAACACTCCCAGCAACGGGCAACAAAGTGAAATTGACAAATTTACTCGAATGTTTTCTGGTAACAAAATGATTAAAAGTGATGAAAGTGTCGACATGGGAGCCGTTGCCCACCCTGGTTGGACCAAACATGTCCCCGCTGCATCGCTGCCCTACGATACAAGAATACTGTCAAGGTGCTATCCCGTGTTTCAGCGTCATGGGTGTGCCTTCTCCCCTCGGATACACAACAGACCTGTAGGACTTTGCTACCAACTAGATTCATTGCTTCAACAGAGTCTACCGTAACATCTGTGGTGCCTGACTTCACCCTGCTGCTACATATTTTTACTATAGTAAAGGGCAAAACTCAATGATAGTTATGTTTCCTATGGATGTAACCACAGTATTTAAGAGAATATAACACAGTCAGGTATAGGCGAGGTGTCTTTCTTACTTTCCGATTCCTCTGTGAATTTTTGTTTTTTCTGTGGGATTGCATTGATTGTCGATCACTCGGCACTAATATCACATGGTTAGGACAATGGCTCAGCACAGTAAATAATCTAATTCCCAGTGTGTCATGTGCACGAGGTGCATGTGGCATGGTAGTGCTCAAACTAGACCAGGCTGCTGCAGTGATTCAGCGAGTAGCGCGGCCTGCTGCCATTCAAACATCGATTCATGCAACATTTAATTGGTTGTTTTTCAAGGTAAGCTTTTTTGTCCGGCCATAATTAAAACACCACTCACCACTCTCTCTCTCTCACTCTCTCTCTCTCTCACTCTCTCTCTCTCTCTTTCTAACTCTGTAAAATCTCGACAGTACAAAAACAGGCCATTTACCGGCGGGTCACTGAACAGCGAACGCTTCATTTGACGCTCATATGGAAACAAGCGCCTCCATTATCACTGGATTACGCAACCTCAGATTCTAGGACAACAGCAGGAAGGGTTTTATCCAGCAGGAGAACTAACAGTTCAGTCAAATGTGTCGCGTTCAACACATCTATGCGTCTAGTTTGAGACGCCGTGCAACATAGAGCCATACCACCATGTGATGTTGTTGGATTATAACACAACCAAACTAAACACATGGATGTGCTGGAAACGATGCTTTGACGAGTCTTTAAATCCTGTCTTTCTCCTACAGTGTGATTGTAAGATTTATTTCTGAGTCAAATACACTTTAATGTTGTCCATGATCAAAGCAGTGGGATGATTCATGAACCACTGGCAACCTTTTGTTTATGGTTAAAAATGACACTCAGTCGCTGGGCGACAGCTGATTTTGTTTCTCCAGACTCTCTGAACATGTGTGTGTTTTATCTACATTATAACCTCAGTTGAATCCAAAGTGATTGTTTTGCCTGTTAGAGGATCAAAGGAATGTCATAACTAAGATACCCATATATGTCTATGAGACTTTATCAATATAACATTGTTATTATTATGATTTGACACTATGGTGATAATTATATGATATCATTACCATGTTACTGCTGTTTTATTATTATGATCATTTGAAATGTAATATGAGCATCTGTGTTTTCTGTATGTGTGAATATTCAATAAATAGGTGTCAACAAGCTGATAGGCCTCCAATATCTCTCTCTCTCTATCATTCTATCATCTATATATCCATCTATCTATCTATCTATCTATTATCTATCTATCTATCTATCCCTCTATCTATCTTTCCCTCTATCTATATCTATCTATCTATATCTATCTATCTATCTATCTATCTATCCCTCTATCTATCTATCCCTCTATCATCCATCTATCTATCTATATCTATCTATCTCTCTATCACTCTGTCTATCTGTCTATCTATCTATCATCTATCTATCTATCTATCTATCTCTATCTCTCTATCTATCTATCTATCTATCTATCTATCTATCTGTCTGTCTGTCTATCTATCTACCTATCCATCTATCTATCTATCTATCTATCTATCTATCTACCTATCTATCTATCTGTCTGTCTGTCTGTCTGTCTGTCTGTCTGTCTGTCTGTCTGTCTGTCTGTCTGCCTGTCTGTCTGTCTGTCTGTCTACCAAGTTCAGTTGTGAAACTCCTCAGAGGCTGGCCGGGGAAACTCCCTCCCCCTGTAGTCGCCAATCAAACTGAAAGAGGAGGAGACTGCTGCATCAAAATCTCCAACAATTTACCTTTCAACTTCACTTCTAGTCGGACAACTCGGGCAACCTGCCGACCATGGCGACCCCTCTCACCGACCAGGAGAAGCGCAAGCAGATCAGCATCAGGGGGATTGTCGGAGTCGAAAATGTCGCGGAGCTGAAGAAGGGCTTCAACCGACACCTGCACTTCACTCTGGTGAAGGACAGGAACATCGCGACGCCCCGGGATTATTACTTCGCCCTGGCTCACACGGTGAGAGATCACCTGGTGGGACGATGGATCCGGACCCAGCAGTTCTACTATGAAGCAGACCCCAAGGTAAAGTGGAAACCACCGGTGATCCAGGATCAGTGGACCCAGCCCTCTCAGTAGGAGACTGTCTGGGAGACTGAACTCTTCTGCACTCTATCTGCCCACACTGTGAAAAATACACTTCAGGATACTTTACAGATATGTTTCAAAGTACACAAAAACTGTTATTATATATATATATATTTTTTTATATTCATTCAAAATATATTTTCGATACTGGAATACATGTTCTTTATTGCTCTTCTACCTCCCTATATTGTAACAAAATACAGTTAAACATGTTAAAAATGACGTGACATGTCATTTCAAGTATATTTTGGACGCTGTAAATACATAAGTACCTATACATGCAATTATATGATAAACTTTGGCCACTCAAAATATATTTCAAATGCATGTCAGCCACATATACAGATGCATTTGCCAGTGTATTTTGAGACATGAAGTATTTGAGGAATGTATTTTTTCCATTAGCTGCAAACTTTTCATGTTGCATCAAGCTTTTACGATTCCCAGGAAAGATTTCTTGATAGTTGCATCATGTTTACACAGCTATTTCAAGAATGAAAATATTTACTTCCACCAAATATTTTACTCACTAGCCCAGCCCAAAGACATGATACAAAGTCCATTTCTTGACGTGTAATATGAAAAAGATTTGTTTGTGATCAATCAATCTTTGGATTTTTGTTTGATAATATCTCTCTCAGTATAATGTCAGAACTTTATGTGCTCAAGCTGTTTTTGTGTTTTTGTCTTCCCTTGGCGGTCTCCTCGCCTAGCGGGTGTATTACCTGTCTCTGGAGTTCTACATGGGCAGGACACTCCAAAACACCATGATCAACCTGGGCCTACAGAACGCCTGTGATGAAGCCATTTACCAGGTAAGACAGGAGAACATCAGCGTCTTCACGGCTTCAGTAGATGGTTCCAATACAGGATAAAAAGAGACAGCATCACTGTGTTGAACAGTGTGAACGGTAGGCTTTAGCATTGCCTTCTTCTCTCTGCTCTAGCTTGGCCTGGACATGGAGGACCTGGAGGAGATGGAGGAGGATGCAGGTCTGGGGAACGGAGGTCTGGGCAGACTGGCAGGTATCTGACTGCAGAGGTTTTAACCCACGCACTTATATGAGAGTGAATGAGAGAGTGAGACAGCGTGAGAGAGAGACAGCGAGAGAGAGATAGAGACAGCGAGAGAGCGAGAGAGAGAGAGATTATGTGGTATCTGCACTCTTCTGAACAACACAGTGAAAGATGGAGAAAATAGAAAAAAAAAGACTTATTTTTTAAACCGAAAATGAGAAAGTACTGTGCAACCCTTTTCCTTTCTTGTAACACAGGGAATGCAACACTAGTTATTTTATTTTATTTATTTTATTAAAAACAAAGCTCCATTAAAGATTTCTTGGCAGCTGGCGTTTTTGTTATTTTGTTTTGGGGTTGCTGTTTTTTTTGACAAAGCATCTGTTGCAACTTGCCATCCTCGACCACAGGAATGTCACAACAGACGGTGTAAATTAGCACATGAACTTCTCCACCAACACTATGAACCATCATTGCTTGTTTCTGAATACAACACTACAGATTTTGTGTTTTCACTTCTACATTATGATTGTGATTCTGTTTTCTTCACATAGCTTGCTTCTTGGATTCGATGGCCACCCTGGGCCTGGCAGCGTACGGTTACGGCATCCGCTACGAGTACGGGATCTTCAACCAAAAGATTAGAAACGGATGGCAGGTAACTGCAGCTGAAGTGTCATCTCCCATAGATCTCAAGTCACCAAACATAATCAACCGCAGTTTAATTCCTCCAAATGATCTAACCACTGTCTCAGCAAGTTTATTTTGCTGAAGCTGATGATGCAAGGCTTTAGTTGGCGCTCAGTTTCACCATGCAAACACTACAGCTTCTCTCTCCAGAGGTCAGAGTTTGTTTTTTATCTTTTTAGTACGACATTGAGGATCTTCTCTTCTGCTTGTGTTCGTGCTGTCAGGAGTCAAAGTTAAACGGGTTCAATAGTAGAGATGAAGTAGGTCACTCCATTATGAGCTAATCATTAACAGTAATGCAGCTTGTGGTCAGCCCCCTCAGCACAGTTGGAGTGGTGCAACGTTGAGGCTGCCCTGAGGAAGGAAGAAAACGATTGCATATTTTGTGATAAGACCGGCGGCTTTTGCTCTTTTGATTTCTGCTGGCTATTTGCAGTGCAAACCCCCTCAGTGTAAACATGCACTTCTGAACACTGAACCTGCATATCCAAGTTGTGCATTGTCAGTGGTGCTAGCCTGCAGTATAGTAAGATTAGTTGTTTCTTCTTCAGCACTTGATGATCATGAACCAGCACTTTCTAGGTGCCCCGGGGGGGAAGTGCTTGGGGGGGGATTGTCTGCATGACTGGAGTGAGTGAAATTACATTGACTTTAAAAACTGTTAACCTGTTAGCACCAGAGTGTTGTTGGAACTAAGAGGGTCGCTGAACAAAACATGTAACTAATGCAGAAACACTACAATTAGAAAATCACTGAGGTCAGAGGTCAGCTGCTTGTGCTGGTAGGGATTCAGTGTCTTGCTAAAGGGCACTGCAGCAGGGCGGATGCTTACCTGGTTGAAGGACGTCTCCCCAGCCGCCCACTGAAATTCTACCCAAGCCATTTTAACCTAGCCTGTATTGACGCAGGTGGAAGAGGCAGACGACTGGCTGAGGCATGGAAACCCCTGGGAGAAGGCCCGTCCTGAGTACATGTTGCCAGTTCACTTCTACGGACGGGTGGAGGAGACCAAAGACGGCTCCAAATGGGTGGACACTCAGGTAGATGTGTTCATTTTGATAGATCAGTTTATTGGTTTAGGGGCTTTTATAAACCTGAAACTATCACAGGGAAATGTTTAAATTTTTTAGTTACATGTTTTTAAATATCACTGTAAAATATGTCAGTTTATGTGAATGAATTAGAGATTTGGAGTTATTTTTTCTTAATAACTTTGTTTGCTGTGTCCTCTTATCTCTGCTGACTCACTGTTTCATGTTTTGGCTCTGCAGGTGGTTCTGGCCATGCCCTACGACACGCCCATCCCTGGGTACATGAACAACACTGTGAACACCATGAGGCTGTGGTCTGCTCGCGCTCCCAATGACTTTAACCTGAGAGACTGTAAGGGACAAAGCCAGTTTGTCGTGTCAAATTCACTGTTGCAACGGCACGTCTGTATTTCTCTACAGTTTTCGAAAGCTAAACTTTGCAGAAGAGGAGGAACTCGCTGCAATACTGGAAATATGTCTGTGTTGCAAGCTGGCGGTACTGCAGTAGTTTCTTCCTCTCCTGCAGAGTTTATTTTTTGGATTGAATTACTCGCAGTTAATGTGCACTCGTACTAAATCAGGTGTGCAGATGCGGCTCCTGCTGTATCAAAGAAACTGAAATGTCCTCTAACTGTCTTTAGTTAATGTTGGAGATTATATCCAGGCGGTTCTGGACAGAAATCTGGCAGAGAATATCTCCCGTGTGCTCTACCCCAACGACAACGTAAGCAAGGAAACGTTTTAAATCCTGTGTCTCACTTTATTTACCGTTACCGGGAACATTGCTCATCTCCGTTGCCCTAACTATCACTATGGTCTCTCCTCTCCATGTATTCTGTGCTGTAGTTCTTTGAGGGAAAAGAGCTTCGTCTGAAGCAGGAGTACTTTGTAGTGGCAGCCACACTCCAAGACATCATCCGTCGCTTCAAGACCCCCAAGAAGGGAACTGCTGGTCGCACCTCTTTTGACACCTTCCCAGAAAAAGTAGGCTTCAGCATCAAACACATACAGTGAGCTCCGTAGGTGTTTGGGTCGTGGCACATCGGTGGATGGAAAAGGACTGTGAGGTTGCAGTGCCGACTGTCTGTTTTGAAAGGGGCATTAAGTAATCTATAAACTTTATGGACCTCTATCGGTGACCAATTAATAAAACTTAACCTCCCACCCTCCTGGTCCCCTTGAGTTATGGTGGCCTGTAATTGACACAAACAATAAAGTCACATTTTCACATTAGAGACTATTTGGACGGGATTAGATTGTAGATTGATTGTTGAAATGTTTTGTGACAGTGAGTGTTTGTTCATAGCACCGTCCTCAGATGTTGGGTAAGGTGACCAATGGGTCAAATTCCCAAAACGTCAGGGTAGTCCTTTAATTGCCCATCTAATAATGACAGTGAATGCTGTAACTTTGTTGTTAGGTTGCAGTCCAAACACTTATGGAGCTACTTTTATTGTTCAGTATTTTCCACTGAGGAGGTAACATGCCTCATTCACCAGAGGAGGTTGTATTTTCCAGGTGGCCATCCAGCTGAATGACACCCACCCGGCCATGGCCATTCCTGAGCTGATGAGGATCTTTGTGGACATTGAGAAACTGGACTGGGACACGGTGGGTGAGCATGAGATGTGGCACATTGGCGTGGCTGACTGTACCACAAGATAGCTTGTTTCACATGTTGACACGTAATTAACCAAGTAAACTCCTCCCTCCTCGTCAGGCCTGGGACCTGACCAAGCGCACCTTCGCCTACACCAACCACACTGTTCTCCCCGAGGCCCTGGAGCGCTGGCCCGTGGAGCTGCTGGAGACTCTGCTGCCCAGACACCTGCAGATCATCTACCACATCAACCAGGTCCACCTCGATGTACGTACTGTAGCTAGTACCCGGTTCGTCATCGCGTGCTTCCAAGAACTGTCAAGCTATATGTCGCCACAGATTGAGGAAGGAAAAATTCTTCTTTCTTGATTTCTGCTATGGGAGACAGTCATGAATCTCAACTTTCCTATGACATATGAAGCGGGTATGAAGCTGATACTTCCCTGAAGCTGATACGTTGTGCTTGGGGCAGCCAACCTGATGCGTGTGTCTCTTCCTTACTACAGGGGATCGCAGCCCTCTTTCCAACAGACATGGACAGGCTGCGGAGAATGTCTCTAATTGAAGAAGACGGGTGCAAGAGGGTCAACATGGCGCACCTGTGCATCGTGGGATCTCACGCTGTCAATGGAGTCGCCGAGATACACTCCAACATCATCAAGACGGATGTGTAAGCCTTTGCTGATGACACCCAGTTATACAGGGGTGGACAAAATAACGGAAACATGGTAGCTAAGTCACAATTATGAAGGCAGCTACACAGAAGAGTCATATTAAGTTGAATGAGAAATAGCAGTATTTGTCTGATAGTTGCCACTTTTATATGTGAGTTTTCAAAGCAACATGAGGCAACGAACAGAGTTACAATGAGGCCGGTCGGTGCCCGGATGGCAGGTGCATTTGTCACGAAAACTGCACAATTATTTAACGTGGCAAGAAGAGCAGGCTGGGAAATCAAACATATGCCAGAAACAGGATAGGACAAATAGAAAAAATAAAGATATGGCCTCAAAAATTGAATCAACTCCTCTGTGACACATTAGCAGCCAAACCTGTACGTAATGAACTTCACAAACCTGGTACACCGCCTGTATCCAAGGCACAAAGAGGCATAACCTGGACTCTTGAGCAGTGAAATAAGACGAGTCAGTCCTACTCCTCATCCGCTACTTGAAAATCATCTATATTTAGGTGTTTCTGTTATTCTGTCCCCTATACATTATCAGTTTAAGTTCCTCCTCCATCACCGTTTCCCGTTTTTTTCCCCCTACAGATTCCGTGATTTCAGTGATCTGGAACCGGAGAAGTTTCAGAACAAGACAAATGGCATCACTCCCAGACGCTGGCTGCTGCTCTGCAACCCCGGGCTGGCTGAGCTTATAGCCGAGGTCTGGTTAGACAGCCAGAGAAATAAACAAATGATTCGGTGCCAAGAGATGGTGTAGTGCTTAAGCCTCCTGCCTCCACAACGATATATTCTCCTGCTGTTACAGGATCGAAACTTGGCAGAGCTTTCCGTCCTGTGTCTCTCACCCTGTGTTCAGCTTTCCAAATAGCTCAATAAAGCCTATATATGAAGTGTGGTGCACTGCCCACTCTCCTTAGTAAACTCACTTGATTGTTTTGCACACACAGAGTTATTCATGTCCTTTTAATGTCTTTTTTTAGGTAATCGGGGAGGATTATGTGAAAGACCTCAGCCAGCTACAGAACCTGAACGACTTTGTTGACGATGCCGCCTTCATCCGGGATGTCTCCAAAGTCAAACAGGTAGGGTTCAGGTTTGGTTTATTTGTACATGAAAATGATGAAACAGAGAAGAGAAGATGAAAGACATACCAACTGTGTGGGTGAGAGAAAGAAACCCCAAAGGACTTCTAAAAATATCCCAACTCAGGAGGAAAATAAATACAAGTGAATTGGACAACAGAATCCAAAACTCAAAAAACTCAAAACTCAACTATGAGGCGAATAGGGAGCCAGAAGTTAACCAGGACCCCCCACTGGTTTACTAGCGGCTAGGCGGCTAGCGACACTAGGAGGGCACGTCTTACTAACTAAACCAAGCAATAGATTTTGTTGAAAATGACCTGGCAGCACTCTGTTTCTATAAGCATTCATAAGTGGAATTTTTGTTGAAAAAATTGTACTTATAAGGTAGTCGATGACAGACAGGAGTTTCCATATATCAAGTTATCTGTAATGTATTGTATGTAGGACAAGCAGAAGTGAACCAGAGGCGGGCAGAAGTGACGTCAACTTCACCTCCCAGTTTGGTCCAGATGGTGCAGTGTATTTGTCGTAGCTCAGAGAAGGCTCACCAATCACATAAATCAGAGCCTCTACCATCTGACATGAAACGATGCTGCAGGCTAACCATGTATACATGCTTTTTTATAAATTGCCAAATTGGTAGATGTTCCACAGAGTATTGGTCCCTGTTGAGGCTTCATGAGTGTCTGTCTATATCTCACCACACATAGCATATCCCTTTTGGTGGATCCGTTTGTCTAATGTGCCCTGCAGCACCATGCATGCATCTGAAGCGTGGCTAACCCTGGTAGTGTGAACACCTCATGATGATACCTCTCAGTCATTTCATATTTCTGCACGTCATAGCAGGCAGGGACAATACTGCCAGATTAATTTGTGGTTTGCCACATTGGCCGTTGCTGCGTTATAGCCGATACATGTCAGGACAGGCCACAGCTGTGAACCTCACCTTACTGAATGGCTCCTCTGTTGCAAAGTCATGTATTTCTCATTTCTTCAAAGGACAACAAGGTGAAATTTTCCCAGTACCTGGAGAAAGAGTACAGGGTGAAAATAAACCCGTCCTCCATGTTCGACGTCCATGTGAAGAGAATCCATGAGTATAAGCGCCAGCTGCTCAACTGCCTGCACATCATCACCATGTACAACCGTATGTGAATTCAGATCTTATTACTCAGTTCACAAGTTATCACAGGTGTACTTTCACTGACTTACCTGACACTATCTGACATGTCCTGATGTGGGAAACCCCACCCAACCGGTGTGCCAAGCAAGTTAAAACAAAGAGTTTCTTCCAGGTGCCACTTCATTCAGGTGTGAAATAGTCTACCAACTGCCAGGCTCATGCAACTTTTGGCAATATTCTCTCAACGCTTTTATTTAGCATTTATTTATCTGTTTTTACAGAGCTTTGATGTTCTCTTCTGTGCAATTGTTAACCCAGAAGCAAAATATTGACTTTCCCTGCATCTAAATCTATTTCCTTTCGTTGTGAATGTTCCCAAAAACATTGCTCAAGTATTACTCCTTTTAATCAGTAAAACTTCATGATTGATTTGACTTATTTTTTCTCAAGGCATCAAGAAGAACCCAAGTGCACCTTTTGTACCGCGGACGATGATCATCGGTGGCAAGGTAGCGGCTCAAGCAAACATGAAAAGGAGCATTTATGAAAACACACAAACAGGTCGAGAATAGTGTGATGGTTTTTTTTTTACTATCCACTGTCTCCCCCTGCAGGCCGCTCCAGGGTATCACATGGCGAAGATGATCATCAAGCTGATCACCTCAGTGGCTGATGTGGTGAACAATGACCCCGCAGTGGGCAACAAGCTGAAGGTCATCTACCTGGAGAACTACAGGGTCTCGCTTGCAGAGAAAGGTAGCATCCAGAGCATTGAGACACATTATTCATCTGTTCATGAGTGAGCAAAGCAAGAAAACAAACAAGTGCAGGCTGACTGTGGACCAATACACTGTTTGCATTTATTGACTTGATGGTTATGAGAAAATTCTCCTGTAAAGTTCCAATTATCATTCATCCATTCATTCATTATCACTGGTCAGATAATCATTGTGCCATGTCCAGAAATTGAGCAGTACACACATCTCTGCTAGCCAAGGACTTATGTCTTTCTTCCCACAGATAAAAAAAAACTGCTGAAATAATAAAATACAGATAAAAATAATAATAGTGCCACCAATAAAATAAATTGCAGGAGATTCAATAAATCGTAACCTATAAAATAAGGTAAAAACAGTAAAATTCATGAATAAAAAGAGATTAAGAGTAAAAACAGGGAATAAGATTAGATGAAGCAAAAATAAGAAATCAAAATGAAACGCCATGGCTAAACAAGCTTACCTAACTGTGATATTATATTAACTATAATAATAACAATACGATGATATTGTAACTGTAACTGTTGTAAATGAGAGGCAACTGAAAAGTTTGAACTTCAATGCCCGGAAATCCTGTAATGTGACATCAGTGAACTGCACACGGCACACTCACATTTACCAACCCAGCTGGTCTGTGACGGGACAAGACGCTCACTCACTGCTATTTAGGAGGCCGATTGTATTTCACTGTGGACAGAGAAGTGACCATACCGGACACCAGAATTTGATTTGGGCAAATAAAGAGTATTGTGATTTAGGTGCATTTTTACATAGAAACCTTGGCTAGTGCAGGTTTAACTGTGATTATGTTTTCTCCCTCAGTGATTCCTGCCACAGATCTGTCAGAGCAGATCTCCACTGCTGGCACCGAGGCCTCAGGAACCGGCAACATGAAGTTCATGCTGAACGGAGCGCTCACCATTGGCACCATGGACGGAGCCAACGTGGAGATGGCCGAGGAGGCCGGAGAGGAGAACCTCTTCATCTTTGGCATGAGGGTGGAGGACGTGGCTGAACTGGACAAGAAAGGGTAGAGGGTTCTTTGTTGTCGTCTTATTTTTGCAATATATTTTCTGTATCTTTTTATGCTGCTGACAATAAGCCAATTTGTGTTTTTCCTTCTTTAGATATGATGCCATGACATACTACAAGACAATTCCAGAGCTGAAACAAGTCATGGACCAGATCACGAGTGGCTTTTTCAGCCCCAAAAACCCAGAGCTTTTCAAAGACCTCACCGAAATGCTCTTCAAACACGACCGGTGAGCAACATCAGGCTATAATCCTGCATCTGAAGGGCTTCAGTTCAAAATGCCATATATATATTTTTTATATTTTATTTTTCAAAGTTACTTGAAATTCATCACTGGATAGTTCAAAAAGGTTTTGGCAGGCAAAGGTCTTATAATGGTTAATAACTTGTTTTGCTGTCATGTCAACACTCATTTTGTCTGAGTTGGTGTGAGTTCTTTGAAAAGGTGGATATCTCACTCTTACCCACTCGAGTTGTTGAGTTAACTCTGTTCCCCCTGCTCTCTCTCTTCAGTTTCAAAGTGTTTGCAGACTTTGAAAGCTATGTGGAATCCCAAGCGAAAGTCAGCAAACTTTATCAGGTAACATCAAACAGACCTGAACTAAATAGTATTTGCAAATAAGTATTATTGTTTGTATTAGTATACTTGTGAAAGTGAACGCTGTGCACAATTAACATTTGCTCTTCATTTTTTTTGGTTGACAAGAATCCCAAGGAGTGGACGAAGATGGTGATCAAGAACATCGCCGCCACTGGCAAGTTCTCCAGCGACCGAACCATCACGGACTACGCGACGGAGGTGTGGGGCGTCGAGCCGACCGACCTGAAGATCCCTCCTCCGAATGAGCCCCGAGAGGCCATCGAAGAAACCGCCAGGGCTTTGAAGAAAATGTGAGGTTGTTTCAGGACCAAGCGGTGCTCGTTAGGTTTACAATTCATTAGCTGTGCCTATGCTCTTAACCTTCAACTAATGCATCGCTGAATTTTTTTATTGATTTCATTTTAAGAGGCCATGTTCAGATCAGAACCTCTGATCTCTTCACACTTTATTGTCAAAGCTCTTGAGTCAAAGCACGTGCATCAATACTCGTCTGTTACAGTCTTCAGCAGCAAGACACGCAGTAAACCAAGAGATATTGTGGTAGATGAGAAGTATTTGACTGAGGACAAACAGTATTTGCAAATATAGTGCTTGGAGGACAGGGCGGGTGGGGTTTTCTACATTACAAGAATTCAGATAGCATCAGGTAGGCTGTCAGTCACAGAGGAACATACTAACCTTCCATTTTCAGTTACTTTCCCGCTATACTATGGTTTATTTGCAAATACTATTTGAGCCAGTTCTGGTCACATCTTGTCTTTAGTAATGATATAACTCGGTGAAGGCAGAATTCAAACAAACAGTACTTTATTTGTGTTGTACCTCTTCTCAGTGTCAAAATAAAATGCTTAAGGGAATGTGAAGTGTCCTTGTTTCGCTTTTCAGAAGAAGTACATGCACTATGTGGCATAAATAAATCTGTTTGTCAGAGTTTCTTTAACATTGTCTTGTGATATTTACGAGCCTGTGCAGGAAGATGAGAGATAAAGCCAAAAACAGACAGACACACACACTTCTCTCCAGGGGTGAAAGCTGCTCTACCGTTTCACGTTCTGTAGAAATCTCCTGCAGACAAAATATTCAATTCATTTCAATTCATTCAATTAAGAACTTACATTTCCTGAGGGAAGTGCAGACCAGGTTTACAATAAAAACAGATGATAAAAACACACAAACGGGTATAACGTGTTTTAATGATTGATAACTTACCCAATTACACTTGACAGATTGGGATCTGAGTAGATACTGTTGTGGGCGTATCCAAGACTAGCACTATAGGTGACCATTTCAACAGGAACCTCTACGTTACGTTCTCCCTGAACCTGGTGTGACAGCTGGTATAGCTGGGGGCAAAAATGCAAAATAAGTTCACACACATCAGTAAGAAATAGAAGAAATCATGTGAGCACTCAAGGGAAGCGTGAAGTTCAACTGTACCTCCTGCCCCATGTGATAGGGTATAACGTCATCATCCTCTGAATGCAGTAGAAGAAGTGGACTGGTCAAAGCCTTTAAACTTGATTAAAAGATGGTCAGAGAGTCAGCAGACCAAATGCACCAGCAAGTAGCATAAGATGTGTTTCTTTTTAACAGGACAGTCAGTGTTTCATAATCACACTTACTTCTTATCATTAGCAAATACCATGTTGTTAATTTCCAAGATGTGCCGGAGAAAGCGTTCAAATCCTGGCAAGAACATATACATCTGGAAAAAGTGGGTAGAAATGATTTTGAAATCGGCCATATGGTGACACGCAAACACTTGCAGGAGAGAAATGGCAGTTTATTAAACGTAAAAAAACATTTTCATAAAATTCAAATTGCGTCAGTAGGTACGGTGAGCCGGGGGCTAAGATGAGCCGCCTCTTCTATCTGGAAAACCTTCGACAAAGTGAATCACATGATCACAGATTTAGGAAGAACAAGTAATTTCCCTGATTCTGTGATGGAGGAGAGCACATAGAGAAAGTGCTAACAGAGCCATTTCCTGTGATGTCATCAGGGTGAAGACGTCATGATACTTTGTATCTTAATGGAAGTGGATACGTCTGAGGCTTTGTTAGTTTAAGGCTTTATAAAGTCGATTATCGATAATCTGTCGATAATAGTCGATAATCTGCTGTGTGAGTCGCTTTGTTGAAATGGTGGCAGACCTGGGTCAAGTCATACTTTTAAAACTTATTAGCTACAGAAAGAAAATGTGTTACTGTCCATGGATGCCCAACAACTTTAAGTATACATAGACACCATTGTTTAAAATAAATACACATTTATTTTGTCATAGAAGCACAAAATGTAAAAAGTGGCTCATTTTACTTGTTTCTACTTCGTGTTTGTACGTTTGACGGTTTGCACAAGGCATTCTTTTGAAACCAAAGGAAATGAAGACAGCTGTGTGTTAGTGCAATAACATAACAGTGCATTGGTAAACACCCAGAGGCAGACAGACAGAAATGCCACAGATTGCCTCACCTTAGCGAGTGGATGGATGACTACAGCCTCTCCGATGCTTGTGTATGGAGCTTCGAGGATTATAGCATCAACAAGGGTCCCTGAAATATAATACACAAAATAAATATGGAGGGTGGGGTCTTTAAACAGAGGCTTGTGAAGTTGCTGTATAATGACTACATAGCTCCCTGGGGGGTAATGTGGGCTAATTTACACCTGAAATGCAGTTTATGGTTCATCGTGTTGATTCAGATTGATTTTTTTTTTTAGTTGTTGTACCTTAAGACTCACCTTGCTCCTGTAGTTTCAGTGCAGTATTGGTTGCCACCCTAGAAAAACAACAACACAAATAATTGTAATCACTTTTCCCCATTGGAGTCATGAGCGGTATACTTTACAGGGTCAGTTCTGCAGAGGGACTCACCCGGTGCCGAGGGAGTGTCCCCACAGAAACACCTGACCTCCACTGTGTTTCATTACCCAACGGTACAGATAGAGGGAGTCGGTGGTCAACCCAGCCTCACTCGGCTCGCCACTGGAGTCTCCATAACCTCGTGAAGAAGAAAACACAGAACCACAACATTATGTAAAGGCAATATATTGACTATTTGATAAATATCGATATGTATCTACGGATCTAATTTCAACCTCTCAGACATCATTTTGATTCTTTACGTTCCTGTTGTGCCGAACAATTTTTTAACGTTCAAAAAGCGATTTTACCTCTGTAGTCTAGAGACAGGACATGATACCCCGCTGCACTTAAGATCTAGAAAACAGAAAAATCAGCATTTCATCCAACAGTGCAAGTCAAAATTGCTTCACTAAATATTGTAAATAGAAATAGAAATAGAAACCATACCTTCATCAGCCCTACTCTGTGATCTACCGCTCTGTAGAAATGACAAGAACGAATTTAGACAAACGAGCTGCTTCCAGACTTATCAATTCCCACCCACGGATCTCCATGTGCGTTGCACGTAAGGATAATCCCAAAGGCCTGAGCGATCATGTAATACCCACTAGACTCCATTAGGCTCTATTCAAGGGTCTCTATCCTACCACACTGGTCCCACCTGGTCCCCACGGTGCCATGGAGATAGATAATAACAGGACGGCCGTCTCCCAGAGCCTCAGAGTACCACTCAGGGCCTCTCCCTGCGGCCTCCTCCCATTGGCTGGCGGGGAGCGTATGCCTAGGAGACACAAAGACAAAGGATGGAGAGAGGAGAGAGAGAGGATAGCACAAACAAACAATGTTGTGAGATACCGTTTTTTTTTGTGTAGCTCAATTGGGTAGATCACGGCCCTTTTCACTCTGGCGCCACCCATACCTGCATGCAGTGATGGTATTGAGAGGTATATAGACGCTAACGGGGATAAATAACCTACCATACACCCACTGTGATGCCCTCTTCAGTGGTGAGGTAGAAGTTGCAGGTGTGGTTCAGCACCTCCTCGGGTCTGCCCAGATCCACCGAGAAGGGAATCCTCCCTGCAGCCACAGCAGACCAGAGCATACACGGTGAATAAGATGTTTTTGTCTCACCATTAGGCAAAAGTAGGTAATTGCCTTTGGCCCCCAGCAGCCACGGGGCCCCACAAAAGACAAGAATAACAAGTACTGCGTGGTTTTTACAGTTTTAAAGAAATGCACTTGTAAAGCACTCCTCCTCGTCTTACAACAAAAGGATCGATTCAAATTCCTATTCAAATCCAAACTACATTTTGAGTCATGGCCACTCCCCTCTACTACACTGAACTGCTCCACTTGTCTTTTAGTGCTATGTTGCTGTGAAAGAAGTAAAAACATGAAGCAAAGTTACCCAAGCCGTGCAGACAAAGAAAAGAAAGCAGGAAAATAAAAGCGGTTGATGACTTTTTATAGCAAAGAATCAACTGCTGCTAATGTTTGTTGCTAGCAATGCTACCACTGCCTCCAGGCTCAAGGCTAGTGAGCTCTAGCCTTACACTTTGCTCAGCCCCAGCTTGAAGGTAATGTATAGAAATGATGGATTGAAAAGAGTGAAGGTTTGGATTCGGGGGGCCCCAAAATCTCTAATTCCACCCCTGCATGTAATAACATCATTGTCACTGCAGCCACAGTAGACCAAAGCACACAAAGGCCTAACGTATACCTAACCTAATGGAAACATTGACATACGCTGATCGAACTGTTCATTGATCTATACATTCAATAGAGACCACAGACTGAAAAACAATACTTACACAAGTTGGAGTATATGACATGGTCCAGCAGCCAGGGGAACAGGTAGAGAGTGACAGGCACAGAGAAGTAGACAGCACTCAGAAACAACACAACACTCCTCATTCTTGGCGCCGGTGACAATCTTCTGCCTCTTCACCGACAAAACCTGTCCTGCTGGCCGAAGTCGCTTCTTCCCCGTTTGAAGGCTGAACTGAGGAGGCAGGGTTCTCCTCCTGACAACACCAGCATTGACTAGTGAAATGGGGTCAATGTTCAACCAAGACTGATCTTATCCTCTGTTGCTATTGGTTCATACTCAAACCAGATTGAAACATGTGGTGCAAGAGAAACTCCTACAGTAGGAGTCACTTCCTGTGGGCAGGGAAGTGCAACACCATGCAGGGAAGGGAAGTAATAGCTGTCAGAAGCACACAAAGGAATTAAAGGTAGTAAATTCATACTTTGTATGTACCAAACTGTCATCTCACCTACATTATCTCCCTCCCCAAGAGATCAACATCAATTATAGTCTCCATTATAAACTTTTTCAAGGTTTTTCAATGTGTAGGATAGACATAAAATATATCATTCATTCAATTAAAGTATAAAAGTGGAGGAAAGACAAGGTTATCCTGCATGTAGCGTGACCATCTACATCACATGGATTTTGAGCATTTTAAAATAATATTTATTTATACAGTATCTTTCAAAAACAGGGCTACAAAGTGCTTCACAACCATGAAAAATGGTTTGTCAACAATGACAAAGATCAATAGGATAAATAAGACAGATTTAAGATAAATAAGACAGAAAGAGGAAGGAAAGGAATAAATAAACATCAGACAAGTCAATGAGGATAAAATGAGTAAAAGCCATAAATCACAGAAAGGCCTTATAATAAAAGTGAGTGATTTAAAAGATGACACTGTTTTAACATCGTACAGCTCGTGAGGGGCCACGGGGGGCCGGACTCTGGCCACTCAAGGCCTCCCAGGCTCTTGGTCACCGCCCCTTCCTCCACCAGGCGCTTTTCAAAATCCGCTACGAGACCGAAGAAGAAGAAGATGCAGCCGAGGACACGAAGCAGCCGCGAGCCTCGTAGCGACAGAAAAACCTCCACAAGCCTCAAGAAATTATCCACGCAATAAGATTAATTATTGGACCATTTAAGGAGAGGATACCTGTGAGAAAACCACGCCACGATTAAGGGGGAAATGTTGTAAAACTTTTTTAAATTTTTTTTAATATACCCGCGAAATCTCCATATTTCAGCCAAAAGGGAGGTAACGGTTTCTTCCAGGTTCGGAGAGTTTGGTGAGTTTTTATCAACTTTAAAGTTATTTATTTACTTAGTTGGCGTTAAACGGGGTTAAACCAGGGGAAGCAACAGTTAGCCTTCGTCCCAACGGATAACTAGCCCTTTTAGCATAGCCATTCACTTCCATATGGATGTCCCGGTTAGTCTGCATCACTTTAGTGTTAGTCACTTTATTGATCTGTCCCATAATTGTCTGTTAGCGTTTACAGGCTGCTGTTTACAATGCATCCTGTTGTAATGAACGATATGAGACCATGCACCTCTAGAAAGCATCCTCTCTGTTCACCTTCATCGGCTCCGGGCTGGTTTGGTTTCACCTACCTGTGAAGGAGGATTTACACAACCTGTCTCTTGCCAGCTGACCTTGGTGGCAGTGATGGCAAAAGATGTCATATTATACATGAATGTTAGTAGGGAGGGGGGTAACTTGCGATTGCATCAGTCACCTTTGTACAATGATGCACTATTTCTCCAAAAAGTTTAAAAACAAAACAGAAAGTATTATCTCTTGCACAATAACACAAAAAGGCTACGATGCAAGAATAGTCTATCAACTCAAATCTTGTGTCTCATGACGAAACCTGTACAGGCAAGTAGAAATTAGATGTATGGGTGGAAATGTGACAGAGAAAGAAAGGGGACATGGGGTACACAAAATAATAAATCAATAGTCAAACCATACTCAACAGTATTAAAGGGGGTACACCCATATGGGGCTGGCTGATGGGGACAAAATGAATATCACGATGATTCAATATTGATACCTGGCATGCAAGTTAAATAACCAAATGTTAAATAAGTAAATGTTCATGGTCATTTATCATACTTTATATGATAAACCTTTATTATCCCCCACCCCAAAACAACAACAAAAGCAGAAAATACCCACCAGTCAGTACTTGTCGTACTAATCTGATGGCTAAGGAAGCAAACTTTTTAAATGTCTATTTTTCATTTTGGCCCCGTTAATGAAAATCCCAGCAGTGTAAGTGAACGCTGGGACGGTGCGAGGATTAACCTCCCGGCTAGACCGGCCTGATTCTCTGGCCACAGCAGCTGTCAGCCCACGGCCACCGAGCCGGAGGACTACCAGGATGATCTGCTGAGGGCCTGGTAGAAGAAACTTAACTGACTCACAGTGATGACGTTTAGATGAGAAAAGTGCAGGACCTGAAGTTGAGAATAAAGATGACACATTTCCTTTTATTTATTTGGATCACTTCGGGTGTTTTCTTGTTTTGTTGGCTTTGATTTGGCGCTATAGATGAATTAGCCCTGGGACTTAAAGGCTGTCATAATGCTGAGCCATGAAATGTGCAGATGCAGAATACTGATTGCTGTTTCTGGACAGCCCATTGTCTGTCTGTGGTGAATGGGAACCCCGAGTCTGGGCTGTGGGGGACACCTGGCTGGAGGCAGCTAGGGCCGAGTGCATGATGATCTCACTGACAAAGAGCAGCTGGAGGGGCAGGGGGTGAGACGGGTGATTTTAGTAGAGATATACAGCACTAACTGGGAAACCCCTATAGTTATTTGCTGTAATGGTGTGTTCAGACCATTCAGTGAATTGATGCTCTTTGGTTTGATTGGAGTGCTTGTGAGGAGATGTCTAGTCTTTGTTAATTGGTTTTAAACTGAATTCAACTCAGTCTGATATACATCTTGAACGTGATGCTTTTGTCATGACACAGTGAACTAAGATGAGATTAAACTTCATTGATCCATGTGGGGAAATTGGATTGTTGCAGCAAAAGTGAAAGATAGTGAAAAGTGAAAAAGATACCTAATACAATTATAAATGCTTCAATTGGAACATAAAGTAGGCAGTATAAAACAGTAGAAACAATAAGAATAGTACAAATAAAATGCAATACAATAGCATATAAACAATTGAGGGGTTATGCTGCTGACAATTTTGACACTTAGATAGAGGGAGACTGTGCAAAGAGGAAGAAACAGTGCAGCAAATGGCTGTTAAATGTGTGTACATAATATAAGTAGATATATAAGATAATGTAGATCTTCTATATAGGTATTTTAAAATATATGAACTAACTAAAAGTAACTAAAGCCAAACAGTCTGCAGCTGTCCTGTTGAACATTGCTATTTCCAGTCATGTTAACTTCCTTAAGCTTCAGGCGGCTGAGCCCCGGTGTGTTCTGTCCATCAGTTATGTCATTACCAAAGTTTGAATCCTTAAAAATGACCCAGGCTGAACTTTCCCTCCTCTTTCATCTCTCTTCAAAAAGACTAGCCTCTAATATCATTAATATCATTGTTGGTATTTCCAAGCCAAACACGGCTTGCAGCGCATTGCAGCACGGTGATGAACTGAACGCCGTGTCACCAACCCTTATTGTTTTTCAATTATAGAAAACCATCCGTCCCATGGAGGGAAACAAACACTGACCCGGTCTGTGTAATTGATGTTGTTAGTGACTGTTGTTGGCACAAGGTTGTGTTGTAACCTTCTCAATTAGTCCCTGGCTGGCTCGAGGTTCCACTTGGTTCAGTGCCACTTGGTTGTGTTTGTCCTTGGTCTTTATCACTTGTTTTAATGACGTTTCGTCAAACGATTTCACATTCCTGGTGGGTTATACCATCATTTTTACTACACTAACTTCAAACTATCATCCCTCACAAAGTCAAATAATTTTTCCTGGTTTTTTTGTATACACTGTGCTATCTTCAGTAACTCTGACCTGTGTTTAAAGCACACCAACCTGTATGTAGGAGGTTATTCCTTCTGTCTGTCCATCAGGTGGCATGCTGCTACTGTATGCAAGTGTTAACTGTGAGTCTTGGCCCGTGTCTATCATTTACCTGATTGGTTAATCATACTGATTGGATTAGCCCAAGCCTTCCCTCTCTCTATCACAAATGACGCCGAGGCAGTGTGGCGGTTGATCAAACGCCCGGTGACAGTCACAGCTCTCCTTGTCTTGCTTTCTAACTGATTGGATAAGCTGTGCCGTGGTTCTGACCCTGACTCTCCTTTCTATCTGCTTGTAGTGTTTGTAGTGTTAGACATTTGAGTTGATTCTACTGTTGTAATTGTAAGTCACTTTAGATAGGAGCATCAACACGGCTGAAAACAGGCTGTGCTTTCTGGCTGTTCTGACTGTCTGCTGTCCCCCCCTGTTCTCCTCTGTGTCCAGGGCAGGGTGCTGTCCTGTGGGATGGATGACGCCCAAGAGCAGGACCACTACGAGGAGCGCCTGAAAGAAGTCTTCAACAGTTTTGATGCCAGCGGCTCGGGCTCTCTGTGCCCCGAGGAGCTGTCTGACCTCTGCCAGTCGCTTCACCTGGAGGATGCCACGCCCGTCCTCCTCCACGCCGTGCTGCAGAACCAGGACCGCCTCACCGGCAGGGTAGGCCGACCACTCCACCACCACCGCCGAAGAAGAAGTTGTTCTAATAAACTGCGGTGCAAGTTGTCGATGCGTGTCTGCTTCTTAAGGGATTCTGGTTCTCCAATTGAGAAAATCATGTACTATGTTCCGACGTAAATTGCGAGTCGTGGCCTTTTGCCTTTTCTTTGCGTGCAGGGTCCTCGGCGTCCTTTTGAATTTGGCAGAGGCCCCCGTGTTGAGCCACTCAAGCCCTCAGGTCTTTGTGTCTCCGGGCTTTTGGGCACTTTGTTAGCCGTCTTGTTGAGGAGAGAGGGGAAAAAAAAGGTGCCCCCGTCATCCCTCATCCCAGGTGTCTGTCGCCACGACAACCAAACCAGCTAATCACCATTCACACATGCATTTCTTCGAGGGTGCTCCATGTGGAAATGTATGAAATGGGGAGGACGCTGGCTCAATTGATACAGATGGACTTCCCTGTGTGTTTGAACATCCAGTGGATCTGCAGTAATTGGTCTTTGAGCCTTTTTAAGTGGAAGGATGTGAATTAGTTGCATCCAAACTCTTGTATTTGGTTTTGTGTGGAAGGATGGATGGCTATTGTCTCTTTGGTTTCCATGTGGGGGTGTAGGGGAGGGAGGTTAGCAGAGAGAGGCAGTGAACTGATCGCCTACCCGTTGCATCCAACAATAAAGTCAAAAAGGACCCACCACCCCCCCCTCTTACCTAAAGCCAGCAGCCGCCGGCCTCGCAGCACAAAGAAAATCTCCATATTCAGGGTTAGCAGCTGTTGATTCTTGAGGAGTGTGACCTCCCCTCTCCCCCTGAACAACCCCCACCCACCCAGACTCAGGGACGCCCAGCCTCCACCCTGCATCCCGGGGATTGCGTCCAGTTTTAGGAATTTCATAAACTTTTTTTTTTTTTGCAGTAATGTTTTGCGTTGCTTCACATACCAAACATGACTTGCTTTATGAGAATTGTGCACAAAGAAAGCTCACATTTATGTAGGACTGTGGTGCTTTCACACACAAGGCACAACCTTTTTTCTCTTTGTTGTTGCAGGTCGACTTTGGCCAGTTCAAGAACGCACTGATTCTGGTTTTGTCATCAACCATCGAGCCGCCCCCAGCAGAGCAGGAGATCTTGCCTAAACCAGGTAACTAGGTTCAGTGCATGCAGTCAGGTATCTCTTCTTCTTTTTTTTCTAGACCGACGATCAACAATCACACAGGAAGAAATCCATCATTAGAAGAGGAAGAGACACCAGTTTCTCCACCAGCAGTAGCCTCACTAGACCAGAATGCAATGCAGCCACGAGACATGTGTTTTGAGTAAGGGGTGTGACTCACTTTTTCTCGACTGGACAAACTCGCTCTCTTGCTCTTATTATCGCTCTCTCCACCTACATGTGTAACCCAGCTGAAGGCAACAAGTTCACCCTCGTTCTCTGGCAGTTGTCGAAAGTCATTCTGGGAAATGTAGGCGATCACTAACTGAGGTGAAAGTACACAAGGCAGGTTGACGGAAAGGGGATGCATCATAAAATAACTCCCGGAGCACATTGAATTTTCCTTTCAATATAATCTATAGTTCCTGTCAAGATCAGTCTATTATTGATCTCTAGGGAGGTCTTGTCTATTCAGCCTCCGTGCTGATTCAGCCGTAAATCCACATCGTGAGGCATCGAGCCAACAGCCGATAGACTGCCAATTGACTTAAGCAACTGTTAGCACTGTCATGGTTGTACCTCTGGCTTGGTTGACCAGTTGCCAACAAGTGTTTTTGTACTTATTTCCTGGGGAGAAAAGTCATTTCTATCCCCATCTGTTGAAAATCCTGACCAGTTTTGTTAGTAACCTAAAGTGTATCACACCACCGCTGCTTTGAGCTCAGACTTATTTTACTTTTACTTTTACTTCTTGAGTATCACACCTCACACTAGTCTTTGCGAAAAGTTGACAACACTGAGAAGGTGTGGGGTAAATAACACCGACAAACTTGAGTGGCATATGGTGAGAGAGATGGTGTGAAGTTTAAATGAGATTAATCCTCGTGTGAAAACTACGATGTCTGATCACCAGTAAATGAAATGTGCCTGGTTCCACTGAGAGACAACAGTTTGCCTCGTTTTATATCTGTGTCATTTTTACCCAAACAAAAGGGAACCTGTGGCTTCCTGTTTTAGGGAAGCATCTATTAAAAGCTGCAGCAAATGTTTGTCATTTGATATTTTGTAAACTTGACATTGACTCGATTTTACAGCTCATTCTCATCACATCTCCTCCTCCTCCTCCTCAGAGTCTCCTGAGATCCAACCCAAGTTTGTGAAGGGCAGTAAGCGCTATGGCCGCCGCTCCACCCCAGAGTTCATAGAGCCTATTTCAGACCAGGCCGAGGTCGCCAACCCAAACCCCGCGGAGGAGGAGGAGGACGAGGATCCTGAGGAGGACAACGATGACTCTGCTGTTCCCAGGAAGCGTGAGGTAGGCTAAGACTCTGGCGCCACACATCCAGACAAATAAAATGCCACCCTTATCTCCTACTGTCCTTGAATGCACCGTGCTTCTCAGCAGCCAGGGACTGGTGGCAAGGTGTTATTCTTAGCTAATCTGCTTAGTGGCATGCAAGGCAGATCCTGAAATGTAATCGAGACACACCTTGCAGGTTTGACTAGGCTGCTCATTGCATAACACCACAGTGCTGTAATAACAATTATCACTGTTCAACAGGCCTCAGGTACGTAGGTACATAGTCACGTTGTACCCCACGGTGTTCAGCCATAAAGTAGACACATGGTGTCTATCTATAGATCTCAAGTTGATCTAGCATGATGAGATAAATAACGTTGTATGGTGTTGAGTGAACTTTGCTCTCCTTGTAAACCCAAAGGCAATGATGTGGCGGTCGAGGCAACAGTGCAGCGTTTCATAAAAGTCACATCACCACCAGAGGCAGACCAGGAAGAGGGTCCTTGTAGTGTCTACGGTTGTCAGCAACACAGTTCCTCTTGTTAGTGCAGTGTGGGTTGAGGTGTTGAGGTGATGGCTCTTCTCTCTCCTGTTAGTGTGTCTCTTCAGCTGAGGTTTGTGAGGTTTTTAAATGTGTCGTGCTTCTGCGTCCAAGGTTTGTCAGTCACTCCACATAGTGCCCTGGTCAGCAGCTTGATCTTCCAGATCCTTTCCCTGGATAATCCTGCTCTCACCGCCGCTGTAGAGTTATTAGGCATAAGTACTGAGGTCTTAGGGTTTATGTCCTCTTGGTCTACACTCACTTTTCTGAGCATCCATGGCCTACAATGGAAATCAGGGTGGGAATCTGAACCCCAGTCATCAGTGGTCGGTTTATCTTGTTTATCAGCCACTTTGGACAACAAACTGTTATTCAGTGGTCCTATTCTGTATATCTAGTTGGCTGGTAAAGGAGTGAAAGTGGCCAGTGAATGTTTGGTAAATGCTGGACAAGCTTGATGGAAACCTTTCCCCATTGAAAGTATCCTTGAGCGTGAATGTATGTGAGGCGTCAAGATTAATGCTGACAAACAAAAGTGCCCAACTGGTCACCGAAACGGCACAATGATGATGGGCCTCTGCCTCTGCATGGATGGATGTGTTGATATTCTGTGTATTGTCTGCACCCCCCCACACACACACACACGCGCACACACACACACACACACACACACACACACACACACTCCCCCTCCAGATGCGAGCAAACGCTATTTGAGACACTGAACTGAAGCGTGTCTCGGTATTGACTAATCTAGATTGCAACAATGCTACAATGTCCGGCCTGGGGACCAGATGGGGCCGGGTCAGGGGGTCCGCCAGGGAGGGGCGGGGGGCTCGGGGGGGCTTTGGGAGGAGGACTGACAAGGGGTCTGACAGAGGAACAATGAGCCCCCACTGCCCCTCCCTCTTGGATGCCTATACACCCTGCATCCAAGAACCTCACTTGCAGAATCCCATCTGTTCGTCATTCCCTCACTGTTTGCCTCCCAGACAATAGATCGGGGTGGATCACAGTGGATCACACCCCGCTAAGCCCCTCCTCCTTTCATATTTCTAGACAAGCACAAAAACGAAGGCGAACTCAGTTAAGAGGCCAGTTGGCTTTACGTGTTTGACTGATGGATTCAAGAAGCAATTTTTCAACATTTGATTCATCTCTTCTTATTGATCCAGTATAAATAGTTGTTAGTTTGAAGATCACCAACATGTTAGAGAATAATAAAGAAACGTGCTTCTGTGTGTTATAATCACGTTCCTGGTGTGAGCCCCGACCCCCCTGGGGCCCGTGCCATCACAATAGCCCTCTTGTGCTTTTGTCAGATACCCCAACACCCCCCCACCCCCCCCACACACTCTGCCTGAACCTCGGCTAGTTTAACAACATGTTTAAAAAACAGCTGATTGTCACATGAGACCAAATGGGTTGTCCTGCCTGCAGGTTGTTTTTGTGATTTTTTTTCCCCACAGATGAGTTTTATATTTTGATCATTTTATGATTGCAGCTAGACATGGATTTCTTTGGAGTTAGTATATGATTGTTACACCGTTTTAAAGTCATTGTTTGTTCACAGGCTCTCCATCATATTAATCTCATGTGTTCTATGTTGGTTTTCTCCCCACAGCGCTGGAATGTCCACGAAACGAGCACGGAGGAGTACGAGGCAGAAGGTACGTCGAATTCAGTGTTTTCACGAAAATTCACCTCATGGATGTTTGTGTGCTCAGTGATGACGTTGTTGCTGTCCCGTGCGTAGGCCAGATGCACCTCTGGAACCCCGACGAGCCGAGCACCCCCCGGGGCTCCGTCGCTCCGCTGCCGGACCGCCTGGAGGAGAGGCTGCGTGAAGCCTGCGAGGAGCTGGCGGTGCCGTGGGACGGATGCGCCAGTCGGGCCGAGCTCCTCGCGCTCTGCGAACATCTGGGGCTGGAGGTGAGTTACAGAGCCAGACGGCAGTGTTGGACATCTGATCATAAATACTGAATTTATTTTATGAAGTCACGTTGCTGTACATTCACACATGGCCTGAAAATGCCCATTATACATCTTCTGTGGCTACATGTGTTTTTAATGTATATGTGTGCAGAATGAGACCATGGTTGAGATGATTTGTAGCCTTCTCAAAATGAATACCACATTTCCCATAAACCTTCCTGCTTCCTGTTGCAAAGAGGAAGTTGCTCATTTGCACAGTTTGTCTGGGTTGCATCCCGTCTATGTAGAATCCCAATCACGATGTTGGTGTATCACGTCCTGGGAGGATCAAATGCTAAAAAAAGTGCATTGAAACATTTAAAGTGTAAAAAGAATGAATGATCGCTACTACTTTAGAAAGTCCCCTCATGGAGAGTCAGATGTGCAGCAAGTTTTCACCCTAATAACACCCTTTTTTGACTCTGTTTCAGATAAAGGGGGATGTACTCCAGAGTGGTGATGGAGTGATGAACGTGCAGGAGTTTGTCTCCAGGGTTGTGAGCCACAGCAAACCCCCCACACCGTCCGCATCCACGCCGTACAGACAGCTTAAAAGACACCACTCCACTCAGGTCAGACAACTCTGTATTATAGAGCGATTTGAAAGCTGGATGTAGGGAGTTTTGTAAATAAAGTCTCATGTTCTGTTTATTCCTCTACAATTCTTCAGTGTTGAGACAATCATTTCTTGTCCTTACAGCCATTTGATGAGGGAGGGCGAAGGATAGCCACCGCCTCTGCCATGACCAGCACCATAGGCATGCGTCTCTTCTCCACCCTTGACGATGGGAGCGGTTACACTCCGGTCGAATACATCCTGGATGCCTGGATGGAGGAGGGCATTGAAAATAGCACTGAGATCCTGCAGGTACCGTACTGTCATTTTCCTTTCAGACTGCCTGGAACCACTGAATGCTGTAAAAAGTTTATTTGCATTGTGTAAAAAAAATTATAAAACACAAGAAGAAGAGAAAAATCATGAAAGTCAAAATCACAACTACTTGTTATTTGTTGCAGGCCTTGGATTTCAGCTTGGATGGAAAGCTGAACCTCGGTGATCTCACCGTGGCCCTCGAGAATGAGCTGCTCGTTACCAAGAATGGGATCCACCAAGCAGCACTGGCGAGCTTCAAAGCTGAGATCAGATATCTCCTGTGAGTATATGAGTCAGAACTGCAGTGCAACTCAGTCACAGCTGAATACCTGTCCACTGTATCTGTATTTATTGTGTAGGTTGTGTAGAAAAATACACCCACATGCTGGATTGTTGCTTGGGTTTGTATTTTATTGTTATTCTAACTATATAATGGACAAGGTTTTCAATGCAAACTGTGTCTTTGACTCTGTGAGTGAATGAACCTTCCCGTTGTTTCGTTTGTCAGGGAGTGTGTAGACCGAGAACTCAGGGAGAAAGAGAAAATCCGTTCTGACCTGGAAAAAGCAGAGAAGCTGAAAAGTCAGCTTGCCACTGAGGTGGACGAGCACCACTCTGCCATCGAGCGCACCAACAACCTCAATCTCAGGTAACTCTTCATCATCTCTTCAATCATTTTCCCATATATATAAAATGTGTAATATATCATCTTCATTTATTATTTCAAGGTCAAATAGTTTCATATTGCAGCTTTAAAATTCCTTTTTGAACCCATCTCCTCCCCTTCATTTGGGAGTGCTGGTGGTCCTAATATTTGATATACTTAGTATATGTTCTTTTCATGTGCTTACCTTGCATTATTCTATCTTATAGTATGTAACTATTATGCTCTGTATCCTCTATAGGAAACTTGAGCAGGACCACAAAGAGAAGCTAGCAGCGGTGAGGATGGAGCTGATCGAAGAGATGGACCAGATCCAGCAGCAGGCGGACCTTCAGCGTGAGGAGCTGGAGGCCGAGATGGAGAAGATCAGGGAGGACGAATCCTTTCTCAGAGACCACCTGTCCATCTCTGTGAAGGTACCAGTGACGGCCTCATTACATTTCTATTTGTGGTGTCTTTGTTCCCTTCTCACTAAACTTTATCTTCCACTAAGTCTAACTGAAGAAATGATAGGCTATGTATACACTCGCTCAATGTCATCGGTTTTTGTGTCGCTCAGGAAAATAGACGTCTTGAAATGGAGTTGCTGGACAGCAACGAGAGAGTAGTGGAGGCACAGAGCCAAATCGCTAAACTCCAGACGGGCTTGGACAACGTTCTGAAAGAAAAGGTACCAAGACATTATGTGGCGCCGGCCAGGTTGGGCTACCGTAGGCAGATCGCTATGTCCTCCTGTCTGTTCAGTCATCTTCAACCTGTTACTGTTTTCATGTGCTTCTGTTCTGATCATATTCTGTTAACTTCATAATGGTCATAATTTGATTGATAATTGATAACTGAAATTATTTTATTTTCTTCAGTTTGGAGACTTGGACCCTGGCAGTGCAGACTTCTTCATCCAAGAGGAACGTATCAAACAGCTACGCAGCAGCTATGAGGCGCAGTGCAGGGTAATTGCAATGAAAAAGCGTTTTAGAAATATGAAATATATATTAATAAATGTTTTTATTTTGCTTGCATGCCCTAATATGCTGGAACATGTAAGATGAGGTGAAAATTATATCAGTTTTACAGACGGGGGGTTCTCTATATTTGAGATATTTTAAAAGATGAACTTCAGGTTATAAATAAATAGTGTTTTGGAAATGAACTGTTCATATGTGCACAATTCATAGTATTGTAACTTGGCAGGAACTGCAAGATCGTATTGACGAGCTGCAGTCAGAGCTGCAGGAGTTTCACATTCTCGGTCGAGCTCATCAGCCTTGCAACAAGCCCCTCTCCGAGGAGATGGAGAGCAAGAGCCCTGGCATGGAGTCTGACCCAGGTCGGTCTTTATGGCGCACAAGTGCAATACAGAAATCACAGTGCACTAAGCACATGCATTCATGGAAACACTTGGTACATAGACATTTTGCACAGAAACAAGTGTCGCCAGCCAACTTCTAACTTTTTTTCTTCTTTTTTTTTTCCAGGTTTAGGCTCAGAGGAGGGTCAGCCATTCAATATGAGCCTCGAGGCAGAGATGATGCTGGAGCAACTGAAGGAGCGGCACCTACGGGAAATGGAGGATTTACAAACTCAGCTGGAGAGCAAGGTGAGTCTCGCAGATCCGATGCGTTTCCCTGCGGTCAGAATCCTTAATATATGTTTTTATATTTTAGTAG
Source organism: Hoplostethus mediterraneus (assembly GCA_034670385.1). Taxonomy (NCBI): domain Eukaryota; kingdom Metazoa; phylum Chordata; class Actinopteri; order Trachichthyiformes; family Trachichthyidae; genus Hoplostethus; species Hoplostethus mediterraneus. The sequence goes on from JAXDDW010000007.1 coordinate 11,913,188, forward strand.
TTAAACCACAGAACCAGTATTGACGTTAAAGTTATCCATCCAAGCCACCACCCTTTTGGGGGAAGATTTGGTAGGGGTGTATCTCCTGTCAATTAACACCGGGTAAGCATAGAAAACTTAATGTTTGATTGTCTCCTTCATATTATCACAGATCAGTGAATTTGATAAGATGGTAGAAGAGCAGAGGGCGATCCACGAGGAACAGAAGGCTGCCATATCCCTCCAATACCAGGAGGAGGTTCAGGTGTTAAGGGAGGAGATGGCCAGCACTCAGGGCCACGCCCAGGAGCTCCAGAACCAGCTACAGCAGGTGGAGCTGGAGCGAGCCTGTCTGGAGCGAAGGCAGGCCGGGGAGATGGAAGAGCTCCAGAACCAGCAAGAAGAGGAGGTGGGAACCCTGAGGCAACAACTGCTGGAGGTCCACACCCATGCTGCAGACCTGGAGGACCAGCTGAAGACTCTCGAAGCACAGCAGGCGGAGACTGAAGTGAACCTGGACACCGAGATGGAGGAGCTGAAGAAACTGCATGCCCTGGAGATGAAGAAACTAGAAGAGCAGGAAGAGCTGTTCGAAGCCAGACTGGAAGGGGAGAGGATGAGACTGCAGGTAGAGAGGGATGCATTGGAGAAGAGATTGTTAGAGGGTTGGGAAAGAGAGAAGGAACAATTTCAACAAAGACATGAGGTTGAATTGAGGGCTAGACTCGAGGAGGTGAGAGTGAGGTTTGAAGAAGAGCGTGATGAGCTAGTGAAGAGACTGACAGAGGAGTGGCAGAGAGAGAAGGCTCAGCTAGATGAGCAGAGTAACGAGGCTCTGCAGGTGGTGCTAGAGGAAGAGATGTTGAGGCTTGTCAAAGAACAGGAAGAGAAGGAGAGCAAGTTCAGGCAGCAGTGGGAGATTGAACGAGCTCAGCTTCAGGAGCGTCACGAAGATGCTCTACTCGCCAGAGTAGTCGAAGAAAGGTTGCAGTTACAAGCACAGCATGAGCAGAGGGAGAAAAGGCTGAGGGAGGAGTGGGAGAGGGAAAAATTGCAACTGGAGGAGGATTATGAGGGGATGCTCGAGGAGAGACTGAGCGAAGAAAGGGAGAAGTTTGAAGCTGAGAAAGAGGAGGTAGAGAAGAGACTGGAACAGCTAATGGAGGAGGAGAAGGTTCGTCTGGAGGAGAGCCATAGGGAGGCCATGCAAGAGCTGACCGGCAAGCACAGCGAGGAGAGGGAGAGACTCGGCAGTACGTTGGACAAACTGCGAGATGACATCGCTCAGGAGAGGTGAGACGCTTGACTTTTGAGGGATGCGAGCATTTATCGCTGTTAATTTTATTGTGTTCATGTCCCAGTAACATCTTTACTAATTAAACTGACCTTGTCTCTCAAGATGCCTCTAAAGGAAAGTTTGATTTAGGAGAGTCTGAGTTAGGAGATCTGTTGTACTGTTAAGCATTAGGTACTGTTGCCATAACCATGATTGATTAACTATGTACAGGAGGGAACTCGAGATCCACATCACACAGAGAATCAAGGAAGTGGAAGATCGTTTCTCAGGTGACCAGGAGTCTGTTGCGATGCGTTTTCAGGCCGATGTGTTTAAACTCGAACAGCACTACCAAAATGAGCTGAAGGCTCTTTCTGAAAGCCACGCCAAGCAGAAACTTAAATGGGAGGCAGAGACGGAGAAGGCCCTTGAGGAGGCCAAGGAGCAAAGAAGAATGATGCAGGAGCAAGAAAGCCTTAATCAGGAATGGGCAAAAGAAAAACTGGAGCTAGAAAGGAGTCACAAGGAAGAAATGGAAGCACTGGTGACAAAGAACCTGGAACTGCAAAAGGAGCTGGATGACTTAGTTAGTTCAGCCCAGACCAAAGAGATAGAGCTGAGTAGGCAGCTGAACGATCTCCACAACAGGCTTCAGGAGAGCCTAGAGACCAAAGATGAACTGCTGGCCATGTCTGAGAGGAAAGCGCTTGAGATTGAGCTCCTGCTAAATGAAGCTGTGAATGATTTTAAACAGGAGAGGGCAGAATTTCAGGACAGCTTGTCAGCACTTGAGGCAAAATACAGTGACGTGCTTTCCATGTCTGAGAGGCAGATTGAAGAGAGGATTGAACTGTTAACTGAATGTGATGATTTAAAGATGAAGATTGAAGAGCTGGAGATGCTCCTTAAACGGGCAGAAGTGGACTTTGAGCTTGACAGGCAAGAACTACAGGAAAATATATCCATTCTTGAGGAAAAGTTAAAGCATAATCTTTCTTGCTGCGAGTCACAAGAGAATGAGAGAGTAGAGCTTATAGCAGAGAGAGACCTGCTCAGTATCAGAATTGAGGAGGTAGAGATGGAACTCAATCAGCTTTTAGCATCTGCAGAAATGGCTGAGAAAAAAGAAATGGAAGAATCAAATGAAATAGCGGAAAAAGCCGGCGAATGTCTTTCTTTTGCCGGTGAGGATCCGCAAACGTATTCAAACTCGATTGAAATTTGTGGTAATGATAAAGCAATAGTTATCCCAGAAGACTACAATGTTGATTTTGCATTTGTAGTTCCTTTGGACCAGGTCCTGGAGGTGGAGATCATCACTAAACCATTTAATGGATGTGAAATTTGTCCCAATAATGATATTTATATCGACTCGAATCGGGAATCGGCACCCAATTTCAGTTTTCCAGTTGAAGCATCATCCCCAGTGTCACAAAATGACAATGTAGAGATGGTAACAGACACCTCTGATGCAATGGAAGGATGTCCTGAAAACACTGATTGTGTTCATGAGGAATGTGATAACGAAGCGCCTGCTGATAATGATGATGACAACATGCTGGAGACTGATGCCATTGAGGACCAAGAACAAGAGGGTGATGTTGTTAAGGATTATAAGATGGCTAAGAATTCCACATGCCTTGAAAACATCAATGTTAGTGGTGAGGAATGTGACGATCAAGTTGTTCCAGAAGATTGCCAAGTTGGAGAATCTTCATGCCCTAAAGATCAGACACAAGCTGAAGATAAAACTGAAGAAGACTCATGTCCCCCTGAATTGGCACCCTCTGATGAATATGTCCCAGAATTCCTCGCTCCAGATGGGAATCAGTATGGTAATGCTGCAGATGAGAGGAGTGTTGTTGAAAATGCCTCATCACCTGAGGCGTTAGAACAGGAGAATGCAACAGATTGTGAGAACAGTGTAGCTCTTGAATCATGTGAAGAGGAGAATAAACCTCAAGATGTCCTGGTTTTGGAAAATGAAAGCCATTCCAATGAAGAGGAGCAGTGTCATGAGATTGTGGTTGGTCCCTTAGCCCTGGTTGAGGTAGGTGAAACTGATGAACTGATGCAGGAGGTTAGTTGTTTACCAAATGATGCCCTCGGTCATGGACAGGAAGTTGAAGTATTTTTTCTACAGAGTCAACAGACAACCACTGAAACTAATGATGACCAAAGTGACTGTGTCCATGATTCTCTGGAACCTCAGGACCAAAATGGTCATTGTGAGGGCCAGGACTGCTCGCTCCTTAAATTACAGGCCCTGTATAGCAATGCTACAGATGAGAACATTCTCTTACAAGAGAAGATTTCTCTGCTTCAGCAGAAGACTGACACACTAGAGAATTTTTTTGCTCACAATAATGAAAAGATAGAAGCTGGCCACCGAGCATTGGTGGAAAACTATAACCTCAAAGTTAAAATGCTATTTTTAATGGAGCAAGTCAAAGAACTGGAGATGGAGGCCTTAGAGATGACAGGTCTTCAGTTTAGATATGAAGATTGCATCTGTGAAAATGCTGAGTTGAAGGACCAAAACAGTGAACTTGAAAAGAGGGTATGGGGCCTTGAAAGCAGGATGCACCTTGTCCACGATTTCCAAGATCAACAAATTGCACTAGTGGATGAGATTGCCAGGACGCGAGAGGAAAACACTAAGCTGTCGGAGCTGGTCAGTGAATTGGAGAGGCGGGATGAGCTTATTTTGACCATGTATCCAGATGCTCGGTCCTCTGAGACCACCACAGAGGAGTCTTTCCAGGATCTGAACATCCAGCTGGAGTCTGGGATTCAGGCAGTGACTGACCTGGACGACTCCTGCATGGAGTTGGAGGAGCAGAACACCAAACTTCGTAGAGCCATCACAGAGCTGCAAGACAAGTCACTGACATTGAATGAAAGGATGCAGGCCCATAGGTAACTTGGAAGAAAACTAGGATCCCATCCATCCTCTGCAGTGGCTTCTGTTATCCCATCCCTCCTGTTGTGTTTCGCATCTCAATAGCACTCTTCCTCCTGTTCCCAAGCACAGCATAGTGCTGTTGTTGTCCTACCTGTGATTAGGCACCTCACTGAAACCTTTGTGTGATGCAACTCTTGTGGCTGAGCTGCTTCAATCCCTCTAGATCTCCCTTGTAAAGCAAGAACATGTTCATGGTGTCTAGTCTGTGAAGTAGGTCACCTTCATCCTTGGATGTATTAGAAGACTTTCAGCATCTATCAAAGAATTTGTTACCATGTTTACTCTAATGTTGTGTAATGTGAAGTATAAATTGAGTTTTATGGAGTATGAATTTCTTCATCTGACATTTTCCTGCGTAATTCTTCTGGTTATAGATCAGAGGCCAGTCGTCTTGCAGAAGAAAACCTCATCCTCAGCCGTAAGATTGCTGCATTGAAGGAAGAGGACTTAAAAGAGGCCCAGGAAGACTTGCTGTAGGAAGCAACATATTGAAATTGTAAAATTATAAATCATACTCATTTTTCTTTTGTCTCGTAAGTTGACAGTTTTGTTAATCTTGTAATTTTAGACAGAAACTGGAGCACTTCAGGAAAGAGACGATTGCAGCTCAAAAGATATCAGAGGATTTCAAGAAACAGGTAAAGGTTTTAACTGTGATGTGTTTCATCTAGTCTATATATATTTGGGTGTGGCACATTCCTCTTGAATTTGACCTGACGAAGACCCTGGGTCAGTTTGCCCAATAAAGTTGTCTTTCCTTTTTCCACTTGATAAATAAACCAGAAAAACTTCACACCAATTATTTTACCCTCGTTTAGAGTGTTTAAAACTTCATTGCATCTGATCCTCTGTAGATTTCAGAGCTGCATCTTCGGAGCCAGCAATTAGAGGATGAGAATCATCTGCTGTCAGAAAAAAATACCCAGAGTGCTGCCAATGTGGAGGAGCTGAGCCAACAGCTGGAAGAACTGATAAAGGAGAAGGAGAGGCGAGAGGCGGCGCCTGCTGCAAAAACTACTCAGGTAAAACGATATTTAATGAAAGGCTGATGATTGTCCTGGCGTGGTGGTGGTCATGGTGGGCAGTTAATTAGTGGTTGTTCTGTGTTAGATGGAGGCAGAGTTGACCAAAACTCTGGAGGGCACTGCACAGCTTGAGGAGAGGAATGCCCAACTAGCACAGCAGCTCTCTGGCCTCAGAGAGAAGGTGAGCAGCATTGACCTCATACATCAATGTATGGTCCATATGAATGGGGGAGAATGGTTAAAGTAATGATAAAGAAGCGTTTTTAAGCCTTTAGACAACTGAACTCAATAAAAAGAAGATGATCTTAATATTTTGTATGCTCTGTGTGATCTACTGCTAGCAGTACAGGTATATTCTGGATTTCTTCCATACAACTAGTGTTTTTCTTGTTGGCGTTAGGTGGCCAAGGTAGACACTATGGAGAGTCAGCTCAGCCACCTGATGCAGGAGCGTAGGAGTGTGGATAAAGAGATCCAGGGCCTGCGCAGCCAGCTAGCCAAAGCTCAGGACAGGGTAAGCAACCTACTGAGTACTTCTCATTGTTCTTCAGTCTTTAATTAACCCAGGAGGTCAATTAATAACACACTCCTATTTTCAACAACTGCCTGGTGAGAGACAAAAGGCCTCTTGAGGATCTCCAATAAAAATAAACATTTTCCTTTGGAATTACTCTCTAGTCTGGCCTGTCCATCAGTTTTATTTGTTAAATGCCATGTGGAAATAAATGACAGAACATGTGCCATTAAGTGGACGCTTTCATGCAAAGCCACCTCTATAGTACCATAAGTGTCTTTTCTGCTGAAGGTCAAGACAGTGGATGAAACTCTTCAGGCTGTCAACCTTCAGAGTGCTCGTCTTAAGTCAGACCTTCGCGGGTCGCAGCAAGAGAGGGATGCCCTCAAACATGAAGTTATATCATTACACAAACAGCTGCAGAATGCCAATGATAAAGTAAGCCATTTATCATCTGTGTCACTTAACAGACATTGACAAAATAATGGTACATTATGGTGCAAAAGCATGCGCAGTACAATGATTGGCTTATACTTTTAAGTGATGTTGATGTTTGAAGCTGTTAAAATGTCTTTCCAACGAAGCACACAACACCCTTGAATTACGCATCTATCTTCTGTTTGGATTGAACCTTCCCCTCTCTTTTGCCTCAGAACCGTGTTTTGGAGATGGCCTTGCACTCAAGCAGTTTCCAGAGTCAGAACAAGAAGCTGCACAGGGATGAGATGTCTCGGCTACTGAAACAGGAGCAGCAAGTGCTGAGGCAAGAGAATGAGAGGCTTCAGGTGGAGGTGCGCAATACCAAGGAAGACCTTTTGCACTCCAAGGAAAAGGTGAGCTGCAGATAGTGACTGAAGTAAATTTGATTGCTGGAAATTGGTTTTATTTTATTAAAAATCTACAAGCATGAACCTTATATCTGGAGATGAGCCAGAACACATTGAGGCTCTTATCATCTAATATCTTCCTGCCCTGCCTGAAGTTGTAAGCCCTTATATTTTGTGACTACAGGTTCGGCATCTTGAGGCGACCATCCTGTCCCTGAAGCAGCACAGGCAACAGAATCAGTCCTGCCTGGTCAAGGCCTTGGAACAGGAGAATGCCTCTTTGAAACAGGAGTTGGAGGCAAAAAAGGAGCTGACCAGGGTAAGAGCTGCATAAATCTAACCAGATAACCTTTTTCTGACATGTTTTTCTCAACGCGCCCATTATGTGGTGTCCTTGTGTTTTCTCATGGTTTTATGTACTTTGGTTTCAGGGCCGCGAGACTGGAGAAGGACACACAGAACAGGAGAGCCTTCAGCAAGAAAATGAGGCATTGAAGGACCAAATGTCCCGACTGTCAACCCAGCTTCTAGAGGTAGTTGGTGTTACCTTTTTTTGGTGTAACTATCAGTGGGACTACCTGGTCAGATAAAGGTCAAATAAATACAAATCCCTCATATGTCGCTCTTTCCTCTTTTTCACTCTTCTCTTCTCACTCTTTTTCGATTGTGTCCAGACATTTCAGGCTCAGTTGGTTGGACTTCTGCCACCATCACCTCACAGGCTGCCTAGAGGTCAGCATCGCGGTGATGATCCAGACAACCTGCAGGTACAGTACAACCTGAAACTTCCCTGGTAGCAGACCTTGGCAAACATGTACTTGAAAATATTTGAACTACTTGAGATATGTAGGACTAAAATTTCCACTTGAAGGTCTGCGAAACGTAACTGATCACTGGCAAGACCAACAAAGTCCTACTGGAAATATATTCAGCTACTGTTTTGCCTCAGTCTGCACCTACAAACCCAAACCAGTAGTGTAATACCTGAAGATTTAGTAACATTACATCATTGGTCACTCACTGTCTCTCATTTAAACACTTGGTGAGTACTCGTACCATCTGTATGTCATTTTATTTTCTGTTAGTGGTTATTTGTTGTCATGGTTATTTCGCCATAAATCATTCATGGGACTAGATCTCATTGGAAATCCTTTGGGATACACCCATTGTATTTCTTTCATTCTCACTTTGGTGTGGAGAATATTCCCACTCAAATCAAATGAATTACTCAACTCAGGTGCTGCTAAATTTATTGTACATATTTTTTATTATTATTTGATTTGGGATTGATGTCGTATTTTCAGAGATCTTTTAGCAGAAACTATTAAATGAAATGCATTTTTCAGACCGTTTTTATTGCTAAAAACTTCTGCATTACAACAAATACGTCAAAATTGCTTCAGAGTTGCGTAATTTCTAGACACCTGAGCTGAGTGAAAGTGTGAGAATCCACATGTATATTTCTTTTCCATTACACCTTTTTATTTCTATACTGGGTTTGCTATGGTCCCATGTTGTGGTGGTTGTCACAGATCCATCTATCCTCATCTTATGTCATGTGTGTTTGTAGAGTGTGTTTGCTTTTCGGGTTTGGTGTTTAGAGCGTGGCTCCTGTTTGTCTGCTCCTTGTGATTCCTTGAGCTCAGTCTGTCTTCATGTCATTTTTTCATCTTGGGACTGAAGTGGTTCGATCTCCTGGGTGTGGTCTTCTTGGCGACTGTTTTTCCACTTGTCGCCTTGTGCAGAGTCATGGGGCAGAGACCTCCCCTTCCCGCTAGGTAGCAGTAGTCTGTCCTGTATCTGCTGTAGACGGCGTCATCCCACCCTGCCTGCATTTATAGTCGACTCAATAGCAGCTCAATTAATAGTCACCAGGGATGTAGTGGAGGGTAAACTCAACTAAATGCAATATACCCATCTTTTTATTTGTGGAATATAATTTATCCACCTTTATCTTTTTAGTATACTGTAATTGATTTGTGATTATATTGGTGGTTGTTTGCTTTATGGCGGTCATAGTTTACCCACTACATCACTGAACGTTGATCAGTGACCCTAGTATGTGAAGGCCTGTTAACTGACCGGGCCTGTAGTAGGTTTTGAGGATATCGAAGGAGAGGGGTAGAGCCTTGGTGAAGTGTACCTGCCTTCTCTCTCCAGGGGGCGATGCCGGAGCAGCGGGCGGCTCACGCAGACAGCTACCGGCGGATCGGTGGATTGTAACACCAGCGTCTTACCCTGCCCTTCGCTTTAATCTCTCCCCTCCGAGACTGCTCACCCCCTCAGTTCTGCCCTTCCCCCTTCAATGCTTGAACAGTGGAAGGAGAGAAAAAAAAGGCCTAGCGCTGTATGTGCCACCCTATCTGCATCCTCATAGGAGAGTGTCAACACGGTCCAATGCGACCAAGATCCTGGATTTTGCCTGTTTTTTCCAGGGCATGAATGTGTAGTTGTGTTTCACTGCTGCTAGGTGGCAGGAAAACACAGAAGAGTCCTGTTTGATTTTTAAAAGAATGGGATCGTCACTGGAAATCAACGTTTGTCAGACATACATTTCAAAGTTAACACCCACATACATTGACTGTGCTGTAATATCCTGACACACTTTGATTTTTGGGACGGTCCCAACCGTTTTGTCGTGATTACAGGGAATGGTTTTATCTTCTGGGAATGTTCTGTTATGCACTTGTACCATTTATTAATGTTGAATACAGGGTAACTCCTCAGAGGCTGAGTCTTCTGGGACAGTTTGCCTTATGATCATGGAGTGTTCGGTTTGGGCGAGGTCGGTGCCTGACAGCCTCCTGACCCTTTTCTAACAATCAGCGATTCCAACCTGTTGATTGAACACTTAAAATGTAAGGTACTGTTGGAGGTACTGTTGTTGTTGTTGTTGTCATTGTTGTTGTCATCTGTTGTTGTCATCTGTGTCCAGTTAGGTTTTCTAGAGATTTGTCAATGAAGGGAATGACAGAATATCAGTGTTAAGTGTTCATCTCTCAGTGTAAAGCAGGTTTTTTAATGTTTCTGACTGTTTTTCCCTGTTGATTTCACCTCATTTGGCGCTACATGCCGTTGAATGTTCCTTCAAGCTCTCTTCCTTCAGTTTTGTAGCCATGTTCTGGGACTGTGAGTTGCTGTTTGCCTTGCTGCTGCACAACCAAAGTGAATCACATGTTGTCATATGTTTCTGTTTGATCAAAGACACCTTTACACAACTTTTAACTTTCAATGTTGATCTGGTATATATTAGTAGGAGATGACTCATCGTGTGACCTGTCAGAGATCAGTCCAGAGTTTGTCTCCAGTAGTGTGTCGTCTTTACTGTTACTGAGGGTTTTTGGGGGATGGTTTTGCACTGTGTGTAAAATCTAGTTTGTTTTATTTGGCCATGTTTGTTTCTTTTTTTGTTATTTATTTTAATAGAATTATGTTATGATTTTTATTTTATTTATGCATTAAATTATTTTATTTGTAGAGGTATTATTTTATACCTATTTATTTTTTATTTATTTATTTTTTTCTAGTGCACTGTCCTCAAAAATGTACCAGAAAGCATTTTATGCTGGAAGCAAGATCAAATAAAGCATCTAGTTGACAATAATGTGGTGTGTGTATGACTTGGCTTTACTCAAAGAATTAGCATCCAGTTAACCTGTAACATAACCTTTGATTGCATTACCAGCAGTGGAATACAGTTTGATGTTATGCCCCACCTTCTTCCCAGCAGGATGAAAGGGAGAGGAAGATGAAGAACATGGAGGAGCGTATGAAGGAAATTGAACTGTCGCTGCACAACGTCAAGCTGCTGCTCAGAGAGAAGGTTTTTCAGCTGAAGGACCAGGTCAGTTCACACCCACCTGATGTCATATTTCAGTGTTGTCAGATGAAAACCCACATATCTCTGATGGTCAACCTCTCACGAGGAAAACACTGTTGCTTTTAAATTGTCGACCATGCATTTTTAAGAGCATGCAATGTTTTGAGTTTTTTATTATCAGGATGTTGTAGTGTGATCAGGGTTCCTATGGTCACGGAAGACCTGGAAAAGTCATGGAATGGAAAAGTTATGGAAAATGGAGCATGGATTTGGAAATGTCATGGAAATTTGTTGATTATCTTTTTTTTCCAACCAGTGAAATGTTGAATGTTTTAGCTTGGCTGCTTGTTGATCCACTTCCCTTTTGAGGAATAAAAACCCAGATCAGAAATGTCCTGAAAGTATCGGTCGTAAGTGATAGCTGTAGCCAGAAATAAGACCTGGGACATTCAGATCAGATATTCAACGTAAAAAAAAAAAACATTTGCAACACAGACATGTGTCATGGAATAGTCTTGGAAACGTCATGGAGTTTGATTAGCACAGCAGTGGGCTGTAATACGACTGTGGAAGGAAATGATCAAAGCCTTACCGCTGATTTACTTTGTCTTTTCTAGCTGCACAAGAACGGCAAAGCAGATGTGTTGATCAAAGACCTGTATGTGGAGAACGCCCAGCTGCTGCAGGCGCTGGAGATAACGGAGCAGCGGCAGAAAGTGGCAGAGAAGAAGAACTATCTACTCGAAGAGAAGATCTCCAGCCTCAACAAGATCGTGCGAGACCTGAACCCCTCGCCCCTTCCCCCAGTACCTTACCACTTCACATGCTCCTGAGCCCGGTGGTGCTCGGTACTTTGACAGCACTTGCCTTGCTGCTGCCAGTGAAGTCCTACCTGACACGTTATTTATTTACTGAAAAATCTTTCAAAAGATCTTATAATGCTACGCTTTGTGCAACTGATCCAGCCATATGCACATTACACAAGCTAAACGTAATAGATTTATAATGTAGGTCTACATCTTTTAGTTTTCAGTTATAAATCCACTTGCACACAGCATCTGGTCAAACTTTATAGACTGTCTTGTGTTTTAAGATGTTTTAGACTAAATTTTAGTATTTAAGTCAGAAGTATTGTTCATTTCTCAAAGCAAGAATTAGTTCACGTTGCATTGGACCTCTAGAGATGTGAATGTAAGAGTAGGTGGTTGAGAAACCACGTGATACTTTAAGTTATTATACATTTATACTATTGATTGTTAACGATGAAGAGTAAATACTCTATGCCCTAACACTATATTTCTCTTTGCAAAGAGATAAACATTACTTATGGTGATAACCATACTGAAGTGCACTTTCTATGTAAGTGTTCCTTTATCTATGTTGTCTAAGAGATTAGTCATTTTAATCTGCCTATCCCTTCGTCTCTCACCCGTCTGTAATCAGAGAAGATGCTTAAACCTGTTTGTCAAGGGTACAATCATGTAAACATCATGAAAGTCAAATAATCCTGTGACCTTTTCAGGTATTTGTTATCGTGTAGGAAACGCTAAAGTGACATTCACTTTAATATGGCTGTCAAGTGACACGACTATATGAATAGATTTAAGTCAAATGATCTGTGTGCCATTATGAATGTCCCAAATTCAAATGAAAGCTTTTCCCTTTGCAAATGTTGCAAAGAAAGCACTAAAGTTGAATACAGGGTAGTATTTGTGTTACAAGTAATAAAGATTTTTGTTATACGTGGAATCTGTTTGAGTTTTTGTTTGCTTCATTTGTCTCTAGCTTAGAAAATACATTTTTTTACTTTCTTTGCTTCAGTCCAAAGCACCAATGTGTCCCCGGGCAAGACGGTGAAGTTTTGAGTCTAAACTGGATTATGAGCATGAATGTATTTGATAGGCCTATATTTACTCGAAAACCATATCTGCTGCATCAGTGCTTCAGTTTTTAAGCCCAGCATCAACAGTATTTGTGCTGGACTGGTTGTTGCTGTGCTTGTAGGAGGAAAGGGATGGGCAGTAATCATCCCTCAACACGGCAGGGTGGGAGTGGACTGCTGGAGGAGAGACGCATCCAGTCGCTAAAGTTAGCTGGCTAACTGGCTGCTAGCCGATTTAAAGCCTAAAATGTACTATTTCCACGCTTTACACGTTGAAGGGGACGGTTGCAAACTTCAAGGAATGTGCCATGACATTACAGCACCGTGTTATTGATGTTTCCCAGGCTTGAGTTATGCTCTCACGAAAGAAAAGTAAAAACGAAGCGTCGAAACCAGCCGAGGTACACGGGAAATATGTGAAGAAGGAAACATCACCGCTCCTGAGAAGTAAGCGCAACAAGTAGCCAGCGAGCTAACGAAAGTTAGCTGCCTATAGCCAGCGAGCTGAAGTTAACATGTGGCCACGTCCAGCCACACCGCTGTGGTTCACAAGCGCGAGACCAACCGTTAAACTTCCAAAGTGGCGTTATTTGACGTTACTGTAAATAGTTTGCTGACTTGGTAATTCAATGCTAAATGCTAACCACTTGCTACATGAGCTTGGATTCAGCAATGTATATGTGAGCTAACTACTGTGACTTATAGCAAGAAAACTACCTAGTTAGTAAATTGTTTTCTATTTATATCGCATCGCTTTTTAACTTTGTTAAGAAAAGTGCTATACAAACATAATGGCGTGATTCACCGAAGAGATTTGTCGCTAGCTAGGCTAGATTTGTCCATGGGCAGAACAGTGGGATGAGTGTTGTCATCTGTTCTGGACTGGGTGGATGTTTAGCTTGAGTCTGCTGTCAAATTAATTTATTCTTTGTAAGAGAAATAAAATCTCCCCTTGCCCATAATCTGTCTGTCTGTTTATACAAATTGTTACTGTTGTGTTGGCATAGTGTGTAAGAGAGTTTGACTCAAATGTTGTTCTTATTCTGTTGACTGATACTGACGGCCTGTTCTCCTGCTTGCAGATCTTATGCCCTCATTCATCCGTCATGGACCCACTATTCCTAGACGCACAGAGGTCCCTATGCCAGAGATGGGGCCATCTTCCTATCCTGTGGCACCCAGCCGGGAGCCTGTGGTGGCCCGCAACAAGAGTTTCCTCCGCGCCCCAGTGCAGAGGCCTCCACATGAGGTGGCCCGGCGAGAGAGCCACCGGATGTCAGCACCTCCATACCTGCCCCGCAGTCTGGGAGACCTGCCCCATGAGTATGGAGGCTCCTCACAGTCCTTCCTCACAGACGTGAGCCCCATGTCTGAGAACGGGGACGCTGCCCGGTATTATTACCCCCCTGAACCATACTATGACAACCAGCAGCACCAACAGCAGCGCCAGCCCAGGCGGGTCCCAGACCGCTTTCCTGAGGACTATAGATACTATGAGCACAACGAGCACAACTTTCAAAGACTACCACCACAACACACTCCCCCTGCTCCAAGCAGACCTCCTGCAGGTAAACATTAAATATGTTTTAGTATGTTGAATTGAAAGTTCATTTTAGTTACTCGTTTTACAATGTTTTTAAAATATTATTCTTCAGATGTTCCTGCTGTATTAGGTAGTACACAGAGTGACAAGAAAGATGGGAAAGAGAAGTTGTGACATGTGACATTGGTCATAGGTTGGTGTTACACCCATGATGTCAAAAGTACATGCTACTAGGAGCATGCATGTGATATGCATTTTACTTTAAAAGCAAATTCTCAGTTCTGAACGTGGTCCAATGGTGTGTGAGGGTAAGGGCATTCAAATCAAACTGGCTAGTCTGCATTTCAGGATTGTCATGTGTGAAATGGTTAGGGTTAGCATTGCTGACTTTGGAGTCCCCTGATATGAAAATTGGGCCCCTAGCCCCTAATTTGCAGCTAAACTAAAGTGGCTATAATAATGTATGATTGCTTTTTTTGAAATGACAAACCATTGTGCGTGGCTTTTGGACCACACAGGCCACTGTGAAAGCACTGCAGCCTGCTGGTTGTCACTAACCAACGCAGAAAGGGCAACTTTATTTCAGTTCGCCCGAGGATTGAAACCTTTTGTCTGCGCTCCACATAGTAAACATCAGTACGATGTGAGTATACAATTTCCGTGAGATTAAAATGTTGGGGGGGTCACAGGAATTTTCCAGCCCACCCCAAAACATCGAGAACCTTTTATTTTGTGGCTGACTTGTCAACTTAGTGTATATGGTTTAGTATGATCTCGGGCCTGCCCGTCTCATAACATGGAGCCTTGTTTGGACTGAACTTAAACAAGCATTAGGGGTGCTGCATTTTTCGCCTCTCTGTTTGCTAAATATTTCTGGTGGCAAACTAGCAATTTGCCGACCGCCCCCAGTCAAATGTCTCAACCTCAGACTAGTATGAATCATCTGTTTACTTAGGTACTGCTCTCTCTATATGCACATCACACATGTGAGGTTAATGGACTGAACGGTAAGCAGAGATGTAGTGGAGGGTAACCCACCTCAACTCAGTTAACCCTTGTTTTCACGGTAAAAAATTGATTTAAAAAAAAAAAAAAAAAGCATTTTCAATCTTAACATTTAGTATTAATAATTTGTCTAACAATTCAGTATAATTTGTATTGATGGTTCATGTTTTTGGAGATCACTGGCTGGATTTCATAAGGTTGTCCCCTTTATTTTGCAACCAATAGATCACCAGTTGTAAGTACAGTGGACTATTGATTGTTTCCAGTGAAATTCCTTTGATGCATTGAGTTTCAGTTCTGCAGTGAGTATGGCTCAAGGCATTTTTCTGAAGAAAAGGGCAGAGATGATGAGGTGGAGGAGGAGGAGGAGGAGGAGTGCATTTCTTTGGAGCGCTTCGCACATTCCAGCCCTTCACTCACCAGCTGGCAAAGAACTCGAGTTCTGTTGCTGTCACTCTCGTGCAGAATTTATCAGATTCTAGCTGCCATTTTGCTGCATTCTTCTGTGTTTTTAATATGTGCTGCTGCAGTTTCACCCAGTCCTGGGTCCTTTCAAGCCTGTTCATTTGAAGTCGGCACACTTGATAGTCTAATTCCTCCACAACACAGCGTTGGACTCACATTCTTCCCCATCAGAAGTACAGGGCCTTTGAGGGAGTTCACTCTGCTGTCTGGTACAGAGTGTATAGCTCTTCAGTGGTTTGTTCTCTTCCAGTGAAAGCCCCTGTGTGTATGTCTGGCCATGCAGAGATCTCTGCCTTCCTGACCAGAAGTAACTACACTCCCATTTCCTACCATTCATCCAGTGACGTAGGTCAGAATCAGATGCTCTGTCACAAGGGTCGCTGTGTCATAGATAGTAAGCGAACTCATCCAGAATCTATGCAATATTGAAACTGCATCAGTAGTGCTTAAGCTTCATTGCTTGTATGTGATTCATTGCATTCCTCTCTTATCCTGCTGTTTGTACAGTTGGCTAGTCCGAAGGGCCTTTTAAATGGTGGACATTCCTGTCCTATAAATGACATCTTCCCATACAGGATGTTCATGGCGTTCTTTCACAAACTTTCACAAAACATTTTTTTTCTTCCCCAGAGGCGCTGTTTGCTGGCGGCAGGTCCAGTGTATGTTTGGTCAGACATCTCTCCCTCTCCCCCTAGGTTTCTAAAAAAAAAAAAATTTTTGTTTTCCTCAGGCATAGGTCGAATACAGGCCAAGTCCCTGGGGAACCTCTCCAGTCTGACGGGAGAGGACCTCCCCCTTCCGGCCGGCTGGACCGTTGACTGGACCATCCGTGGCAGGAAGTACTACATCGACCACAACACCAACACTACACACTGGAGCCACCCTCTGGAGAGGGAAGGGCTCCCTCCTGGCTGGGAGAAAGTGGAGTCGGCCGAGTTCGGGGTCTACTACGTGGACCACATCAACAAGAGGGCACAGTATCGTCACCCGTGTGCCCCAAGGTATGCCATTAGTGTAAAAACTGAAAGGTTTTGTATTGTATGAAGCTGTGTTGATTCACTTTGACTTACTTTTTGATCTAAACCAGAGCTGCTATCCTGGCTTAAGTTTTAATATCTAAATGCCACAAGGAAGCTTCTCAAAACATGTTGGACACAGGGTTATCGGCTTAATATGGCAAAATTTACTCCAAATACTGCAGACGAAAGGGTGGATATACACTGTATGGTATCTCTCTCTCTCTCTCTCCCCTTCCAGCGTGCCTCGCTATGATCAGCCCCCGCCATTGCCGCCTCCGGTGACCTATCAGCCCCGACCGGCAGAGAGGAATCAGCCTGTACTGGTGCCAGCTAACCCGTACCACACAGCCGAGATCCCAGACTGGCTGCAAGTGTATGCCCGCGCCCCGCTCAAGTGAGTGCTGAGCTTGTGACATGAAAACACCTACACTAGCGCCTCATGAAATCCAATACTTGGAATGCTTTTTAAACAGGACCCCCCCGTGGTCATGGCTTTGTTGTCCAGTCAATATCATGTCCGGGAAAAATTCTCACAAGACTCCCTTTCTAATTTATTATTGTATGTTTTGTATGTTATGTTTTTCTAAAAGTTTAAAAACTACCAATGAAGCCTTGTGGTGTTCTTTCAGTCATCTTGGTTAGACACAATTGACTCTGCCACCCCTCAGTGAACAACAGATGGTACGATCCAACCCATCGTACTCAATATAGATGATTCATTGTGTCATGTGCTTATACAGGCTGGATCTTCCATCGAAGGGAAGATGACTAACGCTAATATACCAGATGCGGCCGACAAGCTCGCCTTCCACTTTACAGCATTATTTGTGGCCCTGTTCACAACGTGTTTTGTGTTAAGATACCCATGAACCTCTTCCTCTGAATCAGGTACGACCACATCTTGAAGTGGGAGTTGTTCCAGCTGGTGGACCTGGACACGTACCAGGGCATGCTGAAGCTGCTGTTCATGAAGGAGCTGGAGCACATCGTCAAGTCCTACGAGGCGTACCGGCAGGCGCTGCTGTCAGAGGTGGACGCTCGCAAACAGCGGCAGCAGTGGTACGCCCAGCAGCCCAACAAGAACTTCATAGGGAACATGTGATCTGTATGTGCGGCGGGGACTTCTCGCTGCCTATATGGAGCCCGGGCCACGCCTCTCTTGAGGTTTCCACAGTTTGGGAGCGGTCCGGGATTCTTTTGAAATCGTGATTGACTCCTAATTGCCTCTTTTACCAAACACATCTGTGCCTTCGCTTGATCCAAATATATCAGCCAGAAAGTCGAGACACATTGGCTTCGGGTCTGCCAGGGGCCCCTCCCCCCGTGAGACAGTCAAAGTTATGAATGACCACGTGACTGAAACAAAACACTACAAAAAAAAAGAAAATATAATGTGCTGTATCTGGGGAGAGACCGGAGTGAGTGTTTTGTGGTGCCATTTACAGCCACGGTCCTGAAAACTGAATTGCTGTATGGATATTTTTTTTTAAAGACTGAGGGTCAAAGAGTCTGAAAAACCTGCGCTGGTTCTTTATTTGACTGTTCAAGAACATCCTGAGATTGTGCCTTTTTCATCAGAAGGGCTCACACCTCGTATACAACAGCCTCTCCGTCGTTTGTTTTCCTACGAGAGAGAAAGACAGGCAGCTCCTCCCAACTCGTTTCTGTATGAATTGCTTCATGAGTATTTTTTTCCTATGCTTTGTTGGTATTTGTAGCCCTCATAAACCGAAACAATACTCCTTTACATTCAACAAAAGTGTGTATTGTTCTTTTTTTATGACATATCCTTTATAAGACAATCCACCAAAACTTTCACAGATATTTAAGTTTTGATATGAAAAAAACGTCTTTATTTTAAAGACCTTTATGGGATGAAGCATCACATTTGATGCAGTGGTTTGAGCATCTCTTGGCTCTTGGCATTACTGTAAGTCAGGAATATTCTTAAATATATAAATAAACATAAATAAGCTACTGGAACTCTTTAAGTAACACATTCAGACTTCAGAAGATGCTTTAGGTTTGCCAAATAAGTGCAATTCATTTTCTGTTGTTTTTCTGTCTGGATATTTCTTGCCTTGGTAGGTAATGCCTTTTTTCATGGACTTCCATGGTCTCCTCTTGGCTTAGAGAGAAGATTCAGGTTTTTCAGAAGCATATCCTGTTGATTACCAATCAAACCCCCTCTTAGGATGTTCACACAGTGTTTGTTTTATACCCAGGTTTTGGTACCAGTCTCCTGTAAACAGTGGTTAGAAATGCTAGCGTTCAATGGGTTGTGAAACCGAAATTGCCACAGTAATTTCAAGAATCATCAGTGGAAATGTTTGAAAGGACAATGTGAGTGATTGCAAATCCAATTCTTTTGAACGTCTCCAAAGGGTGCCTGATTGGTAATCAATAGAATAGGTCTTTAAAAGTCTCTTTCATCAGTCTGTTGCTATGCAAGAAGGCCTGAATCACAGCTTTTCACAATGATGTCACTAGTTTGTACATATTTAATGTTGTGGATTTCAAATACAGGACATAAGCAATAAATTCTGCTGTGAAGATGAATAAGCCCCCTCAAAGTTACTGTTGTTGCATTTTTATATATGTGTGTGTGTGTGTATATAATCACACATTCCCTGACCCGTTCACATGGAGCTTCAATTGGAAAATGACAGCTATACTAAATTGAGTTTATAGTACACATAAAATAAATATTGCAGTATTTTTACAAAGTATTTAACCTGAAATGGCTTTGGGCTTATTAATAAATTACTCAAGTCTGGTTAATTAATTTGGTCCAGCTTTATTAGTTATTTCCTTGTAACTGAAATTTGGCAATGTGTGTGCTGAAACTTGGAGAACTCTTTACTTGAGAGGTTGCTTCATTTGGTACACCAGTGATTCCCAGACTTGGTTGATCAGGGTGGCTTTAAGTTAACTGTTCAACCAAAGAACCATATGTTTTGATTTTTCTTATTGAACAGCCAACTTAGTCTTCATCTGGAGTGTGAATGCAATACATCCCCTAAAAGCTACGCAACCTCTACTGCCTTTGACTGAACACACACAACAATCCGAATTACAGTCATTAGAAAATGAGAGTTAAATCACCACTTATCTTAAAATGGACATAGATGGTTCTTTGTCTGAAGGCTTCACTAATGTTGATATTATATACTGTGGAAGACTCTAAAGAAGCCACTATGCTGCAGTGTTACAGTTCATAACCTCGAGGTCAGACCTCAGGCCAAACTTGCGTAGTATCCGTGACGACAGTAATCCTGCACTGCAGATGACCACATCAACATGGAAAAACATGCTGATGCTGCAGCTGTACGTGATGCATTTTACAGTGAGTTTCCTATGACCCTGGGTTTAAGCAACGGGCTAAAAAAAAAAAAAAAAAAAAATCAACACAAACAGTTATACAAATGTACAGTAACAGTCCACTAAGCCAAAGTATTCAAACACAAACGGTGCTGTGAACAACACAAGCCATTTGTTTACACAACACAAAGGCCGGCCTCTTCCACCATGCAGTAGTTTCCACGGATGAATAAGAAGAAACAAAAGCGTGTAAAGATGAGGAAAGAGATCTAGTGTGAGGATCCTCTCCGCGGCGGGCTCGTTGCCCCGCCCGTTGACATCTAAGCGTCGATTCCTCGTTGGCCACAGAACAGCTACATTCCACGGATTTGCTCGAACATTCACAGAGAAACAACAATGGTTTCACCCACCTCTACATTACAATGGACCCAAACACATCCCCCCCCCCCCACCTCACCCCTCAAAAGGCCAAACACATATAGGATCCCCGGGACCTGTTCAGAGGGCAGCGTTACAAAACCGTGCAGGCAGACTACTCAGTGAGAGACGGATCATGTCAGCTATGTTGTGTAAACGTTGAAACTTTGCGGTCGCTGTGTTTTCGAGCCTACACCTCGGTGCTGTTATCTCAAGGTACATGCCAACGCAAAACTATTCCCTGATCCAGATACTCTGTCGAAAGTAACAGTTACCACCACCCCAACCTCCAAAACAAAACATGAGGATAGATATACAACTGATAGATGTGTGCCATGCCCATCCAGTGTCTTGCGGTCGCCACCACCTGTGAAATTCTTTTTTTTTTAAACATGTTATGGCACAGCACCGCTTCGTCACGACCATTAAAACTCAAGACAACGCTCAAAATTTCTAAACTTTTAAGAAAGTATACCTGGTTTCAGAGAGCTTAAGATGACAGACACTTACGTTGTACCATGCTGATGATGCGTGTTATGCGTCATTATTTAACGTACAGTACATATTTTGGCTTTCAAACAATGGCGTACATATTGTTTCTCATAAAACAGCACTGAACTTCAGAAACGGAACAATCATCACAAATGGAGCACAGGTTGTTTTTTTCTTCGCTATACTTCAAATCATCTTCAGTGACAAATGATAAAAATAAAATAAAGAAAACGGCCTGATGTGAAACCAGCAGCTGACTGGAGGTTGGATGTAGGTGTGTTAACTTGGTTTCTGGCAGAGGGCCTATCTGTACAGGTGTTTCTTTTTCCACAGACAAATAAACGTCAAAGTGAGAGACAATGATACATGGCAACCGTCGCGTGACAGCAGGCACCCCGCCGAGGGGGGGGGATGCTCTGGCCTATACATGAACGTTATATAGTCCATATGTAACTTTAAAGTAGTGAACGCATTGGTGGACCGTGCCGGCCAATACCCGAATAAAAGAGTGCCCGGCAGGTGAGGGATGTTCTTCCTCCTCTGTCCGCCATGCTACGCTATCTCACCAGGAAGTCCCTGTTGTTGTTGTTGTTGTTGTTCTGGTCCGTCCCGTCTTCTCTCGTCAGTCCCGCATCCTGTCCTGCTCCTCGGCGACCTCCTCCACCTGGGGGCCGGGGAAGGCGTGGTGGTAAAGGTGCCTGTGATTGGCCGCTACGTTATACAGCTTGTAGAGAGCCTGCGGAGCGGAGATGAGCACGGTGAAGAGTATGTAATCATTACCCATCTTTATAATCTCTGACCTGGTACAGTAGACGATGTTAGAGTAGGGATGCAGTTAGCAGCTTTTGGGGGCGATGTAGATGGGCAACACCAGAAACAGGCAATAAAGTCACACTGAGTGGCAACTGTTGCCGAGGGACTCTTTAGACACTGTTGCCCATCCAAGTCGTCCAAAAAGTTGCTCTTCATATCACTGCATTTAGAAATACTTCCACTTAGACTGCCCCGCTTACCTCATTTGTGCTCCCCTGTAGAAAAGGATAGAAAAACATATATAATGTCAGAACACACATAATATAACAAAATATATATGTAGCAAAGATTCTTCAAAAATACTGCAATTCTTCTGTACTGGCTCCTAGTTTATTTTTCTGGCACTGATGTAAAAGGGATTGTTGCCCCCTAGTGGTTGAAGTATTCCATATGTTATTGATTATTATTGGTACTTGATTGATCCATTTAAAGACATCCTGTTTCAAAAGCAAGTGTCATATACATTATTCTAGAAGTATAATTTGTTGTATTAATACTTAAATGACTGACAAAGTTAAAAATGTCTAATATAACACAGCTTGATTTTCATTATTATTATTAAAAATTGTAGACCTTCTTTTGAAACACGTGGTATTCTACAGGCTAGCCATGCAGACTTGTACTTGTACTTCACGGATCCTTCTGTTTTCGTTGAATTACCTGATCCCACAGCGCGCCGGCCACCTGGTCGATAACGGCGCCCAGTTCCCGGTACTCCCCGGAGTATCGGATGTAGGCCCAGGTGCAGAGGGTGATCAGCGCCAGGCCCAGGATCATGTTACACACGCTGGCGATGATGTCCACGCCCACAAAGCCGGTGATGCCCGCGGCCACGTACATGACGAAGATGACCACGAACAGGGTGGCTGGCGTGCGGGCCGCGTGGAAGATGTTCTTGGAGTCGTTGTGCTTGATGTACTGGACGAAGACCTCGTCGATCTCCCCCGCCAGCTGCTGCAGGTAGCGGCGGCTGAACTCCTCGCCTCCCATCTTCTTCACCCCCCGGAACAGTTGCAGGGCCTCCTCTCTGATGTCGCTGTGCCTGGCCTGCAGCTCGCTGGGGGCCAGGAAGGGCCGGTCGCCACCGCAGACCTGGACAAAGAGAGGAGGAGAGAAAACGGGGTGGAAGGGTTATGCAGCTGGAGGACGGGGTGGTACTTTCCCTGGGATGCTCCTCTGCCGGTTCGCCTACCTCCTCCATTTTCTTGTTGTACAGATCCTTTGCGGCCGCTACTGCCGCCAGGTTATTAGCCTCTGCTGTGGCCTGAGAGAGAGAACACATGACTGGTGTGTTGATTTGTTTTCGACGACAATGCAAGGTCAACAATAAGGATGCACTACAGGAAAGAGATGAACGACAGGGAAGAGATGTACCTGCAGCATGGATTTTGGATGTGGCAGCTCTTCACCTTGGTAAATTTTGATGTACGCCTGAAATAAAGAGAGGGAAGCTAAATCACAAAGTACATTAAATGCATTGGATTTTGTCAGAGACATTTTGGCAGCTCAAAGCTTCACAGTTGTCCTTGTGATTGTGTGTCCTGACACATAAGGACAAGACGTCATATGCAGGAAATATGATGGCAGTCCTATATTTCAACATCCTATATTTGTGAGGGCTCTCAAGAGGTCTCCTGTTTCAGAGGTGCAAACCAGTTTAAGTGTGATTCATTGACAGAACAGGTCTTAAAAACACACAAAAGTCTTAAAAATACAGAAATCCAGTCCCGTGCACATCTCTAACCTTGAAGTACTCCACCAGGCCGCGGCAGGTGATGTTGCTGCCGTTGATCTCCTTCACATCGAGGTTGCGAGGGCTCAGCAGCCAAGGAACCAGAACCTGCAGATTGTTTATGAACTGGCTGTCAATCTCTAGACGAGGAAGAGGAGAAGCAATGGGGAAGAGACAATTTTAGAATGTGTCTTATATTTTATACACTACCTCAAAAAGAGACCTATCACTATAGTGGTTTGACCATTCATGTGCTCCTCTAGCAGCTGTGTGCCATTTAGATGCCGATGGTTTAAGCCATATTACCCGATTACCCGAGATCAGAGAATATCGACAATAAAATGGGAAATGAAATAGCTGTGTGTTGTGAGACGGGGCGATGGAGGAAGTGTACCCTTGATTCTTCCGTCAAAGTGTGGGTTAGTGGCCACTTTGAGGCCAGGGTGAGGCATCAGGAAACAGGAGATGTTGGTGAAGCAGGAGTGGATGTGTTTACGCACGTTCTGCAGCTCCTCGTGCTGGTTCTCTGAGATCTGCACCACAAACATGAAGCTTGAGGAAGTTCAGTTCAGTTCATTTTGCTTTGTACTGAGAATGTTTTCAAACTGTCCCGATGTGCCAGGGGTCAGTTTAACTTTAACTTAATGAAATCAAACTGCAATGGTTGAATTGGATTGAATTCATAAAGGAAAATGAGAAAGGTTTTTGAGGAAAATTCACTTCCTGATTTGACTGAATTGAAAGTGAGTTGACCTTCAACCCCAGTACCATCAGTGACATCTGACCTTGAGCCTCTTCTCAAGGAACTTCATGCCTCCTTCCTGCCCGTAGGTGAACTCGTATGGAAAGCTCCAATCTCGAACTAGGAAAATCATGGACTGGAAAAAAAGATATCAAAGAAACCATATGACATTTGTTTTGATAGTGATAGAGTACCACAACAAAACTAAACTAAACTGACTTTAAAATACCTTCTAGTACTCATTACATTGTCCTATATGACCACCCCCACACATCGGATGTTCAAAACTGGTTAAAACAAATCCCACAAATCAAGTAGTTTCAAATCCAAGAAATGAAAAAGATGTACCTGGAATGGTTTGAGGAACGTCTCCTCCATAGCTAGTCTACCATACTCAGTGAAGAGCTGAAATATAAAGGATGAGACAAAATCAGTGGATGTATGAAATCTTGTGATTATCATATATTACTCAGAATTGCGATACTTGTAGATGTCTGTTTTTACAACTGTTGATTGGATGTTTTTGTATGTTTCTGTTCTGCACCAAGGGACATAGTCAAATACAAATATCCATCATGGCTGGTAATCATGTCCTGTATTGTTAGTTACCTGCAAGTGCTGAAGGTCATCCTCCTGTACATTCTGTGAGATGTTGTAAACCTGAAAGAACAATTCATTTATTTAGCAGTTCTGAGTGAAAAAACATATCACATGCCCACTTAATAAAACCATACTGGTGTGTAGAACCAATGGAGCGACAATCACAGAGAAATAATGATAGATAGATAGATAGAAAAGAAAAAAGCAAATGTCAAAAAGTAGTAATCCTGAAGAATGTTTTGAGGCCCTTTTTATTCCTTGAGTGTCATATTCTTTAAAACCCAAGTACATGTTCCTCACTCCCATCCATACATCCAATTATCCACAAATGTATTTTTAAATCTCAATCCAATTCATAGCAGAGAGGAGTCACTGTACCTGCATGGAGCTTATCATGGTGCTTAGTGCAAACACAGTGGCTGAATCCCTCAGGGTGGACTGGCTGTCAAAGGTGCCTTGGGTGTCCATAAGCAGTACAGCAACCTGTGAAGGATAAAGCTCTTTATTCATTTAACATTGTCTACTTCCTATGTTCAGGAAGTCTTTAGTGAGGGGAGCCAATCAGGACCAAGTCCAGTTGTGATGCGCTTACTGGAGTTGGTCTAAAACTGCCTGTAGAAAATGCAGTAAGTTTCGATCTAACCACTCAGACAAAACCAAATGTCATCGAACAATGTCTTCATGAAACATCTTTGATCATAGATGTATAGAAACAGGAGAACATTTGATTTCCTACAACAGTCACAGGGATTCTGCTTCATTCCAAGTGGAAACCAGCAGAGAAAAAGACTCCACCTTGCGTCCGTCTGGCTTGTCCACCAGGAAGACCTCGCTCCAGATCTGGATTCCTGTGGTCTCCCTCTCTGAGCCTCCCCTCCAGGAGAAACCAGTCAGAGGCTCCTCTGGATCCCCCAGCCAGTCTTCAGATGCCTGAATCAGGAGGGTTAGTTCACTGGGTCAATGTGACAAACTACAAAAGAATGATCAATACATTGTACTTAAGCTACTGTACGTCTTTATATGTGTGAGTCTACATGAATCAGTGTTAGACCAATATATATTACTTTGCTGATATATCAGGCCGATGTTGACCTTTTATCAAACACTGGATATCGGCCAATCAAGTTGTCCACTGCCAATATAAACCTGCAATTACATTTCTTTGCACATTTTCTTTATTCATTTAATTGCTCAATAATGTTTTTGTAAAGTAATTCTTCTTTTAAAAGGCAGTAAAGTAAGAATTTCATTATTCTGGGTTTCAGTGGTGAGTTTTAGTGTCCCATGGTGGTCTGAATGCTGTTTCAGAGGCTTTTGGCATGAAAATGGAAAGAACATATTGGTGCATATTGGTCGAACCTGATATGAATGTATATCTATATATGTAAAAGAATACATGCAGTGATTTAGTCAGTAATCACACAGCAACAATATAGTCTTGTATGCGTTACATTGAGCGGTGAGTCAAAGGTTATGACAATCAGAGACTTACGTGGTTATACATGTAACGCAGCATGAAGTCCATGAGGAAGGACTTGCCCTTCCGGAAAGCCCCAGCGACTGAGATGGCCACCACCTCGCGGTCTCGGACCTCCTCCGCCAGCAGGATGCGGCTCAGCGCTGCCTCGTCCAGCTCAAAGGTGTGGTCATCCTTGACCAGCAGCACCTGGACAGGCCGGGCTCGCCCATCTGGCTCCTCCTCCTCTGAGCTCCAATCGTACACATTTTTGTCACTGAAGGACCCTTGATGACACGTCAGAGAGAAGGAATATTGAGGCAATTTATTAGTGTTCAAGAGAAGGAAGGTAAAGAAAAGAGTTCCTTAAAAGAAGAATTTTATTTTATTTTATTTATTTTAACCATATTTTCAACATCAAATATGGTTGTATGCAATGGATTGATTTAGTAGAAAACAGTGTTGATACATGTTGATGTCTATTTTCTATGTTTTCTAGAAGTCAACTAAAATGGTGTGTTGTTATGTGTGTGTGTGAGTGAGTGGGCAGCCACCGCTTCCCAGTGATGACAGGCAAATTCACTGCTCCATTAAACAGTGGAGTGGGGAAGTTGAGTCCATTACGCCCGTTTCTAGAAGTCCCGGATCAATAGCATGGCTAAAACGCTTGTTAATACTAATAATGAATCATGCTAACCCGTCCGTTCATATCCAATGAGATCATGTGCATTCAGAGCGTTTTTTTCCTGGAGCTTTCCGAGCAGTGACTCAGTCCGTTTCCTGTCTCAGCTGCTGTCTCATGTAGAGCGTGTAAGCTGCGTGACCCCCCGCTGTACAGATACAACACTGAAGGGATGCAGTGATCTGATGGTTTTCACAGGAGTGCACAAAAACTTCAGGTTGCAAATTCTATTGCATCTCTCCTCGGAGACGTTACGCTTCATGCCAAAACAAACTCGGGTCAGGCCATGTAATCTCTGCAAAGCACAAAATAGGATCTCTGGGGAAAAGGAACAGCATCCTCGGCCACACCAGTCTGAGTGGTTGTGATTGAGATGTCGTCTACAAGTCTCATACAGGCACGGTGGCAGATTAAGGTGAAGCGGACACATTTTGGGAGAGCATTAAAATTGATGCACGGCCGAGAATGCATAGTAAATAATTTAAAGAGGAATCATCCGAGGTTTCTTCTTAGATGTGGAGAGGACCGTCAGTTTTACTCCACATCTCCTGCAAAGACCTCACCCTGTATCAGAGTGGTTAACACAATCATACTGCTGCCCATGAACACGCCCAGCACACAGGCTGCTGTTCATCTGCTTACAAGCAGCAGAAGACGTCAGAAGGCATCCTGCACTGTCTGCTTTAACTGGGTCAGTCCAGCGAAACTCTTTAATGACAAGCAGCAGCATTTCCCTCTTTCCAAGCCCTTGATACAGTCATTCAGTCCTTCCCTGCTAGGCCTGTATCTACAGCTAACATAGTGGACATGGCCCATATAGTGGTGGCAGTAATAATTAGACTGTAGGTGATCATCAGGATCATGGTAGTGGTGCTGATGATGGTCACGATAATAATGATGATGATAAGGATTATGTTGACAAGCTATGTACTGATGCAATACTATGTAATTCCATGCTAGATGTACCACACATGATTGCAGACGCACTGTGATAAACAAACGCAAAAATCAGGAGGTTATTTGCAGGCCTTCGGGGCCTGTATCTCTCTATCAATGCTATTTCTTCTAAACATAGCATTCCTTAACCATTGGTTGTTATTGATCCAAGATCATTTGAAATGTATGTCTCTATTTACCAGAATGCCCGTATTACCGATATCCTCACGTAGTGCCAAACAGAAACACGATTTATTTACCATTACCAGTAATATCATATATTACCAGCATCAAAATAGACACCGTTCAATTGAACCGAGATGAAATCCGATGAACACCACCGCTTCATCATGGAGACTTCAATAAACACCTCATTAGCTGCTTACACCCTCGCTTCACCAGGGATAAAATGGTATGCGCGTCAAGGAGACATGTAATATCAAATATTGTACATACACTCACCCCAGCTGTCTCTTTCTTTACGGTTTCTCGCCATAATGTTGTCCTTATCCCTCTGTTTGTGTTAATGGACGACCCTACTCGGTAGTCATGAGTATCGGGATAGGGAGGATGCCTTATCCACACCAAAACGATGCTCTTATTTAAGGAGGATGATGGAGCTTTTATTCCTAGGCTGCTGCGAGATTTAAACATGTCGCCAGGGGGCGATGTTGTCTGTTGTTTCCCCCAGTTACAGCAGGGTAGGGCAAACAGACAGACCCTATTGAAGTTGGGGGAAACTATTGTAGTCCACCTGTGCATTCTTCGGTTTTGCATTACTGTATCAATTCACCTAGCATGACTGTTCCAGTAGTTACCAACTCATTTTACCTGCTATGACGATACAGCACGTGCATTATCAACTTCAATCGATAGGTGGCGATAGTTGCACATAGGGTTGCACACACGCTGCATTCATTGCTGTCGAAATATTGATTGTAATAGTTCGGCGCACACGAACCACTCAACATAGTAGTAAATAACACTGGGGAAGTCTGTATTTTCTATAAAACCCGTGTTGACGAGACGTGATGTTTACGGGCGGGAGAGAAAGGAACCCGTGTTTGATGGAAAAAGTAATGTATACAACAATTTCCTGCTGATTAGTTAATTAAAACACGAATTACATGCCTGATGCGCATGTTATCAAGTTAAATATGCCGCTGCAACACAAAGTTGCTCTGCGCCGCTTGATGTTTTAAATAAAGGCTCCAGGCTACATTTTGGTAAATGCGGGATTTGTCATATTTACGACTTGGAACGCCAGCAGGACGAGTTTTCGAGGAGCGCCTGAATGCAGCAGGAGAACTGTGACTCGAAAGAAATATTACCAGCGCCAGACTGTTACATTTTCGAGTGTGTTTTTTGCTACGTCTCAGAAATAAATAATACTTAAATGTTTTGTAGTTTTCCGGTTATTGTTTCAGAAGCCACTCCGAAGCTTCTCTAAAACTGTCAACGGGAGGAAATGACATGTCAACGTCTAACTTGATGCTGGAATTCTTGCGAGTGAACTCAACTGCAACGTCTGCCGCTGCAGGACCGAAGAGAGAGTGAACAGCAGCAGCCAACTGAAGTTTGGTGTTTCCTCGAGAACAAAGAGACGCGTTTTGTTTTGTATGATACTTCGACGCCACAATACAGTTAAAGGCTTCAAAAAGATTTAACATGCAAGGCTCACTCATCCACTGTGTTTATACCGTAAAAGGTAGGTTCACTTGAATTTACAACCAAGCAGCCACGGAGCTAACGTTAGCTAGTTAGCATTAGCTGGCTAGCCTGGATGCTAAGCCCCCCACTCACCCTGTCCAGACCTGGCTCGGGCTATTTGCTGGAATTGACCATAATGTCTTTGCCATACATATGTATGTTTCCACTGTTTCCATGTACAGTCTAAGTTTTGTTTTTGACGTCATTTAATATTTTAAAGTATGAACCCAAGTCATTTGAGCGCTAGTTATGAAGAGAAATGCATTATCTAAGTTATGTGACAGACCACCGTCCTTGTTTCCGAAATAGTCGTAGCCCCCTGGTGTTACTTGTATTTTTGTTGCTGTATATAGACTAAATGTTAATCAATATCAAGTTTGTGCTCTCACTGTGCCGTGTTTACACAAAGGTTTTCTCAACCCGTTTGCCCTTAAAAACTTTTCTTATGCGTCTCGTTATCAGGACATGGACCAGGAGAAGAGCCGTCTATGTAACAGTTATTAAATTCCCGAGCTCCACTTCATCAAACCACTTCGACACCATTTGACCTACCCAACTAAATGTAAAGGATCATTTGTGTCAACGATCCATCTAGCTGTCATGGATGTTTTTCCCCGGCCAAGCGGTGAAATTCAGAGGAGGAACCCTCAGCACGATTTTGAGCTCATTCAACGGGTGGGAAGTGGCACATATGGAGACGTGTACAAGGTAACAGCACTGTCATTATAGTTAGAGATATGTTCACCCATGTGCATACTATCGCATGACTAATCAAACCATGATCCTAAATTAAGGCCGGGGGTTATTTATAAGTCAGGAAACATATGGCCAACACATTTGGAAGCTGTTGAATGAGGACCACGTTCTGCATCTTCAGTAAATGTTGTATTTGCCTCCATCAGTGAGACAAATAATGCATTATTTGACTGACGTTACTTCAGTTGGTGTGATGTTGCATTAGTAGATATTGCTACATTACCCTCTGCTCTGTTTTTTGATCGAGCATACATTTTTCATTGATGTAGAGCTAGTGTGTGCAGGCGCCTAGTTGCTGCACATTACAGAAAGTATGTAGTGTTTTTATTTTAGCTGGGATATTTGTAATTTGCTGCCTCCACGATCACATATCATCAAAAAGGGCCGAGTTGCAGAGGAAAATTATCTTTGTAAACAAGCAATTGTGTCCTCCTCCCTCTTGGGTCAAGTGAGGTGCTGGTGGTGTTGGAGAATTTTCCTGTTTATCCATTCATCACAGATGACTAAGCGGCCAATTTGATCCAATGTGTGATAGTTGAGGCTTTCTGTCATGGCCCCTCGCCTCACAAAGCCATCTCTGGCAACCCCCCCCTTCCCAGGCAGGCCACCGGTGGAATGCTGCGCCTGGTATTCTCCCAGAGCACACAGGCTCAGAGCTGCAGCAGGGTGAAATACGATCAGGCCCCTGTCTAAACATGCGTTTCACTATGGGTGTGTTCTGTGCCGCACTGACAGCGGAAATACTTAAAATTGGGAAAAGTCCTCATTTGGCCTGCTTTGCGCAGTTGAATTTAAATAGCCATTTGTTTGTTGTCTTGGATAGCTGATGGGATAATGACAACTTTATCTTAAATCTTTGAGAGTCATTATAAGGGACTGGCTGATGCATGGTTTTTCAGGTGGTATATTAACACTATCTGATATATCTGGTGACAATGATTTATTTTCTTCATCGTTGTATCATTTGTACTCAACATATTTTTTTATTATTAAACCCCCTCTACACCAAACAAGCAATTTTAATAATGTGAAAATCTCAAATTATGTCAGAATCACATCTTTTGGTGCAATTTTGTTATTGCTTTATCAGTGGAGCATATACCTATACCAGCATCTTGTTGTTGCAGTGCAAAGATACCAGTCACACCCGAGCGAGCCGGTGCAGACAGCTCAGTCAGTAGAGCATGAGATTCTCAGTCTCAGGGTTGTGGGTTTGGGTCCCCACATAGTGTCAAGTACCTTTTGTACGTCGCTTTGGATAAAAGCGTCTGCTAAATGACTGTAATGTAATGTATGGATGGAGCAAGTTGGATGTAGACTCGCCACAGTTAGTTGAGCCATCACTAAAAGGAGACCTAGACATCAGACAGACCCCCCCCCCCCCGGGTCCGACATAGTGATTGATCTTGTATCAGATCTTGTCTCTTTTCCACCATGCATAAGAGGGGTCTGTTACATGCCAGACTCCTCCTCCCTCGAGCCAAAGGTTGTTTGAGGTTGTTAAAGATGTGTTGTCTGCTATTTTAGTTTTTTTTTTAACAGTCCTGTGTTTGGAACTTCTCCTTTTTGGCTTTAGTTCTCAGGTTTGGTCTAGCTACTCTCGGAATGTAAGCCTAGACACAAGTTGTCAGCGAATCTTTAGGTGTTAACCTCAAGCATGTAGGCTTAAGATTAACTGACTTACTAAATTGTAAATATGCCTTTGACAAACCTCTGGTTGTAGTACATGCACCATAGTAAAGATAAGACATAGGATGTGTGCCAGTAGTAAAATATTGTAAACCTGTGTCTTTCTGTGTCTGTCTCTCTGTTTGTGTGCATGTGTGTGAAGTAATAGTGGCTGAACTATTCCATGCTGTGTGTGGAAGATAATTTATATGTCTGAGTCACCAGCACATTCTCAGTGTTGAAAGGTGGACATGCTGCAGGGTTTTATGGTTTATAGTGATTTAGCTGTTCGGCCCATTGGTTCACTCCCAACAAGCTGTCTTGACCTGGATTTGGAACTCAGTGCAACCTACTTTCAGATAGAAAGTTCATAAGTGATGCATAGATACTTATATTATACCAATAACCCCAATTCATACCCTTAGATTTAAGAATTTGGTTTTGGATGTGAAGAGGAAATCCAAAATATAAAGAAGCAATACAAATATATAACTCTGAAATTTGGACTAAATCACATATTGACATATTTAACAGATATTTACAGGTTTGCAGATTGTCGTAGTTGCAAACAGACAGTGCTCAGCTGCTCATTGCCAACTAAGTCTGGGTTGCCATGGGTTGACCTAACAACCTCGATGCTTGTTTTTAAGAGCACTTTTAATTTGATTTTGATTAGCCCAGTGTGAAAGCATAGCAAGTATATCCTCCTCGCAAAAAGGACCCAAATAGCATTCATCGCTCCCGTGCCCATGTAGGTCAAAGCTGTAACTGATGTGACAACAGTGCATCATGTTACATAATGTCATTGGTTATGTGCTTAGGACGGACAGTTTAACCACAAGCTATGATTTAGACTAACAGTAACATTATTGTGATTTTCCCAGCCTTGCTCAAAATTGTGGTGTTTTGTTTTTCAGGCTCGAAACATACAAACAGGAGAGCTTGCTGCTGTGAAGATTATAAAGTTGGAACCAGGTAAGAGCGATTATCTCAAGTTTCCAATTTCAGTGGGGGAATAAGAAAAATAAGATGCTGTTTTTTTGGATGGCTACGTTCTAACAGGATTCCTATTGGGACTAGAAAGTCAGGGAAAGTCTGGAAAATCAATTTGCTAATGTCCAGGTTTTGAAAAGTTTAGGAATGTACAAAAACTATTAAAAGATAAAAAAATATTGTTGTATAGTTCCAATATACATGATACATGACATAGACCAAGTGTCATTTCGGATATTTTGATATATGTTGTGTGAAGAATAATCCTCAATTAGAGAGCCTAGTTGTCATGCTGCCCAGCCTGCCTGTCGGTGGTGCCTCAGAACCACCAACATCACCACTTCTTACTGGGACTGGGAGGGTTACGAGGGAAAGGAGGACATTTATGACTCTGCTCTGCTTGGGGTCTGGACTAGTGATGACCCAGTGACAGAGTTGTTGTGATCCAGATTAGTGGGATTATGAGAGAGCTTTGTACCACTGGCAATCAGACAAAGACCATCTGATTACCACTCATTGAGGAAGAGATTCCTTTGTGTGTGTTTTCTCTTTCATTTACCATCTCACTTTTGGTGTTGTGCCTACTGGTATGTTTTTGCACGCAGTTTACACGTGTTGAATTTCTCTGATGTCTCAATCACCATGTGTGAGCTGTAAGATAAAGATGATCTGTCTGAAATGATCAGAAATCACTGTGCAAATTTTGTTTTCATTGTCAGCAGAGGTCTTGAGCGCTAATACAAGACGTAGACGTAGTCTGTAATGCAGCAGGAGGAGGGGATTAGAATATAATGCAGTGTGTATGTATGTATCAGGGGGCTTAGCTGCAAGTCAGAAGGAAGACTGAGGGACAGGTTTTATCTTGCGTTCATGACTCCTGAGAATATGAGAACATAATAAATACTAATAAATTCCACATTCATAGAGCTTATTATTTACCTGTATCCTTTACCCTTTTTTTTTACCTCACCAATACAGCCCTGGGTTTCCCAAAAGCATCTTTAGATACAAATTCATATTTGTGACATTTTCAAAGATGAACTTGGTCTCAAGATGCATTTGCGGAACCAAGCCCAGGTTATCCTGTTTTAACAGGACTCTCATTATTTCTTTCCATGCAAGCATCACTTCCTTCTATGCTTCAGGTAAACAGCTCTGGGTGGATTGTGGAATCAAACAGGTTTGACTGGGAGGAGTGACTAAGGGACAGAAAGGAGCTGGGAGTGGTTTAGCCCTCAGGCTGAAGTGGCTCTTGGGCACAGAGCAGGCGATGGCGAATGACCATTGCAAAGCCAATTGATTAAGAACTTTAGTTAGACAGAGATTTTCAAGAGGGCTTGTTATTTTTGAGCACATATCTTATTGCTTACGTCCTGTATTTGCTGCACAAATATAGATATGTATATAGATATAGTTATATATGTAGGCTACAGCACCCTAAACAAATGTGAAGGTGGCCTTGCATAACACCAGATGTGTGCCCTCTTAGGACATTAAAAGCTTTTGTGCTAGTTCTCTTTTTGAGAAATTGGCACCTGCCTCCTGGTAGCATTTGTCAGCAATACTGGTGCAAGCCAG
Organism: Hoplostethus mediterraneus; assembly: GCA_034670385.1. Taxonomy (NCBI): domain Eukaryota; kingdom Metazoa; phylum Chordata; class Actinopteri; order Trachichthyiformes; family Trachichthyidae; genus Hoplostethus; species Hoplostethus mediterraneus. The sequence goes on from JAXDDW010000007.1 coordinate 11,947,404, forward strand.
TGGGGTACGAAACAATTTCTCTCAACATTGCATGCAAGCTAATTCAGTTACTTCTGTAAACTGTGAGTAATAGCAATCTTAGAATCAGTTACTCTGATGTAAAACGTTTGAAATGCCCTCAGAGGCTTGATGATCAGTAGGTTAGTATTACAAATCCAGACTCTCCTCTTTAGCTGTCGTACTGTGCACTTAAAAGTTGAAGAGAAAGAAATTCAGTTTTAAGGGTAAACTGACAGATGGTAACAAAACATCTTGAGAATGAGATTGTTGAAGACCAAAATTATTGGAATTTCTTCACCACAGTGATTTGAAACTCGAACAGATCTCAAGTGTGATGCGTATTCACATAGAGAGCGGAGTGGGTGTGAGAGCAGAGGGAAGTGTCTGAGAGGAAGTGGCTACGCTTTGAGGCCTCGAGTCACCATGAGAAGATTGTGGGGGGGACTTGTTATGTTTCTGACCCGGCTCCAAGCTATGCCAAAATTATCTCACATTTTTGTGGCTCCCTGTACCATTTGCTGCATGTCAGAGATACAGCTGAAAATGTCTCCGATCAACAACAGTACCTCCTAATCTGAAGTGGCTTGCAACATGTAATTACCACCTTAGTTTTGAGTACCCAAAAGTGTTACCATGTTGTACTGGGGAATCATTATTCTCACATTTGCCATCATTAAAGCTTTATCTCTACAGCCATAAAGCAGTTACTGTAACCTGCTTCTATGAAAAACGGTGGCACGTAGATTACATCCTTATCACATATGATAAAAACAATAAACAGAGTGGAAAAGACTCAAGTTTACTTTGTCCTCAAACTGAACTGAATAATATTGGCACCTCACCTCTCAATATTAAGCCTCAGCCATTTGTTTAATGTTAATCACCTCTTTTTCTATTGGTGTTTTAGTGCATAGGTACCTTGTTCTTGTTCCAGAAATGACTAGCCCCTAAAGAAATGGACATGGTCAGCTCATAGTAATCCCTCAGTGAAGTCAAGTAACTCTAGATCCTCTAATTCAGGAGTAGACGGATAAGAGCTTAGGGTGGCTGGGTGCTGAGGAGATGAGAGAAGTAACAAAGAGGATTGAAGCACAAAGTTTAATCAAGCTTCCATGTCCTATTTTCAACCCATTTATAGTAGCGTCCCAAGCTAAAACCAGTTGGATGTACACTCCGCTCACTATTAAAAAAAAAAAAGATTTTGAAAATTTTAGATACATTGCATGTTCAGAGCACCCCTTCCTAATGATGAGTTGCACCTCCTTTTGCACAGTCCATGTTTTGAATCTTGAGCCTTGAATCTTCAACATATCTCATCCCCTTTTTATATAGGCCTTTATCCCCCCCTTCATGACCTGAGTAGCTTTACGAGGTGCAACCAAAGGATCATAGCTTTCACTTGGATTCATCTGGTCAGTCTATTTCCTGGAAAGAACAGGTGGTTATAGTATTTTGTATACCCAGTGCAGTCAAGAGGGATACACACAGATTGTGTTCATATATGGTTTGGATTCTCACACAAGTCCCTGACGGACATCTAGTAGTTAAAGTTCCTGAGATTTGTGGTATCACTCATTCCACAGATGAGTAGTTAATGTTAAGTTCCAGACTAATGGAAATGCAGTGGCTTGTTGTTTATCGGTCGGACTGTTATTGCGTGCGTTGGAATTCCATCCAGACTTTAATTCAGACACTCACGTGAGAGGTCCTAACCTCTCCCAGACAGACCGAAAGCAGGGCTGCTTTAGAATGATTGCCTCATCAGGCACAAACTGTTTGTGTGTGCTCAAAAAAGAGGCACTCTGCCCCTTGAACTATTTCCGTTTCTTATCATGTCTTTAAAAACTGGTCTAACGAAGAAACATTGTAGTCATTCTTTTTGCCCCCGTACCACTTTGATTAGGCTACAGCATGAGCTGCTTGGTACAGAGTATCAGAGTTATGCAGTAATGTGCAGGGCAATAACTAAATATGACAAAACTTTCCAGCCAACTACATTTTTAAAATAGGACGTAGTAGAGTTGACTAACTTAACCAGCCACAGAAAAAAAATTACCAGCATTTGATTTTGATGTTTTTCTGTCCAAGGCTGTATTCACTAGATGAGCTTGATCTGGATTCATGCCTATGATGACAAGCCATTGATAGAGTGCTAAGAGCTGGCAGGATCTGATAGATCTTAACCTCGTGTTAATGTATTCCAGGGCCCCGTCTCACTGCACAATTGGGAGCAGCTGGGCTTACATATTTTTGCCTTCTAACTTCCTACCGATAGGATGTGTTGGAGTACTTTGCTTAACTGGAAAGCAGCCCGGATATTAGCCTACAGAATATAAACTTTAAAAGCACAAGGTGTTCCTTTTTGTTGTTGTTGGCGGTAGTATAACCAACTGTATTTACACAATATTGAAATATTGAACCATCTAGTCAGACGTATTGGAAGACTTTGTCGTGTGGTTTCGAGCTTGGCAAACCAAAGGGAAAGATTAAGTGTTCTCTAAAACCTAATATTTAAGGCCTGCACAACTTCTGTGCCATACAAATTACCTTGAGTAGTGTTATTTCCACACACAAAGTATAATCCACTCTACAAATGAAGGGTTCCATTCTGGAAAAATGTTACCACCTGAAATTCACCAGTCGACATTTCAAATGCACAGATGATTGTGTTCTCAAAAACAAAGCTATTTAGTAATCAAGGTCTTAAAAGTAAGACATAATGTGCTTTTTATTTCATGCCGGCAAACGTTTAGTAAGAAGGTGTTTTTTAAAATGGTGGATAGCTCATTTTGGAATGAAACTCTTCATATCATTCCCTGTACTGAAAATGAAAATATATTTCTTTGACTGAGTATGTGTGTGTGATTTCTCTCTTCGCTTCCAGGGGATGACTTTTCCATCATACAGCAGGAAATCTTCATGGTGAAGGAATGCATGCACCACAACATTGTGGCCTACTTTGGGAGCTACCTCTGGTAAGAGCCAGCTCTAAATACTAGCATTTTGTCATTTTATCCTTTGTATTTTCTTCATTCTTGCAGGCAATCCAAGATATATGATATGCGGATTTCATATTGTTTTGTCAAAAAGATTTAGAAGAGCTGATGTTTGAACCTCACATGACTTATTTAATATGTTAGTCACACTTGTGTGTGAAAGTATGACTCAAGCGCTTGAACAGGGCAGATTGGTGCTGACTAGGCCCTGCAATCCCAGGGTGCAGCACTCAAGTTTTAATGGAGCCCATATTTTCTGGCTGCTATCTGAGAGGAAGCAAGGTCGGTCCGCCCACTGCTGCCTAAGACTTCCAGCAGGTTTAACTGGAATATGAGCCTGTGATCTGTTTTATATGGCCATTAGTCCGGAGAGATGCATGTCTTATCGCAGCAGGCATTTCTTGTACAGAGCCTAAATGGTTACAGTAAAATGTTTTGTTCAAACCAACCCACCATGGATTAATGATTTTAAAAACTAAATTAATGGTATCAAAAGAACCACAATTTTATTTGGGGAAGTTCCACCTTTCCTTGAAACTGGTTTCCTGTGCCGAGCAAGGAGGCAGCACAATTCCAGTCAGGACACTGGGGCAGTCTACTATATCTTCACTTGTATTGACCATGCCAGCAGTGTAAACAGTAAATCCATGATCAAACAAACAAAGTGAGATGTGGTCAAAGTGTCACAATTGTAGTCCTGCACTTGTATCATAATTACACAAGGCGTTTTCATTGTAAGTCACCTTTTTGTCAGAGGGCTGGCCACCTTGTTGCTTCCTTCTGACATCTACACCAACTTTCTTTGTAAGTGCTTAACCTTGTGTTATTAGCAAAAGGGAAAGTTACATGTGTTGGGGTAGTTATGTGTTTCAGGATAGGTGTTTGGTGCAGCCCAACTTAAGATAAGATAAGATAGACTTTATTAATCCCGCCGTGGGGAAATTCACAACTTGTTAAACAAGTAATCTTTTTAGGATGCTATGCACATTTTTGCTTAATCCTGTTGTGTTACTTGTTAAAATATTTAGCTGTATAATTAGCTGTATAATTGTATACAGCTATGTATCTCAGTATACACTGACACAGTGAAGATGGCACCGCTATGTCCGGTCGACGTCGTAGTTGCTCTGCGGAGATTTTTTTTTTGCATTTCACTGCATGTATGTGTATGTGACTAATAAAAACTCTTGAATCTTGTATCTAGCTAGCTAGCACAAAGCAACAGTTCCTTAATGTCTCATTCTCTGTGCTTTGATCAGTCGAGAGAAGCTTTGGATATGCATGGAGTACTGCGGTGGAGGATCTCTACAGGACATTTATCACGGTGAGCTGCCTACTCTGTGTTCATAACTGGTCAGTTGCAGTCATAAAATGATGGTTTATTACTGTTTACATTGTTAAATCCATCTCTGTTGTTTGACTATACTGTTTGCAAGTCTTGGCAACTAGGCTAAATTACGTGGAGTGATCCAGGGTTTTCCCTAGGTTTTTGGAAGACTTAGGTGCTGTACAGTCGGGGGCAGGGGGCCAAAAAGTTGGAAAAGCTACAGCAGATAATAAATAGACAACACCAAAAAGGCGTAAAGACAAAACCTGTTTATTAACTGTGCAGTCAGGGCGCTTTACATTCGTTCGGCTTAGGCGGTGCGCCTAAGCCTTATATGTCATGTGTGTCTGTTTGTGTTATAGTGACGGGACCTCTCTCAGAGCTTCAGATAGCCTATGTCAGCAGAGAAACCATACAGGTAATTGCACTTTAAAATCATATTTTAAACGAATATTTCGAAGTTTGCAATTTCAAACAAATCCATAACAGAACACAATGCTTTGATTTACAGGGTTTGGGATATTTACACTCCAAGGGCAAGATGCACCGTGACATCAAGGTACCACATCTTTACCAATTTGTTAATTTTATTTTTAAGCAGCAGAGCAGCATTCAATTACAGCCAGAGCAACAATAAAAACATTTCACAATAAGTAATGTAAAATCTCAGAAAATACAAGAGAAAGGGAGACGGAAGGAAAGGAGAAACGGTGGCACAACCCAGAAATAATCACTGTCACCATGGTATCTCTGTTGCCTCCAAAACAATCCAGAGGTCTGGCTTTGCGCTGATGCAGTGGCGCAGCAGAGGTGTAAATTGAAGTCACAGGAAAAGGGTGGTTGGGATGTGCTCACACGGATGCATGTGACCAATGGCGTCTCTGGCAGAAGTTTTGAGGTTGAGCTGAAGTTGATCATGCCTGGTGCATTCACACAGACTAGCCACAGTCTCTTGTGTTATCACAGAAGGTCAGGGCTGGGCCTATTATCTTTAGTCAGCTCTACACAGAGAGCATTTCCTGTTTCCTCTGCTCTCACCGCAGGATGCCAGCAGTCGCACTGTCAGTCACAGCCAACAGAAACACTGTCAGTGGAACTGTCTTGAAACAGTGATACGTGTGGCAACTTTTTTTGGGCTACTCGGTTGAGTAGCAGTGCCAGAGCAATTTAATGTCTTAAAGGAGATGAACCTATGTGGCATTGCAATCAGCTCAATACAATGATTTAATGTTTCATGATACTAAGATGTCAGACATGTTCACTTAAATGTCTTTGCCGCTATCTTATACCCCATTCACACCGGAGCAACGACCCGGGTTGTTCCCAGGTCAGGCATTGTGAATGGGTCAACACGGGTTATGTGAATAGCACCATCACTTTTTTCTTTTTTTTAACAGGGTGCCAACATACTTCTATCAGACAATGGTGATGTGAAGTTAGGTAAGCTGCTCTACAGCATCTTAATTCTAAGGATTTAAACTAATGTGTGTGGATTGCATAATCTGAAAAGCCCTGTCACTCCTTATTGCAGCTGACTTTGGAGTTGCAGCCAAAATAACTGCCACCATTGCCAAAAGGAAGTCCTTCATTGGAACACCTTATTGGTGAGTCTTTCACCCTCATCAAATGAGCCAGTGGGCCTGTGAAAGGTTTTGCTGAGTTGATTCAGGAACCATGGCTTTTTTTTATCATTCGTTTCAGGGTAACACTTGTTATATAACTGCTTAGGGTATCATTGTGCACTTTGCACTCTTTATTTGTGTGCTGTCAAAATTGGAAGATAATCCTTCCATAGATGTACATATGGATTATTTTTACAAGTACAGATGCAACCAGAAAAAATGGAAATCTTATATTCAACTGCCATTTGCATTGTGTCACCATATTTGACTTAATAGTAGCGAGTTGGCAGGGTGGCCTAGGGGTTAGAGAGACCTTCAGACTGGAAAACCTGGGTTCAAGCTCCCATAGCAGCAAGTATCTTTACTCCTGAAGTGTCCTTGAGCAAGATGCTGAATCCCTACCAGCTCCAGGGTTGCTGTGCTGTAACTCAGCAGGGTGGTCAGAGCGCAGGGTTTCTGACCACCCTGCTGAGTGAGGGCCAGGGAAAAAAGAAGGTTCCTACAGGGATCAACAAAGTATCCCGTTATTAGTATTTTATTAGTATTTTATTAGTAGTAGTATTAGTTGCATCAGCCTCATCTTTACTGCAAGGAGTCCACCGTAACCAACTTTTCAGCCATAGTTTTGGAGTCACTGCTGAAGCCTTGCACCTTTTTTAATCTGTGTAGGATGGCTCCAGAAGTAGCAGCAGTGGAGAAGAACGGGGGCTACAACCAGCTGTGTGATATCTGGGCCGTGGGGATCACCTCCATTGAGCTGGCTGAGCTGCAGCCCCCCATGTTCGACCTTCACCCAATGAGGTACGGTTCACTTTCCTCCACACATGATCAACTGGAGCTTCCGCAAACGATTCTTCGGCTAACTTCCTGCTTTTGTGTTCCACGAATGTTCAAGTCCTTTGATTACTTGAATGGCCACCCTGTTTTATTCAAAAGTACGTTTTAGCTATTATTAGTAGTTCTCTGTCATACATGAACATTCATACAGGAACTTCATATTTTACTTGTGTGCTCAGTTTGTTAGTCTGGATGAGAGTGTGACATTTGTTTTCCTTAGGGCCTTGTTTTTGATGTCAAAGAGCAGCTTTCAGCCTCCCAAGCTAAAGGACAAAACCAAATGGTGAGTGCTCAATATGTCGGTGTACAATTTGACCTTGGGTGATAATATTGAGGATCACTGTATTAAAATGAAAATATCTCTTCCCTCAGGTCCACAGCCTTCCAGAGCTTTGTCAAGCTGTCTCTGACAAAGAACCCAAAGAAGAGGCCCACTGCAGAAAAGCTCCTAACAGTAATAAATCTCATTTCTGTCTTAGAAGTATGGTATAATATTGTTCTCAAATTATGTTCCTACTTAAAACAAGTCATAACTTTGTGTAATTTCTTGCAGCATATGTTCGTGGCCCAGACTGGTTTGACGAGGAGGCTAGCTGTCGACCTCCTGGATAAGATGAACAATCCAGACAACCACCAGCATTACACTGAGGTGGACGATGATGACCTTGAGGTAATGTCCATTGCCATTAGTTATACTTGTAAAAGTAACCCCAGAACAATGGAAAATTTGACCTGTACTAGGGAGGAATTGGATATAAATGCCCACAAGGTCATAACAAAACAGACACTATAACCAAAATGTAAAAATATGTACCGAGATCTGTGAAATATGTACCATTTGATGGGTACATATATGATATGACAATGAAAAGGAACATGATGATCATGTATGTTTTCCATTCTCGTATTGCAGGAAATCACTACCAAACTTTGTTGCAAAACAAGTTGCATGCAAATGCTTGCCCCGTGGCCTTTGCAGCAGTGGTGAACGCAAATATTAGTATAGCATGTGTTTTCAGCAACTTGGCAGCAAAAACTGAAAGTAGAGCTGTACGAGTTTCAACCCAGTGTGTTCTCACTTTCCCCTGAAACTATTCTCTCCTCTCCCCTTCCCTCCCCCCTCTTGATTTTCTCCCTCTACATTATTATTCCAACTGGCATCAACTTCACATTTATGTGGCAGCCAAAGAGGTGGTACCGATGCCTTTAAAAGACCATTGTGCTGTCCTCCCCCCCTGACAGCAGTAGCACTGTCTTGGCCATGATGAAGGAAAAAAACCCTGAAGGCTATTGACTACAAGCAATGGAGCTTGTTGTTTTCTATAGACAGCCTCTGGGGTGCATAGTAATGTGATGATTCATATATGTTCTGCAGGAAGGAGCTCTGGGTCTACTTCAACCTGACATACATGCCTCAGTGCAAATATTTTCGAACCAATAACTGTGCCAAATGACGCAAGACCACGCCACTTCAATGCTGTATTATGTGATCAAAACACTCACTTTGACCTGTTCTACACTTGGCGTATCAAGTACTGCTCCCAATGCACAGATCCATTTGTTTAATCCTTTAATCTCTCTCTCTCTCTCTCTCTCTCTCTCTGTCCCTCCTTCCTCCAGCCCCTCTCTGCAGTCAGACACACCATCCGCTCCACCAACAAACAAGCCAGAGCTGAGAGGACGCGCTCTGAGATAAACTGTAAGTCAACAGCCCATTTCTACCGTCATTGTCAACAGGCAAAAGGGCTCACAGTTGTCACATCTAGGAAGTCCCACCCCTCTCTGACTGATCACTGCTCTGAATCTGTCCCCTCATTGGCTGGTGTGTAAGTCAGCCTAACTGTTTAGGTCGATAGAGGTCCAGCAGCTTGTCTGTGGGTCATCCGACTAATCCTGCAGCATTGGCGCTGTTCCAGGCCACAGCATGTGGTAGCCTGTATTAAAAATAGCCCAGGGATTCACGGAAGAGAAAGTGGCTGTGGCGCTGCGTACAATGCCTCTCTGGAGCACGTTATGTCACTTTATGGTTCCTCATTCTGTCTTGTGTTTTACGTACATGGGGCAACGGAGCGGGGGTTTCCGGCATGATGTCATTCCGAGAGCATCTCCTCTCTTTGCATGGCCATTTGTTGTTATGTATATTATGTGGATTAGATTTTAGTAGCAAGTCACTGTCTCTCACCCTCAATTACTTGTGTAAAATAGCCTATCTGACAGGTTAGTCAAAATGCTGAGGTTTCCTGTGAAATTTGCTTTTAAATCAGCAATTGTTTGTACAGAATTGAACACAGAACCCAGATTAATAGATTGTGTATTTATACTGATTGCAATCCTTGAGGTAAGTTGTGTGTTTGTGGTTTGTGTTGTGCTCAGTAGTTGTAGATGTAGGTGTGTGTTGTGTTGTGCCCACCCCCCCCGTCACAAGGCTGTGACTGTTTTGTCATTTCATTACGTTGGGTTGATGTGGTAAGAGTGTCTGGGTTGGACGTGTGTCGTCGTTTTGATTTGTAGCTGTAGGTTAGTCATAGTGTGTCCTTGTCATATGTATGTGTGTTGGTACTGGTCTCTGTTTGAACTAGAGTATCTCCTGTCTGACTTTTGTTTTTATTTCTCACTATAATGTCTTACTTTCCCCCTACATGAAGCAAACAATGGGACAGACCAAGGAAGGCCATGTTCAAGTCCTAACGTCACTGAGGGACACAGGGGTGGCCCAGGTCAGTGACAGTGTAGTGAGACAGTGTGTGTATGCATACCTCCCGAGCTCACACCAAAGAGTCCCTGAGAAGTAGGGTCATGTGGTGGCATATAACACAACGTTGTTTGATAAAGTGACACTAATAAGGTCAGTTCCTCTGCGTGGGTTGGGTGCTTGCTTTTGGCTGACCAAATCGGTCTCTGTGACGTCTGAGTTGTCGTCAGACTGACTGAAATAAGCTGCAGACGACTAATCAAACGCTAACAATGATTGACATCCTCTTAATACATGTCACCCTTAAGAAGTTGATTTCTCAACTTCCCTTTCTGAAGTGTTTGCACTGTATGTTGGTTTCAGTAAGTCTGGTTGTGACTTACTCACTCTTTTATCAGTACCTCAAGTACTGCAACACCTCCACATTGTCAGCATACCAGGCAGATGACTGGTAAATAAATCTGTGGTCTAAATCCTAAACATCCTTTCCTTGTTAATGAAACAAATGAGAAGCTGATTATGTGAAAGTGTTTATTGGCAGGTTGGTTGGTTTCTTTTGCCCTCATGAGTTCAGCAGGAGGATGTCATGTTTATGCTGGACACTCTGAACCAGTCTCCTCTATTGGATCGAGTGTTTGACAGCACTTGACTCAAACCTAAACTCAGACGAATCTGTGTCCCATCTTGTGTTTCTAATTCTTGTCCTCTGAAGTAAAAGGTTCTGGTCATTGTCGAGTTTGATTTGTGTTTATCTTTGGTGACCTGCTCATCCTCAGGCTACAGACAAATATTACAATTATATAATAATAAATCAATAGAAATCTCTGTTGCTAAGGCAGTTATATTGTAATGGTGAGCGATGGATATATAGATTTTTTATTTATTTATTTATTTTCCACATGACTTTGTGGTTTTATGGTAGGAGTGGACTACATGTTTGCGTAGGCTGCTTGTACTAATGCACAAGGATACTTCTAAGGCTTGGTGTTTTGTGAAGTCTTGGGAACTGATGCCCTCTAGTGCCAAAGGTGTGTGTTGGAAAACAATATTAATTAAATACAATTTTGTCATTCACAGTTGACAAGGTCCAGTTTGAACCTCCTCTCCGGAAGGAAACCGAGGCTCATTCTGAAATGGTGATAAATCCTGTTCATTTTAACACAACTTGTGGCAATTGTTTTTTCACAGGAATTTCTTTCTTTTTCTGTCCTGTCATCTATTCATTTTACTTCTTTATTTAAAAGAAAGTACCCTGAATTTAAAGGAGGCAGCTTTTAAAATTTGTTTTACGCATGTGTGTGACTTTCCACAGGATGTGAGTAAAGAGAATGACTTCCCTTCCCCCTGGAGTCCCTTTGCTGAGGGAGGAATAACAACCAGGTAATCCATGGAAACTGTTGTCATAGAAACCGTTCCTTCTTCTTTTTTTTCCCCTTTTCCTTACCTGGCTGAATTCTGTCCTTTACAACATGGTGGGAAAACGGTGACACATGCACACACATAAACCTGCAAGGATGAGCATGTGATGTACATGAGTCTGCAGGGATGTTGTTGTATTTCTCAATCAAAAATAGTTTGCTTTTTTTAAAAACAGGACATCACAAAACGTAAACATCCACAGAATATAGTAAAGGATAGCATAAAGTAAATAAAAATATAGTATGAAAAGTAGTATATATACTATAGTAGTGTGTGTATATATAGTATGACTTTGTGTGTTAGTCATCAAGTGGTCAGTAAGTGTGTCCAATACTCTGAGCTCATATTTCCATGTAATTTCTTGTAATATCCATTGTTCATACTACTTATATTGAATTTTTCTTTTGGATGCTCCTCATACTCACTGTCTCTGAAATTAACTTGCTCTATTCACTACACCAGAGCTAACCTGTCTCAATGCATGACCTCACTTGCCCCACTCCCCCCCAGTTTACAATGTTGGTTTAGCCTATAATGTCCTCTTCACGTGTCCATGTGCTTTGTCTGTGTTTCCCCCTCCATTTCTCTCTGTCTTCTTTTGCCTGTCTCTCCTCTTGTCTCTCCAAGGAGCCTTCTCAAAAGCGTTGAGGATGAATTGTTCCAACGGTAACACTAACACTGTGTGTCCTGTAGTATGCCATCCACTCCATCCCTCCACGGCAGTCACTGAGCTGCGGTCCTGTTTGCAGTGCCCATGCATAGCATCCATGAAACCCTCCCTGGCACCCTTGCATTCGCCATGTGTGGTGTGATTATAGCTGTAGGCCCAGCCTGTGCAGTAGGGCTGGGTGCGTGCTTGCTGAGAGAAAGGCAGGTGGGACAGTGGGTTAGAACAGTGGGTTAGAAGTAAAAGACAGGAAAACGCCCCCTCGTTTGACTCCATGTCACCCTGTGGTATTCACATAAAATGACTCGTTCGTGTAGGCAGGGCTGTAATAATGTCTATTGCTGTTTTTAATAGGTGGGTACCACCGACAGGCCCCTGTAAATGTAGTCAGCATCATCCAAAGAGCTTGGCATCTCATGAGGTTTAATGTGTTGCTGGATAGTCTGCTGCTATTAGTGCTAAACAAGCTGCATTTACAGATTTGATTTACCGTTCTGAGAGTTGTCAATTGACGCCCTTTTTGTCCCAATGCTAAGTTTGCACTTACCTTTGGGATAAGTTATGATTAAACCCAGAGACTTGAATCCCCTGTCCAAGGTTGTAGTGCAGGGCAAACCCACCTTACCCTGTTTTTGAAATAGTTCAGCCACCATTTCACTGATTTAAAACTTCATCGTATAACTTCGTAGTAAACGTTATGGCAAGTCATTTCAGACTGATGTTTGTTAGAAAGTCTTGAAATAAAGGATGGAAATCTTTTTTTTTTTGTTTTTTTTGTGGTTTTTCGTCCCCTGGCCATCACTAACTGGAGTGGTTAGTGGACCCACCCTTTCATTTACCACTACATCACTGCCCCGGTCCCCTTCACCCAGACTCATACTCCCTTTCTCTCCAAGGAAGGGGCTCTTCATAAACATTTGGTCCATACAAACCTCTCCTCAGCTCTAATGACGCTTTACTTCCTTACTGATCGGCATGTTTTTCCCCCTCAGGGGACACATCGCCCATCTGGAAGATGCCTTTGAAGACGTAGAGCTGTAAGTGATGTTTCCATATTCAGATGTCGTCATAAACATTGAGTGCTGCAGTCCACATCTCTCTAAAAATGACTTCTATTTCAGGTCAACCCTCAAGCCAGGGATTCCTCCTCCTCTGCCTCCAAAGGTGAGACCTGAAGTTATAAAATATTTTTTAGTGTGTTTTCTTTTAATGGTCCTGTGTAGCTCAGTGTGCAGATCATGCCACTATCACTGACAGGTTTAAGGGTGAAAGGGTGCTGAAAGTGTATGTCCTCATGCGACTGAAGGGTGGATAAAAGCCAAATGGCACATGTTATGTTTCTCTCACAAATAGTGTAACATAACTGTTTTCACACTTGACCTTTGCCTTCACCCCCCTTTCGTCTCAGCCACGATTAACCAGCGCGTCAGACGAGCTTGGCCTTAACGACGAGAGGTGTCTGACGGTGCGGAGGTTCCCCAACTCAGAGAACGGGCCGAGCCAGGTGGCTCGCAGACAGAGCACCCCTGAGCCGGGCAACAAGGTGGACCACTCGTCCTCAGACTTCCTCTCTGCCAGCGTCAGCAGTCCTGGCCTTCTGTCGCACGCGTCCGACCCTGGTGAGTCCCAGTGCCTCTGACCTTACTCAAGTCCCCGTAGTGTCTGGATCCACATGCAAGGACCTTTTCATATCAACCTGCCTTTAATTGGTTTCTATTTTTGTGAATGACTTTTTTTCTAAATGAGAATTTTATTTTATCTTTCCAAGCTCTCAATAAATCTAAATGTAAAGGTAAGGCAGCCTGATGTAAACACGTCTCTTCTTCTGATTTAGATGCTTCATGTAATGCTGATCTGCCTGCTTCTCTCTCTCTCAGATGATTCAGACGACAGTGTGAATGGAGGCAGCCCCAAGCCGCCGCCCAACCAACCACATCGGAAGGAGAAAAAAGAATTCCCTGTGAGTTTAAGATATTCCATAATATATTGAACTTGCAGTATGCATCCCAATCAAGACCGCCACACTTCTCGTCTTCAGTTTCATTTGGTTGTGGGAGGAAAATGTGTGGTCTCAGAACGTGTATTTTATATGTGGACTGTGTCCCAAGTTGCTGGCTGACCTAGCACTGAAACCTCAAGTATGGTATTTTTCCTTTGTTGGATCCAGACACTGACAGTTAAAGAGTGGGATTTGGCATCCATTTACGCAGAACAGTTAATTGACTTTGGTAGACGTCAAAAAAACAAAATAGTTTAAATTGTTTTTTTGTTTGCCACATTGTTGAGGCTTGGGCTGTTTTTAGCATTGATAAGCCAGCTCAAGTTAACATAATTGTTTGTCTCTGTGCTCGGTATGTATCTCATGGGTTGTTTTTGTTTCTCCTTAGAAACCAGCCATCAACGGCCTGCCACCCACTCCTAAAGTACTGGTGAGTAAATCAGCAGCAGTGTCCCTCACAGTTCTCCCTCTGGTGGACTGGTTTCATAGACACTCTTATTAAACTGTTTCTGGACTGCCGTTCAGCACCGAGGTTTTGGGTCCACAAAACTGTTGGCTTGTCACTCTCTGGTTCCTGTGGTCTGATGGACAATGCAATCGACTCCAGGCTCAGTTCCAGCTTCATAAACCCTGGCTGACATTTTAGCAGTTCACTGAGTCAGAGGCTTCACTCTGCTAAATTGGATTGCCTTTTCATTGCAGATGGGAGCCTGTTTCTCTAAGGTGTTTGACGGCTGCCCACTGAAGATCAACTGTGCCACATCATGGATTCATCCAGATACTAAAGGTAAAGGCAGAGCTTCTGTACTCAAAACACACACTGCACTCACTTAGTTGGGACACACACGCCTTAAACAGTTTCATTTACTCGGCATCACATATACACACATGAAACTAGTATAATCTGTTAAACCCAAATATCTTGTTTTGTTGTTTGTTTTTTTCTTCCAGACCAGTACCTAATTTTCGGGACGGAGGATGGCATCTACACTCTGAATCTCAACGAGCTGCATGAGGCCACCATGGAGCAGGTAAGAGCAGCAAGGTTTCTATGGAGGTTGATGAAATCAGCCTATATAACCACTGGATTTTCTCTCGAACCATGTAGTTGCTGTGTCTATCCTCTGCTGCTGAATTATTAAAATTGTCTGTAACTGTAAACGTGTTTGTTTGTTTTTTCCCCCTATGAATGATACAGCGCCCCCCTTAGGCCACTGACAACAATATACATTTACATTACTCTTGTTTTAATTCCTGGAAAATCGAATTCCACACGTGTCCAAAATGTCTTGACGGTAGCTCAGATGAGGCATGTGATATTCTTATCAAACGTTTTCAGTAAACGTTGGTAATAGCGAGCCCTATAGGCCAAACAGCGTAATGTTGTACATGCAGGATCTTAATAGCTAGACACATCATTCACCTAAGATCTGCTCAGGAATTTTAGTTTTCCAGTTTTGTGTGTGACTAAACAACAAATGCTATCAACAAATTCATAGTCTGTCAACCTCACCTACCTCCACCCTGTCAGTGAGAACTTATGCCTGACTATCTTGTTTTTTTTAATTCCTCTTGTAGCTGTTCCCAAGGAAGTGTACATGGCTCTACATTATCAACAATAACCTGATGTCTTTATCAGGTAGGTGACGGGCATATCTCAGCCATCTGCTTCACCGGGCTCTGCTATAACCTGCTGCTTCATTGTCCTGTGTTATCTGGCTGCCCCTGAGGGCGAGGCAATCACTTCATATCTGCGGCCCTAAAATAACAGTTTGTTTGTTAGACATTGGACAGCCTCAGTAAAAGCTCTGTCCTTGTAGTGCAGTGACTCAGGAGTGACACATCTGTCTTTTAAAGCCTGCTCTGTTGAAGAACCACTCAAACGTAATGGTCTTTGTCGTTACAATAGCTACTGGCTGCAGAAGAAAATATAGGGTGTTTTGACAGATAAATATGAGTGGAAAGCTTTGCCACTTATTGTGAGACAACTGTAATCCTCTTATATTTGGCCACAAGTTGTCTACCATTAGCCTTACTTCAGTACTTCAGCCTTACTTAGTTCAGTAGTTGATTATCAGCAGCTTTGCCATTTGCTGTCAGAAAACTCACATCATCCATTATTTGGGTACAAGCTGTCTACAGTTGGCTGTCCTAAGAGCCAAGGCCTTTTCTCAATTTAACAGTAGAGTATGGGATTACAAAGCGTGAGGTCTACTTTCGGTTTTATCTTTAGCAGTGTGCCCCTTGGTATACTTAACCTCTGTTCTCTTCTCCTTTTCCCTTGGACACTGTCCATCCTCCTCTCGTCTGGCTTGATTTGATATTCTACTAACTGGCTTCATCAGAAGGTAATCATGCTTCACATCATCGTCACACTCCTGTTTTTACCCCCTGTTCACACCTAACCTTTCTAAACATGAAAGCTGCTTCAAGGGATTCAGATTTTGAGCAAATTGGGCAATTATATTTAAGATGTACTTTATTTCTAGTTTACATTCAGTGTGTATAATGTTGAACAAAGTTTTTACTCATGGAGGCCTTCCAAATTTAGTCTGCCGCATGTAAGAAGAGTTCATTTAAACACTTTGCTTAAATTATTTCTTGCCCAAATTGTCTGCCAAATTTCTGTCTTAATAATCTGAATCTTTTTTTCCACAAAGCTACTGTTTATTGAATTGAAATGTGTTATTTCCAGTGTTTATACTTTGGACAAATTACTCAAAAATAGAATTAAAATATTGTACATTTTAAACATAGCTCAATATTTCTCCTATAGTATGTCAAGAGACTGGGGCTGCACAGTAGTTAGTAACTAAAATCTGAATTGGAAATTGCAATAGTACAATATTTTGATTTCTGTCTCAAGTAACTGTGCAGCCTAACATGAGACATAACATGAAGAAGAAGCAGTGCAATCAGTGCAACATATGTTAAGTGTGTTGCCCCTTAAACCTGATGATTGAATATATGGTGCTGCAGGGAAAACCTTCCAGCTGTATTCCCACAACCTCATCGGGCTGTTTGAGCAGCTGAAGAAACCTGGCCTGGCTGCTCAGTTCCAGACTCATCGCTTCCCTGACAAAATTCTACCCAGGTGAGATGAACAGGCTTGGTTTCCTGGTGTGAGTCTTGGCTCATGTGTAAGCTGGGTATGCATGCTCTTTTTTTTCAGCAATACCCTGCTTAGTTTCCAGAACAACCACAGTGCTCTATTGTTGGCCACAGAGCAGCTCCAGCTATAGGCGATGTGCCTTCCATTTCATTTTGTTGACCACATGACATCATGTCGAGATATTTCCAGTGCAGCTACAAAGGAGTCTGATAGGAGAAAAAAATCAGCTATCTAAAATGTCAATGGTAAATGTCAGGTTTTGGTGTCAACCCCTCAGAATCAAAGAGCAAGGGCTTCTTTCTACTCCCACCATTTTGCACTGATGTTCAACAGTCATGGGGAGAAATCCATCATAGAAGAGGCAGAGATATCAAATTCTCCACCGACAGTATCCTCAGTGGACCTGAACGCAACGCAGCTATAAGACATGTTGCTTTTTGAGTATAGGGCATGACTCTCACTTAACTGGAAAAACTCTCTTGCTCTTTCTATCACTATCATTATTGCTATTGTGCTCTCCACATACGTAAAACCAACAGCTGGATGCAACAAGTTCATGCCTGTTTTCTGGGGGTTGTTGAGAGGCAGTTTGGGAAATGTAGGAATCACTAGGCAGGTCGAGAGAAAGTGGGTACGCCAAAAAAAAAAAAACACTTACAACACCTCATCACAAAATAGCTCCTGGAATTTATTCACAGATTGATGACTTTCCCTGCCCAGATTTCCCCAGCAGGTCCAGGGATTTGATCCTCTGGCTCCCTGGTGCCAAGTCTGGTTCTCCAACTTTTAGGCTACTGTCGCACTCATGCTGTGCTGTCCCCTGTTTCCATACTCTTTATTGCTGCTGTATCACTGGCCTACTTTCCCTCTAGTCTAGACGTCATCAGTTCTTGTAAGACTGTGGCCACAAGTTGACTGTTTTCTCTTCACAGGAGATTTGCCTTGACAACTAAGATCCCGGACACAAAGGGCTGTCACAAGTGCTGCATTGGTGAGTGGCCTTTCCCTGCCAACCACCGTTGGTTTGGGCTTTCTTTCCCAGTCAGTTGACTCATATTAAGCTCTGTCAATACACTGTGGCCGTCTTCTTAAGGAAACACCTCACTAGTCCAACATGGTTACGCTCACCTTGTACTAATAAGGCTGACAGCATTTTTTTTTTTTTTAAACATATACCCGTGATACTGTTAATTGCCATGGACCTCCTCTTCATTGCTCACTACAGCTGTGCCCATCTTGTCCTCCCTTTCCCCTCTTTACTTCACAGTGAGAAACCCGTATACAGGCCACAAGTACCTATGTGGAGCGCTGCAGTCTGGGATTGTTCTGCTGCAGTGGTATGAGCCCATGCAGAGGTTTATGCTCATCAAGGTCAGTTGGTTATTTCATCACACTGACCAGTACTTGTCCTCCAGCATTTTCCCCGTAGGCCTTCATATGTTTTACTGCAGGACTGTACTTTACAATTTTTCCAAGGAGCATCTGTTCTTAAATTTTGTAATCTTTCCAAGCATATGCTACTAAAATAGTGACGCTGTAGAACAGTGTAGTGGTTTTACACAACAACATAAATTGAATGTGTTTTTCAATTCGTTCACTCCAAACGCTTATTGATGCTAACCCTCATATATATCTCTCCTCTTTTCCTGCTGCAGCACTTTGACTTTCCTCTTCCCAGCCCGCTGAAGGTGTTTGAGATGCTGGTGGTCCCGGAGCAGGAGTATCCCATGGTGTGTGTGGCCATCAGCAAGGGCATGGAGCCAGGCCAGGTGGTCCGCTTCGAGACCATCAACCTCAACTCCTGCTCCTCTTGGTTCACGGAGATGGGAGCAAGTAAGACGCACATCAGACGTAGACATGGATACCAGATACAGACAAAGATGTATTTTATGGGACAAGGAAATCACTAACTGAAGTAGAAATAGACATGGCAGGTTGAGGAAAAGTAAATTAAATTTAAAATAATTAAAAAAGTAAATTACAGCACATCACAGTAAAGTCCTGGGACACATTGAACAGATCACAAATTGATGATATGTAACCAAGAGTTTCCAAGGGTGGATTTTTCCTTTTTAATTAAAACCTGATGAAGGTGTAATAATACAAAATAAACTATAAATATTTATTAAATTCTGGGAAACTGTTGGATTTATATTGCATTGGGGCGAACAGGGGGGTTTGGTTTCAAATAGGGTTTTATTCATGACCGTTTTGGCGTTTATTCCCACAGCTACTCAGCAGGTGGATGCAATCCATGTCACCCAGCTGGAGAGAGACACAGTGTTGGTGTGTTTGGACCGTAAGTGTCACCTCAAGCTTATTGTCCTCAGGACAGCTGTTCTTAGTTGTTGTTTGTTTGACTTGTATAAGCTGCTGTTCCAGTGACATTTAGATTTCAGCCAGATCGGTCATTATCAGTTTTTGTCAACTCCACATGTCAACACCCTTTTCTACCTCAACTTTCTAAAAGCCTCTTCTGCATTTTTCTTCCAGAAAATTTGAAGATTGTCAATCTCCAGGGCAAACTGAAGTCCAACAAAAAGCTGGCATCTGAGCTCAGCTTTGATTTCTGCATTGGATCTGTTGGTAAGCTTTCATGATAGACCAAGCAGTTTGGTGTAGACGGTGCCATTTGGCCTGAAGCCAACTGTATTTGTAATGTTTGTGTGAAGAATGTGACCAGACAACATAACAACTGAAATCTCTCTGTAGAGGGAAATAAAAAAATAAAAGATAAAAGAACAGAAAGAGAAAGTGAACAGAAGAAGCTGCCTGTATCTTTTCTACATGTAGGAAAAATATGAATCTGGCAATGTTCCATGTTTGAAAGCAGCTTGATTAAATTAAGTGTATATAGCGTAGTTTACACATACTCATTGTGCATGTTATTGGAGTTGACCATATTCCAGTGACCACTACGAATGACGTTTGATTTCCTGCACTGACACGTCACCTCTCACCTCTCTTCAACAGTGTGCCTTCAGGACAGCGTCCTGGCCTTCTGGAAACACGGCATGCAGGGAAAGAGCTTCAAGTCCAACGAGGTAAAGTATCACATGACCACTATACCAATACCAGGTCTAGTACTTACATTTGAATACCTATTCCAAGATGGAGTTTTTTCAGTACCTTTTGTTGTTCACTGTGGGATACATTTTGAGTGAATCTTGAGATCTGTACGCTTTTCTGAATAGAATCAAACTATACTAATCTACTAATGTGCTTAATTTGAAAATGCCATTATGTTCATAGAAAACTTCTATTATAACAACACAACATTTTGCAGCTTTTCTAAACCTTTGCAAAATCTTCAAAAGCTTTTGATGCTTTAAAATTGATACTGATACCTAAAATAGGGAGGTATCATGTTTCAGTCAATCGGTCCTAATGGTTACAGAGTGGAAACTCTGAATGCAGTTTCTACCACCTCCCTGAATACAGTCTTGTTTGTTCTACACATGAACAAACACTGCTGGCTCTTGTCAACACTGACCCTGAGTGCTGGCTGTTTACATGCATGGCTACATGCTGTAGATGAGCCCAGGAGATTATCCCTCAGGTGGAGCTAGACAAAGTGTCTTTGTGTCAGCCCAAGGTAATGAATTTGTCCACCTTTCATGGAGGGATTTTATGTTAACCTGATCATGAGTCGCGCTCAGCAGCACAATAAAAGTTCAAGAGATCGTAGGGAGGTGAAGCATTCTGTTTTTCTGAAAAGCGATATGGCGATAGGGGCCACCCTTTTCAAAGCTCACTGTGTCAGACTCGGTCCTGCAGGACTCAGGTGAAACAGAAGGTCTGTTGGCTGAGTCCCTGTCCAGCCCAGCTTGACAGTTCCCCCATTGCGGGGATTTCTGAAATGTCAGCGGCCATGCAAAATTCATGCTCAATCATAAATGAAACCCGTCGCACAACAGGGAGCAGCGCTAAATAATTCAGCCTTTGTCTCGTTATGATTCCTCTGAAAAGCGAAGGCATTCAAGGGGGGCAGACCTATTGATGCGTGGTTGCTTCGGCGGGTGCTTCTCTGAACACCCGAGTCCTTGTTCTCGTCGGGACTTAAACAGATCAGATCTCCCCCAAGGCCAAGGACTTACGCCTAGCAGGTGTCGCACGTGGACTATCTCCCCTTTATCGACACACAAGTTGTGGTTGGGTTTGGTGACTTGTCAACATGTGAGGGAGTGTTTCTGATGGTGCCTGTTATCACTCACATCTTGTGACTAGCACAGGTAAGCTCCAAGATTGTACACAGTAATGGATCCCTGGAGACGGCACTTACTCTCCTGCTGTCGGGGCCAAAAATATATTTTCCCTTTGCCATCTATCTGTTGGATTAGATTACCAGTTACACAAATAAAGCTGTGTTCTAGTTACAAATGTAAATTGTACATTTGTGTAATGATCCTGTATTTGGTTGAGTATGGCACTAACACTGACAGGCATTTGGTTCCCACCAGAGCCACCCGTGGTGGAAATATAGTATTCAGTCTTTCTTGTTTTGCATTGTGTCATTCCCTCTGGTCACCGTTCTGTTTCTTCATTCATAGGTGACCCAGGAGATTTCTGATCCAAGCAGAGTCTTCCGCCTCCTCGGATCTGACAGGTTGGTACTGAGCAGTGAGGTCCAAAGGTCCGCTGCCAACTCTTTTGTGTCATCATTTATCAAAAACTAAACCAAACAAGATTGCATCATTTAAAAAATAATGTAATCTTTTTTTTCAATGGAAGTAAAATTGTATTTGTATCAGTTCTAAATATAAATTATAATAAAAATATATACCAAAATAATAAGAATCAACTGAGTAAGAATTGTCTGTTTTTGATGAATGGTTAAAATAATCAGATCTTGGTAGTGGACTTTTGGACCCTGCTATATTTCCATCTTTAGTTTATTATTGCACATACAAAAAGAACAAACACAGAGAACAGAAAAATGTACAGTTTGTGTAGGTGAGATTAAATAAATGGATTTACAAAAACATCTCACAACAACACCTGAAAAAACAACTGAACCAGATAACAAATACTAGATGAAAACAAAACTCTTTCAGTCTCTCTCCTCTACTCACTCCCCCTGGTTATCTCTCTTAAGTCAGGTGCTACTGTTGGTGTAATGATGTATTAGTCGCCCTTTGACCTCATAGAAGCAGGCAGGTCTGATAACCTCCCACAGGTCTCTCTGTTTTCACATCACCTGGAAACCACCAAACAGCCCACTCCTCTCCTGGGTCCTACCTGGGCCCACAGCTATCATCCCTACTGTCTGTGGTAGCTCTCTCTATCTCTTAACTCCAGTAATGGTCTCTCTCTCCTGTCTCTTTTTCTCTTAACTCAAGCTAAAGCTGTCCTGGACTTTCTCTCTCGCTGCTCTGTCTCTCTTTCTTATTATTATTCCCTGATGGTTCTGAAATCTCTGTACCTGAATTTGCTGTCGTCCTTTTGACCCAGAGCTATCCCACCACTAGCTCTCTTTTTCTCTCTCTCTTTTCTCCCTCTCTCTTTCTCTCTCTCTGTGCCTCATGCTGGTTGCCTCAGTAGCTATGGGAGAGGCATGAGGACCACAGGGTTCAGCTCCCAATAGATCAGCAGGGATCAATCATCCTTCAGTCCCTTTAATCACACCACACTGATGTACCATCTTGATCACAATGGACTATCATGCACACACTGTTAGCTCACATGTACTTCACCTTTTTGAAAATTAAGCAAAATGTCTTTGAAACCTCAAACTGCCGGAGACGTTCGCTAAGTTCTAATAGCAGCATTGTAAAGTCACTTGTGAAAGAAATAATCTGTGACTCACAACAACAGAAATGTAGTTTTCTCTGCCTCTTAGTTCCTGTTACAAACAAGGACATGTGGGAGATGAGATTTTATAAGTTGACAGTTTGCATAATAGTATGGCACAAATGTCTCCAGTGAAGACAGGTATTTCCAAAATGTGTTTACAGGTGTGCGGATGCCATATTGACATTTGTTGCACATTACCAACGGAGCAGGCTGCGACTTTGCTTCTGCACAGATTGCCTCTGAACCAAGCAGGCAGGAAGCTGTGATAGTTGGTTTCCACCACACACAGCGGGATGTGATTTAGCTCCCTTCCCCGGTGAAGGAGGATCTCCTAGCACTGTAGCTCAGTTAGAGATGGCTCTCCTCCCTGGCTCCACTGTGTCCCGCTCTGGACCAGCACCTCTCTCTGCCCAGCCTCCCATGTTTTATTCACTGGCACCTGGGCACTGCCAGCCTGGTTTGAGTGTCTCTCCTCGCCTCTGTAATTTCATCTGATGGAAGGGACAGTATGGACTGTACCTTCTCCGCTCGGCCCTGCTCATCTGTCACGGCCGTGAGACGGATGGCATCTGGAGATGAACCCTCTCTCATCAGGAGCTAGTTGTCATCTTACTCTGTCAAGCCAGGTTTAGTATGCAGCTCTGTCACCGTGTCCCCTGAGCAGCGTTGGTGTTTAGATGCATACCATGAACATGACACCTACCACTCTCTTGATATACTATATACTGCAGCAAGTGTTTGCAATGGAGGTTAATGCCTCACCCAGATAACATATTTTGGTATATATGCCATTCTGTTATGCTACCTGTCAAGTCATTAAAATCACATATCCCATGGTTCCTTGTTTTTGAAAGACGGCACTGTGAGAAAATGTTTGTTGTTTAAGAGCTAACCAGGTTATCTTCTACAAGTGACAGTACCCGAGCTGTCAGTTTAACAGTTAAGATGTCATTTCACAAGGTGACACGTCCGTCCTCATGACAATTAATGCTCTAACCGTTATGTCTCTGTGCTTCTCTGACAGGGTGGTGGTCTTGGAGAGCCGGCCAACAGGACAACCCCACGGCCCTGAGCAACCTCTACATCCTAGCAGGTCATGAGAACAGTTACTAATCCTATCCCAAAGACTGAAGCAAGTGGATAGGATGCCTCAATTTTGGGAGAGAACACCAGCCAATAAGGCTTTGCGTCAAGGGAAACAACTGGTTTGAAAACAGTTATTGGGAGCTTTTGTTACGTATCACAGGACCCGCAAAACAGGACTGTGATTCCTCCGAGTAAAACACCGTCTTCAGTATGGATCCACAAATAGCCTTACACCAGCAACACCCCCGCTGCATCACAGGCAATGCTGAGGAACGTGTCTTGAGCAGAATGTGGAGAAACAATTAAAGCTCACAGTGAACATTGTAACCCAGCGTCCTCCCCATTCTTCTGCAGACTGTTAGAAATGAGATATGTAGAGGTGTTACTGAAAAAGTGCCATGAAACTTCACAACGGATTCGTTCATAGCATATATATATATATAACATCACTGGTTAAGAGCGGTGAGTTTGAAGCTCCATAGTCAAACTAATAGATCAGTTTAAACAGAAACCCATGGGTTAGTTCAACTTTATTTATTAATCTCTAAGCTAGGGTATGTTGGATTTACAGGCCATGTTAACAGACGGTGACAGACAGTGCAGTCCTGCTGTGAGTGGGACTCCCACTCTGAAGAGGATTAACTACCTAGTGAACAGTCCCGAGCAGCTTTGGGTTATTTTTACTGCTATGTAATATAGTCACATCGCTCCCGCTCCGCTGCGTTTTTAGAAGTTGAATATAATGTAAAATGTTGTCGTTTTTCTTTACCCCCTCTTTTATAGACCTTTTACTTCTCATTATTTGCACCATGTAAGCACTTTTGTACATTGTTTTTTATTTAAAATGACAAAATGAGGGACAATGCTTGGTTTTCATAACATCTTTTGCATTCCCTTTGCAAAACGTTTAATGTATGCTGTTTTTGTAATAAAAAAAAGGCTATTGTTAACAATATGAGATCTGTGGACTGGGCTTTATTTGTGCTGCTTGGAGGTGGGATTGATGTAGAGTTGATGTTGAAGTCACTCCTCACTGATGATGAGTCTCTGATGATATCAGCAGGGGAGAGGAGTGAGTCTCAGTTTCCATTATTTCCCTGTTCTGTCATTCCTCTGACTTCAACCGGCACTAATTGGTCTCGGTGCGACAAGACGAGGCGTCAGGTTTAGCTTTTTGCAGCCTGATGTCACGCTGAATTTTGTCAAACAGATGTTGACTTTGGGTTTTGGTTGTGTTGAACTTGAAATGGAAGTCGCCCTGCACGAAATCGTCCCAAGCATTACAACATTTTGACATTCAGTGTGACACATTTATTTATTTATTATCAATGCTCATGCAATGCATGTTACATCCACACAGTCTCTGTTTACACACATTTTTAAGCTGCTATAAACCTTCATGACATGTATAGTATATACCATGTTCAGTAGTATCAAACTGATGGTATGAGGAAGAACAAAAGCGTAAATGTATGCTTCTCTGAAAATGAAATTAGATTGTTTACATTTGTAGATTTGTAATGATCACCAGGTCATAGTTCACCCACTTATTTATGACTTTAAAATCCAAACCAGGGAACAGCTCATCCACAATTAGTCAGTACTGTGCAATTCTCCAAAACAAAAGCTGGAGCCGCCCACTCCTGCTCACCAACCCGCAGGGCTGCAGCGAGCTGTGTGTGTGTGTGTTGTGTTGTGGGAGGAGGGGAGGGGGGGAGATGACAGCCTAGCAGTTCCTATGGGGACGAGCATGGAAGAGGGGAGAAGCTGCGGAAAGCTAACGGGAGATAGTCAGAATAAGACCAGAAGTCAGGCGGTTTTGCCTTCAAAATAAGAGCATAAAATGTGTCATATATTTTAAAAAAGTAGTAGTGGCGTGCATAGAACAAACAAAAAATCACACCGAAATATTCAAATGGCATCGTTTCAATAAATATGGTGTGAGACTACCAATAAACGAGACACTAAAACTTTATATTGGCATTTATGGCATATCATGGCATTTCTGATGACATTTCCTCATGTATGGGTAAATTTAACAATCTATGCCTTCAACACAATAATCAGGCTCAATATATTCTGTATTATTTTACTCAAAATATACACTACAAATCCGCCAATGTTTAATTTGAAAGTCTAACCGGAAGTCTTTATTCCGCGCAGCTTGACGCTGATAAATGGGAGCGTCTTGGATCCGCAGGGATAGTTGAGCGGTGACCGTCCGCCCTGCAGGCTGCTGTCTGGATGCACAACTCTTCTTTCCTGCCTCTCAGCTTCACACTGGGGAAACATCTGAGGACGACTCGCTGTGAGTACGTGTGCAGAGACCATGACTAAACTCCTTTAACCGCGCGCCTTTAACTGAAATATTTCTGATAAAAACATTAAATTGACGCGTCTGGTTTCATGACCACTGAGGAAACTTTCTTCGGGTTCATGATGTGTGCTTTTAATATAAACAACACTTACATCGCTACTTTTTTTTAATATCTCACCTTTTCATTTTTCCTTATGATTTATTCCCACATCGGGTTTATATTGCAAGTCTGTTTAGAAGTGAAGCACTTTGATTTTATTGCCCCCTCCCTGTTACAGAGCTCGTGTTGTTCGTCCTCGCGCCGTATCTCCTCTGGGAAAACATCTAATATACTTTGCATTGCAAATGTTTTGGTTACGCAATCGAAGTGCGGGGAGACAACAGGTGTAACGTTGCCCCTGCTAATCACATGGAGGGCAGTTTAAGAGTTCATCTCAACGGTTTGACCCCTGCAAGTCTGAGTTATGATGCAGACCTTTGATAAACTGAGATTAAACTTCTAGTTGCGTGTAAACCCTTATTCAGATGCAGTGCTGTCCTGGCCTCTTTATCAGCAGCACAGCAGCACCTACAACTTAAAATGATGTAGTGGTAAATAAGAAGGATTTCCAGTTTGTGAGCATCATAAGACCAACAACCAATATCAACCAAAATCAAGTATATTTTCAGAAAGAAAAGTTTGGCGCTTACTATGATAAACTCTTTTGGGCAAATTGATTTTAGGTCTAACCCTCCTCTGCGTCTTTCCTTGCTTGACAGTCCTGGTTCACCGGAAAGCTGCCCGAGGATGGAGAAGTATGAGAAGATTGGGAAGATAGGAGAGGGATCCTACGGCGTCGTCTTCAAGTGCAGGAACAGAGACTCGGGGCAGATCGTCGCCATCAAGAAGTTTGTGGAGTCCGAGGACGATCCCATCATCAAGAAGATTGCACTGAGGGAGATCAGGATGCTCAAGGTAACCACCCGACTTGCAGCGAATGCAACAGTGAGCAGGGTTACCAGCATCTTCTGATACTTCACACTCCTGGATTAGACATATTAGAAAAGGAGTCCAAATATCAACCCTAAGGCACCCAGACTATATATGGTATTATACTGTAATATACCATATATAGATTTATATATAGATTGACTTACCGTTAAGACTGTTCACCCACAGCTTCATTTGTAATATAAGGTTTAGCCACCTGCTCAAACTATTATAAATCAATATGATCAAGATTCTTAGTATTATAGAAAAGGAGACATTTTTATTTACCACTATATCAGTGTAAATGCTGTTGAGTTATACTCTCTCAAAGAAACGCTTTTGGTGAAATACTTCATTTAAAAGTTTTGATTGATTTTTAAACAGGTGCTACGGCTATTTTTACTGGCATGAAATATCCAGTCTTGTCTCCGTCATGCAGTCAGTGTGAATGACACCGTGCTATTCATCCTGGAGACAACGGGAAGCATTTCTGTAGCTGCAGGCAAAAACACTCACAGACAGCAGAGACGCAGCAGTGTAGATCCAGCAGTAGCACACGGTGTGTACAGGGTATTTTCAAAATAAAGGGCCAATTCTTTCAATTACCTCAATTAAAAATGTGAGATGAATCTCAATCATTCTTATAGATTGATTTTGAATTTTGAAGTAAATTGACCCCTAGTCTTGATGCCTTAAGTGTTTGTGGTTGCGTGGGGAACTTCTTCTGCAAACTGACCTTAAATAATCACTACTGACAGTATTATTTCAGGTCATGTGCCTTCTATGCTGGCGGTTGAACACCTTTTCAGGTGCAGTGTTTTTTAATCAGGTTCAGTTTGAGAAGGCCTTGCTTGTCTCTTTATGTTTTTAACTGTGTGACTGTAACTGTCATTTTGGACAGTTTCCTTGTAAACGCCCAATAAAGTGCAGTTTAAACGTATCTTAAATAGCAGCTGACTGGAGATCTGTACTTGCCTAACGCTAGTAAGGATAATTCAGTTCACTCATGGCAGAAATGCATGGTGTGTGCAGAACCCCCGTAACACCTCAAACTGGCAGGACTTTATTTTGGTGTTTTTATTTTAACCATACTTTCTATATTAGTCTCTTTCTTTGACTGTGACTCTTAGTTAATGTAATACTCAGTCTGTCCCATCTCCTCTGACATTTATTTTCAAGTTAGTCTAAAGAAAAGAGGATGCTTTTCCTCCACAACTACAATAGGCTGATCTACTTTTTAGTGGTTTAATTAGTCATGCAGTGGGTGGGTGTCTTCCTTAGCGGCCCGCTGGACACCAGGCACTCATAAATAGGCTCATAAATAGGACAGGGATGGGGAAAGGTTGTCAGGGGCGACAGCATGTTTATTACCATCTGTTCAGATTTTGTTTTTGTTGCGATCTCTGTTTGATAAGACATGTGGGTTCTTGCCCCGCTGAGCAAACTATATACTGAACACCTCCGTTTGACGCAGTTATTACTTGTTTACTGCAATTTTAACAGCTGGTTGCTGCTGGATGACCCCGCTACTGTGCAGCAGTTACGAGAAGCCTTGCGTCCCAAGATGTCTAATTCTAAGTAACGCTTTTCTTTTTTGTGTCTCTGCAGCAACTGAAACACGCCAACCTGGTGAATCTGATCGAGGTGTTTCGGCGCAAACGGAAGCTGCACCTCGTCTTCGAGTACTGCGACCACACGGTCCTCAACGAGCTGGACCGCTATCCCAGAGGGTGGGTCTGGGACATTTACCCTTCTAAAAACAAAGGGATATATCACGTGGACGACTCTTAAGAAAGCACGTGTTGGTACTTTAACGTGACAGTATAGACTGAGCGTGCAAAAATCCTCTTTCCATGTACACTTTCATGCCTTATTGATTTCACCCGTCAGTCATGAAGGGGAGGTGTAGGTGAAGAGAAGAGGATTGGTGCAGCTCAGTATTGGGACGGTGTTCCTAATAGTGTGTGTGTGTGTGTGTGTGTACAGTCACTCAGTCGCATTAAGACAGCGAGGTCATAAATCCAGGTACAGTCTCTTTTCATTAAACCAAGTGCTGTGTACCTTCCATCATTTCTACATTACGTCTGCGCTGCACACTGGGCTTTGTCCGGCGCTGTTTCCAGGGAAGCTTGACCTGCTCATTGTGGAATGTTTACAGTGATGCACTCCCAGAATGCTTTGCTGCCGGGGGAGTTGTTGGGGCTCTTTAGGCTCCTCACACATGTTTTTTTTTTTGGCTGTCGCCCTGGCCCATAGCCTCCTGTGCCACAGAGAGGGGGTCCAAAAAAAGAAAAGAAAAAAAAGGGGGGCGGAGCCTGTTATTAATTGCCAGTCACAAGGCTCGATTTAGCCATTTCCCCAGCAACACTGATAGATGGTCCCTGAGTCAACAAAGCCTCGGTGTTGTGCGTCGCGGCTCACAATAGGAATGGCCGGTCTCTTCGCCGTCCGACGGAAAACAACACGACTCCAGAGCAGAGTTGGGGAAAGCAGAGAGGAAGGAGTAGCGTAGAGATGGCAGCAAAAGACGACAAGGAGGGTAAAAAGAAATAAGGGGTGGTGATTTATGCTCTAAGGCTGAGTCTGTCTGGTGTTGAAAATGTTCGTCCTTGCTTTCCCACAATCCATGAACAAAATGCTCCTGGTTCATCCCAGTTTTTCCCAGACCTCTGACTGTGAACTTGGTTTCTTCCTGGCTTGCAGCGTTCCAGAGCACCTTGTTAAAAGCATAACCTGGCAGACGCTCCAAGCTGTCAACTTCTGTCACAAGCAAAATGTAAGTGAAGTACTGTTTGGTAGAAGTGTTTCCTCCCCCTGTGGCCAATTTCTACTTTCTACTTACTTTTTTCTCTCAAGAGACTAATTAATTTAAAGTCATTTCTTGGTTTATTAGCAATCTTGTAGCATTTCCTGGAGTCAGACCTCCTCAAATGTCTTTAAATTCCTCCTCCTCCTCCTCCTCCTCCTCCCAGCGCCCACCAAGCCACTGGTTTATAGCTCTTTTTTTTTTTAACAAGAATTCCTTCCCCCTGGCTGACCAGCAGTTAATGTATCACCTAGACACAACAAGCGCTACAGGGCCCCTTGTTTTAACTGGGTGGCAAGCTAAAGTCCAGATTTCATTACCTTCTCTAGCTTGTCTCACACACACACACACACACACACCTCCTAAAGCCGGTCTGCCTTCCTTAACTTCACCGCTCTCCTCCCCGGCAGTGCATCCACAGGGACGTCAAGCCGGAGAACATCCTCATCACCAAGCACCAAGTCATCAAGCTCTGTGACTTCGGCTTCGCCAGGATCCTCAGTAAGTTTTAAAGACTTCATGAACATGTTGCGCTCACATCCTTTGACAGTGCCACCTGGTGGGTCACTGCCTCCATATTTCAAGACCCATTTACTACATTAAATACCACTGAGATGTGTAGCTGCTTTTGAAGGCTGATATTTTTGTTGATAGAAGAGATTTTGCGCTAATGTTTTGTGTTGATATTCAATAGTTTTAAATGTGTCAAGTATTCAATGTTATCCACCATCAATTGTATTCTTGGGAGGATGAAAAAGTCTCTGAAACAACAGTTAGAGCATCATGTAACACTAAAACTAACACTAAAATTCTTTGGCAGGGCGACCTACCACACCTATTCAATAGCAGGGGAACATTGGGCCTTTTAAATGAAACATTAATTTACAAAAAAAATATATGAATGAACAAAATGTGCAAAAAATATCTAAAAGTGCAATAGAGTGGTTGTGTGTTTTTAAGAAGTCTGAACCTTTAATGTGAAATCTCCTTCAACTGTCAAATCAAATCCCGCCGTGTTTCCGTGTTGTGTGTGTGTGTGTGTGTGTGTGTGTGTGTGTGTGTGTGTGTGATATGTAGCTGGCCCGTGCGACTACTACACGGACTATGTGGCCACCCGCTGGTACCGGGCCCCCGAGCTGCTGGTGGGGGACACCCAGTACGGCCCTCCAGTCGACGTGTGGGCGATAGGGTGCGTCTTCGCCGAGCTGCTGTCAGGGATTCCTCTGTGGCCCGGGAAATCAGACATGGACCAGCTCTACCTCATCAGGAGGACGCTAGGTGAGCTCCGTCCACCACAGCACTACTGCAGCCTCGGTCCAGGAAACACTAAACTACTGAAAAGATTCGTCTTACTTTCTATTACCATGTATTTCAGTGCAATCACCATCAATTCTATTATATTTGACACCAAACGTGACACCACCAAAGTACCCATAATAACAGAAGGCAACTAGCTGCCTGGTTAACTCAAAAGCTATCACAGCAACCAGTTCAGCTTCATGTCAGCTGTCAGCTCAGTTGGGACACAAATCAGATTTATCCGGCGTATAAGAGCTGTTTTTTCCGTCCTCTGCAGGAGATCTGATCCCTCGACACCAGCAGGTCTTCAGTAACAACCAGTTCTTCAGTGGCGTCTCCATCCCAGAACCACAAGAGATGGTAGGGAGGAAATATAACCCACAATATAACCCGCAATTTTGTTCCATCTGCCTTGAATCACAGGAGCGGATATTGTCATTTCTTTTTTTAATCCCCATATTGTGTTTGTGTGTTTCTTCTCCTAGAGAATAGGAGAATAATCTTCTATCCCCATTTTTACTCAGTACGGTGAAATGGATTTATCCAAACTGATGATGTCTTTGTCGTTTTGTGTCTCTGCAGGAACCTCTGGAGCAGAAGTATCCGAATCTCTCACACCAAGCGCTGAGTCTGATGAAGGTGAAGACGTCGTTGTTACCCTAAAGTGTGATAGAGTTGATTGATCTTGATCTGTGAGACGTTGTGAAGCAACATGCTGATATAATATCTTGAGAGACGTGGGTCTGTCAGGTTAGAGCACTAAGACGAGATCCGGATAGTGGATCGATCAAAACCATCATCATGTGAGCTGAGCAGAGATCATCCCAATATGTCTTTTAGTCTTTATATTTTTAAGTCAGATAAACGTTGTGAGATTGGGAAGCAGTGAGAAACTCTCGCTTCCAATCAATTTAATCCATCAATTTCAAATTAAAAGCCTCAATTGAGTTTTATAATGTTTTTTGCAATCTCTGCACCTGGCGCTGGTAGACCGGCCCATCTTTGTCTAGGGAAAAAAAGCTCTCATGAGAAACGAGGCTGCCCACCCCTGACCTGTTGTGTCTCCTTGTGTTGACGGTGAACTCCAGGGCTGTCTGAGGATGGACCCGACGGAGCGGCTGACCTGCGAGCAGCTCCTCGAACACCCTTACTTTGACAGCCTGCGGGAAAAGAGCGAGAGCACCGCCAGAGAGCACGACCGCATCACCAATAAGAGGTCACGTCTGCCCCGGAAACACCTTCCTCCTGGGGTAGGCTCCCGTCTGCACGAGGTTCGATTAGTTAGGGTTCGACCGATATACCAGCTAGTCATGCTGTCCACTACTGATGTGATGGTGGTTCCTCCCAGACCATAGCAACATCAAAACCTGCAATGAAATTTGATTGATTTCTTTGTACATTTTTCTTTTGATTTATGTTTTTATATAAATGAATTCATTTAAATGTAGTAATCTATCTCCTACCATTGCATAGGAATGGCACCCTGCCTTAAACCTTATGCCTTAGCATCCCATGATGGTTAAATGTTGTTTCAATGGCTGAGTCATTGTAATGTTTGGCAAGATATTGGAAAAAATTGAATATCAGCGCAAAATATCGTCTATCTGCAGCTTCAATACAAAAGCATCAGTATCGGTCGAACCCTCTAAACTGTTGCAGGGAACTCGTCTGTCTGCCTGTCTTGCTGTAATTGCTTTTCCTTTCCCCTGAGGCGATGTGTGATTAGGGATGTCGAGGCTTGATTCATTTCACTGCCAATTTATCTAAAGTTACGTAACAGACCGACCGAAGAGTTGAAAATTGTGAAAGTGCTTAAAAAACAGATGTAATTGATGCGGTTTTTATTGTTTATCCCAAAAACAAAAACAACAAATTATTCCATCTGGTTTGTAAATGTTGTTTTTCAGCTCAGTAAAGATCTAAAGCGGTGAACTGTCTGTTTTCCACTACACTTACAACTGAAAACTACCATCATACCATACCATTAATGTATGAAAGAACGAGTTGAACAAGTTGTAAAATACATTCTGCTATATTCCTGTAAAGTGACCCAAAATTCCCTGATATTCCCGACTTCCCCAGAGAATTGATCAACTTCCCCAGTCTGGAATAAACCTCTCAAAATCCCCTGATTCCACTTATTGCGCTTCTAAATTTGTCTGAAACTTTTTTTTTTTTTGCCCCCCAGTATTTGCCACAGCTCACCGGCAGCAGCATCTTTCCAGCTCTGGACAACAAGAAGTACTACAACAACCTGCGCAAGTTCAACTATCACTTACCAAACATCTAAGCTCACTGTTCCCGATCTGAACTCGCACCCGGACACCATCAACAATCAGCGCTTTCTGAAACTCTCAGGAAATGAAGCGGATTGTGGAAGCACCTTGGTCTTTAGGCAAGACGGTTCGCCCGCGTCACCTCTGGGGTGTCTCTCGTCTGTGATGTCAGTCTATGCACTATTCCCCGTCTGTCTCCTACAGGACAGATGTATGTATGTTGCCTACATTTCAAGCTGATGTTGTTGTATTTTGTATAACTACGTGTAATGACAAGGAGCGAGCGACCGCTCCGCTTGTAGATGCTGAGTGGACGGGGTGGAGCTGGGAGAAACTGCCTCGTCTGGTTTGCCAAATGTATTTTTATATACCGGTGGGCTCCGTGAGAGTAACGTGTGTTTGGTAGTACGTTTTATGTTGTTTAATTGATTGTATCAAGTAAGTT
Source organism: Hoplostethus mediterraneus (assembly GCA_034670385.1). Taxonomy (NCBI): domain Eukaryota; kingdom Metazoa; phylum Chordata; class Actinopteri; order Trachichthyiformes; family Trachichthyidae; genus Hoplostethus; species Hoplostethus mediterraneus. Next base: position 11,981,067 of record JAXDDW010000007.1, read on the forward strand.
ATAATATAGGACCTTGACCTTTTGTCACGTAAAGACTCATGAACATACGGAGGAGCTGGAAATCACGTCAGTTTTGAAAATTATGTTTTTGTTAAGCCAGAAGTGAATTCAGTCCCTAACGCTACTATAACAAGACATTTACCCATATTCACTATACAGTAGTAACAATATCATATATACTCTCTGGACCTTTGGTGCTAAGGATGTTCATAGCCATCTATCTGCTATCGGATATTTTACAAATGCCAAATGAATCTACAGAGGAATGATTCAGACTCCTGAATCGTTGAGACCCTCATCATCCTCTTCTCTCTATGTACCCATGTATGGAGTAACCTTTACTACGCCCTCCTATTGTCTGTGGGGTCAATTTGAACCCATTCAATGTTTAATGTCTCTAAATAAATGATTGACAGCATTTGTTTTGTTTCATATTGAATGACTCTTCCTGATTGAATGGGGACAACTGGGTTAACATGATGATGTGTTTTCAATGTCCTGAACACATTTGGTAATCATCTGTGTTATTGGGGTCAATTAGCTGTATAAAACATTAAAAAAAACCGAACATTTTACACACATTTGTTTTGGCTGATACTGAAGTCACTATGACATCTCAATTTTATAATCTTCAAAAAACTTCCCTATGCTTTAGGGCCCTAACCTGACGTAACCACACCACAGCAGTGTAGTGCTATCAAACTATGGGCAGCATGTGATGCAGTCCAGCTACGCCTGGAATATGCAGGTGTACACTGGGAAATCCCCTGGGAAAGCACCTGAAAGGAACCAGGGCATGAGGGTGGTACCAGACATGGCTGAATGGTCATAACATTACATGTGATCATTTTTTCACATCGTACGCCCTGGGTGAGGAACTGCTGAGAAGGAAGCTTACCATGTTAGGAACAGTAAGAAAAAAACAAGCCGGAGCTCCCTCTGAGCTTCTTGTGATGGAGAACAGGAAGGTAACATCTTCAATGTTTGCCTTCACTGACAGAGCCAGTCGTCTCCTATTGCCCCAAGAAAAGGAAAAATGTCTTGCTGATGAGCACCATGCACAAAGATGCTGTCCTGAGCACCAGAGAAGACAGGAAACCACAAATGGTCTTGGACGACGAGACAAAGGGAGGAGTTGACAACCTGGACAAGATCACAGCCACATACAGCTGCCGATGCATGACTGCCCGCTGGCCCCTAGTCATTTTCTTCAACATCATTGATGTGAGCGCCTACAATGCCTTTGTAATATGGAGCGAAATAAACAAGGACTGGAACAGCGGAAAACTGAGTCAGAGGAGGATTTTCCTGGAGCAGCTGGGTTAGGCGCTGGTGAAACCTCATACGGAGAGAAGACGATGCCTTCCAAGAGCATCAACAGCTGCTGCAGCTGCTGTGAAGGACATCCAAACGGAGACACACACCTCAACTCAGTGGTTCAAACAGCACACAGGAAACGTGGCAGGTGCCAGGAAATGACTCCAAAACCAGCAACACGTGTGTGAAATGCAAGAAATATGTCTGCAAGGAGCACGCACACACGCGCACACACGCACACACACACACACACACTCTCTGCACATCATCTGCACAGTAGTGTCGACAAAGGCTGGAAAATAATATGCTGTTCATATTCTGTCACTCTTTTTGGTGACTAACTTTTACTATTTCACATATACACAGCACACATATTCTCATACATAGCACTTATAGTAGCAGAGAACGATCCCTACTCAATGCCTACATTACATTTTTATTGGTGTTTTTTGTAAATGTTGTGTTCCTTACTGATGTTCTGCTTTATAAATAAAATCCTTCTAAATGTTTGAAATTGTGTTTGTTTTTCCCCAAACATAATACATGTTACTATCCTTGATAACAGAACAACATTGTTTTTTTCCCCAAATGTTAATGTTAATAAATAACAAAAATCTTTTCTGAGGTCAAATTGAGCCCAAGGATAAAAGACGTCAGTAAATTTGAGGACAACAGGGTTAATACATTGAATGCCGAGAATATAATAAACCACAGAATAGATAATTCTATCAATTTTTGTCAACAATATAAAGTGCTGTTCAACTTTTGCTCTTGCTGTACTCTTTCTTTACAGCCTTGTTTCTACTTCAAGCTCAACGCTGCTGGACCAACTGGCCTCTTCATTATTAGTTGCTATAAGGCCAGACCTTGCTGCTGTGTTCCACACACTCTCATTCAAAAATAAAGACTGGAGCACAATGGTAGTGGTCTTTACATTCATGCAAAAATAAAGTTAATGTTTCAATCTGCACATTTACACTCCCAAAGCCCTGTCTGCTCAAGTCTCTACTCTGAAAACTTGAATGGTCCATACTTGAAACTTCACACTCAAACAGAAATCTGCTCTCCTGGTCATTGAAGGTCCAGCGCTAAGTCCAGACGAGGAAGTGCTGTCTGTATTCTTTCAACAGTCTTCTGTTTATCTTTGACTCCAGGCAGATCACTGAGGAACAGACGCTCCAGATTCCTTTGGGAAAGAACAGAAATATGTGATTACTTCCTGTCCTTCTAAATAAAAAGGAGTAATCAATGTCACTCAGACATACCTCAGATTCCTTTACAAATGGATAGAAATATTTCATTACTACTACTGTGTGTACTACTTTTTAAATAAAAGCTCACCTGAGTTTGTGCAGGGCGATGATACCCTTATCTGTGACATTTCCACAGGACACTATCTCCAACATGAGCATACTCTCCTGCAGGTTCTCTATCGAGCTCAACCTCTCCAGGCAGGTGTCCTCAATGTAGATACACTTGTTGAACTTCACTTCTTCCAGGTATTTCAAGCCATCTAGAAATGTAAACAAATACAACAAAAGCAATGATTAACATGGATTCAATTATTAGATTTACGTAGAAAAAGTTTGCACCCAAATAAATCCTGTGGACTTTTGGAGTGCAGCAGCCAACGAGGTCAGAGACAGTGCACTGTCTCTCTCTGCCAAGTGTAAAACATCCCTGTCACTTGCGTCACATTTGGATAATCAGTCTGGGAGAGATGCACTTTCACCCTCGCCTTTCCTTTCTTGTTAACATGGGAAGGTATCACATTTTCTGTTGAACAGTCAAGGTCAAACTTGTGTCAAGAATCCATGGTAAAAGCAAAATCACTTATCCCAACATATTTTAGGTTTCTAAAATCACTGTACATGACAATCTATGGCTATACATGGCATTGGGAAAGACAGTAGACAGGACAGGGCATATTTCTGAAACAAAAATGTCTTCCAATAATCAATATTCTTACTAACTACTACCTATGTGAATTTTGTCTAACAACAGGCTCTCACAACAGTAACATTAAATCTGTTTGAGGGAGTACATGCACAAGTGTTTTCTATGGAAGAGGGAACGGGATAGGTCACAAGGACAAAGACACTCCACACTGTAACACCGACCTAGATGGTCAAACCCTCTGTGCATGATGCAGGATTCAGTGGCATCGATTCCCTGGATCTTGTAACGTCCCAGAGGGCCAGTGGGCAGTCCGTTGTAGTCATGATGCCAGCGGTCAAAACCCTGGAACTTCACTTTGGCCCCGCATCTCAGGAGCCACTCTGCCGCAGCACGGTCTGGACCAATAGCTTTGATCCTCTCATAATCAACCCTGTAGACAGCATCATAGTGAGTAACCATGATAAACAAAGCTAGTTTATCAACATTATTGAACTGTACATTGATAACATGTCATGTATGTGTTATGTTTGTTGAGTGAATAGAGGACAGGAGAAGAGATATTATATTAAATGACTGTTAACTACAGGGAAATGGGAGTCAAAATAGCAACCTACCCACCAGTCCCCTTCTTTAACATGGACAGATTACCCACTGTTTAAATACTACTTGACAGATTAGCCCGTGATTAACTGTCATTCCTCTGGCAATGATGCCCACACTCAACATCCAGCAACACGTACTAACACGCCTATCCGTGCACTGCTTGTTCCAGTCAGTCAGTAGCTGTACCACGGGTATAATTTGTGGGATTATGGCGTCTCACTTGTTGAAAACTGCATTGAGCCACCCCCAGAACTGTCTGCGGCTCCACTCCCTCTGACACACAGTCCGTGCTGCTTTTGACAAAAGTCTCATATCTCAGTTCTGAAAAAATGAACAAATAAATATCTTTGTCCAAAGTTTTGCATTGAGAAAACGTCACGAAATCGATTAGCGTAGATAGCAGGCGAATTCTCACCTGCCCTCTGCGACACTGTTTACACTGGGAACGCGTCCATTGCTGTGACCTTTGACCGGATGACGTAATAGGAACGTGCTATCTCATTGGCTCGCAGGGGATACGTCCAAGTGGGTGAACCGGCGCGGGGGGCGGAGCTACGCCTGCACGCGCAAGAGAGCAGCCGGATGGGTCGCTATCTGCAGGACGAAATACAAACACAGAAGTCAAGAGGAGGTTTGTCAGGTTGTAGGACGATGACGGAGCGCGTCTAGGGTGCTCGTCAAACGCCGTGACAATGATTGCGATGTTTCGTAGCACGTCTTTAGCCGCCGTTTTTGCAGCGCAACCAAAAGTGCTGAAGAGCATTACAGCCAGGCGTCTGCACAGGTGAGTATAACATTGCAGAAAAGACCGCGAGCTATAACTGACAGTAATAAGGTGTAGCAGTCTAGTCCATGTGGCAACTAGGACGAAGACTTGAGCTTCCTGAACAGTTATCACTTCTTCCTGATGACTTACTGATAGTTGAGGTTAAGAAAGGGAGCGGAGAAGCGGATCCCTACAGAGACAACGGGCTGATATTGATCCAGTCGGTGCCAAGGACGGTTCCACCACGATTGCATAACATTTCTGCATTTTGCATTGCCTCGTCTACACCCCGCTCTGTTGTGTCTCGCTGTGAGTTGGCTGGTCCATCCACACGTTAGGTGTTGTTTGGGTGTATTTAAAATGATTTTTTAAAGTATTTGTAAACTACAAATACTTTAAAACTGACTGTAGGGTTGCCAGTTAGCAGTAGATGTATTCCAATGTGAAAAAGTAAGTAGTTTGATCACCTACATTTCCAGAGCAGTCCAAGTGATTTTGGGTGAACTGTGCCTTTAGAGGGGAATGCAGCCAACATGTGGTCCACATTAACCACCTATAGAAACTCCAGTCAGTACTGGGAGTTCATGGTATGTAGCTTATATAACGGGGCCCCTTTCCTGCCATCTTTAGGGTAGCTGTGGAAGAACATGTTTTATCTCTTGTCTGCTTTCAATCAGGAAGACTGTCTTTATTAACTTAGTTAAGAAGAGTTGCACAAGTTCTTACAAGTTCCGTCACTTACACCAGTTATTTGAAATCAAACTAAGAATCAAGCCCTCAAAGCGATATTTATCTTTAGGAGAACATTTTAGTAAACAGGATCCCCCAAAACTCTTGTTTTGAAAACTTAGAAATCATGCTTTTGCCACAAACACGCAAAGTAGACTGAGGAAATAACATTTCATCCCATGTTGAGAATAAAATGTTCTCCCAGGAACTTTGCCTGTTTGCAATTTCTGTTAATGAAAACAAGATGGTTGAATGTTCCCAAAGTCCTGTAAAGCTGTGAGGGCTGAGACGGTTCGTTCCAGGCTCAAAGGGCTTCACAGCACCCACAGTATGAAAACATTAAATAACGACACCACCCAACCTTCATTTCATCCTTTAATTTCAGCTCTTTTATTGTTTTCAGGTGCTTAGTGATATTCTATAGTGTGGTGGGAGTTGAGAAGGTGGCTATATTGGGATTGTTGAGTACACTGTGGGTATACTCTATGAAGCCCAGTGAAAGAACTTGAGCACATCACCTCAAATGTAGTACTGGTGTCCTGCTTTTCCATAGTGATCAATTTCAGTTTCAAAGGTCTGTGGGCTGCAGTCCCATGTAGCCGTGACAGTCATGTACAGTTGGACGTTGAACCACTGACCTAAATGTTCCTCTGCGGTTTCTGCTCTTTACAATCGTTGAACCGGTAAAGCCCGGCAGTTATCAGTGCTCACCTTGACACTGAACCACAGCGCCCGATCTGCCTTTTTAACCTCACATCTGTGTTTCAGCACATATGACGTGGCTGTGGTGGGAGCCGGCATCGTGGGCCTGGCTACGGCCAGAGAGCTCATCCTGCGACACCCAACGCTCAGCTTTGTTCTGCTGGAGAAGGAAAAGGAGCTTTGTAAGTTCTGGTTTGGACGGTCGTGTTGTTGTGGACTAACAAGAATGCAACGCAGCCACGTGACGTGTTGTGCTTTGAGTCAGGGGTGTGGTCGTGATCATAGACACGCCCCAATGTTCCCAAACTAGTTGGCTAGCTAATCCTAGTTAATATGCCATACGCCCCCTTGATTAAATCCAGCTAAATTATCTGGTGGTTGTCGAAAGCCATTCTGGGAAATGTAGGAAATCACCAGCTGAAGTCGACAAGGCAGGTTGAGGGAAAGTGGCTACACCAAAAAAGTTAATTCCAACACAAAATATCTGATTTCTTCCTTCAACAAGCTATGGATCAGCAGTTATGATAACTGATTATTAGTTCATGTTATTTTTCTGCGTCTCTTTTGAATCGCCAGCTGTACACCAGAGTGGGCACAACAGCGGGGTCATCCACAGTGGGATCTACTACACCCCCGGGTCGCTGAAGGCCCGTCTGTGTGTGCGAGGAGCCACCTTGGCCTACGAGTACTGCGAGAAGAAAGGCGTCCCGTACAAGAGATGTGGAAAGGTCTGCCTCAGCGCTTGACGTTACAACGTGTTGACTTTGGATGATGAATTGATGATTGATTTGATTTTGTATTTCCACGTCACGCACTCGAGGTGCTCGGCTGACACGGGCTTACAAGACACATCCATGTGGCAACGTGCATGTCGAACAAACGCGGGAATCACGTGAACAAAGCGCATTGCCATTATTTGACACACAGAATGAACTCAGTTATCTTAATAGATACACGACATGAATTTAATTTTCACCTTTTTCAGTTATACATGTTAAATAATGAATGAGCTAACAGTAGGAAAGCAAACTTTCAATGTTTGAGTATCCGTTACTGCAATATAACTTACCAATTGCCAGTCGGTGGATGTTTTTATCAAAGGGCCGAACAGTAGCATGATTGTATTTATTTGAATCGAACCCCAAACCCGGCAGTGTACAACTATACAGGACCCGTACAGGAGGGCTGCAGTGTGGGACATTGTGTTCTCTTTAAGGCACTAATCAGATATGTTTGTGCATCTGTGCAGCTTATTGTTGCTCTCGAGCAAGAGGAGGTACCCAGACTGAAAGCTTTGTACGAGCGCGGCTTGCAGAACCAAGTGCGTGACCTCAGCATCGTGGATGCCAAGGGAATCAGGGAACGAGAGCCGTACTGCAAGGTAAGACACCCCAAGATCCTTTTGCCATTTCTCTAGGGAGCGTGGATTTATTTCTAGGAGCGATGTAGTACCCTGTATGGGAGTGTATGTTGGTGTGAGTGTTTACTATAGGTTGTCCTTCCAGGGTATAATGGCGTTGGATTCGCCCTACACTGGCATCGTGGACTGGAGGCTGGTGGCACTCACGTACGGCAAAGACTTTGAAGAGGCGGGAGGGACGGTGGTAACGGAGTATGAGGTTAACGACATCGCCATGGCCAAGGAGAGCCCGGCTGATAGCACCGAAGGTAAGAAACGGGCTCTGTGCAGCAAATTGGAGTAATGCATCATCCTGAGTGTTATTAACTCCTCCTTAATGTGCATCGATTTTCAGGAATGAAATATCCGATAGCAATCAGGGACAAAAAGGTAAGATGTATACGTGTGGAAGAGAGGGTGTGCTCGAGATATGTGGCTATCTGAAGATCCTTTCATGTTTTACATTGTTGTCAAATCAAACTTTATTTATATAGCACCTTTTTGTTGTTGTGTGGTATGACAGGGAAACGAGGTGCGGTGCCGCTACGTCCTGACCTGTGGGGGCTTGTATTCAGACCGCCTGTCCCAGATCTCTGGATGCAGTTCAGAGCCACGGATCGTGCCCTTCAGAGGAGACTATTTGGTCCTGAAGCCTGAGAAACACTATCTGGTCAAGGGGAATATCTACCCTGTAAGTCCTCAGATAAAGAATCCATTTGATGTGTCAGTGTCATACAAGACAGTGTACGACCTCTACTGTTTTAAAGCTACAACGGGCAACTTTGGCACCCCCACGTGGCAGCGAGCGATAACTGAATTTATCAAAGTTTGAAGGACTTCATTACCCAGAAATTATGTAATGTGATGTCAGTAAATTGCACATGCCTCAAGCTAAGGACCTGGGTTCAAGCCCCGGTGTTGACAGGCATCCACCCTGCAGAAGTGCCCTTGAGTAAGACACTGAACCCCCTAGCAGCTCCAGGGGGCCGTTCTGAAGGTGACCCTGACCTCTGACCTCCCTGTAGAGAGAAAAAAAAAGGGAAAGGGAAAGTGAAAATGCTGCTGCACCTTTTTTAAGCTCAGTTCTGCTTGTAGGTCCCCGACCCTCGTTTCCCCTTCCTTGGAGTTCACTTCACCCCGCGGATGGATGGCGGCGTTTGGCTCGGCCCCAACGCGGTCCTAGCCTTCAAAAGGGAGGGCTACAAAGTGTATGACTTTAACCTCCGAGATTTTGCAGATGCACTCTCATACAGGTACAGTGTGGAAGGCATCTCTCTTTCTTCATTATTATTATTATTTTACTCCTTTGTGTTTTGAAAAGTGTTACACAAATAAAGATGATGATGAAGTTGCTCATTCCATCTCCAACATAAAACAGAATAATACTTTATGTTACGATGAACCTTATTGATCCCCAACTGAGTCACTACAGCAGCAAACAATAGAGGTATAGGTTGGAAAACAAGGTAATAAATGATATAAACATAAAAATCAAAGATAGTATCTCTGTGGCACTAATATGCTGTAGTTTGTCAAATGTTATTAATGTGCAGGATATGAACAAATGACACTGACAGTATCCACACAGAGTCTGAACTCCTCCAGTTACCATGTAATTGTTGCGTAACAGAAGCAGTAACAAACGCCGCCACATCAGGAGACTCATATTTATCTCTTCCTCTATCTGACAGGGGTCTCCAGAGGCTGGTGCTGAAGAACATCTCGTATGGGCTCGGAGAAATGTACAGAGGGGTTTTCATTAGAGCGCAGGTTAAAATCCTGCAGAAGTACATCCCTGAACTCTCTCTGAGCGACGTGCTCAGGTATAGCACTGCAGCAAGACTTTCAAAATGCATGCAGGGTATAGAAACACACATCAGCTGCACAGGAGGGGGGTGATATTTGTTATTAGTTGTACTCATTCTGGAGGGCCGATCTCGATGATGACACACACACTCACTCAACCCCCTTTCCTCTAACATCTAGGACATGTTTTTTACGTAGGTGCTTACCCTAGTTTAATAGGACAGGGGAAAGACTATTGGTAAAATGACTCAACGCTGGTTGTGGTAACCCCGTTTTGTTTCCTCCCCCAGGGGTCCTGCAGGAGTTCGAGCGCAGGCCCTCGACCGGGCCGGAAACCTGGTGGACGACTTCGTGTTTGACGGCGGTGTCGGGGATGTGGGCAGTCGGGTGCTCCACGTACGCAACGCTCCCTCGCCTGCAGCCACCTCCTCCCTCGCCATCGCTGAAATGGTCGCAGATGAGGTGGAGAGCCGCTTCTCGCTGTAGAGAAGTCGGAAAATAGGAAAATACCAAATAGCCCAGTGTGAGGTCAAGTGAAGCTTCAAAGCTGTACTGATCTGTCACTAACTCAGCCTTACTGTCATCTCAGAACGCACAGACAAGAAGTTTTTGTTAAAGGTGAAGCTAGTTGACTTCATTTGCGGGTAAAGTAACTGATAACTTTTACTTCAGTACTTAATTACAGTTTTACGGTAGTTTTACTCAGGTGGTTGAATTTTAAGGTACTCCACTACTCTACACTACATTTACTGTCTAACACAAAGTGCAGTTACAAGTTACTTTTGATAGGGGAAAAAATGTTTAGTATAGAACAAAAGTTATCAGCTTGCATGATGAAATTACCAAACAGAAAAACAAATTGAAGTGTAACCAATCAGAGTGAACATGACGAGATCACTGACTCATTCAGCTTCATGGAATGTCAAAAAAAGAGCACTTCCCAGCATTGACACGAAAACATGTGAACATGTACTTTTATTTTTGATACACGAAAAAGTTCCTCATTTTGAAATGACTTAACAGTATAATTGGGACATTTCTATTTTGTTTCTTCAGAATAATGAATTTGTTTGTTAGTTGGTCACCCCAGAGGAAAATATTTGGACAGTAAAATGCCCCTGAACTGTACAGGTGATCTCTGACAGTGCAATAGACAGTTGTGTCTTCAATAATGATTTCACCATGAAAAAGTCACGACTCAATATTTTAGACATTTATGTTAAGATAAGCTGAGAACATCTGCTTGTTTTATACACCGACTGTGTGGGGGGGCATCTCGTGTTAGAATCTGCATTATGATATATTATACAAATATTGTCAAATACGTCCAGCTGATGTCCCAGCATGATTATCCTCTTGCTGTGTCATATATTCTCTGACAGAAAATGTGAAGGGGTAATGTTTTTTTTTGTGCCATAAATAGATATTTTGAATACAAATGTACCAATGTTTGTGCTTTACGCCATGAGATTTTGTTTTTAAACATGCAGACACTTTGGTCTTTAACTGTGGGTTACTTTTTAATTTTGCATTTTGGCAAACTATTTCATCAAGTCCTGAATGCAATATGTCCACAAGGGGGCAGACCCACAGAAACAAGTCCATGAGCACAAAATATATCAAAATTTGATACTCAAACTACGTCCATCGAATGTTTCTACAGCCATTTCTTGTATAATGGAACGAAAATAAAATGAATTTTGCATTAATTTTGTCTATTTGTCTTGCATACGTGTTATGCCTACATGATGTTTTAACAAGGATTTAATAAGTACTACTTTTCTCAGGGACAATTGAAAAGTGAAAGTCCTGAAAATGAACGTATACACATAATTAAAATCCCTTTCAGCATATGTCTACATAGTGTAATCAAAAACTACAAATGCCAAACCTTGTTTTTTTTCTATCCTATAAAATGTGAAATTACGCAGAAGCGCAGCGTGCGTGACAGCAGCTGTCTGGCTGCGCGGGGCGCAAAGAGCAGCGGCGAGGGGAAGGCCGTCAGACAGACAGCGGAGTTGGTACGAACAGCATCGACTTGAGAAAGTAAACCAAAAAACGTCTCGGGAGCGCTTTGGCGCGTCTGTTGATAGATATGCCTCGGACTATCTGATCTTTGGGATTTGTGTTGGATTGCGATACTGATCGCCTCGGAGAAGATGACAGAATTTGATGTAAACAGCGGAGGAGAAAGTGTGCCTTCTTTGGAATTGAATGGGTCGTGTGCCACAACATAACTCGGAGTGCATCAAGGCCAACAGCAGCCTGTAGCAGTACTTAGCTAGCTAGCTAACGTTAGCCTGCTAACGTTACAGGTGTTAGCCAACAAATTACCAAACGTACCTTGTTTAGTTAGCCAGCAACAAGCTGTGCGCCTATGTCATGACATCGAGCTGAAGTGAACGTGCCTGTTGTTAGCTCGCCTGCTGGTAACCGTATCAGCCAACGCCAAGTAACCCTAGCACTATTAACATTTAGCGACATTGTTATTAGCTAATTAGCTAGCCCTTTTTAGGTAGCTGCTGTCCTGTGTTTACAGCAGCGGACTAGCTAGCGAGCTAGCGAGTTAACTTAATACATGTGCTTTTTCCCATGTAGCTATTAGCTTGCTATTCAACACTATTCGACCCCGGACTTGCCGTCTAGTTTAGTGATACTGTCCCCATTTGCAAGCGAGCTAGTTGACTTTTTCACCGTGCCTGGTCTGACCCACCCACAAGGACTATCCGGGGCCGATGCTGACAATTCAGCCCGGATCACGGCAACGCAAGGAGCCGCCACAGCCATGCAGCCACAGCAGATATATGACTTTTCAAGTGAGGAGAACAGTCACAAATGGAGAGGCCTCTTCGTGCAAGCTTTACGAAAGGTAACATTTTCGTCAGTACAGGATACCAGTTGTCAAACTAACTATCATTTGAAGTCTTCGACGCGCACCTTCATTTTTATAAACATGTCTCCCATACTAGGGAATGAATGGTACGGGGTCCTGGTGCGGTCTTACAGGAGTAGTTTTATTTGCAAACGTCTTCCTAACTAACACACAAACTTCTATCACCAGTAGGTATACTCTTGTACCAAATACATTTGATCAGAACATCAACAAGGCCTCCCACACACAGTCTATTTCCAAGCAGCCCATGATGACAACAGACCTGTACCTTATGTACCAATGCTTGAAACTGTTTCTGTTCTGTGGCTGTCTACTGTATAATGTGTCTGAAGTCTGTTTTCTCAGTAGTCTCTCCCCCAGCTTCCCTCTAATAACTTTTCCCACCATGTTTTTGAGGAAGTAGGTTAATTTTAACCAGTTTCTGCCAGTTTGAACTACTGGCAGTGTTTCATAATTTATCTGTGTACAGTGGGTCGGTGCGACTTCTGTATTTGTCAGAACCAAAATGCTGCAATGCATGAAGCTGACAACTCTCAGGTTAAATAGCAGTGAAGTTGAAGTGGGACTGCGCTGTCAAACGTCGCTAGTGATGTCTGTATTGCTGCCAACCGCTTCATGCTTTCCTCATTTGTGATAACAGTGCTTGCTTGGATTGATGTTGGGCTTCCTTCTCCAAGTAGAGGCAACTTAATTTTCCACAAACCTAATTAAAACTTTCAAGGTGGGAAACATTTTCAAGTGTGTCTAGCCCATATAATTTTTCGTGCCACTCTCTTTCACCTTGGCTTCCCCCTGTCACCAAGTTAGTTTTGTTTTCTGTTTTCGGTCCTCCTTTTGCTCACTCTTATATATCCATGACATGTCCAGGCTCCTTGGCTACATACACCCCCATAATCGTTTTGATACTGGAAGATGCACATAGCTCTGCAGGCTCCTTCCCCCCTGCGAAGTGAGCCGTGGGTATGAACCCATTCTGTCCCGATGAGATCCACATACACATTTACTTGTCCTGATGTCGCGTGGGGCTTTTAAGAGCCTCTCACAGGGTTAAGAGAGGGACACAAGCTGAAGTGGCAAAGTAGAGATAGGGCATTTTCAAGTTGGCACACAGATTCACTGCAGCGGCAACTTCATGTGAACGCTTTGGAAAGGGAAGTTGTTTGGAAGACTGACATGTTTGTGTTCTTGAAATAGATGAAAGTACTGCAGACGAAGCTTTTTTTTCTAAACTTGAAATATGCCTGTGTGTATATTTCACAGACTGTCCAGAGTGATTTATGTTTAGTCGTGGTTCCAATTAGGCGATTAGATAATTGGTGTAAAGTTTAGCTAGTGTCTAATAGACTGTTGCTGTCGGATCTGTCAATGCCTACACATGGTCCAATGGGTCTGTGGAGGCGAGTGAATCACCAAGTGCTGGCAGAAATGCTAGCCATGTAGCAACATCTTATTTTTAAACAACAATGCCCTTTTTTTTATTGTTTTTTTTTTCCTGTCTGTAGTCCATTGCGCTGTAGAGATTGTGTGATGAATCAGGTGAAACTGAGAGAGCAGGTGGTGGGCCGTGCTGCCGCGGTTTCATTGTCTCAACTTGTTACACAACTGCCTGAGGGAAAGCCTGTCAGAGATTGACGCAAGAGAGGTTTGTTATGGTTTTGACTGACTGTGACTCGCTGTTTTTCACAGCTGTCCACTGGGGGGGGGGTTTCCTTGTCAGAAGGAGCCATGTTGGATGACTCTGCCCCTGGGAATTTAGATTGTTATTTAGAGGAAAGATTAAAGAATAGCTGTTGATAGACACTGCTCAGAATCATCAACCAGCCAGCTGCAACTCCCAAGTGATGGTTGGTCATCTGCAAAAGTGACTGGGAGGCAAGACAGACGTGCCAGCTACAGCTTAAATCCACCAGCGTTCAATGAAGTGCCTCAGCGCTATGCACCTTGAGTCTTTTCTCATGAGAAATACTGGAGGCAGATAGAGAAGCCCTAACTGGTCTGTCCATGTGAGAAAGGCTAGTCATAAATGTGCACCTGGATGAATGAGGTGCCTGCTGAAGGTGTGGAGCACATAAAACCTGCAATTATAGCCTTTCACTTTATAATGCCAAACTGGATTAAACCTTTATAACACCTGAAGGCAGCCTTGCCTGTTGTAACGTCACTAATAATAAACAAAAAGCTTTATTCCGTAGCAGAGGGATGAATAAGCAGCTTCACTTCCAAGTCCTATGTGCTCGTATGTACGCGCGTGCCCATCTATGTCTCTCTCTCCGCGGCGCTAACGTTCAGCGTGACATTTTGCCGTAGAGGAGCCCGGCAGGCTTGTGCCTCGGCTGCGTCTGCGTGTCCCGGCTATTCCTGATCACTGCGGCTCGTGCCTGGTGCTATGCAAGAGCGTCATTTAGCCTCTGACATGCTGGTGTTAATAATAACTGTGCATTCCCCAGGTCTGCTGTTTCACTGGCGTTGGGAGAAAGGCCAGGGGTACGTGGTGGTGGTGGTGGTGGTGGTGTGGGGGGGTACAGTTTCATTCCATTGCCATGTTGAGTTAGCGCAGCATGGTGCTGGGTTCACAGGGCTCCGCTCCATGAGGCACAGGCCAACAGTTAAAGCTGAGATTGGTCGTATTACTGGCCTGCTTTGTTTTGTTTTTTGTTGTGTATGTTGCCTCTTTTATCCTGGCAACACGGAGCAGCCGGTTAGGAATCTGACACGATGACTTCACCACAGTTAAAGCTGAGATTGGTCTTAATGTGGTCTGATGTCTTTGTTACCTGTTTTACCCTGGCCAGATAGAGAGCTTGTCAGTTACGAGTTGGACACGGTGGCTTATTATAGGCCTCGGCTCTGAGGTGCAGGCCAGCTGTGAGAGCTCACATACTGCTTTTGTTTTTCAATCACCTCATACTGGATCTGTCCCCTGGCTGGACCGGGACGCCGTCAGTCAAGAGTCTGAACCCAGGACAGCGTTTTGGTTAGCATACCTGCCAGTAGGGACTGAGTTGAGACGCGGGACAAAAACATATAATAGGATCCATCAGGGCGACGAGACGTTTTCATGTAATCAATGCAAGAGGGCAAGAGACATCACCTTGGGCTGATTACTGCCCTGCGATGCTGCTGAAATATTCCCCCTGTGTATCACATCCTTGTCTCACAGCTGGGATTTATCCTTTTATTTAGTCAGGCAGCCACATTGACATCCAGATTTCCTTTTCAAGAGAGATCTGAGCACAAAACCAAACACAACCACTCATAAAAAAGATGATGCATAGTACGGTTCAGTCACAAAGTCGGCAGCATACAGGTACCTACGTCATAAAAAGCAACCGCACACGTCATCGAAGCGGTGAGCTATCCTCTCAGTTGTGAGTGGCAACAGGCCCTGCCAGGTTCAGCATTTGTTGATTTATATGCCAATATCTTTTTATCACCTTATAGCTATCACCTGCCTGGAGCTGCAGGAGCTCTGCTCACTGACGTACAGGCTGAGATTTAACTCCAGCTGAGATTTAACTCGAAGGCCTTATATCTGTCACCTCTTTTATCCATCATCAAGCTGGATAAAGAAACCTCCAGTTAAGAGGCTGAGTTGGTGCTCTCACAGCGCTCCGCTCTTGGGTTACCGCCAAACAGATAGAGCCGCGATATGGCTGGTAAGCATACAGTGTCTTGCAGATTAGAGTTTAATTGTCTGAGTGTGGAAATGCCTCACTGCAACAAAAGGAAAGGGGGGAAATAGTAAAACATCAAATAAAAGGACAGGTGAGGCAGAGGGTCAGCACGTTGTGACAGGAGACCCTTATCTCTGGGATGAGGTCTGTGTGTTGATTGGACAGGATGTTCTTGGTAACAGGTTGCACTTCCTGTGCACCAGCCCCGGGCTGTCCAGAGAGAGAGAGAGAGAGAGAGAGAGAGAGAGAGGAGCGCAGGCGGGGGACCGGGCTGATTAATCCCCGTGTTCCCCGCCCTTCCCAGAACCTCGCCATCAGCTCAGTCAACACCGGCGTACGCACTCGCCGTCCTCAGATGGAGTTCAAACAGAGACGGGAGTGCACACAGGCCGGGGTCACTGGGTCAGGTCAGACCGGGGCCATGGGTTGTCGCCTCGATGTCCACCAGCCATTGTCTTGCTGCTGTCCATGTGGGGAAGGCTAACTAGCTGTGTGTGTGTGTGTCTCTTTTGGTGTGTGTGTGTGTGGTCTCAGGGTTGATCTCTGCCCTATGGTTCCCCAGACAGTCTGGTTGTAATGGCAGATGATGTCATGGCATGAATCACAAACGGTGACACATGCTCGGGTATAATAACAAGCCCCGCCCCCCCACCCCCCCCAGCGCACACACACACACACGCACTGCCACATTACCTGCAACCTGAGCCTGATGCAGCCCCATGTACACGGCCAGGAGAATAATCAATTGAATTAGAAATGTTAACCCTATATTAACACCGTCCTCTATTATCACCCCAACCACGCTGTTCTTTTACCACACGCACGCAGCAGCAGCACCTGAGTACTGTGTTGAGTTACAGTTGGGGCATGAAACTGAGATGCCCCAATCATCTCCTTGGAAGCATATCTATATTTATCGGGTAAATAACCTCTCTCGTTTAGTTTGGGTTGCACAATTAATCTTGTGTTATTGGTTATCGCAATTACACCACTCAATCGTGGAATTTGGCAGTATTCAAAATATCTAGTTTCGTTTTGTTTCCTTCAGAACACACACCGTATTGAGTCAAGTTGTTGATACAAGATGTGAAAAGTGCAAGGAAATCATTTTGTCATGATTAAAATGTGATTACACTTTCTCGTAAATTAATCTGAATTATTTTATTAGTCCTAATTGTGCAGTTTTTTAGAAGTTTTTTGGCTGCCAGTAGCCTCAACAGACCAGAATGCATTGCAGCCATAAGACGTTTTGAGCGTTTTGCAGAAGAGGCAACGCTCGCCTTTTCTCAACTGGCGATGACGGCTAGCGCCACCGCTGTGAAGTTAGCTTGATTATTGGATATGATATACGTTTTTCCACCTTCAATATGTGAAGCATACAAGTAAAAGCATTGCAAAGCAAAAACATTGATATATATTTTTGACTATTGGAAAAGAATGACTTACTTATCACTGGTTTCACTATTGATTTTTTTTTTTTATTATGTAAAATTCATACAAATCTCAACTGGTTCAAATTTTATTTTCACCACAAATATATTCGTCAACGTGCTTTTACTTGTTTGCTTTACAAGTTGGTGAAGGCGGAGAAACGGATACCCACAGAACAACCGATGTCAGTCTAACTTGACTGCCATCACATATAACCCACAGCTACATGGAAGTGTGTGTGGAGAGGCATTCTGCGAAATGTAATGAATCACTAGACGTGTGTGTGTGTGTGTGTGCGTGCGTGTGCGTGTGCGTGCATTTCTGTGTATGGCAGCCTAATTCTGCTGGTGGCTTCCTTCTGTTGGGGAATCCTGGTTTTACTCTCACAGTATGGCTGGCCGTACTCCAGTCTGCATGTGTGGAGAGAGCCTGCTGCTGCCTCCTCGTACACCCACATCAATACCTCTCAGTCTGCCGCTATGATCCTCGGTCCCCCGGGGGCCACCACTCTGTGTGGTGGAGAACAAGGGAGAGAGAGAGGAGGGGTAGAAGGGGGGAGGCAGGCAGGCAGGGAAGGAGAAGAGAAAGCGAGAGTGAGCGAGCACTGGGACTTCCTGTACGCTAGCCGGCCCTCCTTAATGGAGCTGAACCATGAAACTGAACACCTCTACCATGGCACAGGGGGATGTGTATGAAAGCCTACATATGATCTAGATTTTTTTTTTTTCTTTAATGCAGTTGCCTACATAAAGTAGTAGAGGGGGGAAATGACCGCTAGCCACATGCTGCTAAATGGTAGCAGGTGGCTGATAAATTTGACCATGTGATTTTTACAGTCTGTGGAAGATCTGTTGTAGCTATTCAACCCAAAGTTTTTAATTCACCTGCCACCAAACCTCACATACCAGATGACTGACTGACTCATGCCTTGTTTTTATAATCCATGCATTTAAAATTCCCCTTCTATTTTCTGCTCGATTGCTTTCCGTTGGCTTTTGCTTACTGTAGCATCAACCGCCAACTATATTAGTGCATGTATACGTCCATCACCCATTAGGATCAGGTTGCACGCGTACTGTAAATATATTGAGCCGCAGTCATACCTGCGCATGGCCCTGCTCTCCTTTCAGTCCTCAGTTTAGCCGCCCTCATCTCGCCTAACCCTCAGACGCATTAAGAGAAGCGAGCTGATACGGCGTCTTGTCGTGTCACGCCAAACCATCCGCCTGATTTATTTCTAAACAAAACAGGTTCATCAGTAAGGGACCTGCTGAACAACAAAAGACAAAAATACAGGTTTGAAACGAGAGAATAATCCTCTAAACCTCAAATTTTAACACACAGGAATTTGAAAATAGTCCGTCAGTCAGTCAGTGTAGTACAACATAAGGACAGCTGCTTGGTACAGTATAGTATAACAGTTATGGGTGTATTTGTATTCAATTTCTATTATATTTGTATTTGTTTCAGCTGTTTGTGCTATCTTGATTTTTTTCTTCTTTTTTTTTTCCCCCCTCAGAATTTTTTGGGGATAGAGGGCACTTGTTGGTTGTGGGCCACTCGAAGAAACGGGCCAACTATTCTGTGAATGGAGTCAGGGGAAACCCCCGTAGTTTCTGTGTAGTGACTCACAATTCCTGGTGTCATGTGGAATTTGGTCAAGTGCCTTTTTTGACGTTGAGATAATATCTCTCATACTTCTGCTTTGATATATTTTTTTTTTTTTCCACTTGCAGTTTACCCTTGTAGATGTATTTATAACGTATGTCTCATGACAGTGCATCAAAACAAATGACGTTTGGAAACAGAACTAGAATAAACTGTTAACTTTTCCAACTCCTCTTGTTTTAAAAAGCATCTGGATGTGGTTAATGAATCAGAATCTGATTTTAGAAGGCTCATGTTTTTTTTTGGAGGGGGGGGCGTTATCTCACATGCCCACATTGTACATTTCTTTCCTCTTTTTTTTCTGCTTCATCATTTTATCTCCGTTAAATAAACGGTAAACTTGAGACCGAGGGGACATCCTGCTCATCACTGTATCACTGTTAAGTCAGAGCACAAGAATGCTCCAAGCCCGGTCAGGGTTGACCTTTAAACTCTCCTCTCACATTCCACATGCCGGGGGCAATGTTTTGTCATCATAACGCCCCGCTTTACTATATGCCAGGGTAATTCCATCACTAGCATGTGAACAGCCTGGCTTTTGTGTGTGTGAGTGTGTGAGAGAGAGAAAATGTGAGGCTCACTTTCTATCCACCTCTCCTCTCTCTCCCACAGCTCTCGGCCGGGTCGTAGGCCCAGCGTCACACATTCCCCCCGGGGTCGGACATATCGCCAGTTCACCAGTTTGAAGTGTGCTCACCTGAAGGCGTGGTCAGAAGGGCCACGCCATCACCAGGGACACCTAGTCTTGTTTTCTCTAGTCTGCCATGGGTCCTTTTTATAGTATCTGATCTGACAGCATTCCTGCAAGAGGGCACGGCCCTAATGACAACAAGTTGGGGGGGGTGGGGGGGGGTCTTTCCACTCGTAGACCTGGCAAAGCCACACCTACACTCCTGTCTGTACCTAAGCCACGCCCTCAGCAGAACTACCATTGAGCAGGCATGACATAGAAAAGCAGCAAGAGAGATCTGTTAGAGGCATTTCCTTTTTAAATCATAGTCATGTCTTTTGTCATGTCAGTGATTCAGGTCTTGCAACTTGATTTGATTTTGAAGTAACTGCCCAAATGGAGAGTGTTTATTTAGTTGCATATCTATCATGTGTTGCAACATTTACAACTGAAGGAAGATGTTTGTTGTCCACACTCGCTGTCTTTACATCACCAAAGGAGAGACATGAGCCTTATTGCACTGCATCATACGATCAGTTTCACATTATCCCAAAGATCACAACTACATGAACCGTGCAGGAGAAGCCTAGTTGTGTTATTACAGGTCACGATGGCTGATGCCAATAGCACCTCCCAGTGATTGCTGGTTACCTGCCAAGTTTGAGGTGGCAGGCAAAATGTACTCTTATTGGGTTGGCTTTAATTTCCCGCCCCGTTTGTATGGATGAAGCTCTCTCAAGCTGCTGGACGTACCTGACAATACCTGACACCTGAATATGTTTTTCTTGGACTTTCAGGTACAGAAGCAGGTCCACCCGAACCTCTTGGCGAAGGAGGACGCGCTGCAGCACATCGAGGAGTTGATCCTGCAGCTCCTCAGCATGCTGTGTGTGGCCCAGCCTCGCTCCGTGCAGGACGTGGAGGTAAGGCTTCTCCCGGGTCCTCTCCGCTAGCGCTCATCTGCAGGGTTCTAAGTATCAAATGCTCCTTCAAAATAAAGTCATAGAATAAAGTAATAAAGTCAAAGAACACATTCCACTACTAAGGCACACCACATTAAGTAATTGACTTATATAATGTACAATGCAGCTTTCAGCCAACTTGGTTTCCCATTGTTTTATATGTGAAGACACTCATTTTCCCTCTTCCCTGTCACCAGGAACGCGTCCAGAAAACCTTCCCCCACCCTATAGATAAGTGGGCCATAGCCGACGCCCAGTCAGCTATTGAGAAACGCAAGAGGAGAAACCCCTTACTTCTCCCTGTGGACAAGATACACCCCCTGCTGAAGGTAAAGACCGCCCAACCCACCGTTTCCTCCAGCAAAGATATGAAGCTTTCCATTCCAAAACACTCAACACAGTATATAACAATACTGGAATGATATCACCTTAACCTTTAATCATTCAGTCTCATATCATTTTGTCAACCAAAGACAGAACTTACCCTCTTTTACCCAATTTTTATTTTATGAACCACATTATTTGTTTTAATTCTTTGCAATAATCTTGTAAAACTAGGTGTCATTTCGTTCTCCAATAGTGGAAATATTCTGGACTGTAGCGTTATTCATACTCTTCCCAGGCCTAGTCTACTCTGAAGCCAAATCGGTGAGGTTTGCCACATAGGACAAGATAATGAATGCCAGAAAGTTCAGACAATTGCTGAGAAGTCTTACAACCGCTTAGCTGACACTGAGTTGTCTTGATGTGGTGAACTCAAGACAGTACTGTACATCTGGTACTCCACGCAGGTTAAAACGAACACTGAGAAGTATTTGCGACTGCTATGTGATCCTGGTCTAATACCTAACATGTTGTTTCTCCTCAACAGGAGGTCTTGGGCTACAAGGTGGACTACCATGTCTCCTTGTACATTGTGGCTGTGCTTGAGTACATATCGGCAGACATACTGAAACTGGCGGGCAACTATGTCGGCAACATCCGGCACTATGAAATCAGCCAGCAGGACATCAAGGTGTCTATGTGCGCGGACAAGGTGGGTTTGCGTGCACGTGTGAGTGTCGGTGCATTGAGTATTTTTCACAAGTAATACATGGAGTAGATGCAATTTTTGCTCATACTGAAATATTTCCACTTTTTTTTTATCTCCTTATTATTTTATCTCTATCCGATGCACGTTTTTGATCTCCTCCCAACACGTGTGTGTCTTCAGGTGTTGATGGACATGTTTGACCAGGAGGAGGACATTGGCCTGGTGTCCCAGTGCACCGAGGAGCCCTCGTCCTCCGGGGAGCTCACCTACGACGACCTGGTGAGGCTTGAGATCGCGGAGGAGCGCCAGTACCTGCGGGAGCTTGACCTCATCATCAAAGTGTTCCGCCATCACTTCCTGTCCAAAAACAAAATCTTCACGCCTCAGGTGAGCATAGGTCTGCAGTTAAGTGAAATACAATAAAAAATTGCAATATTGCTGATTTTGAAATTGCAGTTTGAAGTGTGTGAGACAACTTTCTAAACAATGTCCTCTGGTGCAGAATCCCTGACCAGCAATTTTAGTCATTTTCACCCCCAAATTGTATTTTTTTTCAAATGCTGGAATACAAAATTGTGTGGAAATAGCAGAGCCCTCATATGCACTTCATATTGCAGTTGCAGTTGCAGCACAAGAATTTTTTTTGTCAATATCCTGCAGCCTGAGGTGAGAACAGGAGCTGTGGCCGGCTTACTGTAAAGCCAGCTTATAAACAAAGAGCCGGGTTTCTAACTACAACTGAATGACTTATTTACAAAGCCACTTGCAGCCAAATCCAGAATAAGAACATTTAAAGATTAGAGCTGAAAGTCTAATCAGCACAGTGGACCGCTGTGAGGTTTATAACCGAGTTTATCATTTCTTCTCAAACATCAAACAGAGGCCCTGCTGTGTTTAGTCTTCTGAGAAACAAGCATGTGTGTTTTCTCTCAAAGTCTTTTTCAGTGATATAATGAATATTGCGCTGCTGCTGCTTTTTTTTTTTTTTTTTTAACCACAAGAAACCCGAAGCCGTTCTGACATTGAGGTGCAGACGGACACGGTGCCAGGGCGTTCACAAATCACGTATGACCAAAAGGGTTTGTTCAAGACGTGGAATTTCTTTTGAGGGACGACCGTCGAGTCAGAGAGACCGTCCTGTAACCAGAAGGTCACGACCCTCGCAGTAGCCGACATGTCCGTGCCTGATGAAGTGAAGACGCTCCTGGCTGGCCCTTGCACTTTGACCCCTGTGGTTGAAATGCGTACATGCATGGCCGTCTCAGAGGGATGTGCAAAGAAACAAATTCCTAATAACGCTCTGTGTGGCAATTGAAGTACGGCTGAAACATACTGTGGAGCCTAGCAGGGGGGTAGGGAGTCGGTTGGTAGCCGTATGGGTCGAGGCGGAGTGAATGGAAAGTTGAGTTTTTTTACGGGGTTGCTGTGGCTTTGCATATTTTGGGTCGGGTGGTTTGTGGTATCATTTGGGTGAGGAGGATAAACCTTTGCGAGGCCCTATGGAACGCAGAGCACGCAATTACGTCGAGACAGGAACAACATCTGCAGCCCTCGCCAAAATAACCTCAATTATGTCTGGCGAAACGCGGCGTGATCTGACATTACTCGGGGAGATGCCGAGAAAGTGTTACGGCCCAATAATGACAGGACGCACGACTTCTATTCATACGTGAGCAGTCGATAATCACTCCTTTCTATTTCGGGCTCTTCTTTCTCATCTTGTTTGACTGATGGTTGCCTCAAGCCCACAGTGTATTCTCATCTTTTTTTAAGCCTTTTATTTATCCAAAGAAGATTTGCTGAGCGTGCATTCTCTTTTTCAGCAACGCCCTGTATCACACTCACATATGGTTACACACGTTCACACCTAGCTGCACAGCCAGCTATTGGCTACTGAGCAGCTCCACTAGAGCAGTTCGGGGGCTAAGGGCACCTTCATAGTTGCTGAGGGAGGCGAGAACGACGCTTACTCCCTCTCCCAGCTGGTCCAGGGATTCAAACCAGCATCCTTCCACCCTCCAACCAACTTCTCAAACCTTTGCGTTCCCAGCCTCCCGCCACCACCCCCATTTTCATTATCTATGTATCACTAATATGTGCCTCCTGCAGCCAATCCTCTCGCTACAGGGCAGTAAAGCGTTTTGGGTCTTTTTTTTGCAACCACCACTCATGTTGTCTTCTCCTGCAGGATGTGGAAGTGATCTTCAGCAACATCCTGGACATCCACGAGCTGACGGTGAAGCTGCTGGGACTGATAGAGGACGCCGTGGAGATGACAGCCGACGGCAGCCCTCATCCACTGGTGGGCAGCTGCTTTGAAGATCTAGCAGAGGTACGGAGCGCTTCAGACTCTCCAGAAACTTGTTCGTCTGACCTTGTGGAAATCAGAATTGTTATCGTTTTGATCACTAAATATACAGGCATTTGTCTTTGCAACAATATGCAACGATATATTGACTTGTTTCAGAGATTCACAGTATAAATGACACCTAATGACACATTGAGACCTTGCGTTGGATGTGAGGTGGTTTCTACAATGCTGCATGTATTTGAACTCACTCCTTGTCATACTAGCAAAGCCTCAGTGACCGAGGTGTCGACATAACTCACCAGTCGTTTTCTGCCCGCGTGTAGGAGCAGGCGTTCGACCCCTATGAGACCCTGTCGCAGGATATCCTCAACAGGGAGTTCCACGAGCACTTCACCAACCTGATGGCAGCGACCAACCGTTGGCCTCTACTTCCAGGTAGGACATCTATCAGCCTCAGAGAGGGGTGATGGGAGCTTGTTGTCTGACACGGGGTTCCTCCACAGCTCTGGAAACGCTACAAAAGTACGGACAATTAATTGGATAATTTCCAGGATTTACACAAAAAATCAAATATGATATGATATTGTTCAGATGCACATATAACTACGTATCATATGTGTAGACAGTGTTTTTCTCATCTTGTGATAGTTTTGTTGTGAACAGTAATCTTCAGCACTAGAGGGATACAGCCTGGTTACGGTCATGTTGCCCAGCCATGATCCTACATCAGAAATTGCCTCAAAGTCTTCCAAGTCAAGAAATCAAGTGTGGAAGTTTCAAATAGAAAATAGAAAATAGAAAATAGAAAATGTGCGTTTTAGTAAATCAGGCTGAGTGCCTCTATAGAAACCCAGAGTGAAGGTTAAAGGTCGTAGGGGTGGGTGACACCCCTCATGTCAGGGGGGTTCGAATTGGGCGTCTTCTTTCCATGGAGCTCATGCTTGTTTGATGTTGTCTGGTTTTTCAGGTCTTTTCACATTAAAGGCGCGTCCCATGTACCGGCAGCATTGTGGGTTTGAATCGAATTCAAGAGCGTTGCCATGTTTCATCATCCTATCTCTCTCTCCTTCTCTCTCCTATCTTTCCTGTCATTCTCCACTGTAAACTATCTTTATAAAGCCACGAGTGCCATATAAAAATGAAAAGCAGGAAAAAAAACATGTTTGTTTTAATGTGAAAGTACGAGCAGGTCATTTATGTGTTTACACCGAGCAAAGAATGTTTCGCTATTTGTTCCCGTTCTGCTTTGAAGTCAACCTGGGTGCCTGGTGGAATTCCTCCCAATATCGTTTGAGGGCATGTCATGACATATTCAGCGTCCTGTGTACAGTTTATTCACTGCTGCCGCATTGTTTTATTTGGACATTCCTCACAAGAATAGCATTGAATTATGCTCAGTGGGGTGCAGCTTGGCAGGCTTTGAAGATGAAATATTTGCTAGTGTTTTCTCAGGCCAAAGACCACTGAGCCTGTCCGTTCACATGGAGCAGTATCAGGGCTCCAACTCACAGCGGTCTGTACAGTATGGTGTGATATTGTTTTTTGTTTTTTCAAGAGTTCAGGTTTTTTGAATACCCATGTCCTTTCTAATGGAAATTAGAATCTGCTGTACCTCGGGTTGGGGCCCTGCCGTACCTCGGGTTGAGGCCCTGCCGTACCTCGGGTTGAGGCCCTGCCGTACCTCGGGTTGAGGCCCTGCCGTACCTCGGGTTGAGGCCCTGCCGTACCTCGGGTTGGGGCCCTGCCGTACCTCGGGTTGAGGCCCTGCCGTACCTCGGGTTGGGGCCCTGCCGTACCTCGGGTTGGGGCCCTGCCGTACCTCAGGTTGGGGCCCTGCCGTACCTCAGGTTGGGGCCCTGCCGTACCTCGGGTTGGGGCCCTGCCGTACCTCGGGTTGAGGCCCTGCCGTACCTCGGGTTGGGGCCCTGCCGTACCTCGGGTTGGGGCCCTGCCGTACCTCGGGTTGGGGCCCTGCCGTACCTCGGGTTGGGGCCCTGCCGTACCTCGGGTTGAGGCCCTGCCGTACCTCGGGTTGAGGCCCTGCCGTACCTCGGGTTGAGGCCCTGCCGTACCTCGGGTTGGGGCCCTGCCGTACCTCGGGTTGAGGCCCTGCCGTACCTCGGGTTGGGGCCCTGCCGTACCTCGGGTTGGGGCCCTGCCGTACCTCAGGTTGGGGCCCTGCCGTACCTCAGGTTGGGGCCCTGCCGTACCTCGGGTTGGGCCCCTGCCGTACCTCGGGTTGGGGCCCTGCCGTACCTCGGGTTGGGGCCCTGCCGTACCTCGGGTTGAGGCCCTGCCGTACCTCGGGTTGGGGCCCTGCCGTACCTCGGGTTGGGGCCCTGCCGTACCTCGGGTTGGGGCCCTGCCGTACCTCGGGTTGGGGCCCTGCCGTACCTCGGGTTGAGGCCCTGCCGTACCTCGGGTTGAGGCCCTGCCGTACCTCGGGTTGAGGCCCTGCCGTACCTCGGGTTGGGGCCCTGCCGTACCTCGGGTTGAGGCCCTGCCGTACCTCGGGTTGGGGCCCTGCCGTACCTCGGGTTGGGGCCCTGCCGTACCTCAGGTTGGGGCCCTGCCGTACCTCAGGTTGGGGCCCTGCCGTACCTCAGGTTGGGCCCCTGCCGTACCTCAGGTTGGGGCCCTGCCGTACCTCGGGTTGAGGCCTTGCCGTGTTTACCCTCACACCACGCTGGCACCCAGCACTGTCCTCTGATTACCCACAGGTTTATTTGCACTCTTGCAGTGATAGCACTATTGTATTTGTTTAAAAGCCCCTCACGTTGTTGTTTTAGTCATATTGTGCCAGTCAACCTTGCATGTCTTTAAACAGCAAACTGTTTTCAAGATAGATAGATAGATAGAGTTTCCTTTTTGCCTCATAAGTGCATTAACCACCATATTCTAACATAATAAATATTGTATATGTGTGCAGGAGTCCAGGGTAACGGTTACCATGTTGTTCAGTATATCATGAGACAGAGATGTGTGTCTGTCAGTTGATCCTCACCAGTCCCAGGGGCACATGCTGTAATGGTTGTCTCCACCAGACTCCTCTCAACCCCACCCCCTGTTTTATTTTGTTTTATTTATTTATTTTCTAAATCAAACTGCCCCAACTCCTGTTCTGCACCAGGAGGTGATGCTATTTTAGAATCTCCCGTTTAGTGTTTCATCTCTAACCTACTTCTCATCTCTTCCTTGTTTTAACAACACGCACCTTCACATGGACATTTTCATCCTAAGCGCTGTATAGTCTGAATGCATACATGTGGGTAATCGAACCGCTACCCTTGGCATTGTTAGCGCCGTGCTCTACCTCTTCAGCTTTTGTCTCGTTTCATCTGCTTCATCCGTCACTCCATCCCTCTTGACTTTCTCTCCCTCCCTCCCTCCCTCTCTCTCCTCTCTCCCTCCCTCCTCCCTCCCTCCCTCCCTGCCCTGCTCTCTGTCAGATAGATGTGTCTGTCGAGCACTCAGCCACTGCACTCTGCAGCGTCTGGTATTGTGGGTAAATTACATCGCCTTTTAAAAATAGAACAGGCAGCCACACTGCGGGCCATTTTTCTCCTGGGGAGGTGGGGGGGGGGGGGGCAGTGGCTGGAGGCGCATTTCATGGTGAAAATTAAGACAGCAAAAGAGCACAACTTAGGCCCAGTCAGCCCTGTACCTTTGTGAAATGGGTACATGTTGTCCTCATACGGTATTCCCAGTGTGTTTCTATTTAGGTTTCTACTACTACTACTTTGCTGCATGCACCTTTAGTGGCTGATGATGAGGCACAAGGCACTGGTTATCCAATCAAAACATCAAATTTGGCAAAACAAAATACCTGTTCAGATGTACTATATAATAACGGTATATATCATTGTGAAATATGTATGTATTTTGAAGCAGAGAGACTCTAGAGAATTGAGTTTCAAACTGTGAAGTTTATTTTTTTTGTTGTCGGTTTCCCTCGTGCACTACCAGTGTGCGTCTGTGCTTTGATTTAAGAACCTTTTATTGCTGCAATTCTTACATTTATCGTGCTTAAATACATGTCAGCTTAGATTTATCAAACACAAAATGAGCAGACACACATATACAAATAGTACATTTAAAGGATGCTAACATACAGGAACATGATCTTGACTTGGGTCAGTATGTCAGGTAGCTAAATCTCTGTCTGTCTCTTTGTGTATCTCTTTCTTTTACATTTACACAAACGCCCCCCCCCCCTCCCCCCGGCCGCTCCACAGACAGTGTGGGCGCTCCTGTGGAGTCTGAGTACTAGAGTATTGATTCTGAGTCGTCTATCAGGGGAACGGGGGATTTAAATGGATACTATGACAACCCCCTCTCCAGTTACCCTGCAGCCCTACTCGGTCAACCGCTCCTCCCTTGTTTGGTACTCGTAAACATTTGCTGCTTCTTTTCTTCCTTTGCATCATTTCTGTTCATTTTTTATTTTATTTTTAAGTGTGGTATACTCTTATTGTGAATTCTGAATTATTGCACCTGGCAGTATAGATTAATTTAACACCAGTGACCTTGGCCCTCATTGTTTGGTCCCAGATTCCATCATGCACTCACTTGATATAATACTGATGAAAGAAAAATATAAGAAAATTACATCTAGAGTGTTCATACCTTAGGCAGTGATGATAGCTTTTGGGATAGCATTGAAAATGACATCATCAATTTTTCATGAATCACAGCTTTGGCTTGGATTTGTCAGGGTGACGAAGTCAAAATGTCTTCAATTTATATGATCTAAACTTAAGGCCTTAAATGGTCTTGGATACTTTTAGATGTTGACGTCTTAAATTCAGTTTGATAGGTCTTAAACATTTTGTGGGCTTGTTTTTTGGGACGCTGTTCTTCCATTGAGGAATGAGTCTAGTCATGCAGACCGTATTCAGCTAGGCTCTTAAAACGTCTTAAATTGGTGAAACTTGCAGACACCCTGTTTGTTGGTAAGCATGACGTTTGTGAGTTCCAGTCTCGGTTCACTGACATGCTGGTTGGCTGATGCCCTGTCACCCTGTCTTCACACCGGTCCGTCACTAACTGTTCCTGTGTGTCTTGTCTCCCCAGTCGGTTGCAGAAGGCTTCAAAGAAGCAGTCCAGTATGTCCTCCCCCAGCTCATGATGGTTCCAGTGTACCACTGCATGCACTACTTTGAACTACTACAGGTATGTCGTAACAACGCTACAGTTCTACATAATACATTTTACAAAACGATTTTCTTTCCTCCATGGTTTCAGTTCTCCATGAATGCCATTCATTTCTAATAGATTACTTTTCTATTTTTGTGTGTGTGCACAACCCTAATTAATGTGTCTGTAATAAACTATCATTATTATCATTTGATTTATATGTATTAGGACATTTACACCAATTGATCACCATATTTGGTCTGCAACAGATCTGATGGTGTCAGATTTTAGAATGTTGCTTAGGGAGCCTGTTGCCATGGTGACGTCGCCCTAGGACTGAACCATGTGGCCTATTTCCTGTTTTGTCCCAGGGTTAGTTAGCCATCAGGCAACCTGGCTGTCATATTGTACGTCTCCAAATATCCTCTGAATATTTCTCAGCATCCATGTTCAGGTTGGGCCAAATCATTTCTAGTAGCCTGGTTTACAAAACAATGTTACGAGGTGAAACCCTGTTAGGTCATTATTGATTTCATTTTGAATTCCTCCCAATTTACTATTGCTGATTCTCTTTGCATCTTGTTGCCACCAGAGATTATTTAACAACTGTGCTATCGTTTATAAGCCTAGATAATAGGGCTCTCTGTCTAATGTGAACATAGTGAAAAGCCCTGGTTGGCCCTGCTGTGGAAACTGATGATCTCTGACACTGGCCTGGTATTATTATGATAGTTGTCAAATCTCAGTTAGATTGGGGATTTGTATTCTCAAGTGTAGTGACATATCTGGCTTATTTTCTGGGAATTTTTACAGCAACTCCAGGAGCGCAGTGAAGACCAAGATGACAGAGAATGCCTGAAACAGGCCATCACAGCGCTGCTCAATCTTCAGTGTAGTGTGGAGCGCATCTACGCCAAGCACCAGCCTCGCCGTAAGCCTGGGTGAGCCTCCGCTACCAGCGTTTATGTTTAATTCAGTAACATTACCAACCCAATGGGGTGAATCGGCTTGCATGGGCTGCATTTTAAGCATCACAAATAATTCACAACACTATAATTCTACCATTCCCCATGTGTTTGTTTAGTCGTGATATTTCTACAGGCTTAATTGTTGCATTACACGTTAAACTCTTCAATTTTCTGACTCCAAACCTCCCTCGTCCCCACACAGTGAGCCCATGTACCGCCTGTACAGCAGGCAGGTCCGCAGCAAGCAGCTAGCAATCAAACGCATGAACGAGATCCAGAAAAGCATCGACGGGCTGGGAGGGCAAAGACATCGGCCAGTGCTGCAGCGAGTTCATCCTGGAGGGGCCTCTGCTGCGGGCCGGCGCCAAGCACGAGCGGCACAACTTCCTGTTCGATGGCCTGATGATCAGCTGCAAGGCCAATCAGAGCTCGCGGCTCCCGGGGTCGGGCAGCGGGGCCGAGTACCGGCTGAAGGAGAAGTTCGTCCTGAGGAAGATCCGCATCGTGGACCGCGAGGACTCTGCGGAGCTGCGGCACGCCTTCGAACTGGTAGGCAAGGATGAGAACTGCGCCGTTTTCGGTGCGCGGTCGGCAGAGGAGAAGGCGGCGTGGATGGCGGCGTTGGTGACGCTGCAGTACCGCTCCACCCTGGACCGCATGTTGGACACGGTGCTGCAGCACGAGGAACAGGCGCAGCCTCTCAGACTGCCCTCCCCGGAGGTGTACCGCTTCGCCGTGCAGGACTCGGAGGAGAACATCGTGTTTGAGGACCGAGTGCAGAGCAAAACCGGCATCCCCATCATTAAAGCCGGCACCGTGGTGAAGCTCATAGAGAGGCTCACCTACCATATGTACGCCGGTAAGTTGTCGCAGCAGGTTTTTCTTTTTCTTCTTTGACATATTTACATTTCATAGGGCAAAGATATGTGATTCTGATCATGTGCAACAACAGCACATTTTTGTTCTTCATTCTCGGTATTAACTTAACGGTTTCATTTCCTTTCTAGATCCAAACTTTGTGCGCACATTTCTTACCACATACCGATCTTTCTGCAAGCCACAGGAGCTTCTCAGCCTGCTGATAGACAGGTACAGTACTGTCAGACTTATGATGCAGACTAGTACATATTAATACCACCCATGTGTTATGTGTGGACATAGAAATGTTTCCATATCAAGGCATTAATTGGCTTAATAGTTTATGTTTAATATAGATGGTGGTTCTGGCAGGACATCTTGTTTAGCAAAGCAATCAGGGACACATAAAAGAAAGAGAGAGAAATTAAGAGAAATGAATGTCTGTTGCATGTGAAAGAATTGCTGAGACATAACACGTCTGATCATTGGTCTACAGGATTGAGATCCCTGAGCCAGAACCAACAGGAGGCAGACCGGCAGGCTCTCTGGAACGGTGACCAGCCAATGGCAGCAGAGCTCCAGAGGTTCCGGAAGGAATACGTTCAGCCAGTCCAGCTCAGGTAAGACCACTGATCGATCAGCTGATTCAGTTCTGATTGATCCGTCTCATCTGGTTGTTCCTGTACAACACTAAAGAGCAGGAATTGTGAAATTGAGAAAAATGACTTTAAAGTTGATCTCCTACCCTAATAAAAGTGATGCTGCTATATGATTTAGTAGTATTTATGTATCTTATGTATTTATTTATTTATAATATAAATGATTATGATAGGAAATGTGAACCTACACATAATAAACTTTATTTGTATAGCTTTTTTAAAAAGTGCTACAACAGTCAAATAAACATCATCAACTTTATCAACCCAAAGTCATTTAAAACGAGTCAAAACAAGAAGACAAACAAGATAAGAATAGAGGGCAGAAACAATATAATCATAAAAACATTATTAAAGACAACTGAATAAAAAAGCCTAGAGACCCTGTTGCCCGCAGCCCTGTCACCTTCAACTCAAACTTCAAACTCACCTTCAACCTTCAAAACAACTTTCTCTAAAACATTAGATGGACTGAAAGCTGCTCTAGTATCTTTAACTGCTCTCTGGTATTTTCTCCGTCTCTTTGCCCTCCATTGTTGTTTGGCTCTCCTGCAGCTCTCCCTCCAAGGCCCTCGTGTTCTCATTAAACCAAGGCAGTACTTTAGCATTAGACGTCTTATCCTTATAAGGAGCAACAGAGTCCAGAATAGTCTGGCAGATACTATTAAAGACGGAGACCAGCTCTTCAGTGTAGGATTGCAATTCTGCTGCAGTTAATGACAAAGCAGCTGCCATAAAACACACTAGCAGTTAGTTAAGACACTGAAGCGGACAGGTGTACGTTGGTGTGGGGTCGAGTGAGGTAAAGGTTAATAGAAAACAGCTTTGTGGTCAGACACGTATATCCTTATCATCAACATGACTTGGTGTATCCCTAGAAGACCCTTATGTCCCTTAATGTGTCGGCACATGCACATGATTGAACAAGTTAAAGTTTTAATAAGTTTCATAAAATGTTTTAGTGTCTGGGTTGGACAACAAAATCAACAAAATCAAATATTATTCTATAATATTTGGACATAAAATGAGACGATTGTTTAAAAATCCTGAGAGGAATTCATTGTTCAACTTGGGTGGTCTGAACTGGTAAACAGTCTTTCCATTCACGATAAAGTAAAGCAAGATGCTCAAATGAGGTCTTTGTGCGTGGTCTCTGCCTTCTTTAAAACACATAAAAAGTTTCTGTTTGAACTTCAGATGGCTTCTGCTTTTATTAGTATGTTACAGAAGATCTTTGTTTATCAAAACTTAAGAGGTCCGAACTGACCAGGCTGGGAAATGAACAGTACTCACCAGCCCAATGCTGGCAGAGGAAGACCACAAACCTACTACCGTTCTGATGTCCTGGTTAATATCAGATTAATGTTTGGCCGGTTAAATAGTGAAATTTTGAATCCGTCAGCCAGTCTTGCCAGTGGATGTAAAAGTTTGTTTCCTGTCCTGTAACTGAACATTGTGATGGGAAAATATCAGTCAGATCAAACTAATTGATCAAGCTAATTGAACCTCCCAGGACGTAGTGGAGTACCTGCTACACATATCTGTCAATACTGAGTGTAAACTGTCTTTCCTTCGCAGGGTTCTCAACGTTTTCCGTCAGTGGGTTGAGCATCACTTCTACGACTTCGAAAACGATCCAGAGCTGAGAAGTAAATTGGAGGAATACATCACCAGCAAAATTCAGCTGCGAGGTCTGTTCCATACACCACGGCTTCCATAACACCACAGTATTTATCTCTATAACACCGACACTAATAGTTTACACTCCTATGGGGGCGACTTGAGCCACCTAGTACTCAAAGGGTTGCTGGTGTAATCCCTGGTACTTGTATATTTGTACCAGCCTGCTGCAGGGACGAGTATTTGAAAACATTAGCTTCATGTCCTTTGGAGAAATAAAACTACAAATACTTTTTTTACACCTTTCTTACCACTTTTTTCTTCTTTTTTTTTTTTTTAGGCAAGTCTATGAGAAAGTGGGTGGAGTCCATCAATAAAATCATCAAGCGGAAGCTGCAGACGCAGTCCAATGGCGTCAGTCACAACATCACCTTCGAGAGCCCGCCTCCTCCCATCGAGTGGCACATCAGCAGGGCGGGCAACGTGGACACATTTGACCTCATGACCCTTCACCCCATCGAGATCGCCCGCCAGCTGACTTTGCTGGAGTCGGAGCTCTACAGGTGAGTCGATACAGGGCAGTGAAACATGGGCCCAGAGGTTAGAGAGGTTGGTAGTTCAGTTCTCAGTGCCCGTCGGTAGAAAACTGGAGTTGGAATGAATAAATACACCCATGGCCCAAGGTGTGCATGCGCCATTTTTATTTCTGCAAGGAGAAATATTTGTTGTATCAAAAGACGTGACCCAAAATCACCTGGATTAAAATGGCCGTCCTCAGTGCAGGTTGTCAAATATTGACATGGGGGTCAGGTGGCCTCCCCAACCCAAATCCAAACGGGGGTTAAAGGTTAACCTACCTGCCGCCTCGTTGGGCGGCATGGCTTACAGCTGCCCTGTAGATGTACAACATGTGAGCTTAGCAGTGAATATGCACACGCTAGTCCAGTTAACGGAAATAATCATATGAAGGCGCTAGTTTTATTAAAGTGCATGCAGGTTCAAAGTATTTTCCCTCAGTAACGTGGGTTTATTTGATAGATCCAGTCTGATATCATCTGTATCACGTGAATGTTGCAATGTTGTCCTGTTTTGTAAATAACCACACCTGCTGCAGCTGGGCCTCTCTTCCCTTCTGACCTTTTTGCCATACATGCTCACTTAAGAAATTTGAATGAAAGCGGATTATGTTGTTGGCTTGGACAAATAAATCAGAAGATTGAGCAAATATCCAGGTGTATTAACCAGATTATGCTCAACACAGGAGATAATCTGAGATAATCGGTTAGGCTTTCACCAGGCGTTTGCTTTCGTCGGCGTGTTTCCTCCACCGGGTTAACGTTGGATTATTGGTTTGCAGAGCGGTCAGGCCCTCGGAGCTGGTGGGCAGCGTCTGGACCAAAGAGGACAAGGAGAAGAACTCGCCCAACTTGCTCCGCATGATCCGCCACACCACCAACCTCACACTGTGGTTCGAGAAGTGAGTACCAAGAAACCAAGCACTTTTGATCACTTTGATATTGGTGATTCTATTTTATTTTTCAAGAAAGTCCTGCAACAGTGAACATTGAAGTTATCCTCCCGGGGAAGAAAGATATGTATGTCTTTGTCTTTGTTCCTTACACTTTTTTGTGTGTCTCAGATGTATTGTAGAAGCAGAGAACCTGGACGAGAGGGTGGCGGTCTTCACGCGGGTCATAGAGATCCTGCAGGTTTTCCAGGAGCTCAACAACTTCAACGGCGTGCTGGAGGTGGTCAGCGCCATCAACTCGGTCCCGGTCTACCGGCTGGACCACACCTTTGAGGTAAGCGCCGCGACGTCCGTGACCAGAGGGGGAAAACTAGAACGGTTTGCAAAGGCTTCACCAGAGAATGTAATGGGATGTTTTTTTCCTTTTGCTCTCCGCCACACAGGGGGTCCCAGAGAGGAAAAAGAAAATCCTGGAAGAAGCTGTGGAACTCAGCCAAGACCATTTTAAGAAATACCTGGCTAAACTCAAGTCAATAAACCCACCCTGCGTGCCTTTCTTTGGTAAGACTTCTACAATATCGAACATCTTCAAATGTTTTGATTCTTGCAGTTTCTTTAATGAAGAAATCAATTGACAGTGGTCTAATTCTTGATAAATTAAATGTGTGTCCTGCCCCCTGACCACCTCAGGTATCTACTTAACCAACATCCTGAAGACAGAGGAAGGCAACCCGGACTTCCTGAAGCGCCACGGCAAGGAGCTGATCAACTTCAGCAAGCGCAGGAAAGTGGCCGAGATCACGGGAGAGATCCAGCAGTACCAGAACCAGCCCTACTGTCTGAAGGTGGAGCACGACATAAAGGTGAGGCCTTCGCTCCTACTACACCTGGACCTGCGTTCGTTAAGGGAGACGGAGCGTTGCGGCGCTTCCCTCAAAGTTCTCTTCCTTGGAAACGATTTGTTGAAGCAAGTTGAAGTAGGAGGAACAACGCATTCCCTCCTCATCTGGGCTCAGGGTTCAGAGCCACACTGCAGAGCTAGCTGTAGTTTCTGTTTCTGTTTGAGTGTGATTTTGATTTTCATGGAATTCCCCTTAAGTCCTTTCAGTAAAGGTGCTGTTATCTTGGTTAACTCATAACGCCGTCTTTGTTTTTGACTTAAACAGCCAAAACAATCCTCGAAGCTTGATTTAAAAACACAAGGCCCCTGGAATGGGATGTACTAGTTTCTATGCAATGCTGACAAACTAAAAGTAATAACTGTCTATTGAATGACATTTTGAGTTTTGTTACCATTTGGCTTTCATTTGTATTTTTACCATCTTGTATTTTTATTTTTTTTCTCACTTGCACAATGTTCTGTTTATTTTTTTAACGTTTACTTTGTACAAACAGATCAACCCTGACCACCAAATGTTTCTCTCTTTGTGTTTTCTGCCCCACACAGAGGTTCTTCGAGAACCTGAACCCCATGGGCAGCATGAGCGAGAAGGAGTTTTCTGACTACCTGTTCAACAAGTCTCAGGAGATCGAGCCACGGAACTGCAAGCAGCCTCCCCGATTCGTAAGTGGTCCAGCTGCAGTGTTAGTTTGTTGTTGCGGTGGTCCTGGTCCTGTTGTAGCCCCACAAGTGGTTCTAGTGTAGCTCAGAGTGATGAAATGTGAGGTTCATGTTTCATTCTGAACATTAGGACTCTTTTTTTTCTGTTTCTGTGGTAAATCTGGCTAAGTGGTGTTTTAATTTCCAGTGTTCAGTGGTGGTCATTCCCCTCCTGCACCACAGCTGAAGGACTATAGAGGAAACAGTTGTTTAGAGACTGAAGTACGCAGGCCTGCTACTGGCCTAGGACACATTAACACCAATCACCAGATAAATTAATTGCATTATTTGTATTAAAATATGTTATTTGGTGGATTTGCTTATATACTGAAATGAGGAATGGACATTAGGCAACTTTGCACATTGTCAGCTCCAGATAGCAGCGAGAGGAAACTGTCTGAAAAGTGTTTGTTTGCTGTTAAGGAGACAGTTTTGTATTTCGATAATTGAACTTAAACTGCCAGATTTCAGTGTGCAGTTTGCAGAGACAGAACGAGTCGTATCGGGGATGAACCTCAGCTGAAACGGTGCTCTCCTCCTCTCTCCTCCTGCAGCCCAGGAAGACCATATACACTCTGAAATCCCCAGGGATCCGGCCTGTGCGCACGTCTACCTCTGGCACCCTGAAGGGCCACCCCGTCCCCCTGGAGAGGGAGCCCCCTCACAAGATAACCTTCCGCAGCATCGCCGAGACCGAGCCGGAGATGATGGCGTCGGCCTCGGTGCCCACCTCCCCGAACACCCCCACCCCTCCCCAGTCGGCGTCCTCCGACCTGAGCTCCGTCTTCATGGACCACGACCTCAGCAGCTCTTACGGTGGTGAGTTCGGGAGCCGCCAGGGTCTGTTTAGGAACACTGCTGACACACAAACACTTTTTTTAGGTAAGGCAAAAACATAAATGGTAAATTAAGCACGTATTTCTCTGTGAAGTTGGACCTACATCAACTGTTTCCTTGAATTTTACAGGTAGTAACTCCATATTTGCACCAGTTCTCCTTCCACCTTCAAGTGAGTGTCGAGTCCTTTTTAAATCAGTTTTATGCAGGTCCTGGAAAAAGTCTTAAAATGTCTTAAATTATTATATTGAGTTTTAGAGGCCTTCAAATGTTTTTTTTGGTGCACTTCTATTGAAAAATCCAGTCATGCAGACCATATTCTGATATGTCTACAGTACATTTTCATGTTTTGTCAAACTGGCATTAAAAATGTCTTATATCAATACAAATTATTTCTGTTATTATTAATATCAAGTTCTGTTTATTTTAATTCACCTTTACAATAGAGGTGTAGGAGAAACAAGCTAGCTTTTTTTTTTTCTGACTACATTCTGCAACACTGGCTGCAAGCATCGAACACAGCAACCTTATGAGATGTTATAAGATGTCGTGTACGTGCTCATGTTGTTTTCCATGTCTGTCCTGCAGAGTTCCAGTCGGTGTCCTGTGGCAGCCTGCACCAGCTCGGGGAGGAGCTGCTGAAGCCTCCTCCACTGCCGCCACGGAGGAAAGACACCCTGTCTGAAGCCAAGGTAAGAGCCTTTCTCACGGGTGTATATATACACATCACTGTTTTGCACGGTACAGATTCAGGGTTGTTGAGAAATAACGTTTCTTGGAAGTGATGCTCTCATGAGCCAAGAGTTCCTGTTAAATCTGTCAGTTAGGGCGTGTTGCTAAGTTGTGGTGAGAAAGCAAAGTTGCAAAGTTCTTCAGAGGAAGGAAAGTAAATGATATAGTAAAGTAACGATAGTAGGGATGCCCCGATAACGTTTTCACCGATTGTCTATGAGCCATATCGGCCGATCCGATACACTGTGCTACCAATCGTTTATTTATTTATTTATTTTTTCTTAGTGGCCGTTTTGGTGTTTGCTCTGCCTTTTTTCTTTCCACTCTCCGCGGCCAGCTTAACAAACTCGCCATGCTCTGCTGGGTGATGCGACTTCAAGTGCCTTATTAAATTTGTTGTGTTGAAACTTTTTACCTCGCTTCCCCCACGAGGTATCTTTTCCTGGCACACACTGCAGATGGCAACTGTTGCATCTGTCTCACACACTTTGTAAAAGCTCCACGCCGCCGACATGTTTTAGTTAGTTAGCCACGATGACACCGAATCTGATGAGAATAGGCTCACATTTTTTGCGTCATCGATCGTTTTTCACAATCGGCGACTGTAAAGCATTATCGGAATTCCCCGATCTCATATTTATACTGAATATCGGCCATTTCCGATTGCTGGCCGATCGATTGCGGCACCCCTAAACGATAGTATAGAAAGATTTAATACTCTAATACATGATTGAAACTGATGTGTGTTTCTTGTGTGTGTTCCAGCTGAGCTCCAGGTCAGACAGTCCCCCAGCCATCCCTCCCAGACTGCCCCCTCCTCTGCCCAGGATCCAACCCCGGGCGCCGCTCTACAACGGCCCCATCGACGGCCCGCTGCCCAGCCCGCCGCCGCCGCCTCCCCGGGACCCGCTGCCCGACACGCCGCCCCCGGTGCCCCAGCGGCCCCCGGAGATCTTCATCAACTACCCGCTGAACCTGCAGCCGTCCCCCGTGGGCCGCTTCCACTGGGACTTCGGCAGCTCCCCCAGCTCGCCCAACACCCCGCCCAGCACCCCGTCGCCTCGTGTCCCGCGGCGGAGCTGCCCGCTGAGCGCCAGCCAGAACAGCCTGTGCCCTCTGCCCATGCCCATGCCCATGCCCATGCCCATGCCCATGCCCATGCCCATGCCCATGCCCATCACGGCGCCGCCCGTCCCGCCCCGCCACAACTCCAGCCCCCAACTCCCCAAACTCCCACCAAAGACATACAAAAGGGAGCTGTTGCCGCCGCCGTTACAAGGCCTCTCGTTGGTAGAGAACACGGACAGCAGCCAGTGAGTCGGCGTCTTTCTTGTTTGTTTGTTTGTTTTGTCTTGTTTTTTTTGTTTTTTTTTAAATCGCGGAAAACACCGAGGTGATCTCCACATGCAAAACTTCAAAAACCCTGCAGACTGGGAGCTGCTGGCAGAGCAACTCACAGTGGACTCCATCGTGAGCAAAGCTACTGATCGGAAAGAATGACACTGCTCTCCCCTCCGCAGCACTCCCAACTCCTCCCGCCCCCATCCTCTGCCATCGACCAATCACACCCCGCCGTGCCTCTCAGGGGATCAGTAGCTCCCGCCTTCATTTAGAAACCCTCTGTGCCAATGAGAAACCCACACCGGTGTGCCAGCTAACAAACAAGGAGCGCCAAGACACTGTTTCTGTTGCGTGTGTGTGTATGTGTGTGTGTGAGAGAGTGTGTGTGTGTGTGTGTGTGTGTGTGTGTGTGCGTGCAATATAAATGAGTCACTGTGTTACGTTTCTCTTGTTGAGAGCGCACACTGCACGGAGCAGGACTACATGCTCCCGATCATAGTTCTCACCCCCCTCCCCCCTTCGCTAAAGGACACTGCTTTACCTCCCCCCCCACCTCCCCCAACTCCCCCACCCCCCCTACTGAGGAGTTGGATGGACTCTTCCAGGCCGGACTTGTAGCCTCAACCGTCATGCTACGTTCCTACGGGCATTGACACATCACCGTTCACCCTGAAGTCCTGCTGCAGCTCACAGACTTGACTCGAACTGTTTAAGACCTCCCTCCTCCTCCTCAACAGATCAGCTTCAGAAGTAGCTCTTTCACGGTGGGTTTTTTTGTGTGTGAGGAAGCAGAAGCGCGATAGACGTTTCTATTGAGTACTTACAACTCTTTTTTGTGTTGTTTTGTTTTTTTGTTTTTTTTTTCCTACTAACTGAAAAAAAAAAATGTGGCCAAAGTCTTATTTTATGCAGGGGGATAAGGGATTCGCTTTTTTTAAAACAGGAGTGACATAAAAAAAAGAAAACACAAAAAAAAACAACATAAGGAGGCAAAGGAATTTCATTGGCTGGTGCGACACTGAATTCCCCTCCCCCTTTTATCTCTACTGTGCACTGTGACTGTATAGAAGTGAGTTGAACTGTCTGGCTGTTTGTCTGCAGACAGGCCTCTCTATAGCCACACGCTCCACTTCAAACGTTGCCTTTAAATCCAACAGCAGTGACCTCTGACCCCGGGCTCCAGGCCTCTCGGCCGGAGGAAAAAAAAGGGAGGCGAGACGAGAGTCTACACTCCATTTGCACATCAAGCTTGGGCAAAGTCACTCGGTTGGATGACTATTGAGAAAAAAAAAAAAACCTCCCTCGGCGATAACGCGACGGAGAGAATTTCTGCCACGATATCAAACAGCTCCAAGGAGGAAGACGAGGAGAGGGAAAGAAGGACGGGCCTGTCGACCGGAGACGAGTCGTCCTGTTTTTTTTCCCTCTCTCGCTCTTCACAAAGCCAAGATGATGTCTTAAATCATCCCCTCGAAGACGTGCGCTGCTGTCCGACACTGTGCTCTTCTCCAATAGCCCCACTACCAACCCTCCTTCATTGGTATGGAAACTCAGCACTGGAAGCACGCCAACCCCCACCAAAGCCTGGGACAAAGGGACAGCGCCCCCCAGTGGCTGCTCCAAATACCTAACACCCATGAAAAAAGAGGAACATTTTAACCTGAGTTCTTTTCTATCTCTCTTTCTCTCTCTGCTCAAAACACTTCTTCTTTTTTTTCATTTTGGAAAGACTGAAATAATCCATGCATCATGCTCAGATGTGCCTTTTATTTTGTTTTCTATTTTACAGATTAAGCAAATGGTGTCTAAAATGCTAAAAAATAAAGTTGCCTATGTAATGTTTAGAACAAAGCTATACACTACGACATTGTACATGTTTGTGGATACTGTGTATATATAACATGTATACACTAACTAAATAATTTGTATAAAGTGACTTTTTTTTTCTGTTGTATTGTATCTCATCCGCATCTTCGGTCAAATGTTGCCTAACAATCCAATGCTGCTACAGTCAGATTTAAACAAAAAACTAAAAAAAACAGGTCACTGTCACTAACTTACTTACAGACAATCCCCAGTCTAAACACTGGGACTATTAACTGAGGAAAGCCATCTTTTCTTCCCCGCCCCCGTAGCTGTTTTAAAGCAATGAGACTATACAGTTCAGTATGCCAAGCACTTACTTAGACGTGTGCTTCACTTTGTACATCCTACTAATTGCCTTTTCGATCGTCTCGTTTTCAAAGACTTTCAAATGCTAAAACTCATTAAACAGAGGTTGGAATTGTATTAAGGTTTGCAATTAAGTGTATATATATATATAATGTTATTTGATGAGCATAGTGAAGAATTGGACATTTTCTGAGAACACACTTTGTGCACTTTAGGCTGTACTGTTGAAGAGCCGCAGTTGATATAGGTCATGTTTGTAAATGCAATGCATTATGGCAATGGTCCTATTTCTACTGTTAAACTCACTTTCTACATGGATCAGGGCAGTAAAACACACCAGTACCACCTCGCCCCCCCGCCCCGCCCCGCCCCCAAAAGTCCCACGTTCATTCGAACACCTTTTTTAGGACGTCGAGCCGGAGGTCTTAAATCACACGGGCCCTTTTTGTCCTCGTTGAGCTCTCAACATGCACAAGGGGTCTTCGGTTGAGCGCTCCTCATTTTGGGTGTGTTTTGCGTGAGGAGGTGAGGAGCGCCGTGGTGACGATGGATAACGTTTGATAGAGCCGGAGACGAGGGAGGAGGAGGGCGGGGCTTGGAGGGATCATGACAACTGAAGTGAGATCACATCACTGTCTTTGCTCATATTCTGTCTGTTTCCTTGATCAACATAGTTTCCCAATAAGTCAGTATTGGTGGGGTTTTTTGCCAAGGTTTTTTTTTGTTTGTTTGTTTGTTTGTTTTTTTAACCCCAGCCCTACGGAATAACACACATTAGATTCCCCTCCGTAGCACTGTAACAGCTTGATCCAGCAGTCGGTTCATTTGATGGTATGTGGCCTTTTAACTGTGCTTTGTATTAATGGTCTTGATGAGATTAATAAATCACCCAGTCTTATTTTGTACTGAACTACTCAACTCTCCTGTCTTACTTCTGTTGAGATTCCTGCACGGGTCTGAAAAGACTTGGAGAATAAGACTTGTTAAATAACGTTGAGTCCTGATGCCTGTATGATAACATGTTTTATGTCATTGTAAACCCATTTCATTATTGTGATTTTTGTAATGTTCAGCTATAGATCGATACGGTCTGGTCCTATTGGCCAGCCGCTACCAGCATACATCATATTGAACAACAACCGGTCAAGAAATGAAAGTCTGGCGTCTTTTTCAAATGGAAAATGTGTAAGAAAGCAGTAATATGACAAGTGCATAGAAGATATGTTCATGTTCTGCTCCGTTCAGAGGTTTCAGTACAACAAATATAGGAAACAAATGAAACTGATGAATAAATACATGAAAAGTAAGTTTAGCTTTTGAGATATGACAGAAAAACTGATCCAAAGCAGTGTTGGGGGTTCAGCTGGGGTCATTCATGCTAACGTGTGCAGGTCATTCATAAGTCACAACTTGGATTTGGTCGTGAGGACAAAGTTT
This sequence comes from Hoplostethus mediterraneus, assembly GCA_034670385.1. Classification (NCBI taxonomy): domain Eukaryota; kingdom Metazoa; phylum Chordata; class Actinopteri; order Trachichthyiformes; family Trachichthyidae; genus Hoplostethus; species Hoplostethus mediterraneus. The sequence goes on from JAXDDW010000007.1 coordinate 12,023,755, forward strand.
GTGTGTAAAACGTTTTCTGAGAGGAAGAGGAGGATGAAGAGGAGGATGTTGTCGGTCAAACGGTGCTGCAGGGCCCCTCGCTGTCCTCGCTGCTGTCCCACAATCCTCCATTCCCCGTGGCTACTGGGTGGCTGCCTCGCTGCTGAGCCATCCCTGGTCTAAAGGGGGAAAAAAGGCACCACAAGTTCAGAGACGTCCCACATGACGCAACAGGTATGTCCAGACAAGAGGTGTTGATATTGAGATCTGATCTTTACTGTCACCTTCATACCCACTGAATTGTCTTACCTGGGGTTTTCTCTGCTGTGGTTGAAATGCTGAAAGGTTTGCCTTCCCGGGGCTTGAATCGGTACGAAGCCTTGTCTGTTGTCCTTCTCTGGTGCTGCATCGGCCTAGTTGATCAAATGATGTGGATATACAGGTCAGGTTAACCATATGAATCAAAGAAAAACGAGACTGAAGAGAGTTGGCACCGTAATGAAATGATATTTGGTCCTAGCAGGGGTAAAACGTGACATGAGATTGAGTGAAAAGAGTCAACACCTGTTTGGGCGGGTCGTCCCAGATGGGCCGGAAGGCACTTTTAGGATGAAGAGGAGGTGACCCCTGCCTGATGCTGACCAGCCTCTTCCCGTAGGAGCTGATGAGGCACGGCGTGGGCCCGTCCACGCACGGCCCTGTGGGGTTCCTCAGAGGCGGGTGTGGCGTCAACCTGGGAATCTGCCACCTCAGACACACAGTCCTCTCCCTCGGCGTGTCCCGCATCTGCTGCTGAGCGTACGTGGGTTTTAAAAGCACCGGCACCTGGCTGTCCTCCTCCTCCTCCTCTTCCTCCTCCCCCCCGCCGCTGCTGCTGGTGCTGCCCATCGCGCCCATGCGCAGGGTGCCGTCGGGGCTGCAGGAGGTGACGGACGAGTAGTCGAACGCCGAGGTGTCGTCGGGGTCCGTCTCGCAGTCGCCGTGGTTCGCGTGGGGCGCCAGCTCCAGCTCGTCGGTCCCTTTCCCGGTGGGCTGGCTGGAGGTGCCCTGGCCCGAGTCGCTGTTCTCGCCCCAGCCCGGAGCGTCGGGGTTGAGGAGGGAGCAGTACAGGTGTCCGCAGTCGAGGGCCGGCTGGTTCTGGTTCTGGACCGCCCCGTCTCGGCCACAGCTCTTCCTCCTCACCGGGCTGCAGGACCAGCATTCCAGATGCATGTTATGGCAGCCGTTGGCGAGGTTGGCAGCCTGCTGGTCATCTCTGGGGAAAGAGGAGAGAGGAGGTTGTCATATGAGGACCATCCCACTAAAAGGCCTGATACATCACCAGGAGGGATGGAGGGGCACTAGCTTAAAGGTGGGAGAAGTGAACATGTGATTGGAACAAAACTGGGTCGAATCCCTGAAGTCATGAAATCATTTTATATATGATTATTATTTTCTAAGTTTCTGTTCTTTATTGAGGAGCTCATGTAAAAGGCACTTGTCTCTCCAATGCATTAATTTAGGCACTGACATTTTCCTTGCCTGCCTTGCTGCCTGCAGCCAGCAGAGGGCGCCACTCACCTCTGAGTAGCCGTGCTGCTCTCCACTCTGAGTGGCTGAGGCTCCCTGGCTTGGCTCCTTACACAACAAGAGGATCCACCGCCAACAACGTCACAGCCGCTGTCATGAACACGAAGTATAAATATCATGTTATCATGGGAATAAATATCAAGGGAAAAACACCCAAATGTGTCACACTAGTGGGACACAGTGGTATGACACAGTCCCTTATTATTTACAATTTTATTTATGTCTATTGCACTATATGTAAGGATAAGTATTACATTATTATTATTATTATTATTATTATTATTATTATTATAATGCATGTTATTCCTTCAACCAATCAGATATTTAGATTGATTACTTTGTTGCTCGACCCACAACCTAACAAGCCCATGAGCAGCCCCTGTGTGCCGGCCGGTCCTTAGCGTGACGCTCTAACCTGTGTCCGGCCACTTCCTCTTCCTCCTCCTCCCACCGGACGTCTTCCTCTAAGATCACATGACAGCGGGACAAGATGCTCCTCAGCGCCCGCTCGGTTCCCAGCAGGAGGCTGCAGTCCGGATGCTCTTTGCCCGTCCACTGTAACAGATTCTAGGGAGGGAAAATGAAGAGTTATGGATGAGTTGGATTCCAAAATGCTATCTGTATTTTTTAAAAACCATTACTGTATGTTCATCATTTAATATCTCTAAAATACGCAGGATCATTTTATGAATCGAGGACGTTGCCTGTTATCTTGTAAGATGTGGGATGAAGATCTTTTCTCTATTTCTAGTGATCCTTTGTTCTGGATTAACCAGCCGGTCTCATTCTCCCTGTGGAGTGGTAAAGGTCACTAGCCAGGTTGCATGGCTGTTACAGTATACTACTGTATGCTGTGATCTCAGTGGTCACGAGGATATTTCAGGCATATGAGGCCGGACTTGTACCACATAGGTGGAAAGATGAGAACCAATCATGTCTATTTATATGGTCACATTGGATCAATGGATTATCGGATCAGTGGATCTCAAAAGGGGCATCCTACTGTCCTAACTTAAAAACAACAACAACAATGTAATCACAATTTTCAGCCAATAGTGTAATAATCCTGTTAACATAATAATCATTTTCCTTTTCCCATTAATAAAAGTTACTTGTCATTAATGTAATAATTATTACATTATTGGGTTTTATTACATTAATTAGAAGTTTTACAAAATATATAACTGAACTTATATTTATATAAGCACTTATAATTATCAGTTAACAGTCCAAATGAACAAATTAATAATTTAACAGTCAAAATTCAATATGTAACCATCACACATACACAACTTTGGTTATTAACTATAGAGCTACATGGGAAATGGATTACACTTCAAAACGTTCCTGTTCATGTAATAAACCCAATAATGTAATAGTTTTTTTACATTAACAGGAAAAGGTTGGAAAATCAGCAGATAACCTTTATTATCATGACACATGACACTGCAAACGTCCTGCAGCTGATGACTCACCTGGATGTGGCTCAGGTAGCTGTGCACCCGCGAAACAGGAGCCAGCAGCAGGGAGAGCAGCTTCATCTCCTCTCTCTCCACCTGACCGCCCTGCAACATCAACAACGTTTTCTATATGTTCTATATGTTCAGACACATTACTAAGAGAAATCTATCATATCACCTGTACCTGCATTTTGTGAGTTTTCTCAGTTTTAATTCTGTTGAACTCCAACGAGAGGAACGTCGCCAGGGTAGTCGTGTATCCAAGGTACATATCGGAGAAGGACATCTGCAGGAGCCCAAATCACAATCACTGTGAGCTTTATTTATCGCTGTAGTGAAATCAAAGAATGTCTATCTAAAAAACAACATGTGTTTACATCGTTCTGGCCGATGAGCTGCACCAGGATGTCTCCAACCAGGGATTTCCAGTGTTCAGCAGAGAGCCGCTCCTGCAGCGTATTCCTGAAGAGTAGGTGGCGCTGTAACAGCTGCTCCACACACTTCAGATAGGTCTGACTGGATCACAGCACCAAGCAAAAACAAACACACACCACGAGAATTTAACAACAGCATCACACAGCAGCTGGATTTACACCAGAGCCTTTTTTTTATTTTTATCACCTTGCACCTTTTTCATTCAATCACACTGAAATATTAAAGAGAAGATATTTTTCCTTCCATCTCGGCCTCTCTGAGATTTACACCAAACTTACTATGTGTTCATGTTCATCTGGTGAGCCGGCGGTGTCTTGTACTTGTCATAAAGCTGGTTTAAGGTTGCCACATACTCCCACTCAGAATGGAGGAGCTGCATCGCCACCTGATGTCGGGCGTCTACACAGGAGAGGAAATATTACTCTACATGGAGCCTCAGATTTCACACCATAACAAGATATCTGCTTCTGGGTTTGTGACTTTGGAACTGAGGCTCGCCAGAACTACCCAGTTCTTCTTCTACTTATTCCAAATAAACCGCTGCTGCTGGAAGCATAAAACGCATCACTTCCTGTGCAAGATTTATTGTTTTGTGTCATTACATTACATTACAGTCATTTAGCAGACGCTTTTATCCAAAGCGACTTACAATAAGTGCATTCAACAAAGGTAGGTAAGAAAACTACTAGTCACCAGAAATCATAAGTGCATTTCCTTCCTAAACAAGCAACTAAGAGCAGAACTAGTGTTAATGTAAAAGTGCAGTAAGTTAGCAACCTACTTATCTGTGTCAACATAATATCTCCGGAATTTGTAATGTGTTTCCCTGGCAGTGTGTCCTTGTTTAGTCTTTGGTGTGTGTTGTTGTTTTGCACAATAGAATTATCGAGGGGGAATTTAATAAATGGTAAGTAGACTAGATTTGTAGCCTGACAACTGACAAGTAGAATCAATGGAGGCTTTTGTTTTGAGATAATTAGATCACAGACGGGCGTGGTCTGTGTCCATTATGAGACAACAAGGTCGGTTGCTTTCAGTAGACCACTTTCATGTTTTTAAAACGTTGTTGTACTGTTTGAAAAGCCAGTGATCAGAAAACAACCCACAAACTTGAAATGTTTTGGGGTTCTTTTCTGGTATGAAATTGAGGTGAAGAAACACCGTCAATCAAAACACATTTTTTTTAGGGGAAACAAATTTTGGCACAACACCCGGGAAACAGCTCATGTAAAAATCTTTCATGAACTGGCTTACAGGTTGAATCAAAAAGCATAGCAGTGTGTTTTCTCACCTGTCCCTTCACACAGCCCCGCCTTGAGACCCTGAAGGTAACAGTGCAGGAGGAGCTGGCCTCTGGTCAGGGAGGCTGGTGGGCCGGAAGTACAGTCACACCGGTTTCTTCCACCGGCGGGACGCCCGGGATCACTGACGCGTTACAGGGTGACAGAATGTGTGTCATCAGTTTATACAAGCCTCTCTGTTGTGCTAAACCATACCCACCTTGAAATACTACCACCTGATGTTTGAGAGAAATAGACTGACGAGGAGAATCCAGGTGAAAGGAAAGATTACTGATTTCACTTTTTAAATCCAGTTCAGGGTGTGTGTAACTGAAGTTGATCTCATGTGTTTACGGTAATCATACTAAGGTGATAATGATATATTGATGTTTAAAATGCTCATATAGCACCTTTAAGATAGTTGGGGTATGGAGTGTATTAGAGGGGGTGTAGTCCTAATATTTTACCTTCTGGCTGTACTGCACTGTGAGATACTACAGGATACTTTTTAACTTTACGGTTTACATGTCTGTGTTTTTACCTTTCTCTCTGTTTTGATGCGGAGCTCTTTTCTTCCTGCTGAGTTTTCTGTCTGTCGTTGCTGTACAGCTGCAGGATCTGACACCGCATCACCCCGAGCTCGTCCTGCAGTTTGATTTATTTATTTTATTGTCCAAAATAAAACGAAAGATGTAATCATACTGTGTGACATGTATAGTTGATGCACATGTCTTACATATTCTTTGTGTGGCTGTTTTTCTTTGAATTATTATGTAAATATAATACTTAATACTTGATTTGTATTAATAACACCATTGCAAAACATATGTCTAAATAAACAAACTGGACCTTCACCTTTAGAGACTCGACCAGCGCCTCCAGGCGAAGGGCCTTTTTCTGACACCTCCTCCTGTTCTCCTCCAGCTCCTCCCTCAGGTAAGTGTCTCCATGCTGGATCTTGCCCAGCTGCAGCAGGGCGCTGGAAAAGCCAGTCTTCAGCTCCGAGACCATGCATTGTAGCTGCAAAATGTTAGTCATGTCTATTATCAAGGCACAAAGGCTTTGACCACTCCTAACTAGTAGTTGTATTTCCTTGTAAGTCTCTGTGGATAGGGTGTCAGCGAAATGCTTAAAATGAAAATATAAATGTGTTAATACACTCTGGGACATCAATGGAAATGTACACTGTGTTTCTACCGCTGCCTTATGAACTTTACAGGGTTTAAGTTGAACTAGCCCTTTAACGATGCCAGGCTGGATAATGAGGGAAGAAATACCTTAGAGATTTCAGTGACAAGCTCCCCCTCCTGAGGCTTCATGACCTATGCAGCAGGAACACAAACAAGACTATTTGCAAACATTCTGTGATTAATGTGCACAAGCTGTCAGGAGCTGTGAAAATAACAGGTTTGATTTCTCTGGCAGTCAGCAGGCTGCGTTTCCCAGCTCCACCACGCAGAGAAAAGCATGTTCCCCTGCGTATTCACTCTGTCCTCCAAACCTGGACCGGATTGTATATCAGATGCACAATAGTCACAAAGGAGAGAAAACTCCTTTCTCTGAGCCGTAGCTGAGCTGAATCCTTAACCTCTTCCTCACCAAACGGTCACAGAGATTATTCACTGAAGGTTACACATAAAGTTTGATTTCAGTGGTTATGACAAGTTGAAATAAACTGCAATGTATTCCAATGTATTCCTATAATATATTATAGGCTACAATACTACAAGAATGTTTTAGAAAAGTTGGAATAACATGGTAGATCTGAATCACTTTTGGGTCTGTATACTTGTTTGTATGTGATACCTGCTCAGATGTTGCCCCTGCCAGCAGCCCCTCTGTTAAGGAAGTGGCAAGCCAGCCAAAGAGCTCAACTCTGCAGGGGGAAAGGCTGCTGTAGCCAAGATCCCTCCTTATATGTCCGATGACAGAAGGAGAGACAGATCAGCAAAAATTAATAAAAAGCAATAAGCAACAGCCGCATATTTAAACCTACAAATAAACCAAGTAAAGTGATTCATAATAGCACTCAGTAAGTCATCTCAGGACACTTTATTGGAATCAAAATGTGTTAGAAATGCAGGTATCCCCCCAGCATGGGCAGCAAATCCATGATGTACAAATATACAAAAAATATCATAATTACTTCCAATAGATAATCTCCAAATATCCTAATATCCCCAAATCGTGGATCCCTAAGAAAAGACTCCTGGAGCAAAAGATTTAAAAGGCAAAAGAAACTCACCTCAGTTAGCTATTCAATATTGCCACTCCAGACATTTGAAACGATGCAATTCAGCCTGTTCTGCAAAACTCCGACCATTTCATTTTTACTTTCTCCTGGTTTGATTGATTTGCGGTGTTAGGAGCGGTAGCCTCGTGTTCAGCGGTGCGGTGCACTGGGCGGACACAGCACAAGTCCTAGAGCTCAGTGGCCACGGTGCATCTCTAGAAGGTGAAGGATGACACGGGTATATCTTATGCTATTAGTTGTTTAACCTAGTTTGTTTTACAGCAAATGCCTATTCGTGTACTTAATATAACATTTGCAAATAATTCGTTCATTCGTTCAGTTCATTCAGCAAATATTTTTTAATATGTTTTTTGTTCAAGGGTTTTTATAGTGTGATTAATAATTTTCTCTGGAGCACAAACCTTTCCAGCTTTCCTACAAAACACTCAGATGAGTTTTAACAGAATTAAATAATTATGTTATTGACAATATTTCCCCATTGAACTATTCGATTCTATCGTTTTAATCTCACACTTTGTGAGTGTGTACTATTGATATTAGTTCATCTTACATGGACGGTAAAAAGTACAATACATGTAAGTGTTATATATTCCGCCCATCTAGATACAACTGGAGTATAATTCGAGCGCACCCAAAGCTGATTTGTTTTCGAACGGGGCGTGGTCAAGATAAATGCCTGGCTCTCATTGGCTGATGGGCTCTTGGCGTTTTTAAATCGAAGTAGCCCAGCTGTCAAAACAGCCGACAGGAGTGTATGACAGGTGAGGAATAAAGATACTGGTGTTTGTATTCATAGATTGGCATAATACTACATATTTATTTTTCTGTAATGGTTAGAAAGACCAAACTCTTCTCGATTTCGCTTCCTTCTCACAGGGGAGAAGGAATCCAAAGCTCCAAAGCTAATTTAAAGTTAGCCTAGCTACAAAGCTAACGTTAGCTACTCAGCAGCATGCAACAACATTGGTCGTAACAACGCTCATTATTACATTAACATTACTGAGCGGTATTCGTTTCAAAATTAGGAAATAATTCTGAAAGTTTCAACGAAGTATTGATTTTATTCGAATCCTAATAAGCTTTGCACATTCAATTTATTAGGGTTTGGGGAAAAAGGGCATGTTTCATTCATAGTTTACAGTTTGTTTTTTGAACCTCTCTTAGCTGGTCCACTGTAAAAAATAAAGGTATAGTCTACATGTAAGTTTACAAAGTGGTCAGCTTCTTCCGTCACTCTGTTCTTACCACAGTCTCAGTAATCCAGTAGACTGAAGCCATGAGGACAAGTGAGTTTGACTCATCTGAAGAGGAGGATGTTGGAGAGGAGCAGCTGACTCCCTTCCAGATCTCCTGGCAAGTATAAAAACCTGTGTGTGTGTGTGTGTGTGTGTGTGTGTGTGTGTGTGTGTGTGTGTGTGTGTGTGTGTGTGTGTGTGTGTGTGTGTGTGTGTGTGTGTGTGTGTGTGTGTGTGTGTGTGTGTGTGTGTGTGTGTGTGTGTGTGTGTACTGTAAACACAAGCATTCACATGTTAATATGTATCTTATTTTGATTGGCTCAAAGGTTACCATTGTCTGTAGTGGAGTGCTCCCAGTTTCTTGGTATATGTCCATTGCCAGGTAAAGTAGGATTTACAGTTGGTATGTTACTTACTACTGTATTCATATGTTTTTGGTAGAGGTCCTAATCGCTGATACGAAATATTTGTTTGGTTTGACTTCAGGATGCAAATACAAAGATATCCGCAGAAGTCTGCAAAGAGATATCGGTAAGATGACCGTGTTCCTTGTTCATCCTCCATTAAATACCATACCTGGATGAAATACCAAAGCAATACTTAACTGTTGGGTGTGGCAGATAGCTGCGGTTTGCCACAATTTGTATTTCTATTGTTTTCATGTTTCTGCTGGACTGTGTTAGATATGTTTGCAAAAGAAATGCACCCAAAGTGGTCATCGATTGTGTTGCTGTTGTTGAGTGAAAACATTATAATACAAATGCAATGTTATATTGTTTTTATCTGAATTTAATGTGCTGAGTAAGTGTCAATGGTAGAATGAGCTTTAATTCCTCCTTCCCATATTACAATCCACCACTAGTCATGAGAAAGCGACAGGGGTCAGCCAATAGACGTTATAATATTTAATGATCATGTATTAGATAACTACTAGGTAAAGAAGAAGAGCGAGGGAGAAAAGGTCCAGGGGCAAGAGGCCGAGACTTTTTGGAGATATGAGGTTTTGATCTGTATGGGTTGACTTACATCCTGACTTCCCTTTCCCATTAACAGGGGAGCTCCAAAACCAGGGCGTGCAGGATGTGTTTGTTTTCTGCACCAGAGGGGAACTGCACAAGTACAGGGTTCCCTCCCTGCTGGAGGCCTACCTGCAGCAAGGCTTCAGAGTGCACCACATGCCCTTCCCAGACGGGGGCACTCCTGAGCTGGAGCAGTGCTGCCAGATCCTAGAGGAGCTTCAGTTAAACCTTGAGAACAACAAGAGGACTGTGATCCAGTGAGTGTACTGATTCATTAAACCTGCATTAAAAATATACATTTAGAAAACAAGAGGACCAAATTATTAGTTAACATTTAAATGATGCATGTGTTGAGGTGCACTTGATTTATTTTAGCACAGTCTCAAACAAGTATCAAAAGAGTTGTCATGTAAAAGCAAATAAAGCTTATTGTGGAGGATGGAAAGCAATTTGTTGTACCGTCCTTTGGCTTGATGCTTTTTCTCAAAAACACTGTCTTGACACTCCATCACTCCAAAAACTTAAAAAAGCAAAATAACCTTTAAAGTTTAGAAAAGCGGGCTCACAACTGGAAGGTTGCTGGTTCATATCCCTGCCTGGTTAGGTCAAATCTGAGAAGGGGAAGTGAGTGAGTAAAGTTTCCCCCTCCCTCAACAACTACTGCTGAAATGCCCCTGAGAAAGGCTCCCCAGCTGCTCCAGTAGAGCTGCTCACTGGGCAACAGTAGAAAACTGGTTGTACTGGAAAGGCCCCAGGTACGAATGAATGTAAATGCATGTAAGTGTTGAAACCGAGGATGCAAACTCAGGAAACCTTCGCCGGGTGAATTAAGGTTTAAACAAAAGACGTCACACTGTCCAAGAGCGAGTCCAGCTCCTTCTAGTTCCCAGGTCTGATTGGAGAACCAGATGGCACCAGAGAACTAGAGTACGTCTCCGTAGAGGATACCTGTGTGCTATAATGAGGTTATCCTCCTGACGTCTGCCCCCTGAGACACTAAAACTAAACACTTTACTTTCAGCTTTGCGTTCACGCTCTTAAAACCACTCACTAATAGGATTTGATGTTTTTTCCCCCCTCAGCTGTTATGGAGGCTTGGGACGCTCTGGACTAAGTAAGAATGATCTACTTCTTTTAGTTTCAACATTATCCCTTGTTTTTTATGTCAACATCAGCCTACAGGGTTGTGATTTTACCTGTTTTTCTAGATACTTCATTTCATACTAAGCTACTTTATACTTCTCTACTTGGTTTCATGCGGCCCTGATCATGTGCCTGCCCCTCGTGTTTTGTTCATACTCAGTTGCTGCCTGTCTGCTGCTCCAGCTGTCTGTAACTATGACGGCAAACAAAGCCATCGAGATCCTCCGGGAGCATCGGGGGGGTGGAGCGATACAGACGGTGAAGGTAAATGATTTGTCAATCCTCAGTTGATTTGATCTTTGTCCTCTATTACTTCCTGTTATTCCTGTTTTGAAGGATTTTTTTCCTTTCTAAATATACATGTAAACTGATGTCTTCACTTCACACTTTTCCGTAGCAATACAACTTCCTCCACGAGTTTCGGGAAAAGTACAGAGTTTACCAAGAAAGCAGAGGGGCTTCCACAGAGCGCTCGGTGTCTCGGTGATCACAGCCCTTCAACGTGGAGCTCTTCTCCATTCATGAGTGTAAAATATTGATCTGTTTAAACTCGTCAGCATTTCCTTTACCGTTATAATTGTATTCTCTAGTGATTGCACTTTACAAGAATACTCTAATATATTGCTTTTGGTCATCACTATAATCCAATAAATTATGAGGAAATCCTGTCACTGAGTTATGAGTCAAATTGTATCACATCTATCTAATCTCCATCTCCTAAAATACCGCCCTCTTTTCTCTAGATCTGAACCACCACATCCCTTCTTCCCATATTTCTGTCTGTTTCATATCTTATATTTCATATGGATTTATTCTGCTGTTCTTAAATCTCATTTAGATTTGTACCAAGAAAACAGTCAAAATATGGTTTTGGGGTTTGAATTTCTCCCGTCTGAATGGGGATACACAACATTCCCACTGAGAAGATTTGAAATGACATTCTAGTGCACAATCATGTCCAGTGGGATAGGTTTATTTGGATTCATATGAAGTTGTCATTCCCTAGATGTGACTTGGTGGGATCTAAATAATACATTGAAATAAAAATGATCTGCGACAAATGGTCAATCCCTTCCCTGAAAAAGTTACACGTATGAAAATGGCAATAAATAAACTAATATTTCAGAAGAGTTTTGTCTAATGGCCTCGACTCAAAATAAAATGTCACTTTCCGGATTTGATTCAGAAAATGATCAACACTTAAAGGAGTGTAAAACATCCTGAAGACATTAAAAGTACACCAAAAACAAAACAAACACTGGAGTTTGTTAGCGCAGTGGAATATTTGGTGTACAAATGAACGATGACAAAACCACTCAACAGGTATATCCGACAGTATGGCACATCGGCCGTTTCCTACCGAAGCCAGAAAGCAGGGAATGACTACGTACTCTTGCCTGCTAAAGTTGAATAAATCGTTGTACTGCTGAGTCTACCTTTTCTGTTGACGAGGTTCAACAGTTTGCAAGGACATTTCATCGACAGAGTTACAGATCACATACACAGCGCTTTCTACTCGGGACGCACAACTACTAATCCAAACAAAAAAAGCCAAAATATTGCCGTTGGTTTAAGTATGATGAGGATTACAAGTTTTTAACGTGATGTTAGATGGGTCTGAAGACACATGTATCAAAAAAACAATCAAATAGTTTGAAAACTCATCTTGTGACAACCATACCATGATTGTCCCCATGATAAAAAGTGATAGTGACCCGTGCACTCAAACTTTTAGTGGACATACTTTCGTGAGTGCCAAAACCAAAAGTTCACCTAAAACCATAAGCACATGGGGGCGGGGTCAGAAATGTGGTGTTACATTTTCTTATTAGTTTAGTTATGGTGATGAATCACATGACATGTAGATATTTGCTCTAAAAGCTTTAAATCTAGTTCACAGAAAATGCAGTTAAGCACACACAGCGCTGAATATCACTGATAATGCACACTTGAGAATAAAGTCTAGTCTAAATTTGTAAACAGTGAAAATCTGGGAAACATGATGAAAAACTTTATTTAAATCCCAAGCGTCAAACCACCACCACCACACACAAAAAATAAAAAGGGGAGTCAGTCCGGGCTTCTCGCTCTTCCATAAAATGTATACTTTAGATCTATGAGAGGAACGCCGCCGCCAAGACGTTCTTTTAAAACGGGCTACATGTTTCCAAAATGACACTCTGCACTGCGTGGGGGGAGTTGAGAGTTCATCCTCTTGAAATGGTGTCTTGTGTTGCCGAACGGTGGTCTTCAGCAGGTCCAGTTTCCAGCACCAGCCACTATGATCATAGTGTTTGGTTGTCGACTGTACATGCAGATCCTTTTCCTTCTTCTCCTGGTTTAAGAGCTCACCAGAACATAGATCATCCTAGAAAAAAAAAGAAAGAAAAGAACAGAAATAGATGAGAAAGTGCAAGAACAAGTGGAACATTACTTTGAGGTCACACCGCTAGCTAACACGTCGCTGTACCGCTGCCAATTTGAGCTAGCTGACTCGTAGCTGTATTGACAATGTTGCAGTGATTAAGACATAATACCAACAAAGAAGAAAATCAGGTGACCACAGTTCACGTTGTCTACCATTTCTACCACAAAAGGAGTGCACTTGAGTTACTTGCATTAGCGGTTTTGAACATTCCCAAAAATTCAAGCACAGGAAAACAAAAGGCAAACACATCTCCGTACCCATAGAGATAGTAGAAGAATGACAGGAGGTAGAAAGCCAGTTTGCACCAGCCTTCTTTTTGACAGTACGCAAGGATGTCAGCGTTCATGATGGTTGTTGGGTCGTAGAGTCCTGGACCGCTCATTACAGGCCTGCTCAAATACCTGGATTATGATAAAAAAAAGAAAGGGAATATTGTTGAGTCAGATTATACTGTGTTTTTGTGAGAACCTGAAAATGTTAGCATGCTGTGAATAGCAGGAGAACCAGAGCAGCCAAAGACATTTTTTTATCAACTAAGCATTGCGTGATGAGAAGACTGGCAGCAGTTTCACCTCTTATTGTTGTTTATTTATTTTACTCTAGTGCATGCTAAAACGTTAGGATGTTTAGTAGAAAGAATAAACTAAACTAGCTTCAGCTCATCTCAAAACCACTCTAGCACACTAAATAACAGACATGGAATCAGGCCAGCTGCCAGTCTTCCCATCGCAGGTCATCGATCACTGGCAGATGCTCACCTCCAGACATGGTAAGCCAGCAGTGGTATGTTGAGGGCGAGGGTGAGCCACTCCGTAGCGCAGAAGAACATCACGCAGAAGAAGAAATGGATGAGATACTCTGGGAGCACCAGCTGGGAAGAGCAAAATAAGAAGACATTAGGATCCACAGACTGAACAGACCAAGGGGATATTGGTGGTTGCTCTGGTACGTCAGCCTCCCTTATCCTCAGATAAGTATGTATGGCAAATTCTTGACAAATTGTCTAGATCAAGTATTCATTTTAAAGCTTTCAATGCCATTAAAGAAAAGGGGAGCCACGTTTAATAAATGCAGCACACAGGGCACAAGAAAATACACGGATCAGCCTCAGACAATGCTCAAAGGAAATCTGTCCCTATAACAAGGACCAAATTGAACTATTTAAACAGCCAGACATCTATAAATTGCAGGGTGACCTCCACAGAAAGAATCGGAGAGAAGGAGAAAAATACAAATGACAAGATCTGCTAGACTGGCCTATTTTAGCTTGCTTCACACTCCTGCCTTTCAGCGCAGTTGGCCTCTTGAGTCACACTATTATGTCTAGCTTGATGTTTCTATATTTACTATACATCCTTACAGTTGCAGAAGAAGCTAACACTGCATTTAGAAAGGCACCATACATTTACAGTGCTCTACCATGCACTGAACTGACACCATGTGTAACATCACACATCATGCATCATTAGTTCTGACCACAGATGACACAACTTGGTCTGGAGAGAGTTTGCACATCTCGACATCACTTTTTTTTGCAGTGAGGGCAAACCTACCAATTCCTGAGAAATGGATGGGGCAACACACCGGAGGGGAGGGGCATGCTGTGTGGACTAGCAGTCTTATAATGCGGCAGCCTGTCTCAGGGCGACAGAGTTAGCTCTAGTGTGGGGTTGAGGGGGGCAGATGGAGTCACCACATGGAAGCCATGCATTCAAATAGAGCGGAGGGTGGGGGGGGGGACAACTAACAGCCCACAGATGGAAAGGTGAGGGGCGTGTAGCAGGAGGAAGGTGCAGGAAAGGGAGCTGACGTGTTGAAATCCTGCACTGTGTTGCCAATTGCAAAACAACTGATAACAGCACAAAAACGTGTCAACTGATTTTAGTGTTATACACGCAAAAAAAACTGCAGACTGTAGCTTAGTGAGTGCAAATTGGATTAAAATAAGGATAGAGGCATCTGTAGTTTTAACTAAAATAACTCCTCCCACTACTGAAATCACTAACCAATCAGTGGTCCCAAATATTGCTGAGCTAGGGAGTGTTGGGAATCTGCAGCCATCTGTTCCAAACCACAGGTGATACAGGTTTATAGCCAACATCTAGCTCATAAAGCTTATTTTTTGCTAAATGCTCAATCAAATAGCAAAGTAATAGTGTTACAAGCAGGTTCATTTAGACCTGGAACATAAATCTATTTTATGCTGACACCAACTTTAGATCATCCTGTCCCATGATCCACAGCTTAAGGATAAAATCCCCAGAAATCTTTGGTACAAAATCCAATTACCTCTTGCAGGTAAACCATGGGATATCGCTCTACCTTTCACATAACGATTAAAATGAATATTGTGTAAAAGCATGGCACAATCAGGGCAGGACTATATAGGACTAGTATCAGATTACTGTAGTCCCGACTAAATGCAAATTACCTGATTTGATTGTGAATTTACCAGTAACTGTAATACAACACTATATGCAAACAAAGGGTAGGTTGTAATAAACATCATGCATGTTTTAAGCATTTGCAAGTCGTTTCAGTTAACAGCTGTACTTTATAAATCATCAATAACATTGGATAATTCACCAAAGAGTATTATTATGCCTCCTACTGCACATACCAATGCTTTTGATGAGCACCATCGGCCCTATATCACGTAAAAGTCTACACAGCATAAAATGTGTAATCAATCTGGACATCACTTGGGGTCAATTTAATTGGTAAGTGAGGTAAAAAAGAAAAGAAAAAGAAAAGGGATAAACAATCAAGTGCACATACCAGTATTTCAAATAAACAATGAGGCCATAAAAACTACTAAAAAATCAGATCCTTAACATCCACAGGAGAGTCAAATGTGTTCACAATGAAGGAAGACTTAAAAAAGGGAAAACAGTGGTCAAATATGCCAACATACCAGACTAAAAAACTAAGGCACAGGTGACACGTAGCCTAATCCTGATCTGAATCATGGCCTTTCCTCTGGGATTAGTTAACTGAAAAGACGTTTGCAAACACTTCCCCCGTGCAAAATGACAGACTGCAGACTGAATTGAACTGAGCGGGCATTTTAAATCGAAGATTGGTACAAACCTTTAATGCAATTTTGACTCTTTTAATCTTTTTGACCTTTTCAACTGTCTTTTTGCAGTTAACAAAATATAAAAAAGCAGATTAGAAAAACAAAACAAAATGCGTTAGAGTTGGACAGCTGACAAGATCACTGGATTCATAACAGGCAGGTTATTTAGCATAACAGTGCAGAGAAATCAATTGAAAGACTTGATAGGCGGATAAACTCATCTTAAAAAACACTTTCAACAAAGCATATCTGCATGCAGTCAAAGAGGCAAGGAAGGAGTTTCGTGTACAGTGGTGTCACTTACCGGATTTAAAGTGTTACATTGATCAATAGGATTCTTGTAATCAGTCTTCAGCTCATCGAATGCTATTATCTGGAGGAATGATAGGAAGATCAGAATTGAACCCTACACAGCTGACAGTTCAATATAATAAATGTTCATCAAATTTGGTAAAATTACGTTTTGGTTCATTTGTGTGTATGTAAAATGAATCAAAACTATGCATTGGCTTTTAGTTTATTTGGGATTAGGTTGCTTTGACTTCGTGTACACATGATGGGACGTTTCTATGTTGATCCACTTGGGCTCACAATATCAGTAGCATGATTATTAACAGAGTTAGATGGGCAGCTACCTGGTGGAGTCGTGGCCAGTAATCTTAAGGTTTCTAATCGAAATTATCATCTACTGTTACCCTTTTGATGATCTAATACAGAGCAAAGGAATGGGACATAACGGCAAATCGCTAGAAGCTCAAGGAAACAGATGACAGCATCCCACGAGCGGTGTCGTTACAGGATTAACTTGGAGGCTAGTTAGCTGGATAGCTAACGTCACCTAGCAAACACATAATAATCATATGACGAATCAGACTAGCTGGTTGGCATAGTCTTGCTGGATAACACAACCGTGGTTATTAAAAGATTAACGATCCACAGAGAAAATGGGTATAAAGCGTTGATATAAACATTGTCTTTTTGAACGTTTTAGTGCGAGCTAAGGTTAAGTTAGCTCCTAGGCAAGGAAAGGGTGTGTGCCATTCATTCTTGATGGGTGCGTTCCTAATTACGCTTTCTGTAGGGGAAGCGCAGCAGCCTCTATGGAGTCCCCTGCGATAAGTTCTACCTAGACGTTGAGAAGATCCGCTGTGAGCCATTTAACCCAACAACTGCAACGTTAGCCCGGCTAGCTTAATGAAATTAGCTTGACAGCTAGCTTGACGTTAGCCCAGTCACTACCAACCACCCTCTTATCAGTCTCGTTGGATTCAACAGGCGAATACTCTTCTTAAAAGTAATTTTAATTTGTACTTACGTGCCAAATAGCGAAGAAGATTAGCGCTGCCGTGAGCAAAAGAGCAAGCATATAACAAAAGGCCGCGAATGTGAACGCCATCTTTTCTCCAGCTTGCTTGTCGCTGGCTCGGATGTGGCCACAGTTTTGACTGTGCGTTCACGTGCTGGTGGGACTGTACGAAAACCGGAACTTCCAATTCAGCGCTAGACAGCGTTGCAGTCACGTGATATCGTGTCGGAAAACCAAACACGGAAGACAAATGATAAACAAATATGGACAAGCTAAATTAACGACCTTGATTTAAACAAATGTTAATTGGTTATGATGGTTAGTCTTGGTAACGACAAACGTATAACAAAGGTGCATGTGTAGCCTATATAATTGTTTTCTTGCCGCTGAGTGACACAAAACGTGATTTTTTTTCCGCCATGTTGAGAAGGTGAAAGGTTATAATTGCAGTCATAGCTCGGAAACTCGGGCAGCAAAGTTTGTCATCCTCCGAAAACAGAAACGTGTAAAGAATGTTTTTTTGATGTGTCAGAAGTCCCATCCAAGGAAAAATCATTTGTTTGACATTTACCTAATATTTTCTGTCCATTTGTCAAATGATTGACCAAATATAATAAAATATATGGAAATTGCAGTCACCAGAGAACAGAAGACTCAATATCACTATCATTTTATTGGGACATTATTAGACATTGTATAAAGTATGGAAAAATACAAATATTTCACATGTTTCACTGATGCCATGAGGCAGCTGGTTATGTTACATGTTTCAGGTGTGGTTTGATTAAAAAGGAAAGAACAAAGAATAGTAAGCATTTGATCAGAGAGACCAGGAAAACAGTTGAATAACACATAAGCAGGATAAAGTAAAAAAGGCCAAATATACAACAGGTTCACCACACAGGAGAGAAAGCTATCTTTTAAGAAACAGGTATCAGATCCACACAACATAACCCTCTATATGACTCAAACCACAAGTGACTTTGTTGAAACAGACCTTGTACAAAGTATGGGGGGAAATATTTCTTAATTTGTTTTTGATGCATGATGAGAAAGTATATTATATCTCATTTTCACAATCCACAGATTAATTGCAATAGAGGATTTCTTCAAAAAAGGGCAACACTGAAAACAAATAAGAGTAAGATCACAGTTCAGGACAGTAGATCTGGTTGAGATGCATGTTACCCCTTTTTGAAGTCCACACATGCAAGTAAACTGTGACTGCTGCTTGCATCAGGCATATCAAATTACCTTGATAATTTTGTATAGATTTTCTTTGTAGGAAAAAGAACATGCAAAATTCTTGGATCATTGCCGGGATACTTTTGAGTCTTAGGCAAACTGCTCAGACACAAACACACTGAAACATGCGTTTTACAGTAGCTTGGTTTTAAGAGTTTCCTTTTAAAAAGATGAGAACAGCTAAACAAGTTTTTGCATTCACATTGAAACCACATATTGCACATATTGTGAATGAAATACAAAGACTGTTTCAGGATTGGGCTACATCGCTTCTGTCAGAACAAAAGCTTTTATCTTTAGAAAGTCAACGAACAGCCTTATGAACACCTTTTTACCATGCAGTTTGAGATTTCATATGCCATAGGATCATAAAACTTGCTCTACCTATAAAGGACAGTGTACACCTTCAGTTCAAGGAAGAACATGAGAATCACCCAAGCTGGAGTTACAAGGTTTTTCCTGCTACAGCAGCATTACATTGGCTAATAAGTTGACATGGTTATACATCTATGCCTCAATTCCATCAGTAGACAGCAGAACAAGTGATTACAGTTATATCCCGTTGTTGTTGTTGGTGGACTAAACCCTGTCCTGGCAAGTAAATCAGAAATTGTCAACGTCTAAATACGAAGTTTGACATCAATGCAAGAATCACATGAAAGGGCTGGGTTGTGCATACATGTCTTTGATTCAGATCTCAGGCAAACTGTGTTTCTATCATTTCCCAATAACCAGATTTTGCTAGAAAAAGACAACCCCTGTTGGACATTACAGATCATAAAGTTTAAAAAAGAAGAAGCTTCTCAAACTTCCATTATGGTCAACAAACAAAAGCTGTTTCAATCATCTCCTGTTTACCAGCACATTTGTACAGTAGACAGAAGATATCTGTTATATAGTGTTTTTCAATTTGACCACATGGATTTTCAAAACAGACATAAATATGACTAAAGATATTTAAGACAAGGCATTGGGAAGGTAGACAACATCTTACTTAAAGTGGCGTTTTCCTGCCTTGAGGCATTAAATCAGCCACAACCCTCCCGTATCCGTTTCCAATATACGGGTTTCTCAAGAACAGACACTGACGGGGGAACAGTTGGATTTCTGTCAGTGCTGCATGATAATCTGTATTAGGGTTAGACCAATATATAGGTTTGCTGATATATCAGGCCGATATTGGGTTTGGCTAGACATGTTGTCGACTGACAATATGATGGAGACTGTAAAAGTAAGTCTGTAAAACCTGCAAAGCACTTTTATTTTCGTTGCACATTTCATTTTTTACAATTGTAATCTTATTGTTCAATGTCTTTTTGTAAATGAATCATTCTTTTAAAAGGCAGTAATGTATCCCAGAGTTTCCCTTACCAGTTTTAGTGTCAATGCTGTTTCAGAGTCTTTCCTACCCTGACAAGAATACAATTCTGGGAAGAAAACACTGAATACTTGGAATATTTGGGGGCATAAAATGGTCAAAATGTGAAGATATTGTATATCAGCACAAAACATCGACTATCGGCAGATTCAAAACAAAAAGATCCCAAAACCCATATAAGTCGGCCCATATTCTGTATGTGAGTTTAAAGTTTTCTACCAAGTCTAAATATTAAGCACAACTGGCATCTGGAGTCACGGCCAACGTCCTCAACGCAGAGCGCCTCGAGGCCACGACCACCGCCAATCGATCAAAGTGACTTTACATCAGAATTTAGCACGACATTCATAAACATCAATAACAGCAAGAGCCATAAAGCACGACAATAGCTAACAATCTCCCAAGAGACACAGTAACCCACTTCTTTAGAGCAGTATTTAAGACTGTCACCGCTACCTGACAGAGGTTGTTTGTGAGCGAATAAGTTGCTGCGTCGGGGGGGAAAACAGAAGCTCTTTCAGGAATGTTGCAGTGGAAAGATTGTTCTCGGGAGAACCGGTGTTACATCACTGTCAAAATAACAGGCAGGTCAAAGGCAGAACAGGTTCACCTCGCTGCCATTTCACTACGAATCACACGGTTTCTCCTCTAGACACAAGATGTAGTAAAGGGGGGCGTGACCACAAAGCACCACTCACTAGTATAGAGCCTATTGAACATGAGTGCAGGAGATGCAGTATGAGACATCAGGAGTGCCACTTGTCATGGTCTTAGTGTTTTTGTCCTCTGTAAACGGGGGTGGTTACATTTAAATTTGCGATGCCTTAAATGAATACTGATGGAGAAAGTGACTAAAAACGACTCGACGAGCGTTGAACTGTAGCTATGATTGTTCAGATGGTCTGGCAGGAAGTGAGTTATTAGGAACAAAATGAAATAAATGCTAAGCTGTATATGTTTACATCCTAGATACGACCGGTGATAACTAAATAAAACACATGAATTCCTTAAAGTACAGTTCCCTCAGAAATTGGTTTGAGTTTTGTAGACAATTTCTTAAAAGAAAAAAAAAAGAAAAAAGATGATATTGAAGAGGTTTACAGTCAAAACATACTGGGTGTAAACTACTCAAGGAAGTATTAGCGGTAAGTGTTGTTACAATGCCTTTGAATTTCTCCTGAACACACATGCTTAGACAAGTACTATAATATTCTGTCCACTTCTATAGTTACGGGAGTGTTAATTGAATACAGACACGAAACTGGCACATGGAGAGATTGTATGGGAGGTAAAAGCAGATGTGGCTCAAATAGTATTTTCAAATAATTCTTAGCATTGTTTCAACTTGATTGGTGTCCCAGATGGGTGGAGTTTACCTCATATGGGAAATTTAGATAGGGTCAGGCATGTTGTCCATCACAGAAAAGTATACCTTTACTTTCAAACACGTTCCTGTGATTGTCTGAACTTTCTGACATTCTTTGAATTGTAAAATGCCACAAACTTCACCTACCAGACCAAAGAGAGCTAAAACAAATTGTAAAAAGTGTTTGCAGACACTATTTGACCCAGGTCTGGTACAAAGAGGAGGGAAAAATGAACTGTGGTGTGTTCTCCCCAAGAGACAACACAAGTTGTGCAATCTTGATCCTCCTCCTGACATCCCGGTCCCTTAGCCGAAGAACCCAAGCTTCTCTCTGAGCCATTCCTCCGTGAGGTCCTCTGTGTTTCTGATCTCAAACACCTGGCAGAAACAACGTTGATCACATGACAAGATGAGAACTTACTCTTAATACAATATGGAAGAAGTCTAATGATGCAGTTGCCACTGATCATGTAATAACTATGTAATAAAATCTAAAGGGGCGTAACATAAATGCATGTTGTAATAATAACAATAACAATAATAATGACTAATGATGTAATAACTCAAACTATTACATTCTATTTATTACATACTTACATTAAAAATCTTAAAATTTGTTACACCCCTGGATGGACAGATAATGTAATCTGATTACATCAGCCATCATTTATTACATCATCCAGGAATACCAGTTATAGTTATCCAGCAGTTATTAAAACATTTACTTACAATGTTGCATAAATAACTAATGCTAGTTTAACACAACCTCTCAGGTGAAAAGCATCGTATGGATGACTAACCTTGGTCAGAGCGACGGTTTGCACCAGCTTATTTTTGCTTCCTGCGTACATCATTTGCAGCTCCGGTTTGCATCCTGAAATACACAAACACAGGGGAAAATATCTTTTCTTGTCCATTGGACAAAGCAGAGAACAATATTGTTCTTTCACAGTTTCAAAAACATTGCTATAAATGTATTACACAAATGATCCCAGAGATTTTCTTACCCGCTGGACTGGAGAAGATGAAGCAGAGCGGATAGGAAACGCGTCCATCATCATGTTGGTGCTTATAACTATAGACGACAAATGTTCCTGGGGCTAAGGGCAGATCCCATATTCACATTTGGATTCATTGCAATATAGCATGTTAAAGGTAAAAGGAACAACACTTAAACAGCACTCCACTTTCTCACTCATTCCAGTAGACTAAACTGAACGAACACTTAATAGATAAACCATTTAGCTAAAATGATTCACTTAAATACTGGTAGAGTCATGTCTGGTTTTTCTTTTTGTTCATGTCATTGAAAGGATATCTTGGCTGCCTTTCAGGCAGTTCATCCTTTAGCCCATCGGGAGAAATGTCCTAAACCAGGAGAGAAATTAAATGAACAGTTAAGAGTGATGCGCCACATCTGAAGTTACGCTCCATCTAAAACACATTATCCATTAACAACCAATAGCTGACCAGTTGGACGTTAGTGGATATTAATAACTAAAGTTCCACTGCTTATTTCATGACTTCCTTTTAACTTCCTCAAATTCTAAATGCATCTTGGTACCTATTAGTTGACACATGAATTTGAACATGAACTTGTACTATATGCAGGCCCGCCAACAATGAACACCAGACAACAATTTTAATAAAACAGCAAAATAGATAACTTACCTCGCGTTCTTCTTCGAGAATAACAAGCTGCTTCTCTTTATCAATCTTCACTGAAGGGGAAAATACAGAAACATGTTAGCATTCTCTTCAGCAGAGCCCGTTTCTATCGTATGAGTTTAGTAGTGTTTTATTGAGTTGAGAATAATAGATCTGAGGTGAGTTGTGTGAGTTTTTCCCCCAGTTATAACTCCAGCTCCATGCAATGCAAACCCACTTAATCCAGTGACATTTTGATCCAGAATAAGAGACAGTGTAGGCCTCGGCCAGGTCTGATATTGAAACTGATGCGGTGCTGAAGCTAGCGGCTCTACTGCCACGCCACCTGTTGTATTGAATAACACTAGTGTATTGATGCCGTTCTTCTTCCAGGCCTCCAGGCTTCCATACTGTGGCCCACATTTGGCAGTCAAATATCGATATGGTCAATGCTGTTTATTCTTCAGGTTAGTTTGACTGAGTGTGCTTCCTCTTTTCCAGAGACACCCTGGAAAACCACCACACCCGGGACACCACAACCTCTGTCTTCAACTATTGGAGTTTAAGACATTTTCGACCTAGACACTATTTTCCGCGAGCAAGACGTAAGTAGCTCTATAGTGAAGTAATTGACAAGATTTTGGTCAGAATCGATCAGTATGAAGGAAAAAGATGATGTTTATGTTTACGGGGATAAAGTTTATGTTCACGGAGGGAGAAGCGCACTTCTCTCAACTCAAGGTTCCTACCATCCCACTAGTATTGGCCTATGACGCACTCTTTACTGAAAGAAGCCTGAATTGAAACTGAAAGTTATCCCTATTCATGTGCAAGCTGACACTTGCCATAGGGAGGTCAGAACGCAGTGCCAGCTAAACAACAGCTGGGATTTCAGTGTGTTGCCCAAGGGCACTTCAGCGGGGTAGATGCATGCCAACATGGAGGCTTGAACCCCAGTCCTCTGGCTACTCACTCTGCCACCTTGTCCTATTGTTACTGAATCATCTATAAACATGAAGGAGAAGCAATAAAAAGGTTTAAACGTGACGACGCTACTTACTGATGATAGCCGCGTTATTGGTCTGCTTCCGGAAACGGAACTCCTCCAGCTTTTTAACCAGATCTCCATCCACATCACACACCACCAGTGATTCACTCTGTAAAGAAGGGAGAAACACATGAAGACATCAATGTGGAAATATGTGAAATAGTCTCCGGGCCAATCAAATGTCAGAACTCCAGAATCAATTAAATTAGCGTTGTTTTATTTTGATGTTTTGTACTGAACGAATGAACCAAAACCTTGAGTGAATTTAAAAAGACATCAGGAAGAGATCATAGTGGAGTCACCTGCTCAGTCCATTTCAAGTGCTTTTAATATTTTGTACACTAAAAGCTGTGTTGGACGGGATTAGTTTTCCAGAGGGAGGTGGGGTAATGTAATCATTACCGGAGCATGTCTGTAATTTTAGTTCCAGCCGAACCTGCCATGTCAGTAATTTTTTTTGGACTGTGCGCGGCCACGTCAGTAAAAAGTTCAATGCGTTTCCCTGGCAGTGTGTGCTTGTTTTGGCCTGTGTTGCCATTTTGCCACTGCACAAGCACAAATTATCATGGAGGAAATGTGCTTAATAAGTGAGAAACATACTAACTAACTAACTAACTGACTGACTGACTTCCTTGTAGAATCAATGGATGTTCATGGTTTGAATTAATCAGATCACAAACAGACATGATTCTCCGTTCATTTTGAGGCAACTAGGTCAGTTACTTTCGGGAGGCTATTTTCATTCATTCATTATTTTCTAAAGCCAGCAATAGAAAAAAAATCTGCACAAATTGAAATGATTTTACTGTTTTCTTCACTGGCATGAAATGGAGGCGAAGAGACACCACCTGAGGACACGAACCGGCCTCTTTTACCTCCTGTAAGATGCCCAGTAAAAGTAACTAGTAACTCTAGTCCATCCCTAAAACTAGTCCAAACTAGTCCATCCCTAAGATTGTTGTCAGCCCTATTACTGCCATTTTTTTATTTTGTCATTTTTCTCCGACACCAATCTGTCAAGATCAGACCCCAGGTCTCAACTCTGGTCCTGTTAGGACATTTGATGCATGGTACATTTTTGATGTGATGACAAGACGTAAAGGGAGTAGAGATTAATTATGGAGAGAATTGACCATTAACATTACAAATGTCTTGTGTAAACAATTACTTTACACATATTGTCCTGAAAATGAATCCCATTCTAATAAGTCCTTCAGCGTTCTTCATGTTAAAGTGTGGGAAGTGTATCCTTGGCCACATCTATCAACTGCCTTTCTTCCCTTCAACTTCCTGCCTATGTAATAACTATTATATGTATACTGACAGGAGAGAAGATGGTAATGTGACACCTCTGTTCTGCAGAACATACAGCCTACATGCTTTTCACTTACACCTACTCTACTCCAAACAGTTCCGGAACCCTTGCATGGAAACTATGAAAGCAAAGCGTGCAAGAATCCTGCAGAGAAATTAATTGGAATTTGTGTTGGTAAATGCCACTTAATATTTCCTTTTCTCTTCCTCGCCGAGCTCATATCTCACCATTCATTCATCTTAATCTATTGTCAAATAAGTTATGCTTACTTTAGCTTCATGCTATATAGGGCATTTGCAGAGAGTTTATGTGTTGGTAAGACAGCTGCAGAGACACAGACTGAAGGTTTAGGTGGGTTTCAAACATAGCACTGCTTCACTAGAAAGCAATTGAGACATTTGAATTACCAAGCCAGTGTTAAAAATGGTTGTGCTCTTTTGGTCCTCTAAGAACCCCGCTGACATATTCCTACTGGACTTGATTCTCTCCTACAAGACTATCCAGCAGGATATAATACACCAGTCCCTGCATGATTTTATTCCTACATGTTCTGCAGGATTTAATATAGTCTCACATTCACACATAGCATTACATAATTCCAATACAAAGGCATGCACTCTTGAAGTGTCCCAGCAGGAGTTTTTTGTAAGAACCTATCTGAACGCTCTGCAGAACAACCACCCAAAGAAATCTATAATTACACCTCCCTGAACAGATGGCTGGTGGGAGTCAGGATTTCTTTGAGCTCAGAGAAAGATTAAGAATTAAAAAGAGACTGTGGGATCTGCGGTCAGAACCAAACGGCATGTAAATTAAATTGCATAAAGAGAGAAGAGGGGTGGTGATGGTATTCCAAGCCAGAGGTGACCACTGGTTACTCTAGCTACCTGAATTCCTCCATCCAGAGACAGACAGCTAGCTAATTCTGTCAGATTGTCAGCCAGGAAATGAAAGTCAGCCAACTCATTTAATGCATCTCACGTGTAAAATCGATCTGTCATACAAAAAACATTCCCCATTCCAATAACATTCCCCTGAGCTTGATCGGTACTGAAGAATATCAAGCTGTTACGACACGCACAGACAAAACCCACAGGGGGAAAACTATTCATCTTCATAGGCGAGCTAGCTTGTTAGCCAACGTGTTGCAACACATCACTGTGGACAGCTGTGTCAAGCTATCCGGATAGCCATAATAACGCTGGAAGTCAGGCGATTTTGCCTTCAAAATAAGTGCGTAAAATCGTCACTTTGGGGAAAAACGAAAATATTATTGGGAAGTATCAAATCCTCGGTAGAATGCGTGGACATGGCACACAAGCCCTCTTAAACATTTTACATTTTATTTTGACTTCGGTGCTTTGTATTACTCCAAAAAAGCTGTAACATTTGCTCGTCAATAGTAATGTTATTTTGAAAACCATGACCGGAAGTGGTGTTTTCAAACCTGGCGAATTTGACGCTAGTGCAGTGAATAGGGCGGAACTGATGCTAGGTTAGCAGGCTAATGCTACCCATTCTACGAGCTTACTTTTTCTTGATAATCGTTGCAACTTTAACATTGTTGTGAAGAAATGATAATAAAAAACAAAAACTACCCTAGTTTTCTCGCATGCAACTAAAACAACTTACCATTTTGTAGAGTTAAAAAAATCCCCTGGACCTACAGCTGCTGTTCTGGATGGTAGGGAAGCTTTCAATGTTTTTTTGTTTTTTTTAATTCCCTCACACACATCTTGTGACTGGTTTGACCAATCCCACACAAGCGCCCCCACCCTCCAAAAGTTGGCCATAAATCACAGACAAATGGATCAGTAATGGCAAGGATACTTAAATAAATAAACGTTATCGCCAAATCGTTTTTAGTATCAAATTTCTAACTAATCGTTTTTAATTCCTATTACTTTCTCACTGTAATGACTGCTGCGGGGGCGAGGATAGAATGGAACAATCTACCTTAGGGCATTACTTTACTGTCACATCACTTTGAGCAGCTGTACAGTCAATGACAATACTAAACAAACGGTGCAATAATTAAATGGTATGTCCAATATCATGCATTGTAGTAATAGTAAAGAATTGACAATACATTTTGTATTGACAAATAGCTTGGTTAACAAACAGCTCTCACGACTACAGCTCCTTTGAAGCTCACACATCAGTATGTTGCGATTTGTCTATTCACAATTACAATTGACAAACTTAATTCGACATTATATAAAAGTAACGTGATTTTTGTGTGTGGGTTCCGGAACGCACCCACTTTTGGCAATACGTCATCAAGGCGTGTGTGCGCTTCCTTTTCAAGAGTTCTGTCTGAAGCTAGTTGGATGTGCATAGCTTGTAGTTGTATGCTACGGTAGCTAAATTAGCTGGCTACCTGGCTTTCACAACTGGATAAATTATCGCAACTGCCCGCTGTTATTTGAAAGGAGTCCGTCTTTCGGAGAGGTAGCATGAAAATTCAACTTAACTGTACTTTTGAGCCACCGTGTTGCTAAAGTAAACAAGCGAGCTAACCATGTAACGTTAACTAACAGTTAGCTAGCTAGCTAGTTAGCCAAGTATGTAACAGTTAATTAGACAAATGTCTAAATTGCTATTAATATTACGCTAAAGCCAATATAGCGTTAGTACATCATATCTTAGTATATGTTTTACAGTCAGGTTAAGCTCTCTCAACAATTTGTCTGACTGCATGGATTTTGTGGATCAGGGAAACAGTTACTCTACCATTAGTCATAGAGCCTGTGTGTGACATGCCTTCAAATGTCTTGGCAGCTAGCGATTATTAGTTGTAATAACAATAATAGTAACTGATGAAAATTGTGTCTTATGTTGTTTCCTCTTAGATCATGGATTTCTCGGTGAGTTCAAATGATTATATGGTTGTTCGTCATTTTATGGTGTTCTGTTTAATCGTAGCTAATGGGTTTATATTAGCTATTATATTAGCTAATTTAATTAATTACTTCATTTTCCTTTCCAATAATTTATGAAAAAAAATTTTTGGGATGGTTTAGAGAGCAAGGCAAGTCATTTCCCCTCTTTCCTTCACTGTAGTTGGCAGATGCCATAGCAGACGATGTCCCGGGCCAGGCAAACAAAATAGGAAACACCAACCCATCTGTCCCTGCCAACAATGCTCCTCCTGCTACAAATCCAGGTTGGCCTGGTTCAGCCCCCGGAGCTCCAACCCAGCCCTCCGCTCCGGGTGAGTTTGCTGGGGGACCATCCGGCCCGGGGGCGCCAGGGCAGTTCCCTGGAGGTCAGGGACCATTCCCCTCTGGCCCTGGAGCACCAGGGCAATACCCTGGACCTCCTTCAGTGCCTGGTGGGTTCCCACCAGGTCCTGGGATACCTGGACAATATCCTTCTGGACCAGGGGCTCCAGGGCAGTTCCCCTCAGGCCCTGGAGCTCCTGGGCAGTTCCCAGGGCAGTACCCACCTGAAGGAGCTCCAGGACAGCTACCTGGAGCCCCCGTACCATACCCATCTGGGCCCTTTCATTCTGGCCCCGGAGCTCCCCCTGGGCCTTATCCTAATGTGCCTTTCCCAGGCAGTCAGCCAGGAGGAGGGAATGGGATGTATGGACCGGGTGGCCCAGGCGCTTTTCCACCTGCAGCTGGTCCAGGCCCTTTCCCTGGATTTCCTGGTGGAGCCTTTCCTCCAATCCCCCCTGGATCATGGGGTCCACCTGGGGGTGGAGGTTTCCCTCCTGCCCCTGGCCCCTTTGGTCCTGCACCCATGGGGCCATATGGTGGCCCTGCCGCTCCAGGAGGCATGCTGGTGAGTATCAGTTCTGTTTAAAAAAAACATTCTGCTTGCTTGATGTATTTCTTGGCAGATGTGTTCTTGCGCTGGTGTGCAGTGGAGCATCTTCTTACTTGGTGTGGCTGTCTTCTGGCTTCAGGATGGGAAATGATCACCAATCACCAGCTAAATGCCACTAAATCCATGGCTGTGGCTGGTAAATTCATCTACTCTACGAGCCACTAGCCATCATATAGATATTCTATTCTAATACAAGTTTTTTTGTTATGTACCTGCCACTGAGACTGGTGGACAAAGGTTTGTTTCCTGCCCTGTCGGGATTTACTGCAGGGTGTTGAGTCTTGGGTGAGGGCTGCATTTGGATCGTTTGGGGTAACATGGTCTTGGGTTCCATGGGGGTGCAAAGCAAAAAATTGAAGCTGAAACAAAACATTATATTTAGTCATCAAAACTGTATTCTTGTCTTTCAGCCCAGATATAATCCACCATATAATTGAACTCAACTTTTCAGTCGGACAAGGACGTCACCTCCAGAATCAACTTATGGTTTGATTAGGCCACATACCAATCGACCAAGACTGAATACATGCAGTTACAGATTTAGTGTTAGATCTGCCTGGGGGATCTAATCCTGTTTCAGTCAATTACTCCATGATCTTTGTCTCTTTTGTTTAATATACGTTTATTTTTGTAATAATATATACTTCTCTCTAATAAAATCATAATAAATTTGTATATTTTCCCCATTTAAACTTTTTCACTTCTGTACATGATTACATTAAAACTTAATTTGTTTCCATCACTGTGTTTTGAAGATCATACTGTTTATACTCTTTATAGCCTTGTAGTTGGAAAAAATGGAAAAATTCCAGTTTGTGTGTTAGCTTTTTCTGTTGTTATGTTTGGATAATAACACTGACTTGCATGAGTTGCGAACTAAACTAAGGAACTGCTGACTCACTGGGGTGTTTGAGTAGGAATGTGGGCGAGGTCCAATATTGAATAAAGTTCAACTAAAGTTTTTCCTCTTTTTTTTGATGACGTGATGCATACTGATGCTAGCCCCACGGCTCCTTAGTTCAGACTATTAGTGATTTAAATGTGAATGTTTCTACTTCTGCCCACCCTGGGATTTTATAAACAGGGTAAACACTCTTTGGATTTTCTGTATTTTGCTTAATAAATTCATCATAAAAAGACAAAAAACATGAACACTTTTTCAAAATAGATTCCCAGAGTAAATATATTGTACTGATTTGTAATTGAAATGTCTCTTGCAGATGGTGCCCCATGATCTGCCACTCCATGCTGGAATCATGCCCCGACTTCTGATCACTATAGTTGGGGAGCCGGTTCCTGGAGGAGACAGGTACAATGTTCACCCTGTTTTCTGCTGCAATGATGTCAGTGATTCTTTATTTCAGGGAAAAGACAACACAAGGTCCTATAATCACACTGCATCCAGCCTAACTGCTCAAAACAAAGCAAAAGCAATATTTCAGATTGGTAGAACATCTTCACTTTTAACACACTCTTCCAAAGTGACTTATTAAAGGTTATTAAAGCTGGCGTGTCATGTTTAGCAGCACTCAATCTCTGACCTTTTACTTCCAGGTTCAGCGTCGACTTCATCAGAGGTTCAGACGTCGTCTTTCACTTCAATCCTCGGTTTCCCGAGCAAACAATTGTCCGGAACTCCAATATAGGTGGATGTTGGGGACCAGAGGAGCGGGAAGGAGGGTTCCCGTTTGCTCCGGGCCGTCGTTTTGAGGTATTGTGTTAGAGCTCTTGAACAGTAGCTAACTCTGTAAAACTCATTTGACATACAATTGACCACTTAAAGTGTCATCAATTATTTATCCTATCCATTTTATCAAGTGTTGATATTGGGTGTTTAAAGAGCGTTCCACTGATACTGACTTTAGATGTTTTTTTGCATAGACATTTTCCTAAAAATGTGAGATCTTTGAGTTACAAGCGCTCAAAATCAAGGAACATGCAACCCTTAAAATAAAGTTGCATGACCTAAGATGACCCAGCAAGTCCTGACATAAATGTATCTCCCTGCAGCTCAAGATCCTTGTGGAAGAGGACATGTTTAAAGTAGCGGTGGATGGCACCCACCTGCTGGAGTACGAGCACAGAGTCGGCGGGCTGGAGGAAGTAACCCTGATCCGGGTGGTTGGAGACGTCACCCTGTACAGCGCAGCCCCAAGCATGATCTAACTGTGACGCAAACTACATGCTGTACAGGAGACCTAGGTCCAACTCAACCATTGTATTTGAAATCCTTTCAAATGCATTGACGCGATTTGATGGAAATTGCAAGGCACATAGTCAGCAAAGTGCAATCTCAGCCCACCTGGCACTTATTCATCAAAGCACAAGTTGCAGGTTGACCCAGGTCTGATAATGCATTTTCTCTTCTTTTTTTTTTTTTGTTGGTAGAAGTCTCAATTTGTAGCCACTCACAATCCAATGTATTTTATGACATCCAGTAACAGTATCTAAGGTAGTCAACAAGATGAAGTGTACTTAAAGCAGTTATCGCAAATGTTTTAGGGGAATACTAATTTATACCTAATGAAGATTGTAGGCCAAGTGGAAAAGTGCGATGTGTCCCTAGCATTTCATATATTTTCCATAGTATGCTGTGTTTTGTTTATTTGTACCTTTATTATGCTGTCCTATATAGTATCACCATGTTTGATAAGCCTTTATGATTGTGGTGCATGAGAGTGTGGTGCTGAAAATCAATGTGGTTTACTTTTGACTTAGACTTTGACTTGTCTTATTTGCCCCAAGGATTTGAACCAGAGCCTCACTGGCCTGTACATATAGGCTATTGGTAAGTCTAGTTTTTAGAAATATTTATAAGTTTGAACCCTATATTCAGTATTAATTCTCACCTGTAGTCTTCTGACTGGAGGGTCACATCATGTTTCACTAAATATGATTTCATGTTGAAGTCAAATCTAACGCTAATTACACAAGTATGGCTCAAATGTTAAAAAACACACAACTAAATTGTTGGAAGGGGGAAGGGTGGGGGCTCTGATTTGTTGCCAAAGACATAACAGTGGTACAGTTCTTTTGAGATGATACGCTTATAAATAAAGGAGCAACAAACAAAGAAATGACTGATATTGTTTGGTTCAGAATATTGTGTACTTTTCTGCCAGGGCACATATTAAAGATCAGTTTCACTTTCACTTATCACTTTCCTAATCTTACCCATTAGTGGGGGAAATGCAAAACTAACCCCCCAGGGTGTCTCTAACACAATGAGGAATAGTTTAAATTTCACTATCACTTTACTCCCTAAAACATTTCAAAATAAGAGAATGTACATCAGAGATGGCACTTCCTGCTGTTACACCATCTACAATATAGACATACACAGTTATGGAACTAGGGACTAAATCAGATATATGAATAAAAAGCCTCTCAGACTGGGATCCCTGGCACAAACGTCCGTGGCCTAACAGGAGTTGTTAATATGAAACAGTTTGGGAAGCCCTGGTGAGCAACTGCAGCCCTGCTTTCTCTTTCAATCAAAAGCTCCGCAGTGCTTCAGCAGGAAGTTCCGTCCTCTTCCACTAGAGGGCAGCACGACCACAAAGTGACAACTGTGCTGGAGGAAGCGGGCACTGAATCGAAAGCGCTGAATGACTTCACCTTCAGATAAATAGTTTGTCCCCCCACAAAACAGGACTTTTTAAATCAACTGCCTTCTCGACAACATGAATGGATCACTGCACTCGACACCCAACGTGGTGGACATAAAACTGAAGCGAGGACCCGCAGGTAAGAAGGAGTACAGCTTAAACGAATGGTACAGCTAGCTAGCAAGTAGGCACAATTAGCTGGCTAGCTAGCTACGTAGCACATTAACTAATCTGACGCTGACAAGCCTGTAGACACGCTAGAGCTAACTAGAAAGTTAATTTTGCAAATCAAAAACAACTACTAATCAAAACCCACACTAAGTAGTGTGGGTGGATGGTATTGTGAAAGCCGGCTAAAGCTAATTAGCTTCATTAACAAGCTTTGATTGATGCACTTTCCGACCAGAAACTCAGACTGTTGCTAGGCCTGGTAGACAGGCAAGTTATTCCCTTAAACCAATGTGGCAGTTAATCTGTGCTGCTCCTTAAAACCAGGACAGTCAGGATGACTTTTTGTCTCAAACTAGCTATTAGTTACCTCCATAGAGAGCTGTCAGAGTTATAAATCCCTGGGTATTTGTTATGTAATATCATATGACATTAGAGATTTGGCACATTAGCACCACTGGATTCCACTGGATTGTGTTGGAATGATTCTCCTTGTACTTTGATCCACTGAGATAAATATAGAAGTCAGCATCTGCCCCAGTAAACAAGAGAATCTATACTTACTGTATTTCACTCCAGACTGTCTCTCTCACTGCACTCTGCTTTTATTTCTCAGGCTTGGGGTTCAACATAGTTGGGGGGTTGGACCAGCAGTATATCATGGATGACAGTGGTATATATGTGTCCAAGATTAAAGAAAATGGAGCAGCAGCATTGGATGGAAGACTCAGAGAGGGAGACAAGATTCTGGCGGTAAATGTTTTTTTTTTTTATCAAGTTTGACCATTCCTAAAGTCATGGACTTCAGGGGAAAGGGAACATTTGCATATGTTTTTTTAAACGTCATGTACATTTGTTGACAATTTATTTTTCTAACCACTGAAATGTTAATGTCAAGCTTGTTGATCCAATTCCTTCTTCGAGGAATAAAAACCCAAATCAGAAATGTCTGTCAATGTAAAAAATGTTGATCATGGAAATTGTGCTATATATGTCCTAGAATAGTTTTGGGAAAAGTCATTTTAAAAGTATTTGCACTTGTGATCCCTTAAGCATCAATTGAAAGGCAAATGTTATTCCATTGTTTATCCAGATCTCCATAAATAAAATATTGTTTTTGTGTAGATTAATGGAATCAAACTTGAGAATCGGACACATGGTGCCGCAGTGGAGCTGTTCCAGACAGCAGGGGAGGATGTGGAGCTCCGTGTTCAGCAAAAGGTAGCTGTGATCCCTCTGGAGGTCAATAAACAAGGTTTTATCGGCCTTACTTTTATTTGTGCTATGCAGTCTGGAATTTTGTTAAGAAAAGTGCTATACGATATCGTCGTTATCACAATTGTTCAAGCTGCTGTAGACAACGTGGCACTTTGTCGGCCACAAGTGACAGCGAGAGACAACTGAGATAAATGAATTTTTGAGACAACATGTGATTGATGTTGATGAGATGTATTTTTACATAAAGATCTTGCCTCGTGCAGCTTTAATGTTATGTTTTGTATCTCATGTGTCTTGCAGTCCCTCCACATGAACGGACCAACAAGCTCACAGTCTGAGGGTGAATCTCCCGTCTCGTCTCTTGGACTACTGGCTGCTGTAGTGGGAGCTGCTGCTCTCTGTGCATTCATCTACATGCGGTTCCAGCCACAACTTAGGAAGTACTTTTAACAATGCTGACATCGTCTATATATTTTTAAGACCAAAAACTTTTCTGAAGGCCAAAGAATGAAGAGGGATCAAACTCGTAAGAGTAGACCATATTTTGGGGTTAGTAGGTGTTGATATCACTGAGTTTCTCCGTGTTCATGTGTATTATGTGATTAATCATAGCCCCCCCACTCCTATGCAAAATGTTGCTCCCTTCAATAGATAACTATCTGACAGTAAGAAGGATATACACTAAACATTCCCACTGTTGGGCTGAGCTCCATCAGAATGGTTAGACTGGCTGTTCATTCTACAGAGGTTGTATGCAGCAGAGTAGTGTATATATATATATCTATGGGTCGAGTTGGACTCCCTCAAGCTTCCGGGTCTCTCTGGGCACGTCTGGAAACTGAAAGACAGTGTTGTGCTCAGTCACGTATAGGCCTCTCACTCTTTACCTCCGTTACTGAATGGCAGGTCTGTGTGAGGGGAAACGTAAGGAGGACCCACTGTATTTTCTGTTTTCAGCGGTTGAGATTCACACGATGGGGCGTGATTTTCATTCTGCACTATTACACAGGATTTGTGGGATCAAAAAGGCTGCGGTTAATGTAAATGTAATGGATTGTATGTCACAATGGACTGTTGAGTGCCTTTTTGTGTATTCCAAGCAATAATGGTGTTTGGTTCTCGTTTCTCCTCGTCACGATCAGAATGAAAATCCAGCCTGTTGTGTTTGTCGTGTTTCATGTTTTTTGGGATGTATCGTCATGTCAGTCACAGCCCCGCTCTAATAACTAATCAGTCCAAAGTACCACATGCCAAAGCCGCCAAATGGGATTGCTTTGTAGAGATTGGATATTGCAAAGTGCCACACGGGCACTGATGAACCAATTGATCAATGTTATGTGAACAAAGCATCCCTTATATTGTTTTGTGGTGAGGCCAGTCCACGTTTTGATGCTCTGGCACACCTAAAGGCTGTTTCAGAAGAGATGTTACCATGTTTGTATTGTGTATCACAACCCTGCGGTTTAAAACAAGACAACCATTTCAACCATTTTCTAATTTCACATTGAGGCCAGTGCAAGCGCGTCACACCTTCTGTCAAGGCTTTTGTCTTCTGGGATGAAAATGAAATTTGCTCACAGAAAGGGAAATCAGTTGTTCCTTTGGTGACACACAACAGGGTTATGATGCTCCAGTCAAATGTTTAAGGACCAACAGCCTGATACTGAAAAGCAATTTTGAGCCACTCCGCCGAGAATGGAAGGAAATAATGTGTTGCTGTCAACAGCTTAATATCTTTTGCACTAACCGCAATAATAACTCATCCAATAATTGCCATAGGAAAGATGACTGAAAAGGTGTTTCCCCATGTTCCACTTTCAATCTGCAGCATATCTGTCCTGTAAATGTCTCTGACCTTATGTGGCTCTATTTTCTGTAAATACGTTTCATGTCGCTCTGCTGACTGGGATTGTGAATAAATATGCCAGGAGAATAGATGATCAGAAGCATTGAATTACGCAAATACTATGTGTTTGATGTCCAAGCACCTATTAAAATTCATGTTGAATTCGCCCGGTTGTCTGGCGGTTTTATGTTTTTTGACTTCATTCATAGACACTGAAGAAATATTAACACAAATTATGTTTCATTTAAATAGTACTTAAATGCATCATACACCAAAACACCATATTTGCCAGTTAACCAGAGATAACTAACATATGACCGGATGATAACAGTTTTGCCCTCAAAATAGTAATTTTGTAATAGGGTGTACAGGACAGTAATACTTGTGTGGAAATACTCAGTGGACTCATCAAAAGAGAAAAGAGCTGAAGAGCAGATAAATACAATAGGTTGTTTTACGGTGTTTGGTATTTCTTGATGAGTGATTTAAGTCATTTTAAAGCTGGTAAAATATAGTTTGATAACTTGAACACAAACAAACCAGAAAGTAATTGTAACCTGTGGCATCCAACACTTTAATGTGACGCTAGCCACAATAATAAAAAAGCACTTCCGGTCACAGCTTTCAGAATAAAACCGATGTAATAAAAAACAAAAAACATGTGTTGCAACGTCTTTTTGAGTAATACAAAACACAAAAGTGAAATCGACGAATTTATTTAAAGAATCTGTAATGAATTCAAATGAAATAGCTTCTGATCCGGTTTCCCCTCCCAAAAAAATCTCTCCATCAGTGTTGGTGGAGGATGTTGCCTCGGAGGCAGATATGATGTAATCAAATGCTTCACTCCCATGCACACAGAGAGAGAGAGAGCGCGAGAGGCCGTACCGGGGAGCGTATAACAACGATATAGACGGATCACGGCTGGAGTAAGACTTACTAAAAACTAAAACTTTGGACACCTGTAATCGAGAGGATAGAGGAAACGCAGACTGCGGGGGGTGATAATGATGTGGCTCTCCTCCGAGTGAAGACGTGGGATGTGGGCCACGGCATCAGCTGGAGATGCTTGTGAACTTGACTTCATCAGCTGTATTCATCATCATCATCATCACCACCATGGCTGAGACATCTCCCATGCCTGCCCCGTTCGCCGTAACATCCTCTGTGTAAAATGGCTCGTGCTCCATCGGTCCGCTCTGGTTGCCTTTCCGCCGTAGTGGCCGCCCACGAGAGGAGAGCGACTGCTACCCCCGCTTCAGATTTCAACACTTCCAGGCCTGCTGTCCGCTTCGGATCGACTTATCACCCTGCTCGCTTCTGATCTGATATTCTGTTGTTTTGTTTTGTTTTTTTCCGCCCTGTCAACATCGATCCCTCCTGCAACAGATCTCCCATTTTCCTCGCGGAGTCGGGAGATGCACGGGCCGCGTCCGGTGCTGCAACTCGCTGGCCTCTGCTGGGATTTGAGTTTTATGCTTTTCTGATTTTTATTTACAACCCCCACTCCCCCCCACAACCCCCACCCCCCCTCGCGAAAATGCTTCTTTGACATCTCGCTAGGCTTCGGGGTTGGTTTTTTTTCTACCTCCAGATTTATTCCGGGCTTTAGACATTCTTCCAGCCCATCCGCGAACCTCTCGACAGCGGTGCCCAGCGGGGGATGATCAGCGTCCATCCCGTCAACCAAGTGCTCCCCCCCAGTCCTGGAAGATCCTGGTGTCCATTGTGTCCTCGGGGTTTAGAGGTGCTGACAACCTGAACGTCGAGGGCGGGACGTTTGCCTTTCCATCTCAGGACTAAACCATGGCAAATGAACCTGTCATCCTTAATGTGTATGATATGGTAAGGCACGCTCCATTTCACTCCACTCTTATGCATGTTATGGTTATAGTTAAACATACAATTTGGTATAATAGTCACAAACTAACTCACTTTTTTTTACAAATTAGACACCTGCCCAGTAAGTGAACGCACCACTAGCAGTTGTGCCCTTTTACAGCTATTTTGATGTTTGAAGGAGCCCAACAGGAGGGGGACACACCTATAACATGAACACCAAGGCGGGAATAAAGATCAGCTGCGGTACCAAGTGAAGTAGAGGTTGACTAGTTTCAAAACCCGGCCAGTGTCCAATGTCAGTCTCATACTCTGAGGTGAGAGTGGAGCTTTATAAGGCTCTCTGTGGGTCGCTGCAGCCATGCCACTGTGTTATGTGG
Source organism: Hoplostethus mediterraneus (assembly GCA_034670385.1). Classification (NCBI taxonomy): domain Eukaryota; kingdom Metazoa; phylum Chordata; class Actinopteri; order Trachichthyiformes; family Trachichthyidae; genus Hoplostethus; species Hoplostethus mediterraneus. Next base: position 12,061,834 of record JAXDDW010000007.1, read on the forward strand.
CCACAATGTTAGTTTATCTACTCCACCAGTCAGTATTTAGAGGGATGTTGTATTCATAATTTTTTTTTAAATCAAGTTGGCTTGTAAAATGGTGAAAGTGGCTGGTGAATTTTCTGAATGTATGTCCTGTATAGTCACCAAGTTAGTCTCCTGCTCTGCCCACAGTCTGTGAAACAGGAGCCTCCCTCAGCCCCCTGACCTCTGTCACTGTGCCTACAGCTTGTCTCACATGATTTACACACACACACACACACACACACACACACACACACACACACACACACACACACACACACACACACACACACACACACCAGCAAGGGACAAGGGTCTTCATTTAGATGTGCCCACTGCCTGGGCTTGGGAATATACTGCTGAACATGTTGCTCCAAATTTTCAACATTTTTGTGACATTTTGTGACGTATTCATGCCAGCGGCTCCCCTGGATTTTATTCATGAAGCTCAAAGCCACATCATGCAGGGCGGGCCAGGTCCATCTACCCCTGGGAATATGTTTTCTGTGAGAAAAATCACAGAAAGTCAGAAAATGACTGTTAGGAAATGTGACTCAGACTCAGAATACATTTACGATCAAGTTGAATTTACTACTGCGTGAAAAGAAACACAACGCCTACCTTTTGGAGTAAAAATACATTTTTTAAATTATGTTCGGCATGGTGGGTTGTGACGTGTTGAGCCGTCATGAATACAGACAGCGGAAACATTGATTCACACCATGAAACATGCTGCCATTGATAACAGTACAAGAGTTTTGTTCCAAGATGAGACACCCACCATTTGAAACAAGTGACTCAGACTCTTACAAAACAACTGCATGAAATAAAAATATATTTATATTGTCATTTTTAAAGGAAGTCCTGGGTTGGCAATATAAAACACTTTTACACAAACTACACTCCTCTATAATTCAGAGATGTCAAATGATGAACTGAAAGTAATCATGTTTTTTCCAAAATGGATTTTGAAAGTGTTTTGAAAGTGTTTTGAAAGTGAACTGAAAGTGTTTCCCGCTTGCCTGAACTTTTGTATTTGGGGAAATGCATCAAACATCTCAAAGTGTTCTTGTCTTTTGGATTTCAAGAGTCACCACAGTTCACTTATCAAATCAAAACTCCACACTCAACACACACACACACACACACACACACACACACACACACACACACACACACACAGGCAGGCCCAGCCACACACATAAAGCCAGGTGCAATTCTGTACACTCAGCTCTCCCCTGATATCCTCAAGCCGTCTCACAGATGAGGACCTAAGTGGGGCCGAAAGCGACAGCTGCTCAAACGCCTGATTAAATTCCAGTGTGTCTCCACTGTGCTGGGACTTAACAGGTCAAGCGGGGGGGGCTGCTGCAAGAGGGCGCGCCTGTAGAGGAAGTGGTCACGAGGGCAGGGAGAGTCCGAGGGAGTCTTAAGTCCTAAATACTTGACCGAGAATTACACAGGACAACACAATCAGTCAGTCGAGTCTGCATTAGCTGACAGAGAGAGAGAGAGAGAGAGAGAGAGAGAGAGAGAGAAATGATGAGGCGATCATCTTCAATGTGAAATCAATGTGACCGGTAGATGTGTGTAGCGGTGCGTGGAGGTTTCTGCATTGCCGGTACGAGGTTGGCGAGGCTGCGTGGATCGTTACGGCGGCGCTGGCGTGCATTATGATGTCACAAAGATGAGAGGGGAGGCGCCGCGTTGGAGAACTGTGATTGATGTCGACCAATTAGCGACTAGAAATAGATCCAGAGAACGTTGCCAGCTCTCGTTTTTGGTCATTTGATTTTTTTTGTCCTGTGTCATTTATTGCTTCCTGTCAAGGCGTGGAAGAATCTGCACTGGTTCAGAGGTTTCCATTCATGTTCCTGGTGTGAGAATCCTTTGTCTCCAAGGCAGCCAATAGGGGAGAGGTCATCACAGAAACACTAGAAGGCCGTGTTGATATAAAGTGGTGGATATGCTTTATTGTCTCACTCTGAGCCGGGAAGCGTGTTCTATTATTGATGGGGGACAGCTGGGGGTGTGCGGACGGCTTTCAACACATTTCCTCAGGGGTTTCTACAAGGGTGTGTTCCTGGCATGGATTACCTCCTCGCTGCTCGCCGTGGAGGAGGGCGGCGTGGCGGCGGCACCTCTGGGTTCGATTCCCAGCCACTTTCTGCGTGGAGTTGAAATGTGACTGTGTTTTAGATATGGGTTAACCCTGTGACGGCCTGGCTACCCGCTCTGACCCCTGAATGGGAAGGAAGTGGGTGAAGAAAATGAGTGAAAAGAAGTGAAGGAGAAAAGATGAGACATAATTGTGATTAATGTTCATGATCATCTGGCAAAATAAAATCGCTTCACTCGCTCCCTCTCTTTCTCTCCCTTTCTCTAGTACTGGATCAACGAGTATACCTCCAATTTGGGTATTGGAGTCTTCCACTCAGGCATCGAGATTTATGGCAGAGGTAAGATGACGTCACGTTACGGAGGACATTCCCAGCAGGACAGACTCGGACCCGTCCTGCCTGATCTGACTACAGACGGATAGACCGAGCCTGGCCTTTCTACAGACACAGAGTTTTGTTCGTGATAATATGACCCCCTTTCTCTGGGTTGAGTCATCACTGAGTCATAGTGTGTGTGTGTGTGTGTGTGTGTGTGTGTGGTGTGTGGTGTGTGTGTGTGTGTGTGTGGTGTGTGTGTGAGAGAGAGAGAAAGAGGGAGACAGATGCAGAGACCAGCATGAAACTCGATTAACAGAATTCAATAGATCACGTTGAACTGAATATATCTTAGCACATTTTGTACCGTTCAACATGTGAGACAAATTTCATAGGATCTAAACCGACTTTATACTTGCCGTGGAAAATTGCCTATAAGCACTCAGAAAGCTTTGAAATAACACAAAACATTGACAGGTTGAAATATTCTATATCTATTGGGAGAGAGGAAGACCTCATCAATATCTCTCTATGCTCTCTCTCTCTGAAAGTCAACTCACTACAATCTTTATTGTTTCTTTGGAAAGAGAGAAGTCTCTCATGATTGGTTCTCCATGCTAAGACCAGATGGTTTTCATGCACTAGTGGACTAGTCAAGATCACATTTCTGACTTCCTTAAAAGGCCTCACTAGCTGGTTAAGCTAAATTTAGGAACATGTTTGTTGCACACGTTACATGTCTGTCACAGGGGACAGCACAGTATCAATACAACAGACACAACATAATAACTAATAAATGATCAATTCTAGCACTTTGCACTAATTTACTTTCACATACTGCATCATAGCTGTTACTTATTGACAACTTGATTGGTACCAGGTACAGGTTACAAACATAAGGTATTTGCACTTCCTACTGCTTGACAATAGTGACCTTGAGTTGCTAGCTGCTTAAAGCCCTTCTCCACTGAACCGTCTCCATTACACTGCTGGGAAGCAAGAACTGTAATTAGTCAGGCCTAATGATTTAAGTACAGCGTGGCGATGATTAATTACTTGCTTCTGTGTGATTGTCATTGTTTAGTGCTTCCATCTGAAGTGCTGACTTGTATTTTTGTCCCTTGCCATGCAGAGTTTGCTTACGGGGGGCATCCGTACCCGTTCAGCGGCATCTTCGAAATAAACCCCGGGAACGCCGCCGAATTAGGAGAGACGTTCAAATTCAAGTGAGTGTGTACGCCATTTCACGCACAGCCGCTGAATGTCAGTGATGGAGAAATGTCTACTGACGGCTGGATTTGTCCTTCAACAGGGAGGCCATTGCTTTGGGTACGACAGACTTTACAGAGGAGGACATAGACAAAATCATGGAGGAACTAGGCAAAGAGTTCAAGGGCAACGCCTACCACCTAATGCACAAAAACTGCAACCACTTCTCCTCCTCGCTGTCGGAGGTCAGTCTGGTTTTATTTTGCAGTCACAATGTTTGTTATTTTCCTTCTGGAATGTGAGTATTGTAGAAAAAGTAAGATGCAGAACAAAGCAGAGTAAAAACTATGAATGAGTACGACTTACTACATGGACATACAGAACGATATGTATTCCTTATACATGCTTAAAAAATAAAAGCACAAATACATCCACATAACCATCATATCTGCAGTTTCTTTCTTGCCATTCAGTCGTTAAATCATTTTGATAATACCTGCACCTTATACCCGTTTCTTGTATAATACTTTGATATCATATGTTTTTTTCCAGCTGCTGTGTGGACGGGAAATCCCTCGCTGGGTCAACAGACTGGCATACTTCAGCTCCTGCATCCCTTTCCTGCAGAGCTGCCTACCCAAGGAGTGGTTGACCCCGGCGGCCCTGCAGAGCCACATCAGTCTGGGGCTCCACAAGGAGGAGCAGAACGAGTCGAGCGACGAGGACCACTCCTCGGGGGCAGGCGCCGCCGGCTCAGGCTCCTCCCACAGCTGCCGCCACACGAGGGTCTGAAACAGCCCCGCGAAAACAAACACACACCGACCTCTGAACCTGCCGGCCCCGTCGCTGTCGTGGCCACAGTGGCATTAGCAGGCTTGAACAACCACCTGACCTCATACTGTTTGACCTCCGAGTAAAGAGGCAGGAAACGAAGAGTTCCTTCTTCCTGAGCGGAGCTGCTGCCAGAGACTTCAGACCTACAGAGGGCCCCGCCCCCCCCGTCCCTTTGAGAGCTGACGGGTTGACGGGGGCCGACTTTGAGTCCCGAGCAGCGAAGCGTGGCTCAGGCTTCACGACAGCTACTTGTAGATCTGAAGTTTGTAGTTCCGTATTATTGGTCTTTTTCCATGAACTTTTAAACCTTTGTCAGCCTTCTTCCCCCGCCCTGCCTCCAGAGCTGCTTTTGTAGAGTAGATAGACACCTGAGGAAATGCTAACCTGCTAAATTTCAATAAGTTCTTGTTCAATAACCTCTATGTGGCCTTCAGTTGATTTGTTAAATCTGCTTTCTTTGGTGTGGAGCTTCAGTTGTATACTTTGGCCATTTTAGACGGTTAGGGAGTTTTTTTATTTCTCGAGTCCGTTCTGAACTAGTGAAAATGTTGCACATTGACAGAAGTTGACAACACAATGAACGTCCAGACTAAACGGAGACGCCACACTTCTGATCATGTCGTTCGGTATTTCATCCCATTTTCATTCTGCAGAAGATTTATCTGAACTGTGACCTATTTCTGGCGACTAGCCGCCAACGTACTCTCGGTCATAGATAGCTGTAATCAAATTATGTTAAAGCCAAATACTGTTCAGTTAAAAAAAATAATAACTTGTGCTGGTCTTATGGCCTTGGGCAGCCCAGTCACTATTTGTGAACATCAACAATGTTATCTCAGAGACGGTAACGGAGAATCAAGCTGCTCCACTGACACCGAAGAACAGATTTTGTGACCTTGTGCAATTTTTGTCTCAGCTTTTATATGAAAACGATCTTTATATTGTAGTAGTGATGTCACGTCCAAACCAGGAAATGTACACTTATCCCCAGAGACCGTTTCTGGGTGGGTCCTGGTCTAATCACCCTTTTCCATTGTTTCCTGTTTGAGCTGTACATTGGTGGGGTATTACAGACCAGGGCTCGGGATTATCTCCTCTCTGGGAGACGGTTGTGGATGTTCGCTGGTAAACACTGAGCTGCCACAGGGTGTATGAACGGCATATTTCAAAGCAGAAATGAAGTACCTCCCCCCCCCTAAATGATATTCCTCTCTGAGCTCATATCTCCATGTATAATTTACTTCAGCTGTAAATGAACTGTGAAACATTTACAGAGACAAAACATTTCAAGGCCGGTGAATAGACCTTGATAAAAAACAGTGCTTATCTTTTCACGTTCCGCTGAGTGGTTTGAGGTCGGGTTTATCGCTGTGAGCAGATCACGCTATGGTAAAGGAAAAATGGGATGCCCCGAGGTTATTCAGTATTATTATGGATTATTTTATCGCTCTTACCACAATCGCCTGTGGTCCACCCCAGTAAGGATTATTATTTCCTGCTGAGTGGGATGATGATTTACGATTTCCCATTTCAAATTCATGTTGCAGTGTTGCTTTTCCAAATGAAAAAGCATGCAGCTCACTGAACAAGCCTACATCCCGTTTTAATAGTATACCTTTCCCCCAGCCCTTATGTTATTTTCCTGCTGTAGTGTGGTTCATGGACAGCTACCCTTTCTCAGGAAGGAAATCACATGACTTGTGGCAGTAACACAGTCGTCCCGTTCCTATTGACCACCTTGACAAATGGAGTTGAAAGTGCAAATTAACCTTATTTAACTTAAATAAGCTACATTCATATTTATATTTGACATGGTTTTACATTTCACCAAGTGTATTGGGTTCAGATTGTTTTGTTGTTGGATTATTTTGTATATTTTGAGTTGTTGGGCTGTACAGTGATCAGTATTCCATGCTCAAAATCTTTGGCACTTTCTACAGAACAGACCAGACAAATACTTTTTTCTATTGTATTGTGTCAACCTTAACCTTGTATGTTATTTTCCTAACCTAAGACAATTTCAAGAATGATACAATATTAGAATAAAGATACAGAATAATGATGAAACGTTTTGCTCCTTTTGTGTAGCCTAAAATAAATATGGGTGCTAAGAAGACACACATACTAAACAAATACGAATGACCAAAAGAACATAAGGCTACAAGATAAAAGAGAAAAATTACACATGACAGACACCAGATGGCATCGATTTGATGACTTATATAGCATAAAAGCAAAAGATTTACTCAATGAAAAACCGCATACATTGTGAAATAAATTATGTCAAATAGAACATTCCTATATAACTTAAGGCAGAATAGTTAGTGAATACCCCCCCAACCAAAAACAACACTACCAATCATGTTTCACTCAACTTCCAACTCTACTTTGCTGAGAAAATTGCAGCAACAACATATAAAGTCAGTAGAAAAGAACTTCAAAAGGATACCAGTCAAGACTAAAAATGATCTTTGCACCTTACCTGCTTTGAGCAATAGTCACAAAATATTGCACAAAGTTGAGTATTGTGTTACTTAAATAGTACTTTTACGACCTCAACTTGATAATGTAATGAGAAGTGGGGCACAAACATCAAACGGGCAATCGCGTCGGTCGATAGTCGAGGACATTATTGCTAGAAAAACAACCACTTTCTCAGCCACATAAAAAAAAGATCAGCAAAATATTTACTTGTTCATCAAAGAGAAATAAGTATATGTAATTGTGATCAATTCATTCAGAAATGTTTGAGGTGAATACAGCTGGATTTCCAGTAAAACCTGTTTTAAATGTAAATTCAGAACTGGGTTGCCAAATCTGTACCGTACCCCCCTTTGAATGTTACATATGTCAGTATTTTGAAAAATGAATGTAACATATAACATACTTCATCTTGAGATGGTACTGTTTATCTCACTGTATACATAAAATACAGGCATTTTGCAATGGCACAGACACGACTTTGCCTCCTTTAACCAAGTCAACTATTAACATACCGTAGTTAAAACACAACATAGCCGACACCCAATCTGGCAACGTACAACCAGCATTTCCTCTTCCCCTCGCTATCTCCTGACGCCCTGTGTACTTTGCACTCACTCGCCATTTTGATACAGTCGAGTAACGTTAACTTGACCAAGTTATAGTTGTAAAACACGGTTTTGGAGAGGACAAAAATAGAAACCTGAGGTAAGAACCCGACCAGTGTCGACGTTAAATCATTATATTAACACTACTAGTGTTTAGATACATATGGTTTGTGCGTTGGAAACAGTGTTTTTGTTAGCTAACTTAGCGATAGCCAACACGAGTCGAATCAAGCTAACTGCACGCTAGCAAACGATGTGAACGCATATGAAAATACAATGCTAGCAGATAAGACTGTAATTTTCAAGACTATAAAGATAACTTTCACCGACCTTAGTTAGTTAGCTAATTCGTTGCCTAGTCAAATGTTTGCCTAATTGCTCAATTGTCGTTTGCAGCTAAGAATGAGTGGGTGTCGTGTCTTCATCGGTCGTTTGAGCCCCCACGCCAGAGAGAGAGACGTGGAGAAGTTCTTCAAGGGTTATGGACGGATTCGCGAAATCAACCTGAAGAATGGGTTTGGTTTTGTGGTAAGTGTGACCGTCTTGTGTGAATCATAGGATTTGAACCTTTTTGGTCCTGATTTACGCCTTTACTGAACTAATTTTATTGTCCTTTTTTTCCAGGAATTTGATGACCACAGAGATGCCGATGATGCCGTGTACGAGTTGAATGGCAAAGAACTTTGTAGTGAAAGGTATTGGTCTCGAGAGTTTCTTTCTTTGAGTTGTGGGGCTCTCCATTAGACGAGAGTAATTGCATTTAAAAAGCCTAGGTTTCACAACACTGAGTTGACTCAATTTGGCTCATAAAAACAAATTTAACTCCAAAAAAAATCAACATCGGAGACTCTTACACCGTTATCCCCAATTTGTGATGTTCAATACGTTTATTTTGTGATTAAGTACTTCCCTCAACGTGCCTTGTCTGCTTCTACTTTAATCAGTGATGGCCTACATTTCCCATAATGCCTTTCGACAACCCGCAGAGAACGTGCTTGAACGTACTACATTCAGCTGTGGATTATACATGTAGGCTAAGAGAGCTATAGCAATAGCTTAGTGAGAGCTGGAGAACAAGTTTTTCCAGTCAAACAGAAAGCGCAGCATGTCTTGTTTACATTGCATTATGGTCTATTGAGACTACTGTCTGTGGAGAACTTGGTATCTCTGCCTCTTATACCATTGATTTCTTGTGTGATTGGTGAATATTGATGTGTACATGTGGGTCTAGAAACCTCACATCTACTGTTGATAATTTAGATTGATGGCAGAAAAATGCTCAGCTAAGTACATTGTCACTGAACTGGAAATGGCTCTAAAAATACCAAACATGGCACCAAACAAAAAAATTGCCCCAGAAATGCAAGATGCATCACCAGTAGCTACTTTTAATAGTGTTGATGTGTTTTAAAGTGGGTTTTTCCTTTAGAACCCCTGCCATAATCCTTTTAAATAATTTATTTTGAGCAAGCATACAGAGAATAATGGAATAGCTACACAATAGCAGTGCCCCTAAATCTAGCATGGTTTTTCATAAGGATTAAACAGAACCTAGATTTCCTTCCTGGATGTTTTGGTTACAGTAAATTAGTCTGTTTGACTGTTGTCTGAAGAATTGCTCTCCCTTCTTTTCAGGGTTACAATTGAGCATGCTCGCTCCAGAAGAGGAAGAGGAGGAGGAGGAGGCGGCGGTGGTGGTGGTGGTGGCGGCGGCGGTGGTGCTGGAATGGGGCGTTTTTCTCCACGTTTTGGCAGCTATCGCCAGTCTCGCAGCAGTGGATCCAGGTGCAGTAGTCTTCACTTTGTCTCCTGAAACCTAAGCTAACCATTTATGTAAAACTTCTACTAATGTTTGGGTACAGTCAATGAAGCTGTTACAAACCAGTTATCTGGTTGGGCCAGAGTCAAAGAAAAGATAGAATAGCCTCGGTGGAAGCTCCCGCATGTGGACTATTTACCTCAATATATCATTCTTTAATTAATTTTGATAGCCTAGTATAATGGCTATAGAGAAGTGAGACCACTGACAAGAAAATTGGTTTATTTTATGGGTCCCTGGTACAATTTCCGGCAAATCATGTAGGATTGAATTAGGACACAAAGCAAGTGCCTCAACCAACACAGGAAGAGGCTTGCCTCGTTTTCAATTGCTGTACTTGTTTGTACGTGAACAGATGCTGTTCGATCCCACAGCGCCTAGCTAAATGTGCAGCATCTGCTGCAGTTTTAAGTTACTACAGTCCGGGAATAATCACAATAACACATCATTCACCCAATGTGTTGTCAATAAGAATAGATCCGCTCTGCTATATTGCGACAGTCCAGTAGGTTGCCTGTCTTTCAGTATCATAACATAGTAGTCTGCCAAAATGTTTCGTTAGCATTGCCCAAACTTAATAGTTTCCACACCGGTTAGGCAAGACTACACCACTCCAGTTCTACTGGTAGCAACTTTAAATACTGCATGTTCTCCATCTTGACTCCAGTATACTACCACCACTGTTTGTTCTTGCCTCTTTACTACATTCTGCGGGCATGTTTAAGGTTTTCTGTGTCTCCTTTTGATTTGAAGAAGTTGTTGTAGTTAATCATAACTGTTATTCTTACAGCTATGGTCCTCCTGTGCGGACAGAACACAGGCTCATTGTAGAGAACCTCTCTTCACGCATCAGCTGGCAGGTGAGAGATCTCCTCAGTTTGTTTTCTAGCATATTACATAAGAGATTTTTTCTTATTTCACCTTTTTTGTATTTTTCTAGAAGTAGCAGCATTCATTTGTTCGGTCTGCGTTAACTTGTCAATAGTCACATTGCTTTAAAAAAAAAAAAAAAAAAAAAAGGAATGTACTCAGTTAATTGGTAAAATAGAAAAGCAAGCCCCCCCTCCCCCTTTTTTTTTTACTTCACCTTCATTTACTGTTTCTTTCAGAGAAAGCACTATTAATGCAGATGGACATTCTAACCAAGAACATTAAATTGTTTTTTAGCAGCTGTTCTGATATGGTTTCCTATTATCGGAGTTGCATGCACACCCTCCATGGAGGTGTCTGAAGTGCATAGCGCCCTGTCCTGGTTGTTTTTCTGAATAGTGTCCATTTGGTGCCTCTCCTTACACGCAGTTGCCGCTGGTCTAAGTCTTGGCTGGGCCCCGTAGCGGGTGAAAGTGGTCTAGCGCAGGATACGGTAGCCTTAGGAGGTCCGTAGCCACAGTCTGGAGGTTCTGTGGTCTGGCATCCCCGACTGCTGTAATCCCCCTCAAATCCACGGTCCCTACACTCTCCCGTTTGGGTCTTTTTCTGTTGCTGATGGAGCTGGGGGGTGTTGAGTTGGGCGCACACCCCTCCCCCCACTTGCTCTCTGGTGGTTCCTTACTTGTGGAGGCCGGAGTCCGAGTCAAGGCTGAGGTCGTTTCTCAAGGGCTTAACACTGCATTGGTTCCCATTTGCTATTTGGACAAGTGGCTCTATTCTAATATCTTCCTGGGTTTGGAATGGTAAGTAGCATAAAACTCATGTGATTGGGTTTGTAAGGGGTTGGGTGGTAAAGGGGTGTAGATTTACATTCTCAAAGGACGGCAGGGGAGAATAGTTTTAATGTGTAAACATTAAAGTTGCTGTGAGCCCATATTGAGTAGCAATATGGTTCAGTTAATTTTGATAGGCCACATGAACAAAAACAAACCTCAGATAAACATCCACATCCACTTAGCCATATTATTGTCACCCCCCAATAACAATATACAAAAGTTATTATATAAATATAATAACTTTTATATACTTGGACCATAAATTCAATATTAACTAGAATACTATAGTTTGATTTTACAGGTAACTGTAGAGAATTATTAAGCGCCTCGCTATGTTGAATACTATTTTTATTTTTTTGATCAGCTTAAAAACAGGTGTGAATTCCAGGGATGAATTAATGGGGTATTTTTGTTTCGGGTGAAGGCAACTCTTGTCCACTCATGAAGCATTTTCAATGGGTCTCTTGTTTACATGCCATCCACTGAAATGAGAGCATATCACATATATTGTTTTGCAGTGAAAGTCAGCTTTAGATAACCCATGTTACAGTTCTGAATGCTGATTTTGTGCTGCCTGCTTGTTTCTCTCACTCCAGGTTTGAACAGGCTCTCAGAGGCACTTGGCATATTTTGTTCTTTGTTAATAATCCCACATATGCTTTGAAACAGGACCTGAAAGACCTGATGAGAAAAGCAGGTGATGTAACCTTTGTGGACGCTCACAGAACCAACAAAAATGAAGGGTGAGTTTATCGAAGCCTTTCCTTTACTACTTCTGTTCCCTCCTAATTTCCACAAAGTACCCAGAAGGAGAGATGACCTAGGATTTGTTATTCATTTTTTTAATGGAATGACATTAATACTTTACTTTAATATCATCAGGGTGGTTGAGTTTGCATCCCGCAGTGATTTGAAGAATGCCATCTCCAAGTTTGATGGGACAGATTTGAATGGACGCAAGTTGAAGATCTTCGAGGATCGCAGGAGGAGGTGAGTTGTTCTCACCGTTATTCTAAGTTTAATATTAAAGCTGCCCTAGGCAACAGTTGACCTCATCACCCAGAAGTCATGTAAGGTTGACGTCCATAAACTCCGTACTTGTTTGGGCCTGAATTTCTTCTTAGTGGCTTACTTAGTGCAGCAGTTTCAACCATTCTTGGCGAGTCTGAGTGCTGCTGTTTAGGAGAAGTCTTGTATTTTGTCACTTCCTGTTCAGTGAGAATATTTCCTGCCAGTGACGAAACACTCAATTTGGGGAAATTGAGCAAATCTACAGCATAAATGGGACTTCCTTCTCTGTTGGAGCCCAAATTTGTGATTTAGACTGATAATACTGGTGTTATCAGAATATCAAATATATCGAAATATTGCCTAGTGCAGCTTTAATGTTATTTTATTGTTTGTGTTGTTAGACCAGACTAAAACTGCATATTTGCACAGGTTTGAGGCTATTTCTTCTTGGCTAACTCTAAAAAAAAAATTACCTCCTGTTTTCCAACAGTCAAAGCAAGAGCCGCTCCCGTTCTCGCAGCTACTCCCGCTCAAAGAGTCGCTCCCGAAGTCGCAACCGCTCCAGGAGCCGCTCCAAATCTGCCAGCCGCACCCCGGAAAAGAAGACTTCAGGTGGGGGCAAGGCTGCGGCGCGGTCCCCCTCCCGCTCTCCGTCCCGCTCCAAGTCTCGCTCTCGTTCCCCTGCTCCCAATCAGAAGAAACAGTCCCGCTCTCGCTCCCGTTCCCGCTCTCGCTCCCGCTCCCGTTCCCGCTCCGCAGAAAGCCAACAGTGAGATTTGCACACCCACGTGCAGATAAGAGACTGATGCTTCACAAGACCATAGCTGCTGTCCATAGGCCTGTGTGACACCCACACGATTTGTAACGAAGGGGCTGCCTTTGGTATGGCTTCTTCTTTTGAGATGAGAGCGTCGGTCATGATTGTGCCAGCATTGGCTTTGTAAATTGTTGGGATCTTTTTTTATTCTTAGTTTGGATATGCCTCCAAAGTAAGGTTTTTTTTTTCTTGTCCTACTACTTCATAATTGCTACATTTTCCTCTTGAAAGCCCTCCACATTTTGATGAAATATAAAATGACACAAAACGTTTTAATTGGGGTAACGTTACCCATTACGTGCCCCACAAATTCGCCTTTTGATTGGAAGAGCTTGGGGAGTTAGTCAAGCTATTGGCCAGGGGTATTGTCCGACATTTGCCATTTTGTGGTTCCATCCACCCCCTCTGCTTTGCTGTAGTGTTCAGAGTAGCTAATGGATAGACGGGAATCCTATCGATTCCTCAAAACGTTTAACTGTAGATTTTGGTTGATAAACGCCAGCCCCATGACATTACCGCAATACTGTGATGATGCTCCTCATGCGGTACCATAATGGGTGTTTCTAAGCATGTTGCATTCACTGCCCTCATATGTGAAAATATAAATGCAGACCTCTCAGATGATGATTTAAGTCAGCTTGTTAATTTAATGGTGTTGGAGCGTTAATTTTGACTTGCTTTGTCTGTTAAACTGAGTACCAGTACTTTTTTGTTTTTGTCAATCCATTTTCTTTGCTTTTACAGAGCTTTATTTTTAGTCTTGCCCCGTGGTGTGTTGTGGACAGCCATGGGATTGTGTGGCTTATTGTAGCAGGGAGAAATATCTGTAAATTAACATGATTTGTTACCAACATTGCATATTGTTATTTTTCCTTGCAATAATGTCCATAAAGAAAGGTGACGTCGTAAGATGGCTGATTTATTTCCTAACACACAAAACCTTTTTAAAGAATTGTGTCTACCTGCCTGCGAGTGTGTATGTGTCTGCAACGGTATGACTGAATAAAGCTTTCAGATGTGTCGCTCAAGATACAGATGTGCTACTGCAATGTTTCTAAACAATACAATGTAACATCTCCAGGTACAAATAAAATTCTTAGCTAACTTAAACGTACTGTCACATCATTATTGAAGGAAGGACCAAGTCAATTTGAGCATTAAAAAAAAAAAATCTGATCCAGTCTTGATATTGTGTAGCAGGATTGCCTTTCATTAGAGGACATGAGGCTGTTGAAATTTAAGATTTAAGATTAGACTTTATTTGCAATTCGGTGGTGCATGCACAAACATGCACCAATACACAACACATGCAGGGGGGGAAGTGGCCGCCGAACACGACACACACACACACATTCACACATGCATTTACATGTTAAAACTGTCACTACTTTTATTTAATAAGCCAAAAACCATGATTCTTTAGTTTCAGGCGTGTAGTACTACTAATTTTCTATTTTAATATCCATGTAAAAGCAGGAGGATGAGGCCAAACGAAGATGCTGGGGGTTTGGCAGGTACAAGACGGTTAACCAAAATAACTACTGCCAATATGGCGTACTTCAATAACACACCGGTCAACAAAATTTCTATATATACACACAGTAGCCTGGACTGCTACTTGTCAAAAATAAACCAGTGAGTTATCTAATCTACCTGGTATCGTGGTCCTACAATCATTCTATGAAATCAAATATTTAGAGTAGAATAAAGTACTTTGTGTAAATACCAGACACCACCCCCCCCCCCCAAATGCATTTTAATATTATTTTGTAGCACAAGAAAAAATGAAAAAATAAGGTTGGTGAGTTTTTAAGATGCAATTCATACCTCTCCACCAAATCACTGACACAAACATGGACAAGTGTTTTCTTGGGCTCCTAAAGTATCTGGTGTTTTATTTTGAAGGAGGGAATGCAGACATCCTTGTTCATATAGCACCAATATGCTGCATAGAGCAGTGGTTCTCAATCCAGTCCTCGAGGACCCCCAGTCCTCAAGGACCCCCTGTCCTGGAGGTTTTAGCTCCAGCCTTACTCTGAACCAATTAGAGGCTTCAGGTTTTCATGATACTTTAATTGGTTCAGGTGTGTCCGAGTAAGGCTGGAGCTGTTCACGGTGTGTGCCGCTATATTGCTGTGACGTCAGGTGTGTTTACATCGACGAACTCGGACCAGTTGGATCTTGCCCAAGTTTCCGACTGGGAATTCTGACTTGCATGACTGTTCTATTGCACTTTTCCGTGTCGGAGGTCGTTTTTTTCCGAGTTCCAAGTACAATGGAACGCACCATAAAACCTCCAGGACAGGGGGTCCTTGAGGACTGGATTGAGAACCACTGGCATAGAGGACACAAAGTAGAGGTGAACTGAACCTTTACGGGACATACTATTACATTTAACGTTGTTCCAATAGTCTAAAACAGTTCGGTCCATATTTTGACACCAATTTTCAGACATACATTTTTTTTTATCTGAGCTCTTACACCCAAACAAGGTTTATATTCTGGTGCCCTGTTCACAAATATGGACCTATGAAACCATCCTGCCCTGTGAAGTGACTGACAGGACACATATTTGTTGAGAGTTTACACTCCACTAACTTAGTGTAGATAAACTAGAAAACTATCAGCAGAAATAACACTGGTTATGCTGATTTTGAACCAGGAGCAGTGGTGCACTCCTGACCTCTTGTGGTCACATTAGTACACTATACAGCCTGTTCATCTAAATGTTGAAATAGGGGGAAAATGGTACAAGTTAGAATAGAAATGATACTGGCACTTCCTTCCTTCCCACCTGCTCATCATACAGACATATGTATGGGGGGAAAATGACAAATTACATTTCCTAAATGGATCCATATACATAAGTTATGACAATATTTATTAGCTCTAGCCAAACTAATTTTAATGTTACATAAATCAGACGTTTTTGTCCATTGACAGTAGGTGAAAATGACTGAGTAAGCCTGATAGGTTACCCTTCCCCAAAAGCTAACTCACCAGATCAAGCACATGGTTGGCTAGGAATGAAAAAGGAAAACATACCACGTCTAAAAACGCAGACAAAAATGAGAAATTTAACTAGGAAGTGGAATACTGTAGAGCAAAGGGGAATAGAGGCAATTCCAGCATATCAACCCTGACCCATGCACCCACCACATGGTGGCAGTGTCTGCTTGCACTGAGATGACATCCAGCAGGATATTAATACACATTCATAAGGGAGGACATATGGCTGCACAACTGAACATGAAGGATCAAGGGAGAAGGAAAACAAACAGTAATGATGAGTCCTGTTTTGTGAACATGCACCAACATGTTTCCTAAAGGGAAAAACTGAGGAAAAACCCTTTGGATCTGTGATGTCACTACGATGTAAAATCTGGCACTGCTCCATAGCCAATGAATCACAGACTTTGTTGGCCCATAAGATTTCTAAATTATGGTTCATACTAGCACCTCGTTCTGGTGTGATAACTCAACTTCTTATAAGCTGCACAAAATCAGTCCCCCACACTTTGTCTCTGCAGCATCCCAGTGACACCACACATTTAAAGGTTCCCTCTCTGATTTCTAGCTTTAGGGAAGAGTGGTGCGAGAGTGGACTGAACTGTCCCGGGGCACAGGAATAACATGTGAATTGCTCTAATGGGTGGCATTCCCCTTTAATTGATGCCCACAGGAAAATCTCTTTACTCTCGCCCCTTCTATGGCGGCCAGACTGCAGGATTAGTTACAGCACAGCGCCCTCGCGTCTGGTAGGGATTCAGTGACTTGCTCAAGGACACTTCAGCAGGGCGGGTGTTGCTGGAGCTGGGTTGCCAGGTTGAAAGACGGTCTCTTTAACTGCAAGCGCTCCTCAGTCCGTGCTTCAAATGTGGATTACTGCAAAAACATGCATTAACAGCGAGTCACTGTAAATATACATGAAGGAGTGCAAATGTGCAGAATCAGGGGAGTGGGTAAATGTTCCTACATTTCCTGTGTGGGGGCATCCTGCACCACCAGACAGGCTTCTGGGTGCCTAGACAGTGAAGAATAAAAATAAAGACTGAAATTAAGAGCCGAACTGGGACGGCTTGGGTCCATGCCCAGTGTCCGCTCAGCCCCGCACTGCACCTGCCAGTAAAGTCGGCAAAATGCAGCGCAGAGAGACCGACGATGACGTTATTTGGGGGATGTGATGGGTGAGAGCCATGTATGGGGGGGAGATTACTGCCACAGAGAAGTAGTGAGAAGGGGGGAAGAAGGGGGGTGTATAGTCATGGTAGAAACTAAACTACTAGCTTGTTAGCAAAAATAAAATGACAGATGTACAGCCTACATTAGACAATTTTACTGTTTGTTTGTTTTACATTCAGTGCATGTACATGGAGAGAGCAATAGAGATAGCAGTATTGGTAGTGATAGCATGATAAGAGCAGGAATAAGAAAACTACACCAAACAACAAAATCAGTTCAGAAATGGGGGTGAGAGAACAAGAGGAGGAGGAGGAGGAGGAGGAGGAGGAGGACTAGATTCAATTGTATGTGATGTGTGTTTGTGCTGTAAATCAATGTTGTAAATCAATGTGTCTGTATCTATTTGTCTGTCTGTATCCACTGTAAAACAAAACAAGGTAATCAATTACTTTCATTATAACTTATTTCTTTCAGTACAATTTAAAAAGTAGGCATAACAACTGGGCTAGTAAAGTGTAAACTGGGCTAGTAAAAATTTCAATGTACTATCCCGGCTGGCTAGTGCCTAAAATCCTTAAATCCCATCCCTGATTATGTTGTGAAAGGTTGTGATGGTTTGTGCTGACAGTGACCTTGGCCGCCTCCTGCAGGTCGCCCTCTGTCAGGCGCCTGCTGGGCTGCTTCTCCTCCGTGGCATGAATCGACCCCCGTACAACTCATAGTAGCGTGGTAGGCACAACAAGCACAGCGCTCGGTCCGTTCGCTCCTGCTCCCACTGCATTTCCTCCCTGGCACCGCCGAGCGCAGCGGATCCCGACCCGCGCGAACAAGGACGGAGGAGCGAGCTCGTCCTCTGCCGTTCACGGCGCGCTGATGTGAACGTGCGAGGGAGCGACTGAACCGACGCACGACCAGGACAAGAGAGAGAGAGAGACCGCGCCAGCTCGCTGTTTACAAATAACCTGCTCGGTGTGGACGTCCTCTCCCCCCCCGCCCGCACCGCACCATGGCGGAGAGAAGTGGCCGGTTGAGTTTCCCCGGGAGCGGGGCTCTCAACAGACCCGTGCCCATGAACCTGTTCGCAACGTGGGAAATAGATGGATCCTCCCCGAACTGCATCCCAAGGTGAGAGACGCTGCATGGCGTTGCTAGTAGTCGGCGGGGCCCTTTAAACTTTAAAACCCGGTGTTACCGATGTGCCGCCAGACATGTCATTTGTCAGATGCAGCTGCACAGCGGCTCACCGTATCATTACGACAAGTGGATGCCCTGGCCCTGCTGCAGGATGCATCCTCATCCAAACCGCGTGCACGGTTATAGCCGGGCTATGGAGTGGTGCAGGGAAATGTGGGTAAACTATGACCATCAGTTGGTGATCACCGCTTGGCAGCCAGCCACCAATATAAACACACATCCATCTTCAGCGCGTCAGTAAGAGAGAAAAACTGTATTGTGCAGATCAAACTGCATGTCTGGTGTAGTTGAAACGTCTTGGTTGTGATGCAGGCGGTGCTGGGGAAACATCCACTCAGATGTCATTACATAGCAGGTTGTTTTTTTGCTAGATCATTGTACAGATGTACACCATGGAGAGGATATGGCTGTTGTCTCAAGACCTCACTGGAACAAGAGGTCTGATATAAAAAAAAAAAAAGACAGCAGGGTTAGTATTTTGGTAGCATTCCTGGTGTATGCTGGATTTGATCTGAGGTTCATGATGTAATATGATTGGAGTATACAACGATGGAAACATGTTTTATCTTGTCAAAGTGATGTTACGACTGAAATGGCTGTTAGAGTTTGTGGTCTGAGCCCTGCACATCATGACTGATAGTGGCCATCAGACTTTGTTAGTACTCAAGCTATTAGTAATATGGGAGTTTTCGGGATTTATTAGGTGTTTTTTTATACTCATGACTATCTCTACTTATCTTCTCTTCATCCTCTTAAGGCAATGCCATTGGTAGGTATTACATGTGGTCAGAAACCGTCCTCACATGCCCGGCCTGTGAACGTGTTCTTGAGCAAGACGTTGAATTCCCAGCAGCTTGGGTTGTCATGTAAGATCTACTTTCTTTAACGTGATGGTTTCCCTACGCAGTGAGTTGGTCTGATTTGAGGCAACGGCGTAGGCGCACCGGAGTGAACTGGCTGAACTGCCAATCAAGACGTCTTGGTGGATCAGTGCGTTGTACTTATTGACCGGTGTCCCTCAACATTCAGACAGGATGAGCTCAGTTTGTTGACCTGATGTCGAATCACCTGTCTTACTCAACGGTGTCAGCCATGCGAGGTGTCCAAGCACACTGACTGCTGGGTATTTGTTCATGCACTTCTCTTAGTATTTTCTTCTTCTTTTTTTGTTTATACTCACTTTTTTTTAATTATCAGGGAGTTTTCTGCTTTCTGGGCATTCGTACATCGCTGCCACAACGCCCGCCAAGTCCTTGCACACTGAGAGAACTGGCGTTTTTAATTTGGCGCCGGTACACGGTGTGCCTCTCCTCCTCTTTACCTTCATCTATTTATCACATCGGTTTCTTCACGCCTGCACAAATCCCCTTTCTGCCTGAATCTCTGAAGCTCAGGGCTATTAGGCCGGGAGGCTTAGAGCAGCGCTGCCTCTGCACTGAGCTCATGTTTCCCAGAGTCACCTCGGGACATTTGCTGCTTCACGCTGCACAGTCACCTAAAACAGGTGAGCAAAGAGCTTTAATCACCAACCGTGGATGGTGGTTGAGTGATAATGGCCTGGTGGATGGATGTGTACACACTAACACACACACACAGGCGCTACATAGCTCTATGGCTAGAGCGTGGCACCAACACCGTCAGGATTAAAGGGGTTTGATTCCCACTGGGGTCGAGGTAAAAATGTATGCACCCGTGCTACTCTTAAGTTGCTGCCCAGACTTTCTTTGGTGGCTTTTCTTCTGGTCTGCTGCTTGGCTTGATCACGGCTAGGAAGCACGTGAAGGTTGAGCATCAGACTCCTCTTCCCTGCCTAAGTGTTTTGTCCGACATTCAAAGTGAAATTGCGAAATGTCCTATAAATGATGTTTCGGCGTTTGAACGAACTCCAAACGAGCCTTTTCACCGCTAAGGGCGTCTGAATAAGTTCCAGTAATTGTGTTGCTTGTTCTTAAAGGTGGTTGTGTCCTCTGAAAGCATCTTCAACACCCTCTACCCCCCCCGCCGCCTTCGTGCAAAATCAATACAAATGGCGACATTGCCACCTAAGCCTCTCTACACTACAAGCAAATGTCAAGCCTGTTTCATCTTGGCATTTTTGAAGTGGGCATCGGTTGGATTTCCGTGGAGAGCGAGAGGGGCCCCGCCGGCGCGAGGCTGAGTGCTGTGAGCGATGAGGCCAGTTCCTGAGACAGAGCGGGGATTGAGTGGGCCCTCAAGTGGCAGCTGGACCCAGTAGGCTGTCATATTTGGGCCTGTCGGAGGCGAGAGCGCTGAGATGTCGCTTTGAGTCGCGGGCGAGACACTCGCTCTTTTGTCCCCCTCGCTGCTTGTGATGCTCGCACTGCGGGAATTTAGAGTAGGACGAGCGGGAGGACAGCTGAAGGCTCGCATTGTTCCGCGCTCCCCGTGTTGTTCTTGCCGTCCTGCATTCTGTGCCCGGTTTGTGCAAATGTTTGGTAGTTTAAAACACTGAAACCTGAGTTAACGTGTTATAAGCTGTCACTCAGTTTGACGCTTAAAAGGCCAGCCGCCGTGTTGCTGTTATAGGAAGCCACGGTCAAGTGAATCTCGACGCTCTGCCGTGTGAATGTTAAGTCAGACGGCGTTACGTAAGATATCCAACACCCTCCATCCTGCTGATGCAGCGCGTCCTGGAGGACAGACGGGGCAGGATGGGAAAGGGCAGCCGCCCGCCCGCCTGCCTCCCCGTCACCCATCCAGGATGCTTTGGGAATCTGCAGGCCGATCAATTTTCCTTCCAGCTGATTTTTCTCATGCCTCACTGCACACAGCACCACGCCTGGCTGACTGCCTTTCTTCCATTACATCTTTCTCCCCTCAGATTTTTTTTCAATCCGGGGAACCCCGTTGTCGTTGTCATTATCTTTACATGAGTTTTTGTTTCAGTCCACTGCCTTTTCTGTAGAATGGGATCAGGAATGCGAAAAATCAGGAAAACAACAAAGTGCTATGTCCACAAAAACATGAAAAATACCGTTACCATACTACATGCATAGTCTGGGATTGTTTACACTGAATTTAGCTAGTGCTGTCCGGCTGCCAGAAGGGATAAGGCTATGACAGGGACTCCGGTCAAAAGTCAAGGCCTGTGTGTAACCAGTTATATCTGCCTGGTGGATCTCCTATTACTGATAAAGTGGCGACATAAACACCAGATATTTACCCTGTTCTCAAACCAGGGTCCGGTGTCAAAGATTTATTCACATATTTAATCCCCTATTAGTTGCTACCAACAAACAATACCACACCAAGGAAAGCGATTCATCTTCCTGGGGTGAACAAAGGTTGTGAGAATTGTTGGGAAAAAGAAAGACAGCGGCGCTTTTGTGTTTAATACTCTTGGGCTCAGTAGCTAATAGACGTTGTGCAATATTCTACGTGGATCTACAGTGCTACCTTTTACTAGCAGAGACTCCCAAAATTGAATTCATGCTACGTAGAACAAGGACTCGTGCCACATGAGATACCAAGTAGAGCATTTTCAGAAAAAATGTCCCTGAACCCTGGAAGTAGTGCTATGGTGCAGAGTTAAGCCAATCTGTATGTCACTGCGAATATGAAGTACAGGGACATAATGTCCTCTACACTGATTCCCCTAGTCTAAATAGACCGCTGGATGATGGAGAGCAGGCTAAATGGTATCCGGTTGAAACCAGTCTGTGATAAGAACGGCTCACTAATCAGATATCATGCAGCAAAGTTAATTCATCAGCAGAAATGGCTTGATAACATGCAGTGCCTTCCCTTGGTAGCTTGGATAGACTCGCTACCAGTTTGAAGAACAGACTGTGAATGTCAATTTTCAGATGTTTTATTAGAACGACAGGATGGTTTGATGAGATGGAGCAAAGGTAGGCTCCTTCAGGTCGATGGTATAATGGTAATAGGGGGCTTTCAGTTGACCGTAACACCCTCTGGCGGCCATATTGGAGGTCCTCGGCTGTTGTGGCTGTGCACACCGCTTTGAAACGTACAACTTGGTGTCTCAACAGAATTGAGTAGACATGGTTCATTTCTGTGCTGTAGATGTTAGCTCTTTAGCTAGCAGCCAACCACCTACTGTCTTGTTGTGAATCTGATTTGCAGCTAGTTAGCAGTGGCTAGGTGTCTCATGTTAACATCTGTTGCTTTGCTAAATTAGCCTGCTGGCTAGTTAACTAGCTAACAAAGCCAAAAACTGTTTGTTCAGGTAAACTGAGCTGACTCTTCTCAAGCTACAACTGTTTCAGAGTGTTTTGGTGTTTTGGTGTAGACTTCCTTCAATTCGGACCACTCACTTTTACTTACAACAACTTTATGAGGTATCTCTCTGTCTCTATTTGCGCACAGCCAAATCTCCGCTGGACCTCCACCATGGCGCCAGACGTGGTTGATAAGAGATTTGTGATGCAACTGCAAAGCCTCTATTGCACTGATGAATAATAGGCCTCACAAGGGCAGGAAGCAATTAAGGAATGTGATCACAAATGTTCAGATCAGATTTGGAGTGACCCAAATGGAATATTCATTACTGTTTTGTGACCTATCAAAATAAAAGGCTTGGTTAAATATGCTTTGTCTTTATCATGATAACGTGGCAAGTCTGCTTTACAGAGTTAGTTATTGACATGCCAGGTAAAGCCTAGTGTCCATTAAAACTTTAGCTCACTTTAAAAAACGATGTTGCTCACTAGTCTCCATAAATACCAATTGGCATCACTGCTGATATGTTCAGTTCATGTGTTAAGCTTGTTTTCTTCTCAATTCTGCTAATAGATCGATCCCATGGCTAGCTGACCTTATTTTTCCAAATGTGGTTCAAATGATCGAAATAGCTGTGTGATTATGGCATCGCCGGGCCTGTTTACGTTGTTCCATCTTAAGTCTCCAGGACTTTCTGCACAACGCAGAAAACGAGGTTATAACGGCCGAAGAGGCAGAGAGACGTGTCAACGGTGTGCCAGATATAGATGAGATTAAATTGAAGCAGCTAGCGAACAGTTCAGGCTTAGTACGAACCGAAAGCTTCATCCCTCTTTGAACCATCCGTCTCTCAATTATTTTTTAACTTCTCCAAGGTGTTTTTTTCCCCAGTGAAATATTAAAGGGAATTATTGCTCATTTTTTCTATGCGCTCACACGAGAACTATCTGTCTAAACTGCATCCCTGCATCCACTGTTAACTGTTGCTACGCCTGTCGTTTCTTCCCATTTAGATCAAGTGAGCATTCGCTGCTGTCTTCCATAAAAAAATAAAGAGAGAGAGAAAGAAAAAAAATAAAGAGAGCAGAGCTCGCCCGCCCCGTTTCATCTTTGACGTCACACCAATGCACAGAGAATTAATTACAGCGATTGGAAAAGTTGACTCTGGCAGTTTCCAGGATCCTTTTCCCCCCGGGATGAAAGCACAATATCTAGTTCAGCAGTGATATAACTACGAAATTATCACCCTCACTTGGGTTTTACACTCACGTCTTACACTCGTGGTAGTAAAGTGAAGCTCTTACAAACTCATAATGGCTGCAGGAGTAGAAGAAGCTTCAGTTCCTTCACCTCCAACATTGCAAGCAGCCATTGTGAGGGTTAACCACGGAGCAGCTCCAGGCTACGTCCTGATTTGCCCTTGATTTGTTCACTCCTACCGATATTGATCGTTCTGGGCTGCAGAAAATAACACGTGAATTCTTGAATCGAGTGCAATTATTCTTCGCGGGGTACGATTGTGTTTTCCATCTGCGTCTAAACATTGACTCCCAGGGAGAAGCTTTCCAGAAGCTAGTCACTGATTGCCACAGTGGCAGTGTTTGTATTACTTTGAACTTTGTGCAAACGTGACAGGGAGGGGGGGGGGGGGGGGGGGCGGCATCTGATCTGCTCTGCCCTGTTTATTTACCTCGAGTTATTGATTCTTCATGCCGCCACTTGTGTCAAAGATTCAGTGTATCAGTGATGACTGGCAGGCCTGTTGCCCCTAAACCACCCAGACCCTTTACCCGTCTCATATATATCATGAATAGGCTTTTTCACCGTTGTAGTCGTGCAGATGTGGTTAATCACAGGAAGGGCCTGCAGGCTGGATTGCCGGCTTGCCTACTGCCGCAGAGAGAGAGTGAGAAGAGGGAGTTGCTATTTCGGTTGTTTCTCACAGCGGCTTTAGGAACTTTTTTTTTTTCCGAATTCGGAGCACGGAGGAGAAATGTAGGTCAAGTTCCCTTTTAGAAAAAAAAAAACCCGCGGCCGGAGGAGAGCTTAGGAGGTTTAACATATTGTAGTGATTAGGAAAGCTTCTGCGCCACGTCTGGCACGTCGTTCCTGGGCGGGGGAGTCACATGACCTCGTCCATGTCTCCATCAGACCCCCCCCCCCCCCCCCCCCCCCCTCCCAGATGTACCGCCTGGACAGATGCACACAGGGACAGAAACCCCGAGGTTGGCATTGGCAACCGAAACCTTTCATCTGTACCCCGAGATGACCGCAGAAATGAGCATCCATTATCTCTGCCAGTCAGAAATAAACCTCGCCATACGAGCTGGTAAACATGAGCCCTCTGGCCCTCCTGATGCTGAGCAAGCTGCAGTAGTGTGGTCCAGCTCATCTACTGGAGTATTAGTAGTAAAGTAAGAGTAAAGTTGACTGAAGTTGTTTATAGAGTCAAAAAATGAAACTAAGCGACTGATTTTTGATGCAGGAGACGAACACCGGGTTCAGGCAAGTCGGGTAAAGAGAGCTTAGTTTATACAAATCAAATGTTTCTCCTCCAGAAGAGGGGGGATGTTTTGTGTCTGACCTGTCTCTCCCACAGAGCTTCATTGTCTCTTTAATCCAGATCTGTTTAGACCGACGGCGGATATTAAAAGCTTCGGTTACGGCTCTGAGATTGAACAGGCTCGCGCTTTTACAATTCAAGTCATGTCAAAAAAAAAGAAATATCCTGTTCCAACAGCGGGAGCCAGAGGTGCAGCCGTTAAAAAAAAACAAAAAAACGCCATCGCCATGCCCAGAAATGGTGTGGAGGTTAAGACCCCACGTGTCTGGGGTCACAGGTCAGACCCAGCTGGAACCAGAACCGCCAGAACCGTCGTCCTCCCTGCCGTCACACCGCCTCAATAAAGTTAAAAACAGTGTGTTAAAATGTTTCTCCACTAAACACGATGTTCATTTGCTGCAAAATTCACATTTAGTCCCCAGACAGACCGTCAGCTGAAGGTCCGGGTGGCCCAGCTGTGACCCTTTCAGCCGCTGCAGCCGATAAACAGTGTTTTTAATGGAGAGAGTGTGGCGGCGCCGGTCCATTTGGAGCAGCTCTGTAAAGGTAGAGATCTGTGGTGATGTGCTGCCTAAGGGCTCTTCAACTCAAACAACATCGATGTTACGTGGCTGTGATTGTGCGGTTAATAGCAGGCTGCCCTTTAATCGCCCACACAGAAGAGTGAGGTCCAGTTGTTGTTTTTTTCAATTCTAGGCCGGACTCGAGAACGGCACGAGTAGGAGCTTTCAGGAAAAGTTCAGATTGTAACTCGGTTTGTTTTTTTCTGTTCCAGTCGGATGAAGCAAAGCAGGAACAAAGTTATCCAAATGTCTAATCAGTATTTTTATCTGCCAGTTTACACACGGCGACTAAATAAGAAATCAGCCTCATAGTGATTTCAGATTGGTCCCACCGGCTAGTGCTCATTATCTGGAAGTGAAGTGATCTCTCCTGCTGCCTGGTGGTTATTAGAGTGAGCGTCCATCAGCGTGGCATCGTGGGTGGAGCAGAGTGGAGTGGCCGTGCTGCAGAGCTCGCCATAAAGCTCTTTTGTCTTCCCGTTTCTACCCACCCAGGGGTGACGGGGGCTGACAGGGGCTGACGGAGGGCACCGATCGCTTGGTGTCCTTTAGTGAATCGGACTGGATCGTACTCCGGCGGCCTGATGTGTTTGTTTTTAGACGGCCTCTGTTCTACCTCAAATGCCCGATTCATAACCAGCCTGCTTTTCATCTCCCTAGACGTGAATAGTTTTACGACGTACCCTCACCTCGCTCTTTCTCTCTAGTGCTCTCACACTCACACACACACGCACACACACACACACACACACACACACACACACACACACGCACACGCACACGCATACGCACACACACACACGCGCGTCTCCTTGGAGATGAACTTGGCCTCAGCATCCACAGCTGTATTAATTGTTTCTAGGTCACTGATGGAGTGGATGGAGTTCATTTCTCCCTGACCTGCATTTTTAATGGATTGCATTTATTATAGATAAAGAGATTTTTCTCTTTCTTTTCCTGCGCTAGTGAACGCAGCGTAGACCAGTATGCTGCTCCAGTGTTTTCCTCTCTCTCTCTCTCTCTCTCTCTCTCTCTCTCTCTCTCTCTCTCTCTCTCTCTCTCTCTCTCTCTCTCTCCCCTCTCACTCCCATCGATTGCGTAGTCAAGGATATCTGGCACAGGGCAGAAGAAGAGATTTGATTATGGAGCTCTCTCTCTCTCTCTCTCTCTCTCTCTCTCTCTCTCTCTCTCTCTCTCAACTGTGTATGAAATGAAGGAATGTCTTAATATAGGGAGGAAGTGTCAGAGCAAAAACAAAACATTCCTTCTTTCAAGATATAAAATAGGAACATTACGATTCAGAAGATTTAACTTCTATGAAAAGCTGTTGAGTTGAAGTTACGCCCTTTTTGCACCACATTTAATCTTTTTGGATCTTCTCCTTCTCCCTTTTTATGAATGTAGTTTTTGGTTACAAATGTTCTGTTCACCATCAGAGAGCTCAACAAGATCTGTCCAGTGGTAAATAATACGCACTTTTGGTCAAAATGTCCCTTTTGCTCTAAACCCCATTTGACATTAAAAAAAAAAGACAAATCCACCATTTATTAAAGAAAGTCACCTCTACTCTGACAAGTTGATTGCTGGCATGAAGACGGAGCTCACTGTGAATTCTTATTGAAGTCGCTGGCTAATTGAGGTCATCGCTTATAAGACAGTAGCGACTCCTCATACACTCAGCTGCTTCTTTGAAATATTGACCAGTGAATATTGGGTAGCCGTTGCTTCCCAGAACGGATGTACACCGTGTTGTAATGAAACCCTTCGTTCGCTGCGGCCCACTTTGTTACCCACATTGATTTCGCCGGATCGTCCGTCTCATTATCCTGAGAAAGTCTCGCTCTCCGTCCCTGCAGCTGCAGGATGAACCCACGCTGTGTTTGCTCCAGCGCACCTTCAATAACTCTTATCTTCCCCCCCGCTGGGCTTTTAGTAGAGGGTGTGCTTCTCTTCAGTGCTTCGGTGAGATTTGATTCACCACCTTTTGTGTCTGCAGGTACTCGGCTGACTGGCTGCTCCAGCTTCTGTATTGCCAAGAGGAGCGCTGATATTGATCATTGGGTTTTTTTTCTCCACTCCAGAGTCCAGGGAAAGTTAGCCTGCTCAATACTGTTGTAAGTAAGTAAGTAATACAACAGAGTCTGGTCGATTTTTGCTGGTCAATTTGGTGACTAATCAGTGTGGGTCGATGTGGATCGTATAAAAACACTTTATATTCTGAGGTTTTCCAATCTTGCACGTGTTATTCAGGTTATTTAGGAGCTACAGTACGACTCCCATTCATATCTGATGGTTTTACATCCCTGTAATAACTTTTTATTTCAGTTTGGCTCCATAATGTGATCTCCAATACGGCACCGCCTCTTAAGAAATGATTCATAGTATGAAAGTCCAACTGATTGTGGATCATTAAAGAAGTGACTTACTTACTTTGATCTGGAGAAATTGAGCCGTGCTTTTTATCCTGCTTTTTCCCAAAATGGGTACACACTCACCGGCCACTTTATTAGGTACACCTATCTAGTACCGGGTAGGACCCCTCTTGCTTCCAGAACAGCCTGAATTCTCGGCGGCATGGAATCAACAAGCTGCCCTCCTGCACACCACTGTTGTAAAGATGTTATCGGAGCATCTGTGGCCTTTCTGATCGCTTGAACAAGTCTGTCCACCCTCCTCTGACCTCCCATTAACAAGATGTTTTTCTCTGTAAACTCCAGAGACTGTAGTGGTGAAAACCCCAGGAGGGTTCAGCTGTTTCTGAATTGCTGGAACCAACAATCACACCACGGTCGAAGTCTCTCGGATCAGCGTCTAATGCTTGGTCGAACAAAACTAACTCAACCACTCCACCACGTCTGCATGCTCCATATATTGAGTTGCAGCCGCGTGATTGGCTGTTTCGGAGGAGCGGGCTGTTTGCCTTAACGAGCAGGCGTACCTAATAAAGTGGCCGGTTTGTTTTACACGGCGGCAGCGTCACCTGTCCGCCGGGAGTAACATGTTCCTTTTCACATTGACGTTCGGGACACC
The DNA here is from genome assembly GCA_034670385.1 of Hoplostethus mediterraneus. NCBI lineage: Eukaryota > Metazoa > Chordata > Actinopteri > Trachichthyiformes > Trachichthyidae > Hoplostethus > Hoplostethus mediterraneus. The sequence goes on from JAXDDW010000007.1 coordinate 12,090,504, forward strand.
TCTGTTGTGTACGGGCTAATTAAGAGGCCGCGGTACAGTGTGGCATTGAACAGATGCCAAAAATATGAGACAAAAAAAACCCAACCCAGAGGAGGTCCTGAGCCGTGAGCCAGCAGCGCTTTGTCTTGGAGCGCAGACAGACCGAACCCCAGACACCGCTCTGTCGCCTAATGGCTCCTTCTATTAATAAAAGATAAGCAGTCAATTATTGAGCTGTCAGCGGCAGCAGAATCCAGGCCGTGTCGCAAATTTCACGGTTGAGTTAGTTTTTTTGGGGAGGGACGATCTCTGTCCTTGGGGGTCCATGGTTCAAATCTCAGGAGAGACTCTGGAGCCAACACAACCCCCCCCCCCACCACCCCACGCCCATCACCACCACCACCATAACACTCCCTTCTTCCTCTCTCTTACCTTTTCTTTCTCTCTGTTTTCTCTCTTTCCCTGTGTGTGTTTTGCTTTGTCTTGAAAAGGAGCAAACCACCCAGACTGGAAGGTATTTGCTGGCAGGATCGATGTTTAAAACAGCCCTCGCCTCCTTACATTTTTTATTTTTTTAAAACCAATTAAAGAATACCATGTTGAAACTGCAGGTGACTCTCTCTGTCTTCATCTCTCTCTCTCTGTTTTATTTCATTTCCCTTGCTTGTTGTGACTTAAGGATTTGGTTTTCTGCAAATTAAGTAGTTTTTTGTCATATTAATATTTCATTTTAGATGCTCTCTCGTTCTCTCCCCCCCCCCCCCCCCCCTGTACAGGTAATGTTAAACAGTAGCTGTAGATTCTCTCTTAACAGTATTAGTGCGTTTTGTTTGTGTCTCCTCCGTTTCCTCCTCGGAATGTTGACGTGTTTCGTCTCTGTTGTGGTGATGATGTCATAATCCACTCGGGGCTCTTTCATCTCCACAATCGTATTAAATAAATAAATAAATGAATACAACTCTCTCTCTCTCTCTCTCTCTCTCTCTCTCTCTCTCTCTCTCTCTCTCTCTCTCTCTCTCTCTCTCTCTCTCTCTCTCTCTCTCTCCCTCCACTATCTGCACTCACACACATGCACAGATTCTTTTATGCAATTATTTTCTTTCACGCAGCCAATTAAGGAATACCAAGGTAGAAGCTTACATTTTTTTCTCTGCTCTTTAAAGATAAAATGTTAAAGTGTGAAGTGGTGCCATGGCCTCTCTCTCTCTCTCTCTCTCTCGCTCTCCCTCTCTCCCTCTCTCTCTCTAACACACTCATGGGTTATTCAGTCAACATGCATTTTCTTCTCTCAAACAAATAAAGGAATTTCTTGGCGTGGCAGCACAGAGGAACCCTTTTTTTCAACACATCTTTCAATGATACACTGTTGTTGTGGAGACAGAGGGGCGGTGCAAAGTGGTTGACACATCTCTGGCTGCTCACCAAGACTTCAGAGCTTAATGATCTACTGACACAGATTCATCGGGCAAATATGAGTGTGATTTGCGGGACGAGGGGCGAAGCGCTCCGATGGAGTTTAGACTTTGCCTCCAGTTGTCTGTTTATTATTCATGAGCGCTCTCTGTATAAACCTCAGTGACTTCAAAGGGGGAGGTGTGTACGTGCATGAGTGTGCATGAGCGAGCATGAGCGTGCATGAGCGTGCATGTGTGCATGGTTTGTGTGTGTGTGTGTGGATACAGAGGTGGATCATTCATTCAGGAACTTGCTGTCTCCTGTCAGAATTGCGCTTCCCCTCATGTTGTCAGTCAGATTGAACTACAGTCTATTTTGGGTTCAGCGTGTCCTGGGCTTCGTGACCACCCCCCCTCACCCCCCCCCCTAATCCCCCCCCCCATCTCCTGAGACCGAGCGTGCAGTGCGCTGTCACATCGCCACGCCGTCTCCCCAGCCAGCCGGTAAATCCCACAACTGAATATTGCATGAGCAGCTGAGCGTCGAGGCGCCCCCGGCACACGTCTGAATAATGGGAAAGGACCGCGGCAGATTGGTCGGAGTGTGTGTGTGTGTGTGTGTGTGTGTGTGTGTGTGTGTGTGTGTGTGTGGTACGACTGCCTGGTCTGCCAACCGCAGCAAAACTCTGCTTAGACCTTATTCACCTGCTAAAACTGTGTGTGTGTGTGTGTGTGTGTGTGTTACCCTGTTATCAGGGTGTTGGCAGGTCTGTCCTGTGTAGCTCAGCGACTAGATCATGGCGCCAGCGCTGCCGAGGCGAGGGCTTCAACTCCCACCGGAGCCCCCGCACACTCGACCGAATGCTAATGTGCTCAGTATTGTGCCCAGTACACGCAGAACTGATCCTGGTGCTGTAGCAAGACCAAAGCGTCCGCCAGATAGTGTAGGTGTTACACTGCGCTGTGGGTGGGTGTGAGCTGGCCCGCTGCAGGGAGGCCTCCTCACTGAACCCTGATCAGTTTGGACAAGAGTCATTAGCCTTGTTGGCCCTCTGACGGTCTGCTGACCTCGGGTGTTGGTAGCGCTCGCCTCTCTCTCTCTCTCTCTCTCTCTGTTTTTTCCTCTTCATTTCTCTCAGAGCCGGTGCTGCTCTTGTTTTTTTTTGCACCGTATTGCACTTCTTGTTCTCAAGGATGAGTAAGGGGTTTTCTATTACAGGCTGGTAGAAGAGCATCCATCCCAACAGCTGTCGCATGGATTATTATTATCAGTAGTAAGGCTTCCACTATATGGCAGCTGTATGTATTGTCTTGGGTCCTGTTTGACATGCACAGTACCAGTCAAAGGTTTATTTTTACTATTTTGCACATTTTAGAATAATAGTAAAGTCATCAAAACTATGAAATAACGCAAAAGGAATTATGTAGTGACCTTTTTTTTTTTAAACATATCAAAACTATCTTATATTTTAGGTTCTTCAAAGTCGCCACCCTTTGGCATTAATGAGAAAAGATATTCCACAAATGAACTTTTAAAGGCCACCGTCACTATGTGCCTTTTTAAAATGATGATTTAATCATTGTGGTTCATCATCCTCCACCTCTCAATCTCAAATTTCAGGTTCTAAATGAAAACTACTTGCATTTCATTTTTATAATTAAAATTTCAAAATAAATTAATACTCATCTTCACTATTTATATTTGTCTAGGAAACTACTTTCAAGAATTTAAGCGTACGCCTTTAGATCAAAATGTCTTTACGGTCATGAGAAACCGTCAGGTGTTACTTCCCTTACCTGATTCTCCACTTACCTGGAGAGCTCACCTCAAGGTAACCGGAGAATCAGTGTAATGAAAGTGAACCTGAGCTCTGCCACGCTGTGACCCGGCCAGCACAGACAAACACTCATCAGAGATTATGAACCGTAAGAGATGAGCCCTGAGTGAGTTTGACGCTGTCAGACGGCAGGTTGAGGGTCAGTTCACTTTCACTGCATTCTTGGAATTTGCCATTAAAGGTTCTTACGTCCAATCAGAAGCACTTTATTCACTAAGTGCAATGAATGTAGAGGAATTAGCCATCTCAGCTAGACTTCATGGGTTTCTCATGTTCTATAGTCAGACTGTAATTTCTCACTATTACAACACTAACTAAAGACTGAGAGACTGAGAAACAACTTGCTCAGCTTGACCACCTTGGATCTTTGAGTTCATCCAACAGGGTTTTAAAGGGATTCTCAAGACCGAGGGTGGCAGAGAAACCACGTGATCAAGTGAAGTTAAAACGGTTTTCACGTCTTATTTTATAAATAATAGTCACTCATTGACAAAAATAGCCTTATTGTTAAAACGTTATTCCTGCATTAGAGTGTGCCTCTCTAGAGAGGTGCTGTAATTGGGAGGTGCCGGCTGGCAGAAGTCACCGCTTGAAAGGAAAACCCTGCCGAAGACGACCTCGCTGTCAAAACTGTTTCTGCACCGTCTAAAACGTTGCGTTGTGGTATGACTGTTCCTGTCGCTTTCACTTGCTCTCTTTCTCTCGTTCTCACTCCCTTTCTCTTGCTTTCACTTTCTCCTTCTCTGTTTCTGTTTCTTTTCTGTTATTTGTCTTTTCACTCTCACACACATAAACCCACTCACTCTCTGTCACAAACGTGCCACCACAGGGATGTTGGACCAGCTAGGTCTAGGCCAGGGCCCGGGCTCTGGTCCAGCCCGTTGCTCCACCAAAAACAATACCCGCCCACAAGAGGGAAGGAAAAAACAAGAAAGGAGTGCCGAATCATCACTCTGAACCTCTGAAACTCTCAGGGTGATTCAGTTTATGCCTCTTACAAATTCAGCACTTCGCCTCGGCCACAAGAAAGTACGCTGCATGACAACAGATGGTTCTTTCAGGAAGTCAGAATAAACCCACACTGGAAAAAACTAACACTGGTAACACTAACTGGCTTTATTCCAGTGGATTAACCTGCATTATTATTGTTACAACAATACATCTTCCTTATATATAAGGTATATAACGTTTTTTCTTGTATTGTGCCGTCACACCTTGATAGTACTTTTGGTACTTGGGAGATTTGTCTCATGTACCTGCACAGTATTATTGTGTACTTACAGTCAGAAGCGCCAAATGCCGGTAAAATGTGTCTTTGTTGGTTCTCATAGTTCAATACAGGTCATTGTAAAGTAAAGTGTTAGCCTGACATCATCTCGCACTACGTTGAGGTGACACAGGAGGCCTTGTCAGTGTAGCGCCGCTGAACGCCGTGGGCCTGGCGGGCGCATTCCATTGTGCATCGGAGTGTGACCTCTGACCTCCGTCGTGTCTCGCTCGCATCTTTCCCGTCACTCTGCACCGCGCAATGAAGCAGAAATGTCTTGAAGTAAAGAAAGAAAGAAAGAAAGAGAAAAGAAGTCAGGCGGGTTGTTTACAAACTGCTGGCTGCAGCAGAGGAGGCGTGTGGCGGTGGAGGCGGTGGCGGTGGTGATGGGCGTCACTTTGGAATTGCATGCCGGTCATTCCAGGCCGCGTGTGACACCCGGGCATGTTTAGAGTAGGATGCTGCAGTTACAGCTGAGGGACATGGATGGAGGTGTGTGTGTGTGTGTGTTGTGTGTGTTGTGTGTGTTGTGTGTGTTGTGTGTGTTGTGTGTGTGTGTGTGTGTGTGTGTGTGTGTGTGTCTCGGGTTTCAGTCTGAGCCCGGTGGGACACCGCGTCCCCCATGACCCTTCCTCCCTCCAGCGCTCTCCCTCTCTCTCTTTGATGTCACCGCACGCAAAAAAAAACGATTGCCTCTGGGTATTTACATGTATGTCACACGTACAGTAAGCTGCAGTGTGTGTAATCCAGGTTGCCATGGTGACGGGGACCCTCCAATCAGCCACAGTCTGTCCTCACAGTGTGACAGGTGGAGGATGTTCTCAAATCTCATTGAACTTTTAAAGGGTGTGATGAAGAGGTTGTCTCTCCTCATCAGAGATAAATAACATAATAATAATAATAATAATAATAACAATAATAACAATAACAATAAAAACAACAATAATAATAATAGAGGAATGTTTTTTTTTTAGTTTAAAAAAAAAAAAAAAGACATTTACCTTTTAGAAATTTAGCGATTTCCAGTGAGTGAGCAGGTTTAGATTCAGTGTCTTGCTAAAGGACTTTGATAGGACGCTTGGCTGCTGCAGGGATTGAACCTGTGACCTTAATATTATGGGATGGTCTCTGTAACTACTAGGCCTGTGATTAGACGCAAAATTGCAGTTGCAGAGTGCAGCTAGGAGGAGGTTCGAGGTCATGTTGCAGCCTGTCAGAGAGATGAACATCTATGTTTGGGTGTTTCAGCAGCAGGAGATCTAGACGTCAGACTACTAGAGCTAGCAGTGTGTTTTTATATGTGACATTATAGGTGCATTTAGCTGCTTTAACCCAGAAAGACTGTGGGTGAGTGAGTGAGTGCAACAGACCGGACAGCTCCCGGTGCAAAATGAGTTTATTAACACTGCAGTGGTTAAGTTTCGAGCACACCGCAATTCATCAAACACGTTTAAATGGGACAGGCGTCCAGAAATAGCCTCCTCATGTGACGAGGACGCAGGTAAACCGTCACATGACCAGCCAGATGCAGACAAGTGCGTGACCAGGTTCTAGTCAGTCAACAAGGAAAAGGATGCACATAGGAAAAGACCAAAACTAACAAATATGGTAACACTAACTAGTTGATTACTAGCTGCATATTAGTAGCATATTGGCTCTTTATTAGTTTTTTTTTAATAATTATAAAGCATTATAAAGCTTTTTACAACTACTGGGCCATTAACTAAGAGTATCACAAGAATAGTCATTCTCCCTTAATAACACTTAATAAATATGGTCTATTCTTATGTAACAAAACACAAAACTACAAGTGTTAATCGTCCAAATAACTAAATTAAGTCTTTCTAACTCAGAATATGTTCCCCAAGTGAGGTCTTGCTCATAATCAATTCACTAGTAGTTTGACATTTACTAACCCACACAGGTTTCCTATTCTAAATAAGTAAATCCATTATAGCACAACTACTGCCAGTAACAGACTCTATTCTGAAGTGATGGTTACACCTTGAAAAAAATGGAGGTCTGTTGAGATGCACAGGTTCTATTCCCATCCAGTGGTAGAAGAACAAAGTCAGCACAAGTAGAAATACCGCCGTTATTAATGGACCACTTCAGATATTTCAACATATCTATTAAAAGATTTTTTTCAAGTTTCTTCAAGGCTGAGAACAAATGTACGGCCTGAACTTGCTGTATAATTTTCAGCTGACGGAGCTTGAAGTTATGCAACAACACGTAGTCTGTAAAACAGGTCGCATCGTTTATGTAGGTGCTACGTTGAATATAGCGCTGTTGTACTCAAGATGCCTTCAGGAGCTGCCAAAGATGAGCATAACCCAATGTCCACACACACACATATACACACATATAGATATAGTGTATATAGTGTAGAGTGTATATACAATGTTATAAGAATAAGTCCAATAAAAACACGCTAGCAGTAACTAGCCATTAGGTGAGAACCGTCTAAAGGGCGATAAAGGTGTTAATATAGAAGTTATACAGTCAGACTCTCACAGGAACCATTACAGGACAATGTGCAGGCACAGATGAGCCACAGATGAGCCTTATAAAGGTCACATGTAACATTATCACAACGGACCAATATCACAGTCCTCATTAGGTCCCTTGGGTGCTGAAGTATGAAATATAAAGATCCAAAAGGGGGGAATTAATGCCTCTGCCTCTACGAGAACGTTTGACCACCTCAATCCCAGTTAGTTTTAAAGGACACATTGCCTGGGTGAAGTGTACCTGTGCTACAGGGCTTTTTAAATCTGGGTGTCCGATGGCACACCGTCGTTGGCCAGATGCAACCAGATGTAACCTTCCAAGATCATAGATGCCATGGTCATAAGTAAATGAAAGGCATTTACATTTATTCTTTATATTTTGACCAGTGTTCCCTCTTTCCCATTCAAGGTTCCCAGTTAGCTAACTTGTGGTCCCTTGGCTCCGCCCATTGAGGTTGAACTCAACCTCAGCTCTGCCTCTAGGAAATGTTTGTGTAGCTGAAACTCCAATATGCAACCAACACTCCACATGGTGTTAATGTGTGATAGAGAGGGTGAGGTCACATATCCAGGGCCTTATGCCATCTCCCATGTCACCTCACTCCTGCCAGACTGAGGTCTGAAGGGGAAAAACACTCCATGCTCCTGCACGGTAGTTCCAAGGCCGTGCAGTCAAATTTTCCTTTTGTGTATCGAACAATGGCATCTCTCAAAATACACTCAACTCCGTGACGGGAGGGCGATTGACTCTGTTGACTCTGTTTCTGCTCGAGTGTGTCTGAAGAATGTGTTTTCGTGTTTTCTTCTTCTTTGGTGTTGTGAGTCACGAAGCGGCGAGAGAGGCTGGGCTCGTCAGGCTGAGAGAGAGAGAGAGGAGAGAGAGAGGAGAGAGAGAGAGAGGGACAGAGGCTGATGGATGTGGCTTTCCCAGAGCCCCTAGAGAGGTGCGAATCTAGGTCGCCTCGGCTCTCTGACACACAACATCCACACACTGGGAACAAATATGAGCTGCATCAGAGGCGGGGTCAGGTCGGGTCGGGGAGGAGGCATAGCTGGCGCGGTGACGATATCCGCTAGCGCATGTGACTCTGTTCAGATGCCAGATTAGAGTATGGACAGACAGCAGAGCTCATTTTAGCAGATGTACTCTATCACAGTAATTCCCTCTCTTATGAGATACGCATGCCCACGCACACACACACACACACACACACACACACACACACACACACACACACACACACACACACACACACACACACACACACATGCATGCACCAACACAGACGTGCAGAGACAAGACAAATGCATGCATGCAAAGACAGACACACACATGCAACAAACACACACACATACACACACACATACTACACACACACTCAGAGTCTGTGTTCTACTTTATTCATGACTGAAGGTTGCCTGTTAACCTACATCAAAGAGATGGAGTGGGAAAATTATTTCCATGGCAACCCTGGAAATCCATGCAACGTGTGAGCAGCAAACCAACATGTCTGAATGAAACTGCATCAGCAACGCCGCTCAGTTTGGGCTCTTATTTTGTTCATCACACATCAATATAGCGCAAAGCACATCAAGGACATTTTCCAAAAGGTGTGTGTGTGTGTGTGTGTGTGTGTGTGTGTGTGTGTGTGTGTGTGTGTGTGTGTGTGTGTGTGTGTGTGTGTGTGTGTGTGTGTGTGTGTGTGTGTGAGACTGCTTTATGTGCAGCATCTGTCGATTTGAAGCTGGCCTCATGTTTCAAATATGAGCGGTAATGAGATCCTCTCCACTGCTTGGGTTGAGTTTGACCGATGACGCTAATCTGGAAGTTGGGAGAAGGGGGGGGGGGGGGGCTTGTGACTCGAAGGTCGCCGGTGTGAATCCCTGGACTGGCTGGGAGTGTGTACCAGTTATGAGTGTGTGTACCCTTCCTCCCCCCGCTCCCCCCCTGCTGAGCCTCTGCTGTAAATATCTTTAATCGTGTTTACATGTGCACAATAACGCGACTATTAAGCCGTTTACATAACGTGACAACTCCCCGTGATTATCCCATTTACGGGAGTGAAGCACTTATTTCAATTATCCAGAGAGAATTGTGGGAATCTGAGGTTTTACTGCTATCCATCAATTAAATGTCATGAAGGAGGCCGAGGCGAGGGAGGGATGAGTTAGAGCCACAGGTTGAGTTTTGCTGTGCAGCTCTGCAGCCGCCAGTCCTCCAGCGAACGCCGACCTGTGTGTAAACGTCTCTCATCACTCTCTTCCTGTCTCTTCCAAACTGCAGAAAACTGTTGACTCCTGCTGGACACGTGCACAACTTGACCACATGCGACTCAGGTGTATCCATGTCCAAACTAGCGTCTGGTAATGCAAATAAAATCCAGGTATTTGACCTCGACCCGTCATGTAAACGTGGCCACTGTGCTCTTAGTCACCTGGCCTGGTTGCAGGTGTTAAAGAGAGGCATCAGTCTCCTTCACCCAGACTGTCTATCGACGCACCAACAATAACAACATTCAGATATCAGGCCAGTCTGCCTCACATTTGACTACATGGAAATCTAAAGGTTTTTGTTTATCCTTTAACATTTGCTTGTCTGTGTTACAGTGCCTTAGTTCCTCGCTCGACAATACATGCTGAACGCAGGAGTGTGTATTATACCCATCCATGTATACATGTGAATGTGTGTAGTATACCCTTCATAGTCTTGCACTGTACGTGAGGCCCTGGTGTCCTCGTAAGTTGTGTGTCAGTGTGTGTGTGAGTTGTGTGTCAGTAGATGCTGTGAAACCTTCTGCACCAGTTTCACCGCAGGACAAATTTCCATACTTTTTTTCCGTGTCCAGGAACAGCGTGTCAGACGAAGCTGCTCCAGCTGTCAGATTAGAGGGAATGTGTGTGTCCGCCTGTTTCACTGTGTTATTCCAAGGCTCCGTTTCCTTCCCTGTCCTCCTTCCTTCCTTTTCTTTCCTTTCATTTTTCCTACAATTCCTCTCCTCTCCTCCCAGGAAAATGCTGACCCGCTCCTTCTAACCATGTTCAGATTTAGGACAGGAGAATGGCAGTGAAGCGCCGTGCAGAAAGCGGTGTGTTATAATTCGATGCCGAGGCAGCCAGACAGAGTGATGGAGGTCAGGAGAGGCGGGACTACTGGGCTCTGCAGTGGACTCCAGTGATTCCCTTTTTCCGCTCAGGCTGAAGTGGTACTGTACGGCTGGCAATGAGGTCAATCCACTTTCAGTTCAACAAAGTGGCTTTCCTTTAAAATCAGGAAATTGGGACGATGAAAGCGAAACATTTTAGAATGAACGCTCTGTTGTTACCGCTGAAATGCAGTTTGACTGAACTGAAGCTGCTTTGACCCAAAACCATAATACAATGGAGAGAATGTAAAATCTAATCAGAAGGAGAGCAGCGATGTGAAACGGTGAAGTGGCTACATAGTGCTGCTGCTGGTACCCATTTATTGTCTCCTATTCCTCAAATTCATCTGAAGGGCAACAACCACATAGAAGCTGAAGTTGATCCCACTCTGATCAAAACAAGAGATCTCCCATTGATCTTAAAGAAGATCTCCTGGATGTCTCCATGCACGAGACCAAGAGATGACAGGAAGATCTCATCAGGTCTCCTTGATCCTCAGGGGGTTTTAGGAGAAACATTTCAGATGGAGGTGATCAGAAAATCTTCCCTGTTTCTTAAGAGATGAGGAAAAGACGACGCTGAGCAAACTGGAGATACAAGGTTTTTGCACAGATTCCATGTATCTCCAGTTTGTCAGCTTTTCAGGAATTGAAAAAAAGAAGCTTCCTTTTTTTTGAACGACCGGCAACCCCAAGGGTCATCTCATTTTGCAACCCGCCGAAGACCATGTAATCCTTACAAGCGGAAGCTTACGAGAGCTTCACTGGATCTCTTTCACTGCAGATGGACAACTAGGATCCAGTTACATGCAGTAAATGTGTTTGTGTGTCTGAAGGTAGAACGCCCAGCGTCCCGTAGTGAGTCAAATGGAAGCCTTCTGGCTCCTCCAGATACCTGATACCGCTATTAACTCACTTCTTACGTCGTAGCCTAACATCTATTTTAAGTGCCTCGGTGCGTGTGTGTGTGGTGAGGTCGAGGGCAGGAGGAGAGCAGGAAGTGGTGGTGTGAAATCTGGAAATCTCATTAGGGACCCCCAGTGTCCGGTTGCCAGTCTCTCACTATTAACAGAAGCAGCAAATCCAGGGGTTGAAATCAAACCGTGGAGGGTTATGCTCTCCAGCCACACCGCCAACACGCTGCTGCCTGTGAGGTCCTGTTGCCCCCTGTGTATGTCTGCAGCGACACCAAGACTAATCCCTGTGTGTTTCTACTTCCTGGTGGAGAAAAAAAAGCTTGTGATTCTGCTATTACAGCAACCTATACGCCGCCTGCCTGTCTTCCCCTTGGCCTTTGCCAGAGCATCTGTGCTGAGCTGGGCCGGGCTGCAGTGAGGCCACCCTACAGGCAGCAGGAAGTCTGTATCAGCAGACCAGGGCAGAGACGAGAATCCCACTGGGAGCGCTGCCGGGGGAACAGGGAAACGCTGCTGCGCTGCTGCACCAATACAGCAGCTGTGAACTGTGTGTGTGTGTGTGTGTGTGTGGGTGCTTGCACGTATATAAAAGTTCAGTGAACACATGCCTTAGCTGGTGGTGATGTGTGTGCGCCCTCGATGTTCAGAAACAAGCAGAAAAAGGCAGCAGCTGTTGAGCCTCAGGACTCCTGATAGTCCTTCCTCTGTTCAACAGTGAGTGGGACCGGTGAGGAGGTCCGGGCTCTTCTTCTTCTTCTATTGTCTTCTGTTGCCAACACACTGCATACTGAACATACTGCAGATCCAGCAGCCTCTGGCCAGCTTTCATACCACCATCATGCAGCAGTGTGTGGTTGAGAAGGTGTGTGTGTGTGTGTGTTTGCATAAGGGCATTCAAGGAGAAATGGGTCAGCACAGATCCTCTTACAAATGAAGTAGTGTTTTATTAGGAAGAGCGTTTTCAGCGTCGTTCCCTCGGGGCAGATCAGCTCCCAGAGTGCCGCTCGCTGTACGACAAACCCACCGAGAGAGATGAAAAACTAAAACAAATGTGACTTTTTTTTTTTTTGCAAAGTGTTCTGGGTGGCATATGATATGATTTGGCTTCATCTGCACGCAACAACCAGCCACCTTACATAACTGAAATAGATGGCGCCGTGGGCTCGGGACCAACGCAAGCGGGGTAGAATACAAAACAGCAGCAGGAGAATGCTGGGTATTGTCTGAGCGCGAGCCGGGGCGAAGACAATGCCGCCCTTCACCGGCTTGTGTGCATTGTGCCCCGGGGGTCCGTCGGACCGTGCTCCCGCTCCAGACGAGAGAGAAAGGTCTTCATTCAGCCGGCTGGAGCTTCTTCAAGCCCGGCCGCTGTCACCGCTCTGCCCCCAATGTTTTCCTTTCTCCCCGTGGCTGATTGATGCTGCAGAACCGCGGCGTTGTGGTTATGTCACTCCGCTAACTTTTCGGTGGCCGTGGATCCAGGCTGACCGTGCAGCATGTCCTCACCTGTCCTCAGGGTTTTGCTTCCTGTGCTCAAAAGCGGCGTTAAGTTCTCAGTCTTTTTTTATTTTAACTTTTTATTTACATTTTTTGCATTATTTTACATAATAAAACATTTCTTGACATAGGACTCCAATAAAGATAAATTAATAATAATAATTAATAAAAATACAATAAAATAAAAAGGATAATAAAATAATAATAATAATTTAAGTTGTCAGTCTTAATGCTAAATGATGGTTACTGGACTCCTGTGCATCCTCCCTGGGGTTCCTCCACTCAGGACCCTCCTGCCCCGCCACTCACAGCAGGTTTGACCCACATCTTTTACTCTGTGTGGAAAATCAACCACCGCTGTTGAACGACATTCGGTGCCCTCTTATTATTATACCAATCGAATCATCCAGAAATGAACAGAACAGAAACACCGGCTGACCAATAGGAGGCTGCAACAGGCCTGCAGAATGTGAGCAGCCTCTTCTAACCACTCTGGACGATTTCATGAAAAGAAACCAGCGTACCTCAAAAAGAATAGCCCGCTTTTTAAAAAGGTTTTTTTCTTTCTCAAAAAATCGTGACATGCTTGTTAAAACCTCCCACCCCCGCCTTAACAATGCCGCCCCCACACGGCCCTCGCTGCCCCGCCGCCACCCGCCTCAGTGTCACTATTCTGCTCTGCTGGCAGACAAAGTGGAGGCGAGTGAAAGGGGGTTGAGCCCGGCCTGCCGCGACACCCTCGCTCAGCATCACGTTAGGCTAACAAGTGATAAAAAAGGTTCTTGTGTTCGGTGGCCAAATGTTCCTCCATCGCCTCAGCGACCGGCTCCCTTTCAGGGTTTTACCGAGGAAGAGTTTTTATTATAGCGGGGGGGGTCATGGAGATTGACCTACTGGCGGCCTCGTAACTGAAAGGTCCTGTACCTTGTGGAAGACACTGAACCCCCCTACCTGCCCAGGATGAGAGCATCAGATAAACACCGAAAACCCCGAAAACGTAAACTGTCTCTGAAATGAAAATGTGTGGTGTGGAGTGGAGTCATCCTGTTTGTGTTGACCTCCAGGGGAAACATCGGTGCTGCTGATTCAGACCATATGTGTTTTGATTTCCTGTAAACAGTTTAGCTGGACCCGTTAGAGAGTCATCTGTCAGCCCATATGAACAAACACTCTCAGTTCCAGTGGTGTTGATCTCTTCTTCTTCTTCTTCTCTCTCTCTCTCTCTCTCTCTCTCTCTCTCTCTCTCTCTCTCTCTCTCTCTAGATTGTGCAGCCTGACTTTGAAGAAGCTGGTTGTGATGAGAGAGCTTGATAAAGAGTTAATCTCTGTGGTCATTGCGGTTAAAATCCAGGTAGGTGCAACAATAAACTGATGCATTACACAGCGGGCGTGCACAAACCTGCTATATAGACACACACACACACACACACAACTCACAATACATGCATATCCTGCATAGCAGATGTCCACCAGATGGAAAGCATCAAAATGTGTTGAGCCTGTTAAATTATGGATGTATTGCACCTGAAGTTAAGTCAGGTACTTGCAGGGGAAGTATTAAATGTAACACCCACCGGTTCCCGCAGGGCTCCAAGAGGATTCTGAGGTCCCATGAAATAGTGCTGCCACCCAGTGGATCTGTCGAGACCGATTTGGCACTCACCTTTTCACTGCAGGTAAAAGAACAATATTGGAAACAACAGGGGTTTTCTTTAAATGTCAAAAAATATTGTGGCTATGTATATTTTTCTCCCCGTCTTTTCTGAAAACTTTGAAAGATGCATGTTTTTTGTCTTTTGTCAAAGTGAGTAAATGCTCATATTTCTCTCCTTCGTCCACCGCAGTACCCGCACTTCTTAAAGCGAGAGGGAAACAAACTACAGATCATGCTTCAGAGGAGGAAGAGATACAAGAACCGAACTATCCTGGGCTACAAAACCCTAGCAGTGGGCTCCATCGATATGACTGAGGTACGATGCAACACACCTTCAGCTCAGATGGGTTTAGTGGCGTCTTGTCATTTATCCTCTTTAATGTTCATCACATTTACAGGAATGCGGCTCAACTGTGTGATATCTCAGTTTGGTGTGTGGCGGGTAATCCACCAGAGTTTTGTTAGTGTCGCTTCCTGTTCACTTTTTGTTTTGACTTGGAATCTGAAGGCCGGTACGTGCCGGGAGTCAGGAAGGTTCTGGTGGCAGGACCGGTGGGGGAAGTATAACGAGAGAACGGCAGACATTGGAGTTGCAGGTTGATGTCTCGTTAGAAGGCTTTGTCCTCGTCCATCATCCCCCGGGGATCGGCGTCTGGTTGGAGTTAGCTCCTGTCTGGCCTCACAGCTCCTGGCTCAGTCTTAAAATATTACTTGACAAGTGAAAAATGCCGGTAGGTTGAGATATTTCCACTTGTTTCCACTGCAAGTCCATTTGTTTCAAGAGCACGAAAAGCAACAGTTCACTCCCAAATTAAACTCAGTCATTTTTCTACTCTACTCAGTCTAAACGACGTTGACGTTCATGGGAAAAACAACCGTAGCTCCATCTCAGCCGTCGCCCAAACTACTGAAGTTAACAGAGCCAGAAATAGCAGAAAATATCCATCAGATTTCTCCAATTGCATTGTGGGTCCAAACGTCCAGTGTTTACCTCATTATCTATTATTATTATTACCTTATTATTTTCCTTACTAACGATGCTCTGATTGCACCCTACAGTAACAAGCAGACTCTTCCTCCAGAGCGTTGTCAGTGAGGAAAATATAGAAGATAACGAGGTAAATATTGGATTGGATTATGTTGCACAAGCTGCTTGGAGAAATTTGGACATTTTATGTTTTGTTTTTTTTGAGTTTTAGTTTGGGAGAAGGCTGAGGTGGATGATGGGGGCTAACTCTCTGTGTGTATGGGTTTCCTACGAGTTTCTCATTTTGGGGTGAACTATTGACATAATCTTGAAACAAGTGGAGAGATCTTCCTTGTTTCAAGAAACTCCTGGAGACACATTGGAACAAAGTGAAACGATCTCACCCCACCGGCAGATTACCTCACTCCATATAAGAAAGGACAAAAGTTTAAAGATTAAGATGCTCAGATGAATATTTTTAGAGTGAAAAGCGATGCTCGTACAGAATTCCCACACGGCAGACGAAGCTCGGTCGGGCTTATTAAGGTCACATCTCAGCAGCTGAGAGAAAGAAAATCTGTATTTCAGCGCCTGAGAGAAAAAAAACCCACAGAGTTTTACTTCACCACCAGTAGAAATGGTTCTCGCTCCTCCAGCTGAAGGACACAAAGGGTCTCTGAAGTGATTCAACACACTAGATAGTGTAAATTGCTAGAAGGAGGACAGGGCCCACAGGAATTCGCGGGTTTGTGACTGGGAGGTCTGAATTTCCTATCCAGGGTAAATTCATCAACGCTCTCCCCTCGCTCAGCAGCTACCACTGCCGCCCTTGAGCAAGGCGCTACAGCCCCGCCGGTGGAGTTGCTCAGCGTACAGCAGCAGTAGCAGTGTTTGGACTGGGCAGCACCCAGGTGTGAAGGCGGTGAAGCATTTCCGATTAAGAGCGTGTGCACTGTGCAAAGCTTCAGCGCACCGCCATGCCCAAACAAGGGGAAAGAACCAGGTCATGGAAATGCTCTTACTTGGGCATGGAAAGTCATGGAATTTTTGCAAAGAGTAGAGGAGAGAAAAATACTTCCACCCTCGCGTACTCTTACACTGTTATCATCAGTTTGTGATGGTGAAGCATTCCAGGAGTTATTTTGTGATGAAGTGTTGCAATTTACTCTCCGCTTTCCCTCCACCTGCCTTGTCTCCGCGATTTCCTGCGTTTCTCAGAGTGACTTTTACTCAAAACACAGCATGCCTTGTGGCTGCATTGCATTCTGGTCTATTGAAGCTGCTGTCGGGGGAGAAATTGGAATCTCTGCCTCTTCTGTCATGGATTTCTCAGTGCAAAAATAGTTTGTTTGCTTTTTAACAGTATTAAAGTGTTTAAAGTAAAAGTAACAATAACAGTTCACTGCATTCTCTCCCTTCCCCATATACCTTCTGCCTCTGGTCTCCCTCCCCCTTTCCATTGCCTCCCCCAGGTGATGCAGCACCCCACCGAGGGGGGGCAGGTTCTGCCTCTGTGCAGCAACCAAAAAGACACGCTGGGCAAGGTGGCGGAGATCTGGATCTTCTCCTTGTCCAGTCAGCCCATAGACCACGAAGAGGCAGCGCTGCAGGGGGGGCAGAAGATCAAATGCTCCGGTACGCTTCACCACTGCAGGGTTTTCATCCGACTGAGGTCAAAACAGCACGACGCCGTCATAATCACCCGATATATAGACGGGCAGAGCCGGGGGTTTGCTCTTTAGTTTCACAGGAAAGAGATAGTCGGGTATCGTAGAACACCGTGAAAAGGTTTCTATCTGTCTATACTATTCAGGACTCGCTGCACTGAAATATGTATGAAACCTCCTCTACACTTTGATCTCCCTACCAGTAGCTTAATGCTCCTCTCTGCCTCAGATAACTACTCGGAGGAGGAGTACGAGAGCTTCTCCTCGGAGCAGGAGGCCAGCGACGACGCCGTGCAGGGCCAGGTGAGTCGGCACTGAAACCGTTGAGGTATCACCGCTGTTCTGTCTGTGCTGTCATATAATGTGTAACTCTACAAACAAAGGCTAACAAGAAAACATAACAGATCAATATCCCAGCAGACACGCTACTAACAATCAGCCATAGCAACCATGCTATTAGCAAACAATGTCAGCTAGCAACCGGCAGTGCAGTAGTGCCGTTGACTTACGAAAGTCGGAACAAACTTTTAAATTGGGCCTTGTAGAGCTAATATGAGTGAAGATTCAATAACTGGAGAGCTTATTTATCGTCTCAAATTTGTTCAGAAACAGATTTTGGTGAACTGCTGAGGTGAAATAAGTGAAAGTTTACGTACTTCATACAACGGAACCCCACTACTCATGCTCAACCCCCATTGCCTCACAGAAGGGTACTGAGAGTGGAGGTCTGCAGTTGGACCCTTCTCCAGCTAGCATGGAATCAAACAGGGAAATATCTGCAGTTGAACCACGTCATTCAATAAATGAACAGACGTATATTACTGCTAACACAGCATGGTGCAAGGACAACCTTCATCGAGACTCCTTCCTCTTTCCGTCTTGTTTCCAGGATCTCGAGGACGACGAGTACGACGTGCGAAAGCTAAAGAAGCAGAGGAGGTCGATCGTGAGGACCACCTCCATCACCAGAGTAAGATCCCACAGCAAGACCTCAACGAACATGTAACAAACCAAATGCTATTCGGTGTACTCTTTTATCAAACGGACCTGATAATAACACGAGTGCATACGGGGTCAAACAAGCTGCTTCACTTTCCTTTTATCAGTATTGACTTTAGTTTCCATCCTGCACTTTTTTTATTCCCCTGCAGTCGGTATGGTTTAAGTTTTGAGCTGAGTGGGCCAGCTTGTATTCAACACAAATAATTGAATACGTTTCTCAAATCTTTGAAAATACATAGTGACGTTTATGTGGCAGGATATTAATGTAATTAAACTCATTCTGAAGAGAGGAAAGAGAAAACCCACCCAAGCTCGCTTGAAGCTTTACTGTGCAGTGTGAAGTGATGCATTCTGGGAGCAAGACTGAACATGCATTTCTTCAGCTTTACCCTGCATCTCAGATATAGTTGTGTGTGGGATGGACAGAGTATTTTCTACATCTAAACACGTTTGCATTGTTTTGTAGTGGATCACAGCTGGATCATATTTGTTCATTTGAAAATTGATGATCAGCGCCTCGTTCAGTTTGTCAAGTCCTTAATAAGTTCAACATCTCAAGGCTGTTGCGGTTATTAGAGCTCAGCGAGCAGAAGCAGGAGACGAGTGTTCCAGAAAGCAGATGAGGCATGATGCTGCTTCACTATTGATTTACACGAGCGAGCACCGGGTGGATCGATACCTGGCCAACCCTGCAAATGTATCTACTGTAAGATGACTGGGATGGAGGTGCTCCTGGTTTCCCCTGTGTTGTGTTGCTGAGAGCAGTGCAGCAAGTCAGCTCGCTCACAAGCTGACGTGTGGTTGTGTTCTTCTTCTCTTCACTTTTAGCAGCAGAACTTCAAGCAGCGAGTGGTGGCTCTCCTGAAGCGCTTCAGAGTGTCGGATGAGGTGAGTATGTCTGCCAACGCTGAAGGTCTGGGAATTTGATGTTGCTGTGCCTCTAGTGAGGATTTCTTTACTGTGTGTGTGTGTGTGTGTGTGTGTGTGTGTGTGTGTGTGTGTGTAGGTGCTGGACTCGGAGCAGGACCCCGCAGAGCCGCCCCCTGAGGTGGAGGAGGACCTGGACCTGGAGAGTCTGGACTTTGAGAACCCCAGCGACAGCGGGCCGGAGCTGGATGACGACGACAGCGTCCTCAGCACACCAAAACCTAAACTCAAGTGAGTGGGGTCTCGTCAGGTGTGTGTGAGTGTGTGAGTGTGTGAGTGCGTGAGTGTGAGTGTGTGTGTGTGTGTGAGAAACAGCTGTTTTTCACTGGGGTTTTAAAGTCTCCATTAAAACCCAGACTAATCCTTCTAGGAGGGTTGGCAGCTCCTTCAGGCAGGATGAGGCAGGTTTCATTTCCAGTCTGTCACCCCCGAAGCTGTGGAGTAAAATCATATCCACCTCCATCATATCGGTGGTGGGCAGCACTGACTGGCCGATAAATCATATCAGCTGGCAAACCAATATATCGGCCTAACTCTAGTGTGCACACAACATTTAAGGAAAAACAATTTATGACATTTTGTTAGTCCACAATGCAGAGTGACAGAACGCTTTGTTTACATAAAAAATGGAGAAACCAAATGACATAAAATCCAGATTAAAGATGGTTTGAATCCGCTGTGATGCCTCTACCCTCTGTGTTGTGTTCCAGGCCATACTTCGAAGGCCTCTCCCTCTCCAGCTCTCAGACGGAGATCGGCAGTATCCACAGCAGCCGAAGCCACAGGGAGCCTCCCAGCCCGGTGAGACCCGTCACCCCGAGGCCCGCTTCGTGCTTCGTGCTTTCTTTGTTGGGCGAGATGCCGCCCGTGTGCCTCGGTGTTTCTCACGCTTCTCACGATGACTGTGCACCGGAAACCTCCGCTTCCTCTGTGGATCTGTAGGAAACATTCAGCCCCCCGACGTCTCCCAGCGAGGAAGAAACAACCCTTCCAGGAATCGGCCAGTAGTTCCAGTTTCTCAGCTGGTTTCACGTTTCAGACCTCAGATACGCTAAGTTGTTTAGTTGTTTTGGCCTCAATTGTGTCATTTTGACCGTGCGCTCCCTCGCGTCCCTTGAACCGGCTTTAACACCACAATGAATCACACTGTAATAAATCCACTTACAACAGCAGATCCCTTCAGCGGGGACGTGATTTTTCCTCATTCACTTCATTGTTTTTCTGCCTTATTGTGTGTCTGATCGCATCCCTGCTTCAGGACAGCATCTTTTACTGCACCGATGGGTGCTGAGCAACACCATTGAAGCAGAATTGCCTTAATTGCCTTGCTCAAAGGCACACTGACATCAATTATGGAAGCAGCACCTGTTCATTTCCCCTACTCCGATTGTCCCATTGGTCTGCAGCTTTAATTGAGCAATATTCTGGCCAGGTTTGTTTATCAAACCTAGCCAGCGTCCATCACAGTGTTTTGTTAAACAACGCAATCAAAACCACATAACATTATTATAACATATTATTCCTCCTCTGTTGTTCCAGATTGATCAAGACAAAACCAAGTGTGGTGGAGCCAAGTTCCAGGGAGACAGTGTCTCCGATAACGTTTCCTTTGTGAGTATTAACACATGGAAAATGAATTTGATCACTTCCAGGTCTTGAAAGGTTTAGGAATTGCACAAATGTCCTCATACACAACTATGTATTCTGTGTAGGTGTCACTCAACACATAGTGATATTTGCTGCTGTTGCTATAGCTTGTAGTGGCCAACTTTCAAGGCCAGTCAAGACATTTTATGGTCTGGAAAAATAAATTTGAAAATAAAATTGAAATGTAAATGTCATCCTGAATCCTGAATCGTGTTCCTGAGTTTCTCTCTGCTCGTCCTGCAGGAGCAGCCGGAGGCGGTGACCCCGACCACGGAGCTGGAGATGGACAACATGGACACGTTTTTAGAGAGACTCCCACCAAGTGGCAAGATGACCAAGACAGAGTCCCTCATCATTTCATCCAACAGGTATAAATAAATACCAGTTCATCAAAGCCGTGTCGTCCTCTCTCAGCTCCCTACCCTGGTCCTGCCTCCACCTCAGTCATTTCCTTCATCACACTTCCTCGTCTCCCTTCGTTTCAGGCAGGAACCTAAGCTGGCAGGAAGGCGAGGCAGGAGCACGTCGCTGAAGGAGCGCCAGCCCAGCAGGCCGCAGAACGAGAGGGCCAACAGCCTGGATAACGAGCGGTCCCTTGACACACGGTGCCACCTACAGGTAGGGGGAGGGAACTGCAGGCAAAACAAACCGATGCCACATTTGTGCTTAAAGGTCCATTTTGTTCAGTTTTATTGGTTTTGTTTTCAAGTGGCTCAGGATAAGAATAATGTCCTTCATGGTGTTTTGCAAATAAATGTAGTTTAGTTAAAAGTTTAATTGAATTAGTTAAATTGAATGAATTTGAAGACGAAGTCCTCACAGGTAGAACAGTCACAATACTGGACCCTGATTGGCCAATGACACCAGCTCCTCTAATAGATGAGGTAAACCTGCCTCTTTACCAACCGTGATGTTTTGATTTTAAATCTGAATTTCTGGCAAAATAATTGAATCTTTTTTGCTTCTGGAGTCTTGAAAGATTAACTGGAGGACACTTTCATCCAGAGCATCTTCCAGTCCCATGAGTACCGTTTTAGCATCGCTGGCCCCAGATTGAATCAAACACCTGACCATGACTCTGGTTCCCACTGAGCTGCACAAGACCTTATCAGAGGCCACGTTCCCTACTTGTTGTTCTACTTCCCCAGATCCCAAGGAAGACTGTGTATGACCAACTAAACCACATCCTGGTGTCGGACGACCACCTGCCTGACAGCATCATCCTCATCAACACGTCAGACTGGCAGGGCCAGGTAAGAACTGAAGACACCTCCCACCATCTGCACCTCCTCTTCTTCAAACCCTGTGTTTTAAAATTCCTCTGAAGGGATGAGATGATGAGAACATGACACTGATGAGTATGTTGTGACACCTACTCTTACCCCTTGTGCTGTGTTAGCCCCAGTCACACTGATGGTGCTTCACCTGTTTTTGGGCAGCCCTATACAACTATTAGCCACCATAAAGCATTAGGTCTCATACTGTGTTCACCTTTTAACCAACCTACTTCCTAATCATTATCACAAGATTTACACCAGTGGTTCTCCATCCAGTCCTCAAGGACCCCCTGTCCTTACTCAGGCACACCTGAACCAATTAGAGGCTTCAGCTTTTCATGACACCTTAATTGGTTCAGGTGTGTCTGAGTCAGGCTGGAGCTAAAACCTCCAGGGGGTCCTTGAGGACTGGATTGAGAACCACTGATATACACAAAACCAGCCTCTCTCCTTGCACTGTGGAATCTACTCTTATGTCTCTTGTGAGGCAGTCAGCGCCCACCTGTTGTCTGCTGGGAAATGTAGTCCTTTCCCACAGTATCCAGCTCATAGTCGGTGAGGATAAAAGAGGAGACAGGTGTACAATTCTACCACATTCATGCCAAGATGTCTGAGTGTGTTTGTGTACTAGCATGCACTGAGGTAGAGAGAGACAGATTGAGCTCCATGTTGTGGTTGTGCGAGAAAAGAAAAGGTTCTTCTCACATCCTGCAGGTGTGATGTTTTGTTTTGTTTGGATGGCGAGGTTCTCGCGGGGGAGCAGGCGTGAAGTAGGCTGAGAGGGGGATGGGACAGCACCTGGTGCTTGGTAGCTGTGTGTGTGTGTGTGTGTGTGTGTGTGTGTGTGTGTGTGTGTGTGTTGACATATGGTTGCAAAACTAAACTCCTGAACTCTGAGTTGGTGCTGTTTGCTCTTCATTGTAGTCTCACCCATTCATTTTCTATGGCCGCCCACCAGAAACAACACCTACCCCTCACTTAAAGTTGTCAACATGATTTTGTTTGTGTTCTGAGTCCTGGTATGGAGGATGTCATGAGGCCTCGTGGCAATCAGATAAAACAAACCATATTTATGACAACAAAAACAAAATATTGTGCTTTTTGTTGGATAGTAGGCAATAGGATCTCCTATATTTCTGAAATGGATATATTATGTTGGATGGATATATTGGATATATTATGTTTTGAGTACGACCCTTCAGTTCTTTTCTTCTCCTCTCAGTATCTTTCAGATATCCTGCAAAACCACCATCTCCCGGTGGTCTGCACCTGCACCACGGCCGACATCCAGGCTGCGTTCAACACCATCGTCTCGCGGATCCAGAGATTGTACGTCTGCCTCCGTTTCTCTCTCTTTTTCACTCCGCTGATTGTCATCGATGGTGATATGTGGTGATTCATACAGTGTGAAGCCCCGAGTCCTCGTACCACGTGTGTCAATATTGACTGTGTTCCTGTTTTCTGTCCTAGTTGTAACTGTAACTCCCAGACGCCCATCCCCATAAAGATAGCGGTGGCCGGGGCGCAGCACTACCTCAGCGCAGTCCTGAGGCTTTTCGTGGACCACCTCTCCCACAAGACCCCCGACTGGCTCGGCTACATGAGGTTCCTCATCATCCCTCTCGGTTAGTGAGGCGCCGAGATTAATGACACTTTCAGGTTTTTCAGTTTTTAAAGGTGCTGCATGTAGCATTTTTAAACGTCAGTATATCCTTGTCAAGTTAACGGTGATGCCTTGTTAAATGTAAACAAACGAGACTATGGCAGGTCGGTGGTACTGTTCTCAAAGTTAAGACCACATTTCCCATGAACCTTCTTGTTACTTATTGCCCCTCCCCCTCCCTGGCGTCGTTCCAGGTGCGTTCATTTTCTCTTTCGCTTTACTGAAGAGATTAAACACATTCAAGATGATTTTCCCCCCCCCCCACTCGTTAAACCATCTGCCCTTGTGAGAAACTCTAAAAGCTCCAGCTCCATTTGCGCTGGAAGAACAGCGCCCTCTTCCTGTTGTGTGCTGTAAAGCAACCCAGCAGATTTCCTGTGAGAGGTAGAGGCCGCCAGTCGTCTCTGCGATGGTCTCGTTTGTTTTCGGTAATCATAACAACGTGCCAAATTGAATGTAGGAATGATTTACTGATGCTAAAATGCTACATGTAGCACACGCCTTCTCAGATCGTGAGTCTCTGTCTCTGCTTGCATTAGGAACCCATCCAGTGTCCAAATATCTCGGCACCATTGACTATCGATACAACAGTTTATTCCAAGATGCTGCTTGGAGGGACCTGTTTCACAAGCCAGAGGCCCCTGTCGTGGGTAGGTTATATTTACTGGTATATTATATATTGGTTTATTACACATACTGTATCTACAGTCAGGGGCTAAAGTACTTGGACAGTGAAATTTCGATTTAAGATTGAAAGATGAATATGAAGAAACTCTGGACCACTGACTATATATGCAGTACTAGAGGAGGAACAAGAACTATTCTGTCCTGTACAGTGCAGGAGAACCCAGATGTGGTATCAAGGGTCACTCAGTACATGATGGGGGCCAATGGAGCGCACCAACTCCCCATCGCCGAGGCCATGCTCACCTATAAACAGAAGAGGTACGTCTCTATCCCTGCCTGCTGTAATACAGACTGATCACTGTTATCAGCTGCACAGAAGTGGGACATTTGTAGGTGAACAGCCGTGTAAAAGGTTTAGCGTAATGTCCAGGTTTCATGTAACAGATGTGTCTAATGCTGAACTTTCACCTGCTTTTAAAAAGGGGGAGCACGTTCAGTAAACCTGAAAGATAACTGACTGATTTTGAGGCACGTCCAACTCAACTTGACTCCATGAACAGTCCACGTGTGACACTCGCTGCCTTTTCAGTGTCCGTCGCCTTTTTTCAGGCTTTATTTATCAATCTGAGCAAAGTTATTGAAAAGGCATCAAAGAACAGAGAAACAAACCACTGTATCTTGGTTTTCCTGCTTGCAGTCATATTTTTGTTGTAAACAGGATTTTCAGACTCCTAAAAACCCCAAAATAAAATCAATATGTGGCAATTTTATGATTGGTGGTTGGTATTTATGATCCCACATGGAGTTGGATGTACATAAAACTGCAAGTGTGGTAACAAGCCTCACTGTAAAGCATCATACACACAGTGAGAGCTGCTCAGGAATCCTGTGTTTTATCCCCATTTTGAAAAACGTCCAGGTGAAAGTTTCTCCTCACTAAGTTAGTGGATGTCGTGTATTTTTGTCTTCTAAACATCACTGTCTTTCCATCACTGTGTTTGTGTGAATAACATGTTTTCCTTTTTGTTTATTTTTTCTTTTCTTTCTTTGAAGGAAAAAGAGCTTTCATTTTGATTTTGCAGTAAGGTATTGTGGTCGCTTGAGTCTGTTTCACACTTCGCCTGGTGATTCATGCGCTTCCCGTGTTGGAACCATTTCCCCTTGACCTTTCGCAGCCTGTGCTGGAGCTTGCCACTTTAACAGCTGCCTAGTAACACACACACACACACACACGCACACACACACACACACACACACACACACACCCTCCATAAACCGCCATAAACCTTCTAGATAAGATGTAACGGCTCAGAGGTTTTTTGTTGCTTTAAGGTCAGAAGCACACAACAAGATTTCTTGAAGTAATTAAAGCTCTTTGACACAGTTTAATATTTTATAATTCTAGTAATTAAAGTAATAGAGCACGATAGAAGAGACTCTGCCTGCTCACGCTTGTGCATTCATTGAGCACGTGCAGCAGAACCGCTGGGACGCCACGTCATCACACGCCTTCCAACGGGAGAACGAATGGAATGCAATGAACAATCTAAATAAACGTTATGTCACAATCAGAATCTCTTTGATGTGACAAATAAACACTTTTAACACGGGAAAACGAAACCATGAGTTTTTCATAGTTTGTGTGTGTGACTCTCACTTCCGTCGACGATAGATTCCCTCTCCGTCTGCTCCGACTCCTCGTTTGTTTCTTCCACCAGCATCGTCTTCATCGCTGCTGTGAAACAACTACAATGCAAGCTGGGCATGCTCAGTAAAACCCGGCATGCACTGCACTCACTTAAACTATGAAAACCAAATAACTCCAATAAGATACGTTATTGTGTTCCTGTGTTGAAAGCATTAATTGTTCACATAAAAGAAGGTTGGGTTGTGACAGAACGTTTATTTGGTTGTATTAAATGTTTAAATTGGCCGGCGTTTCCCTTTAAACACCAAAGCTTCAAGATCAAAGGACTCTGGAGGTTTTATGATGTATGAAGTTTTACCCACATCTTTGAAATTTGGCAGCATAAACCGGTTCAATCCAGTCAGAAACCTGGAGTGTGTTTCACTCTCTGTCCGATGTCTCTTGGTGGACGTGGACATTTTATGAAACAGGTCGTCTATGAAGGTTTATTATCCTGGCAGTCACAGTTCTTTACTCAAAACACTGATAAGATATCAGAGGTGTGACTGAAGGGAAAAGCGTGCTGATAAAGTGGCAGGAGGCCGGGCACGCTCAGCTGCCTTCCCTCCTCTGGACCCTTCCTCCTGTCTCTTCCTCCCTGCCGTTTCCTTTCCCCGTGATCTCCATGTGCTTTGGGCCGTAATGTCTGTCTGCTATTGTCACGTAGAGGGTAGAAAACCTGCACGCCGAGGATGAGAGTTTTCTTATGAGATTTGGTTAATGCCAAAATGTACAGTACAATAAACGTCTACCTTCAGTGACACAGTTGAAAGAAACCAACAGCAGGAAGTATATCACCACATAGTCACAGGTCAATTCAATCTACTCAACATCAAACCAATCATGATTGAGTTTAGTGTATTCAATACATCTGGGCCTGTTTCCATCCTCATATTAATAATAATAATAATAATAATAATAATAATAATAAAGATAACAATTTCTTTTTAAAGTGTTGAAAGGAACAAAAACATTTTACCAAATATTACCTCAGGAAGGCAATTAAGGATCAGTTAAGGCCCAGAGAGAAATGGCACAAAACTATGTAATCATAATTGATTTTACTGCACAACAATACAAATATACATGAAAACAAGGATGATAATAACTGTAATTACAGACTAGAAACTATTTTTGACAGATATCCAGAACTAGATTTGACCTGTCTGAAAGGTGCATGTGTAACATTTCTACTGTCCATTTCCATGGATTGTATTATAAACCATGCATGTACATGTTTTCTCCAATAATCTCACACTATGAATCAAATATATGAATTTAAAAAATGTTGCGTTTTGTCTTAATCCATGCTTGCAAGGTGAGATGAACATTACCAGGCAGACATGTGGCTTCCTCCCTCTGGCTGCTCTGACAGTGACTTGGGCAGAGATGTGTTGTGTTGATAAAAGTGGCCTTGACTGCAAACTGTACCCACTGTCGACTGTCTTCTCTCTCTTTCTTTCTCTTCCCCTTCCTGTGTAGTCTCTCTGTTTCTTCCCTGGGGGGGCGATGGCAGGTTTCTTCAAGGCAAGAGCAACAACCTTTTTACGTCATCAGATGTTGTACATGTTAGCGAACGTAGAGATAGTTCCATCCAGGCTATTTTTCTGGTCAGCATCAGGAAAATAGTTCAGTAAAACGCTTCTGGGTGTCGCTGTGCACTACCGCTCCCAGGTAGTGCATGGAGCCTGAGGTAGTTTTGGATGTAGGTTGCTGCTCTTCCTTCTCACCGCTTTTGTCTCCTCATCTCCTGATTTATATTAAATTCAGCATTTTATCTGTTCTGCTGATGGATGCCGTTCCTTCTGACTTGTTTGGTAGACAGCGTTGGTCTCTGCTGTGGTGGGATGGCTTTGGTGGAGGCCTGGAGTCGGCCGGTAGCTCGCATGCTCTCGCTCTCTGCTTCTGCAGCTCCAGCCAGGGGCTCACAGCCGGGATGAGATTCTCTTTTAGTGCTGGTTTTTCCTTTTTCCTTTCCGGTGGGAAAATCCAGCACGCTGTATGTGATAACTTCAGCATTCATTCTGTGCAATGACAAACTACTTCCAGATGTCAGACATTGGAAATCAACCACAGAGTTACTAACCATAGATCTGAGTGTTACTAACCTTGGATGCCAAAGTTTCTCTGAATTATGATCTTCTACTATTCACACAAATGAGTAGTTTCCCTTTTAATCTGCTCTCTTCTTTATCAAGACATGTTTATTCTTTTTTCTCCTCCTCCTCTCTGTCTGGACTCAACAGCCCTGACGAGGACTCGTGTCAGAAATTCATCCCCTTCATTGGGGTAAGTCAACTAGTCAACTAGTCCTTTCCATCCTTTACCCTGACTAGTTGCTGCATGTTGGGTTTGTCTTGGTCCTGCTTGTCTCTTGTGTTTCGGTGCTAATCCTTTATTCTCTCTGCTTTGAATCCTCCAGATGGTGAAGGTTGGCATCGTGGAGCAGACATCTGCCACGTCAGGCAAGACACATAACTTCAGACTGTATATGGGGGGTTTGGGTTTTGCTCAAGTTGTCACTTCCTGTGTGTGGAGAAGAGACCACATACCTGACAGCAGATGTTGGGTGTATTTACAGGGTCTGAACTAGGGGTTGAGGTGGGACGTGCTTCTCTGTTGTTGATAAGATGGGTATATTTTACACATCTTGTCTAGTGCAGCTGTAACTACACAAACGTAACTGACCTAAAAATGACATTTCATTTGTGGAAAGATGATTTTCAAATCAGACGCAACACAAGTTCCCACACAGTTCAGTCAACCTTTGATATGTGTAATACATATGTGTATTGAAATGTGTAATACTTGAAATGTGTAATACTTCTGAGTTACTGCTACTGTGAAGGTAAAACTCCCTACTGGGTGTTACTGTCTTCATGCCTGAACTTCCAATATGGTGACACTGGAAGGAGTCATCATTTGTATTGTTTGAATGGTGACCAGTGAACATTATAGCTACTTTATATATGTATTTCTGAAGTGTGTGACCGTTCTCTCCTCCAGGCGACTCTGACGATGCAGCACCCATAGGCTCAGCGCTGCTCTCCTCCACTCCTCCCCAAGTGTCACCCGCTCTCAAAGAAGCCTCACCCACCCCTCCCTCCTCTCCCTCCGTCAACACTGGTTTCTGTGCTTACAGGTAGAATTCCCAAGATTGTTTTATTTTCTGAATTTTGAGTTATGAGCTCTCAAGATCCATGATGTCCTATGATGTCTTACATTACATTACATTCCCCCAGACAGTTGAAAGAGATTTTAAGTGGACTGGCACATGATAAAGCCATAATGTGACATATTCTCAGTTGATAACATCGGGGAGGGATTCATTCAAATATGGCCGATGATGTAAACCGATGAAATAGCTCTTTGGGAGAGAAAAGCACTTTTTTTATATAATATTGCTTTAAACTGTCAGATTTAGCTTCCTGTACTCTTATAACATATGTGAGTTTGTCCATTAAAAAGTCAACTCAACACGATCCTTCCCTCCGACTGTCTGCTGTAGTTCTGGTGGCCAGACGGAGCTGATGGGGCTTCAGGTGGACTACTGGGTGGCGCCGATGGACAGGAAGAAAGACGTGGAGAAGCGGGACTCCTCCACCAAAAACACTCTGAAGTGCACCTTCCGCTCGCTGCAGGTCAGCCGGTTGCCACTGGGGGGCGTAGAGGTGGGACCCCAGCCCACCATGTCCATGACGGTGGTGACCAAGGAGAAGAATAAGAAGGGTGAGCTGTGATGACACTCCGGCAGTAATCTGATCCAGTCACAGAAATCATAACTACAGCAGGAAAATTTCTGAAACGCTCTTTTACTTACAGCTTGTGTCTCTTCTATTTCCTTCTTCCAGTCATGTTCCTGCCAAAAAAGAGTAAAGACAAGGAGGTGGAGTCGAAGAGTCAAGTGATCGAGGGCATCAGCCGGCTCATCTGCACTGCCAAGCACCAGCAGACCATGCTGAGAGGTAACCGTCTCACTAGCCCCCTCCCCTGCCCCGGCGTGTCCTCGCCCCCCTGACAGGCCAGACACGGGGGACTCGGGGGTCAGGCTTCCTGTCCGTCCGTCAAACGTGTCCTCTCACCGCGGGTCTGAGTTTGATGAGACTTGGCAGACTCATTTTGGCCCGGTGATCGGTCTACCGGGGCGCTGCAATTAAAGGTCACAAACTTTAACTCAAATGTGATCAGACACAAAGAGGGATGATGCAGTTAAAAACATTACACTGATTGGCCTGTTGGGGGCGCTGTAGTTAAAGGTCAAATGTTGAAAGGCTTCAACTCCTTCACTATAAATCCAGCTGACAGGAAACCTGCTACACACATCCAGCTGTCCTTAATAACGACACTGATTGGCCTAATGGGGCTTTTAGTAAAGGTCAAAATGGTCAAAAACTCAAATGTGATATCTCAACACAACTGGTCCCATTTTGATGAAACATTACACTGATTTTCCTGATGGGGGCGCTATAATTTCTAAATGTCAAACTCTGAAAGGCCCCAACTGCGACACCACCGGTCTGATTTTGATGAAACTAGAGTCATGTGATGCTGTACCTTGCTGCTGATTGGTTGTGAGCTGCTGTGGATGCGAGTGGAGTAATGTCTGTTCTGCGTCTCCCCTCCTGCAGTGCTGATTGACGGCGTCGAGTGGAACGATGTCAAGTTTTTCCAGCTGGCGGCCCAGTGGTCCTCACACGTCAAGCACTTCCCTATAGGGATCTTCGGACACACAAAAGGCCCTTACTAGTTACTAGCAGCAGCTAAGAGACTGAAACACTGAGGACAACTCTCTCGTCCCGTCCCTCCCCTCCCCTCCCCTTCCCTCCCCTTCCCCCCCCTGTGCCAATAGCTTTTAACCCACAACCCCCTGTTCCTGCACACTTCCATCCTGCCGTCTTAATTTAAGCTCCTGCTCTCACCCGTTGTGTTCGTCTGATGATTTCATCTTTTTTGCGTGTTTTTTTTAATTTTCTATTTATGTAAAAAGCGCTCGAGGCGACGCTGCCAAGGGAATATTTCTTTACTCGGCTTTTTAAATGAAAAATCCTGCTGATGTTTTATAGGCTTTTGAGAAAAATACAAACAGAAACTAATTAAATAATAATTAGAAAAGAATGAATTAACTTCTAACATATGAGTGCCCAGGCTCCTTCCCCTCCCCTCCCCCATCATCGCCAATCTTTTTTATTTGGTGAGGTTTGTTTTAAACACTTTGCCAGCACAATTTATCAAAAATATTTAAAAAAACAAACAAACACACAAACAAGGACTGTTGCCTTGGAATGATGGACAAAACGGATGATGGTTGCCATCTTGTTGTTTGGATTCTCAACTTCAGCGACAGCTCCTCTCAACCCTGAAGAAAAAAAAAGAAAATGGCCTGACCTTTGACCCTTTGCACTCAACGGAAGAAGTCTGAAATGTGCAATAGACTGTATAGTATGTGAATGCAACGCAGAATTGAAGTTATGAATAACCCGGCACTGTTTGTAGATTACACACCGCTCTTATTTCTGTGTTTCACTCGAACCCTCTCTCTCTCTCCTCTACTCTCTCCTCCTCCTCATCTCTCTTGGTGTCTCTCCAGTTGCACCCTGGCTCAATATTTGAATTGTTTTGCTCCAAAATGAGATACACAATTTGAAAAAAAATGTGAAAAACACCGACTCTTACAAAATGATTGATAGCACAAAATTAAAACAACTTATGGTGCTTTTTAAATGATAGTAGGTAACATAAGCTGTGGTTGATAAAATGAAACGTAGGTTTACAGAGTGGACCCTCTGTATTAAATGATGAAGGAAATGTTTTTCTTTCTAAAATGGACATTTTGGAAACAAACTCTTCATTTCTCAACTCCCACACTCCTCACAACACACTCCATGTCTTTTGCAAATAGCAAACGGTACTTTTGCCAAAGGAATCAACTGCAGCTGCGTAGTATTATAGTTGACTTCATTATGTAGAGGTGAATGTATTGAAGGTACCTTAATGTAAAGCACTTTTAAATGTTCGTCCAATATAGATTAGTGTTTTGAACTCGCCCCAGGAACCTGATCCCATTAGCTGCGGTTCACAGAGGCACATAGACAGACACTGTAATCCGCCATATATTTGGGTTTACCTACAGCACAAACAGTTGTGACGACGCATAGTTCATATGCAATCCAAACCATGCATCTGTATCACTTCAGTGCTGTGTAATATCACTTTATGCTCAGTGTGACGGGCCCAACTGGACTATTTCGATATTATTCTGATATTCTGAAAGGTTAGGATGTTTAGAAATGTGATGTTAACTTTTCAAAAACAACTTTAATGTTGTATCAGTAGATTTTGCTCCATCTTTAGTTGACTCTTCAGCATAAAACTAAAAACTGACAAACTATTTTGCTTATTAAAAAATGTCTTTCAGTAGCGATTTCATCATAACCTTTGCCAATTTCTTGATAAGTGCCTAAATTGCCTAATTTTGACAAATCAATATAAATCTGCCCCTGGTTAATATGGTGCTGAGTGTGTTCTGACGACAACAAAGTGACTCAATACAATGCTTTGCTATTGCAGTAGAAACATCTACAGTCAGGCCTGTTCATTCATGCCGTGCTATAAAAAGGGCCCTGAGAAAAATCACTCTCGGCCCAGTTGGCTCTCAAAGTTGGGTATAAACGAATTTAGAGGACGCTAAAGCCCATTCATGTTGAACAGAAATCTGCTTCTTGATAAAGAAGACATTTTAGGTGTTGTTTTTTTCATATTGACTTGGAAAGGCTTGTTGAGACCAAGAGTTCCCTAAAGACTACCACTGTAATCCCAAAATTGGGAGTAATAAAACTACTATACACACTATTAAATTGTACTTTTTCTTTGTGTGAGTTATTCAGTAGTTTCTTGCTCGAGAAATAGTAGAAATCAGTTATGTAGTGGTGTATAAAAAGGTGGGTAAACTGTTACCTACAGTCCCTGAACACACCAGGCAAACGGACACCAGTAAAGAAAACGAAATGTATATTTCCATAAGAACCCATTTATTTATGCATTTTTCATCCTTAAAATACCTTCATACGAATATTACATCACTTTGATAATACTTACTATGAAATTAGATAATAAAGCTTTATGTGAAAAAAATGTTAGGACTGGCAGGACTACTTTACTTGTGTCTTCAGTGATTGGTAAAACTGGTAAATTGGTGTTTCTGGTTGGAAGCAAGTGGAGGCCGGGCTGGTGATGCTGACTGACAGCCAGGGGGAGAGAGAGAGATCTTCCACCGGAGCAGGAAGCTGCTGCTGGGACTGGCGACAACAGAACAGCAAGAGAAGAGAAGGGGTGCAAAACAACGTCGACATCAGCCACCAGCGGGGTGTCCACCATAATGTAGAGAAACGGACCAGGAACAGTCGCGTGCCACATCTACCCAAGCGTAGCCACAGCCCGAAAAACGAACTGATGTCGAAGGTGCGTTGGTGAAAAAAAAAAAAACGGCCCAGATTTGTATGTGGAAAATGAAGGAGCTGAAAGGTTGCGGTATGCGCTCCTCTGTGGGCTTTCTGTCCCGGAGAGGGCTGACTGGGGAGCCGCTCTTGAAGGAGGAATTCCAGAGACGCAGGATGGCCGGCTGCACCAGCCTGTTCAAGAAGGATATGCTCGGACATTTCGGTTGTGTCAACGCCATTGAGTTTTCCAATAATGGAGGGGAATGGCTTGTGTCTGGTAAGTTGACAAATCCGCTTCCTCTAGCTGAGCGGGTCGAAGAATAACCCTCACTGTTTTAATGTGTTAGCATGCTAACGCTAGCCAGTCAGCTGAAAGCCAGGCTAGCCGATGCTAGCTTAGCCTAGCCTAGCGTTTTTTTGCTAACCTAGCCAACGTCAAACAGCGAGCTGCTCAGAGGGGCTGAAGCTCCGGACCCATCCCATATGTCAGTCCATAAGATGATCACTGTGGGCATTGGGATGTACATTTCTCTCTCTGGTGACTATAATTATGGCTTCTTCCTGAAAACACGAGGATATTTTTGTCCTGAGTGGATTAAAAACAATCATCTGGCCTAGCATGACAACATGAAGCTTGATGGCTACTTCATGTAGTGCTGCAGTTATATCCCAGTATATTAGCATTACTCTAGATTGTATAACAAACTGGCCAGTGAGAAATATAAATGCAACAAGATGTCTTATTTCTGCCTGCTTGATGACTTAAATAATACATATAATAACAATAATCATAATAAACTTTATTTTTGTAGTTAAAGTGAGTTTTCAGTTTGCTCTTAAAAGGAGAAACAGATTTAGGGGGACGTGTTTCTGCAGGCAGATCGTTTTTAGGTGCCCTAATTGCAAAGGCTGGATCACCTTTAGACTTTAATCTGGCCATTGGCACGGTCAAGAGTTTTGTCAGCCGATCTGAGACCAGGTTTCTGCACACAAGGAGATAACAAATCCGAAATGCATACACACATTTCCCGGCCGGTGGAGTGCATTGATTTCTTATTGATCATGATATGACTGATTGAATAAGCTGTTAGCACGTCGCAACATCAATAGTCTGGATGCTGGTCCTCACTGTCAAGAAGTTCCACTGAGGTTTATATTTTCCTTGTGTATATGTATCATTTACAACCCATCTCCCCTTGTCTACAGGAGGAGATGACCGCCGGGTGCTTCTGTGGCACATGGAACAAGCCATCCATGCTCGGTCCAAGCCTGTGAAACTGAAGGGGGAGCACCTCTCCAACATCTTCTGCCTGGCCTTTGACAGTACCAACAAAAGGGTCTTCTCCGGTGGTAAGGGGAAATAATACTAGATCTAATCTCTACCTCTTCACAACGGTGTGTAAAACCTTGGGAGGCTTATTCCTCTCCCTGGTCCTTGACCTAGAATTCTCCTCATGCAAAGTCCCCCGTTGAAGCATTTTGATCTGGGGCTTGCATGTAAAAGCTGGATAGGATTAGATGAGATTAGGATGCAATTTGAGGTGCAGCAGAGTAAATTGGCGTACGAGTTAAAATTGGACACATTTCAGGTGCAGAGCAGTACAGGCCTAGTCTGTGCACCTGCAGACTGTCTGACAGCCAGGACTTTATTAAATCAAATATTTATTGGACACTTTAAGTGCTTTTAAGTGGTAAGTGTAATATTGTAGTTACATTTCCTTGCACATCAATGACCCATAAGGTGTTAATTATGAATAGGAAAGTCAGACCTCTCTATGAAGCCGGAGTTGGTGACGTTTTGGAGGCATGTGGTGAGTTGTACCATTGTGCACCTGCTATGTCAAGTCTAGAGGAGAAAATATTGGTGGTGTAAAACGTCAGTAGTTAGTTAACAGGTAATAGACACCTGCATCACAGAAGAGCTCTTCATGCCTTGATGTAAAAATAGAAGTAGTATAAAACAATTACTTGTTAAATCTGCCTACCTACATAACGTGATTTATGTTTTCCAGTCACAGAAGTTGGAGGTTAGGAAAGAGCACTTGAAGGCAACATTTGTCTTCCGCTCAGCTGCCTTGTGTTGTTTGTTACCCATAACCTTTTGCTCTTTCACAGGTAATGACGAGCAGGTGATTCTTCACGATGTGGAGAGGTGAATAAAATAACACAAACAACACCGTTCATTACTACAGGATCAAAATGTTTTGATATTCACACGGCCAACAATTGGCAAGCATTAAACTGTGTACTTGGCTTGCGTACCTCACGGTAGCACAACATTTAATATTTGGATGATTGATGTTCCCACAGAGGGGAAACTCTGAACGTGTTCCTGCACATCGACGCCGTGTACAGCCTGTCCGTCAGCCCGGTCAACGACAACGTGTTCGCCAGCTCGTCTGATGACGGACGCGTCCTCATCTGGGACACTCGTGAGCCGCCGCATGGAGGTAAGAGGAGTTGGTGGCGTGTTTGCTTCTGTGCAGCTCAGTAGGTAGAGCATGCCAGGGGCGAGGGGTTTGATTCACACCGGGGCATGTATAAAATCCAGGCATGGCACTGCAGAGCACTTTGGACGGTAGGCATGTGTTCTCTCGGGTAGCTCACAGGAGGATTAGCTGTCCACTGGCATTCCTTATTGAGGTGATTTGGACAGAGCCTTCCAGAGATGTTTACTTACCTTGCACAGCTCGCCAGCTGAGCGCTCCTTCAGTTGACTAACTACTGAAACTTTTCTTCCCTTGACTGTGCGCCAAAGAAAAGTGCTCGCCTCTTAAATAACCGAGGAAATGGACCTGAGGATTGCACCCGTGTGCACTCGTACGAAAGGCAAGCTCTGCCCCTGCTCAAGGGTCTGGTTTGCGAGTCAAAGCTGGGTCACCGGAAGTGTTAAAATGGGTTTACAAGTCGTCGTTGAGGAAAAACTGAAGTGGTCACGTTGCCAACAGCCTTCAAAAGACCTTGCAGTGGAAGATGCATTGAATCACCGTTGGCTAGAAGATTGGAAGTCTAGAAACATTGTGAATCAGTTTGTAAAATGAGTTTCATTAAAAGAAAATTGGGCTCTGCAACGCTCAGTGGTCACATGAATAAGTAACACATCCACAACGTTATGGCCGGTAATATTCCTGGAGTTGAGATATTGTTGAGCTCTTTTATAGTTTTAATTATAAAGCTATTCATAGGTATTAATGTAATATATTATAGGTTACTCATGAGGACCGTAATGGGTATATAGGAGTCCATGATGGGTCTTTTAAAATGCAATGGATCCATGTGCAATGGATCTTACATGACGTGCACATCCTAATTTAGAAGCCTTCCTTGTGACCGAGTTGCCTAATAATACATTTAGCAGTATTCCATTTATGCCCTGATGGCTTTTTACGTCAGTCTGTTACAGCAAACAAAGCCCCAGTTTGGATTTGTTTTGTGGACATAAATTAGAAAGGATGGTAGTAACGGTTTTCACATCCCACTGTTAGTCATCAATTTTAGCTGTTGTTTATTAGCAGCACCAATGTAAACAAACACTTTCTAGCATTCCAATACAGTCCATTTATAACCTACTATTACTGCTACTCCTGTATTTACTCATTGGAGTCGAGGGCTACAATTACACACGCCGTCTCAATTTGATTTCTGGGGACTGATCGTAAGGATTTTATGAGATGTTTGTTCCAAGATGACTTTCCTGCACTTCCTCTCCATCTCTTTAAATTGCTCCTATGTGTGCCCAGTACTTAACACGTCTTCGCTTGATCAACCAATCAAAAATCTTGTTCAATGTAACCGAAGCCTTAGATCAGACCTTAACTGACACATCTGTCTTATAACTTGTTTTCACCTCCTCTCGTCCCGTAGAGCCCTTCTGCCTGGCCAGCTACCCCTCCGCCTTCCACAGCGTGATGTTCAACCCTGTGGAGCCCAGGCTGCTGGCCACAGCCAACTCCAAGGAGGGAGTGGGATTATGGGACATCCGCAAGCCACGCAGGTGAGACATGTTTTCCTCTTCAGCCTGTTTTCAAGATGAGATGAAACCTTTTGGCATCCCGGTAGGGGGAATTAGGCAAAGGCAATAGGGTTCAGAAGTGAAGAAGGAAATAGAATATAAGCACGCACGTAGAGAATAAAATGGGCAATAAAAACAGTAAAATGAATAAAACAACAAAATCAGTAAAGTACAATATTACAATTGTGGGGTTATGAAACATATGCTACCGACAATTTCAAAACTTTGCTTACATCGTCACTATATTACTAACAGTTGTACAATTCATGTATGATGTGTTTCATGTATTATTCTATTTTATCCATTGGTTATTGTCTTTTAATTGTCTGTGAAACAAAAATACTAGAAGAATACTAGAAAAATACTTGAAGAGCTCTATTCCAAAACTCTAAATATTAATTCCAGTGTTAGTGTGAGGATCCAGTGTTAACATTTTGTCACCAGAGGACTTGAGTTACCTGCTATCCTTTCTAAAAAAAATAATTTGTATTGATTTTATGCTGTCTATCATTTTGTAAGACTAGATATTTTGTTTCCAAGTCATTTGGGAATGAAACTCTTGAGATGTTTTCAGTTGGAGTGTGAACTTCATCAGTTGATCGGGCCTGTTGAGGTGTACGCTTGTCCTCCAGGGGGCGCTGTTGTCACACTATTAAACCAGGCACCGCTGCCCTTCTTCCAACTACAGGACAGTTACAGTAAAGACTGAATGATTGTTCCTGTAACTCTCACCCTACCAACATTGAGTGTGTGTTGACATGAATTGGAGCAGTTGAAGTTTAGTTTATTTAGTTTAGTTTATTTAGTTTAGTTTATTAGCACATAAAGATACAGAGTAGAGTAAGAAAACATCGAGCTGAGAAGAGCAGGTCCTTTCTTCTGTCTTTCCTGTATTCCTCCCTACCGTCATTAATTGATTCTTTTGAATCTCTTTTAGAAAACTCTTTTTACATTATATTTATTTGGTGAAATCAGGGTATCTATTTTAAATGTTATTTATTTTATTTTTATTGTAATTTAGTATGTGATAGACCTCTTTAATCTTCTGCAAACCTGTAGATATGTACATATTTTTCTCATCGTTTCCATGGTTGATGTGTGTCAGTTGTTTTAGTTTGCTTCATGATAGGATATTGTCACTCACACAGTTTTGAAAAGTGTACAAATCACTGGTATTAAAGCTGCACTAGGCAACTCCACACCTTGGCAGCTCCAAGTGGAAATGAGAGGTGACTGTTAATTAGATCTTCAACACACAGAAATCGTGTAACATGTTGTCAGTAACCGGCACACAGCATGCTCATGTTTACCAACCTGGCCCTGTCGGTTAGTGAGTCCAGCTTTCTCTGGATCCAACGGGGGACATCTACGGGGTCGCAATCAGTTGGGACGCCCTGCTCTGTTGCTGATCGGCAGGGTGTATTTCTACCTAACGTTTGTTCTCGGTCTGCTCTCCCAGCTCGCTGCTGCGTTACGGGGGCAGCATGTCCCTCCAGAGCGCCATGAGTGTCCGCTTCAACAGCACGGGCACCCAGCTGCTGGCCCTGCGCCGACGCCTGCCGCCCGTCCTCTACGAGCTGCACTCACGCCTGCCCAGCTTCCAGTTCGACAACCAGGGTTACTTCAACTCCTGCACCATGAAGAGCTGCTGCTTCGCCGGGGACAAGGATCAGGTTGGTCTGATAATGATAATAGTTTGTTTATAAAGCAATAATATTTGAAGTAAAGATGGTACAGAATGGTTTATAGTGCAAAATCACAGCAAAACAATTGAAAAAAAAACAATAAATCAATCAGAATTTTGCAAAAGCCATCCTAGTTTTTGAAAGAGATTTAAGAGAAATAAAGTAAATCTCTCTTCCTAGTTGGAGGGATTTGTCTGAAAGATCTTTTCACCAATAGTAGAATTAGTAAAAATAGTTCTGCTGTGGAATTCTAACTTTCTGTACCTGAGGAACACAGAAGCCCCAAAACCCTGGCCAATAGTCCTCCCTCAGGTCCTCCTCAGACATGACATCACCCTGCAGACATGCTTATTATGTTAACATTTTCCTCGGGTGTCAGTAGAGTGTATAAAGACTTGGAAAGAAGACTATCCCCCCTACAAGAGTGGAGGTGGTGGTCTAAAGGCTGGAGAAGCAGGCCTGTGACTGTAAGGTTGCTGGTTCAAATCTGAAACTGATCGGCTGGTTAGTATTTTAAGGAATTTCAGTTTTCAGACGGCACAGTTGAGAGAAACAGGAAAGAGAGAGAAGGGATGACATGCGACAAAGATCATGAGCCAATTTCGAAGAACCCATGAATTCACAAGCGCATGGCATCAGGCTTCCGAGATACTGCAGAACCACAGCAGGTGGAGGATTTTCCCAGCGTGGTGTGAAGGCAGAGGTGCAGAGCAGTAGCTTACCAGACAAAATGGATGGAGAGGAGAGAGAGAGGGAGAGAGATCGGGGGGAGTAACGGGTGTGACATTCCTACTTGACGTGTCCTCGGGGAGCTGGAGGCGGGGCCTGGAGCGTGCAGGTGCTCCACTTCAGGATGTTTCAGGCAACTTGGAGCAACAACGATCCGAATAGGATTCAACGGTTAAGGGATCATGATTTTTCCTCCTTTATGGGCCTCGAGTTCAAGTAGATCTCACATTCTATTTTACTTGAAAGATTTTGGTACCAATAGTTCTATGTATTCCCTATTGGGATCTCTTTACACAAACACGAGCCAGATCTCAAAGTGTTTGAACCTTGGTGTTTCTCATGATGGAACACAACCTGGTCTCTGATCTTCATCACATGGCTTCAAATCTAGAGTTTAGACACTTCTCTGTCATTACTACAGTGTGTTTTATTTCATTGAAGGACCCATTAGATAAGACGCGGCGTTTACTATTTGTCATACAGTGTCGGTGGGCAGCAGGGTGGTATCGTGAGAAAGAGACTGTCCTTCAACCGGAGTACTCGGGTTCAAGCTCCTGTGACGGCAAGCAAGACACTGAATCCCTACCTGCTCCAGGGATGCTATTCTGTAGCTGACCCTGACCTCTGACCTCCGACCTCCCTGTGGAGGAGGAATTTACCTACAGAGATCGAGAGAATATTATAAAAGAAATGATCCCTGAAGGAATTTCTCCTTTGCCGGATCAAAATTACACAAAGAAATGTGACAGTAACACGATAACGAACAGGTTTAACCGACTGACAGGTTTAACAGAAATGTGGAAATTTGGCGAAGTGAACTTGACAGACTGAGTTCTGGTTGCCTGCATGTGAACATCAGCAGTATACTAACCAGTCTACTCCACCTACCAGTTTGGCAGGTAACCAGCCATTGTTTGTTTTTGTTTAGTTTTTTTCTCCAAATCAAATTGGCTCCACAGCGAAGCCACTGAGGCCATTTCACAAAATAGTCCATTTCCTGCCCCGGTACTTCCACTGTGTTATGTGTCAAAGCGTGGATCCATATAAGGAGCTCGAACACCACCCCCACCCCCCGGCTCCGTAGAAGCCCACCTTAATCGGCAAGTGTAATTGCAACCATCTGATGTAGTTCAGACTAGAAGCAGAGGCTCTGCTCAGTCAGGCCGTTGTGTCAAGAGACTGTTTGATGGCTTAATGTGAGACGGAGCTCTGGTAGGATCTGGTGTTGTCCCATATTCCCCTTCACCCCCTCGGTCCGTCTCTGCCAGGGTGTATAGAGATACAATCAACCCCCTGCAGCTCCCATGAACAGTTGGGTTGTACCAATACGTGGAGCTCAAATCGCTGAAGCTCTCTCTGTTTTCCCCTTTAGTACATCTTGTCTGGGTCGGACGACTTCAACCTCTACATGTGGAACATCCCGAAAGATCCGGAAGCAGGTGA
Source organism: Hoplostethus mediterraneus (assembly GCA_034670385.1). NCBI lineage: Eukaryota > Metazoa > Chordata > Actinopteri > Trachichthyiformes > Trachichthyidae > Hoplostethus > Hoplostethus mediterraneus. The sequence goes on from JAXDDW010000007.1 coordinate 12,131,475, forward strand.
GTTGTGCCCTTAAAGACAAAAAAAACAAGAAGATGAGGTCGAAAATGAAAAGAAATACCCAGAATGTCTCGTGTAGCTCGACAGGAGGAGCACGACAACAACCTCCAGGATGAGAGGTTTGACTGTCAGACTGATGGCGTGTATTATTATCAGTATTATGTTACTGCTGTTGCATAACTGCTGTCATAGATCAGATCTGTGTTTTCTAAAAGCAGCTGTGTTATTGTGTCTGTATTTGTATTGAGTGTATTTTATGGTTTTGAGTCCCGGGGGGGGGGAGACCTCTCCAGAGTCTCTTCCTTCAGCAGCGGGTTGTGGACCATATCAGATGTACTTGTGTGTTTTAGTGAACCTGGTCCCAAGGTGAGGCTAATGACCCACAGGGGATCTGGTGCAGAACCAGTACCAAACAATCCTTCATCAGTCAGTGTCTTTAAACTACAGAGGATCCAGTCTGTTTAAAGGACTGCTTCCATCATGTGTATTCATTTTACTGTCACTCTGCACTCACCACACTGTGATATCACTCATGTCATGAGAGTATGAATCACTCTTACCAAGTGGTCATCTCATTTTTCGAGTGAAACCCTTCATTTACTCCATTTGGTTGCCAGACTAAGTCTCAAAATCCCTGTCATAGACATGCACCCCATATAGAGGGTTAAAATACTACTAGTCCTTCATGCTTTCAGATATGGAGTGCAGTATTACTACAGTATAAATGCAGTTATCAGATGTGGAGTGCATATAAATACCACCCATGTTTTATCTGACGACAAGAAATATGTGCTAATAAATCCATCCATTAGCTTAACGAATGGCCTCGTTAGCATTAATGTTTCTGTTTCATACATCACGGTGGTGACGGCGGGACGTGAGGCAGCTCCACTGACTGATGTTGATGAAAAGCTTCATTATTTCAGCCAGATATCCATTATTATCAGTAGTAGTATCTGACATCAGTTGCTTTATACCAGTAATTTCTTCAGGCTGTCGGCCTAAAAAGGCAATTGTGGAAGTTTGAGCAGCACATTTCTTTACAGAGCAGCATTCAGACATACTGAGCACTGTGGACCTGCCAAGAGAAATAATAGCCTGTCTGTAATCCACCCCTCCACGTTCTGTCATTCCCTCAGGAGGCCCGGGTCGCGTGGTGAACGGGGCCTTCATGGTCCTGAAGGGTCACCGCTCCATAGTGAACCAGGTCCGCTTCAACCCTCACACCTACATGATCTGCTCCTCCGGCGTGGAGAAGGTCATCAAGGTCGGTAACAGACGTCATTGCTGATTTGCTGTCCATGATGAATATGATGTAAATTATGTCAGACTTGTATGTCGATGGTTTTTCGTAGACTAGATCGGGTCCCATAGGTGGGTGAAGATGGAAATAGGTCTGCAAAGTGTTGAGAGGAAAACTGATCTACTGCGGCGGCAGGGTGACCTAGTGGTTAGAGAGACTGTGACTGGACGCTCCCAGATTGGATTCCTCATGACCCCAAATGTTGCCTTTGGGCGAGACACTGAATCCAGTAGCACTGCAGGAGAACAACAGATGAATTCCCCCTGTTGTTGACTGTCTATACCATGACTGATGTTAGACTATCGGACTGGGTCGCAGCTTTACTAAGTCTGTTCAGTTTTACCAAGGTGTCCTGAATGAAATACAGGAGGATTTTAAAGGGGTTTTAAAGGTTTTACTGCACCAGAGCACAAAATGACCACCATACATCCGCGGGGGTTTATTGATCGATGCAAGTGACTCGACGATTACTTCTCCAGGTGTTGAGATTTCTGTCTTTCAAACCTACCCAGCCCGTTCTGGCCGTCCTGACCCCGGCCACTGGAATCTCAAGACCCCCTGAAGCAGTTTGTTTTGAGGAGTTGGTACGACTGCTTCTTAGAAAAACCCTCAATGGAGCGTCTGCAGTTTAACTCCGCCGGTCATACCATTTAAATTTTTATGCTGTCAGAAACCCAAAGGTGGCCCCCGCCAGATGATGGATAATGGTATTGTCCCGGCGCTGACCTCATGAATGAGCCAGGCCGCAATTTCAGACGGCTTACTGTCGCGCCGCGTCTTGACTGACTCGGCTATGCCTCACCAGGCAGTCAACTGGCCTGTACATGTACAGACGGGAAACGTTGATGTGTAGCTTTGGATCTTGTTTTAAAGACAGAGCAGTCGGTAGTCCACTCCTCTTGGTGTTTTTTCTGAGTTTTGACAGTAGGAAAGCTGAGAGGGAGCAGGGTCCGAAATGAACACTAAATGCCAACACAATTTGATAATCAATAATGATCACCTTTTAAGTTAACTTTTTAAGGTGATAACATTTGAACATGTAAACCTTCATATAGAAACAAAGTCACAGGAAGGAGAGTTTTCTTGATACAACAGAAGCTATATATCGTTAACTATGTTATAAAGTAGTAATGAAAGTCACATGATACACATTTATGAGAATAACAAATACATCTTCACAAGTACGATCAAGACTTTTCTTCTTTTTGGTCAGTGCGGTAACAGTAGCTCTCTCTTTTGTTTCTGTGTGGAGTGAAAGCTGATCCAGGTCCAGGTGTTCTGCTGCGAGAGACGATTAATAACAGAGCGTGTGCCTTTTTTAAACTCATCCTTTCATCCTTCCGCCTTTTCTTCCTACCTTCTTTTCTTCTTCCCATCCCTTCTCTCTCCCTCCATCCTCCCCAGGTGTGGAGTCCGTACCAGCAGCCCGACAGTCTCGGGGACCTGGAGGGCCGCGTGGAGGACAAGTCCCGCAGCCTGTACACCCACGAGGAGTACATCAGCCTGGTGCTCAACAGCGGCAGCGGTCTGTCCCACGACTACGTCAGCCAGTCCATCCAGGAGGACCCGCGGATGATGGCCTTCTTCGACTCGTTGGTGCGTCGGGAGATCGAGGGCTGGAGCTCGGACTCCGACAGCGACCTGAGCGAGGAGGTCATCATACAGCTGCATACCCGCGGACGCCGGTCCACGCGGGCCGCGCCCACGGTCCCCGCCGTCCCCGCCGCCCCGGTGGCCGGTCACCACAGCGACTCCGACAACTCGTCCTCTTCCTCGCTGGCCGGACCCGACGCCTCGGGGGGGGAAGGGCAAGCCGGAGCGGAGGGCGAGGTGCGGCCGAGGAGACGGGGCAGGCACCAGCGGCAGCAGTCGGGCTTCCTGCTGGACCTGGTGAACGAGGACTCGGACTCCAGCGAGTTCTGGCTGGACCCCATGCCCCGGCCGCGCTCCCCGAGCCCCAGGGACAACTCCACCCTGTCCAGCCCGACCTCGTCCCCGTCCCTCCCCGCCGGCGCGTCCAGCTCCTCCACGTCCACCTCCAGCTCCAGCAGCGAGGACGCCGAGGACGAGGAGCGGCGCGGCGGCGCCAAGCGCAGCGTGGCGAGGAGGCACCGCATGCACGTGGTCTCCAGAGCCGGGGAGAGACCCGAGTCCGTGCGGGCTTTGTTCTCCGCGATGGACTCGTGCAGTTACCCGTCGATCTCCGTCGAAGACCCGGCCACCTCTTCGTCGGGCGAGGGACAAGGCGCCGTGCAAATCGGTGGCGACCCCAGAGATGAGGAGAAACGTCTGAGCCCTTCGGACTTTGTGTGCCCCAGCCCGGTCATGTCCCCCGAGAACCAGGAGAACCGGGAGAACCGGGAGGGGAGTGACCGAGCTGAGCTGGAAGGACATTCAGCTGCTTCCCCTCTGTCACCGGACACACTGAGGACAGAGTCCCGGGCCGTGGCGGGGCCTGCGCTAGAGGGCCCTGATAGCGGAGAGGAGTGTAGCAGCTCACTGGCCACGGACAATACCCGGGCCTCCCCGAGCCAACGTAGCCCCGGGGTGAACGGGCAGCACCGGACTGTCGCACCAGACGGGCAGCATGCGGGTCAGACCCTTCACGCCTCCTCAGAGTCGGAGGGGGAGCCCGGTGTCAGGCCTGCCGACACCAGGCCGCAGAGGGAGGGCCCGTCCCCCCAGAGAGGCCCGGCACACAGCACCCTGAAACGGACTCACGTGGGATCAGGAGAGTCGGGGTCCTCGCCTTCAGAAAAGAAGTTCAAAACATGATGACGCTTCGTTGTCGGTCGAGGGAGTGGTTGTTTATTTGTTAAGAGACTTACTTTAGAATGAGGGTTTTCTATGGGTTTTTACAACTCAGCTTTTTTTTTTTGTTTGTCGTGACACGTTTGGACACACACTGCTTAAGAGCAGAAGACGTTGAGCAGCCGAACAGAAAGTGTGGCTCGTTTTTTCAGAACACATTAATTGGACATTGTCGTCACTCTTGAGGTCAAACCACAGATGACGTTAAATGATGGGGGGGGGGGGAAGAAACAAAAGAATAAGCGAAAGAATTGTTCATAAGAATGGTATTTCAAGCGAAGCGCATTGGCTGGTCTTTTATTTTCATGATGCTTCAATGTGTCTTTCTAATGCTCCGGGTGTTGCAGAAAGCAACACAAAAGGTCTTATGGGGGGACAAGAGCTTTGCAGTGTTTTAATTTCATCAGATTCACACAAGGAGTACATTTGATTTGGTTTTAATTTTTCAGTGATTCTCGGCTGAGACTGCTTCAGGGTGCCCGAGCTATTGACTGCGTCTCCATAGCAATCCTAGGGAGCACCGCTTGTTTAAGTTGTGCGTTGAAATGATGCGTTCAATGCCTCTACCAATTGTTTTTTGTCTCATTATCCAGCCCATGGGTACCATTACAAGCCAATGCTCGCTTTTGTTTTCTTGCAATTAAAGAATAATTTGTTCTCCAGTGATAATACAACAATTTCTTCCTGGTCCTCTTTTGACTCATAATACGGTTTGATTGGTAAAATATGTTCATATTCTGACACATGCTTATCTTTGAAATGATGGATTATAAATAATTCTTGTAGATCTTGGTCCTCCGCTCTACTACCCTCACTATGTGCCAACCGTGTTGCCATGGCAACGCAGCCTCAACTCTCCTGTGAAAAAAAAAAAAAGTGAATCTTGTTCTGCTGTCCGTGACCCGAACAGCTAATCTTTGCCAGAGAAGTATATATTATTGACTGGACCAAAGCCATCATTGCTTTCATTAAGAGAATAGTTAGCAGTTACTAGGTTTATCAGTCTTAAGAAAATGTCAATTATTGAGCATCACAGCTGTTTGAAATTTTTCACTACAAAACTATCCATTTTGGTAAAAAAAAGTGTTCATTGGTCAATATTTAGAATAAAATGCTAAAACACTGTAAGCGAAGGACTCGGGATAGCTAGTAATTGCAATAATATTACATTTTTCATGCCAGCTGTTTTCATTTTCTCATGTTGTTATGAAGATCTTCACGTAAATATTGAGTAAGTTCTCAGAATGGAAGAATTCCCCCCAAAGAAGACAAAATGTTGACGTATCACGAGGCGAAACGCCATAAATGGACTAGTATCTTTTCAGCATATAGGGAGGCCACGCCCACTCAGACGGTCCTCAGATTCCCCAACAGTGTAATGATTGTTAGCGGAGCACATGATGTCATGGGTGTCTAGGAAACCGTGATGCCGCTTGTCTCCCATGTAGAGCGACTGCCCTCTTCCTCCAGACAAAGACGGACAATACCAGAGGGCATACCAGTGGTTGTCTGGAGAGGTTAAAAAAAACAACGCATGGCATCACATTCTCCCGAGCTGGCAGTGAAGTGGTAATCTGAGGGCAGACACACATGTAGTTCAGGGTTATCAAGTTGTTAGTACTGCTCCCTTGTCAAAATAATCTCCCCTTACTTGGTGCGGTTCAGAGTGAACTTTTCAGCGAGGCGGTCACTTATCTGCAGGAAGTAGACACCCTTCGTTTAACCCCCATGCTTCCCCTGGGACTAGTATTGGAATAGGGATATTGCACGCTTCGGGGTTGTTTACATTCTGACTGGAGTGTGCCTGCTGGGTTACATATGGCTTAATGATTAATTGAAGGCTGTAGGTGCAGATCTGGACAAGTCGGCTAACACCCTTGCAGCTCGGGATTACAGTGTTTGGCTTATCACTTCACTTTGGAAAAAACACTCATCACTTTTTTTTTTTAACCTTTATTTAGTCTTTCCAGGGAAGGGTGATTGAGCATCTTCTGCTGGAGCAGCTGGGCGTGCGGTGCCTTGCTCAGGGGCACTATGATGGCAGCTGATAAGGGAGGGGGAGAGCATTACTGTTCACTCTCCCCCGCCTGATTTTTTCCCCAGCATTTGAACCCATAATCTTCCAGTGAAACACCTCAGCCTGCACCCACTATCACCTTATATTGCACAAGAGCAAAACGCCTCCTTTACTTTTGCATAGTGATGTTTAATTCACCGTTCTGTGCCCGGTTGCTCCTATAGGGACCTTCTTTTAGTTCCAGGTCGTGCCTTGTCTCCAGCTGTGTGACTACACACTTTTTTCCAGATAACGTGTGTAACTCAGTTAGATGGTTACTCTTTCAATATCCCATACATGGCTTCAGTTGAAAAGCAATGGTAACTACTTCAGTATTCTCCTCCCAACATGACTGGAATACCTTGGGAACCTGCCAAAGAAAACAGTCAAGCGCACTGGGCTCTTCACATGACCTGTGCCTCAGAAGTTACGAGCTTCTTCCTACTCTTTGCACCACTGCCCTGTCAAAAGATATTCTGGGATTCTGCAGAATAGTATGAAGATGACGTCAAGTGGCTGACCCGTGCACAATCCTCCCAACTGCCCGACTAGTTGTTGCTGCTTCCACATTGGCTGTCATTACCAATGGGGCTGTCTCTTGCACCTAGTCTGCACGGGAGTCGCACCCTGCTTCTTTAACCAGGGACCGTTCAGTGAGCTGGCAGTCTGCTCCCGGTTCGTGACATCACTTTCCCAAACATTCACCCTTGGAAGTTTGTCCATATATGGAAGAGCGCTCTAGTTTCTGACTGTCGGGCTATCCCGTGTCGGCATCTTTCCTGGTGTGCGTGCGCGTGCGCGTGTGAAGGAGTATGTGTGTGCGTGCGTGCGTGCGTCTCTGTCGCACACACACACACACGCACAGAAAGCGTTAGTTTACCTTACAAGGCTGAGAGACCTGGCCACCGCTCCACATGTTTACAGGATCTTACCTTCAGGGTGACAACACGCCTGTTGCCTATACACAGGTTGAAAAAAATAAAAAATGCTGAATGGCTTGGATGTAAAAGTAGACCCAAGTCCTATCAAGGTAGCCTACCATCCGGTTCCACGCCCAAAAGGCAGTTGCACAAGGAGAGATACAATTCTTCCATTTGAAAGTCCTCGTACAGCCCAATTAAAATTCAACTCTTTCAAAAAATGTAATTGTAGTACGTCTGTCAAGTAAAAGCCAATGTCATAATCTGTTCTGGTAATTGTGTCATTGACTGATGGGCACTTGTGTGACAGAATGGAAAACATAGTGCTGCTGTCGTGTAAAAAAAAAAATCTATCAAGTTTTAAGTTCAATTTAAAGATTACATACTCTTCTATGGGTTGACCACTTGGGCTTCTGAAAACCTGTTGGTTAAAATAAAATGCTTTGCCATCAAGCTAAAAACAAAGTTGACATTTTGGAGATAAGAGGTTTTCGCTAATGTGTTAGGTAACACAGCGGCATTATAGTCTTAAATATTGTACCAGTTTAAGTATCCAATCAAACTGTCAGATGTTTGGATCAGTCAACCTATGCAGTCAACCTACACTAAGCCCCCGCTCTGGCAGCAAAAACAGCCAATCCGCTTGTAGGAGGCGGGTCTTGTGCCGCCAACGCGTCCAATCAGATTCTTCCGCTGGCTATCGGTTGAATTTCTTTGAAGCAAAGTTTTGCGTCCCTCGCTCCGTAGACCTGCCTACTCTCAGCCTGCCGTGCTGTACTCCTGTTGGGGGAAAAAAGAGAGATAGATAGAAAAAAGAAAGGCAGAGGGGGGAAAGAGTTTAGCAGAAAGAGAGTGGGAGAGGGAAGAGAGTCTGCAGGACACGGTGAAGCCGGGGGTGGACCGTTAATTTCATCCACACACCGTCTCGTCTTGAATGCGTGGAGGAGAGTAACCCGACGTATTGCTGTAACATCACCTCACCGAGGACCGGGGGAAGCAGAAGACACAGTAGCCTATATATAAATACATATATATTAACATGGATCATCAATACGATGGAGACGACACTGATTACATGCCACAAGAAGATGACTGGGACCGGGATCTTCTCTTGGATCCCGCATGGGAAAAGCAGCAAAGAAAGGTGAGCCAGTCTTCCTTCCCCGGTGCGTCAAGGTGCTTATGTATCAGCCTCATAATAACAATAATAATAATAGTAGTAGTAGTAGTAATAATAATAATAATAATAATAATAATATTGAAGCAATCAGGACGTCGACCGCTGCTTGGACTACTTTGTTAGAAGAATCATATTAGGCTCGAGGCCGATCGATAACCCAGAGTTAAATGATCGGTGTCAGCGTCGCGTGGATGATCAATTATGTAGCTTTTTTCTTGAGTTGGGCTACTTTTAACAGGCAGCAGATGAAGTGTAAATTCTGCTGCAATATGCGCCGAAACTTTTGTAGTGTATAAAGGTTGACTCCGCTCAGACCAAACACAGACAAGACACTCGAAACGTTATGAAATGTCTTTCAGCAGCAATTATAGGCCCACCCATTATCTTAGCTGGGGGGTGGGGGGTTAATTAAACTGGGACAGGACGCCCACCTTTCCAGCAACAGATGTCAGCCATGCGCTTGACTGCATATGCTGTGTGACTGCTCCCTCTGCGGCCCCCCTGTCATCTGGTTTATGATGCGACGTGGATTAGGCCGGACTTGCAACCAAGGATGTAGTGGAGGGTAAAAAACCACCTAAACTCAGTTACTAGCTGAGTTAAGTAACTTACTTTTTAGCGTGGCATGAATCCTGGGCATGGGCTTTCATACGATGCATCATAGTAATTAGTATCAACCCGATGCAAAGACGAAAAAGGTGAAAACATAAATTAATACTTTTTTTTTTAATGAAAAATGTTTTTATTTATGTCGGTGTTGTTTGCCTCGTGGTGATCAAAGAGCGGCACCGTTTAAGCACCTTTTCATTTATTACTACATCACCGCTTGCAACATCTCAGTCCCTCATATCGATACTTGGGTGATTATTAGACCGAGACTCTGCACGCGGGGCGTCTTTATTATAAGGGGCTCCTCGCTCTGACGCGATATTGCCTCGTCTAACAAACCCAGGGCATCTAAATACCTCTCGCGGCAGATGTTCTTTTTCGTGACGGAGAATGAATGGTCGATCTCAAGAATGGGTGTTACATTTTTTGCTTCCCGTACTTTCCTCTGGTTTGAAAAAGGGGGAAGAAAAGCGCTGTGGAATCTGAGTAAGCGCTGTGGTTTGGGCTGGGCTTGCATGGGAGCAAGCGTGCCCAAAAATGGTAATAATCGGCCCCTCTCGCTGCTGTTGGAAAACTTTTACCCAGTTTCTTTTTTGCACTGCGAAAGCCTCGGCTTCTAGTTTCCTGAATTATGTCATCGCCGGGCTGCTACCGGGTGAAAGCCAATAAAAAAAAAAAAAAGCAAAGGTATGCGAGGTCCGAAGTCAGGCCTCAATATCAGCCCAAGACGTGGACTCGTCCTGCTGCTTTTCTTGTCCTCCAGTTTGTATGATAGAGTATGATATGATAACTGTTATTGTAAATAGGCTTAAGACCCAGTTTTGAACAGATGTAGTTGTCCACGCCTGAGGGAAATACCAACACCTGACAGTTTGTCTCCCTAAACTTCTCATCATGAGTCTGTATTTTCACTGATGACCGGTAGATCCTCCACGCCCGCCCGCCTGACCTCCGCTGCCGTAAACGTCCTGCAGAGTAGAATGTTTTATTCATGTGTTCATATCCATAGAGAGCAGCGCTAAGTGGTCGTGTTGAGCCCTGACTGCAAGAAAAGACAATTACAGGGTGACAGCAGCCCCTGGCAGGCATGCACTCCTGTCCCAGGCCTCAAGGCGAGCATAGCTGACTGCCACACACACACACACACACACACACACTACTGATGAACAGATTACCTAGACGCCTTTGATGTTCATTGATTCTTTTTTCTTGCATGAATTGAAAAAAGTATGCACCGTTTGCACACACACACACACACACACACACACCCTCCTCTCAGAGATGCTCGCCTGTCTGCAGCCTGAAGACTCCATTTGCCGTTTGGTTGTTTGGCAGTCAGCGACAATTGGCTAGTGTGCGCGAGCGTTTTACCACTAAACGAATCATTCTTTGTGATCCGGGGACCAACAAGCTGTCCAGGGAGATTGATCGCACTGAAATAAGTGGTGCTTTAAACCTGCAGAAGTCTCTATTGGATTTTTTAGAGTTTATTCACTTGCACATATAACGCTGATAAAACACAACGAATGGAAGAAATACAGATTTTGTGCAGGTGAGGGGAAAGAAATACCCAGAAGTCTCTATTCCGTTTTTTTGCATTTCACTCTGACACACAGGAGTACAGCTTGTCAGGGAGTGCTTTAAATATTTTGAGTCCGATGCAAGTCTTAACCTGACCCCCCGAGTAGACGGGCCCTGCTAGCCTCTTATCTAGGAATCTCAATGTCTTTCCAGACCCAGGTGTGTCTGGAGCACGGTGCCAGAGGTTGCTTCAAACTGCAGGCTTCAACTATTCTCATATATCACTTAGGAACTTTCTTCTTTCTCATGACCCCCAACCTCTATTATCACACACACGCACACACACACACACACACGCACACACACACACACACACACATTGCCCAACGGTGCTATTCATTTGGTAACAGACTCGAGTCTCCCTGCTGTTTTCAGAGCTGGAAGGTGGAGTTCAGGTGTTTACTGCTGTCGCTAATTTGTCCAGGCTTGTCCTTTTAAGGAGATGAGCTGTACCTTTGATTGGCCCTGCCCGTAAATCCCCTCCCCCCCCCGCCACACACACACACACACACACACACACACACACTCACACTCATGCCAACCATCCCTTAACCTCCCCAGACTGACACTCCCACCCACACCCACCTACATCCCCCCGCTCACGCTGCACCAACCGAGGAGCAGATAAGGCCAATGGATTCCGTGATGCGTTCACTTTTGCCGTAAATTTCCGCTCTTTTCATCTCTGTGAGCAGCAAGTCTGGGCTGAGACGGTGTACTGACAAACATGGTCCTTGTCCATTTTCTGAGATGTGCAGCTTTTTTCTGACTTATATTTCAGATGGAAAGTAAACAGAAGAAAGCTAGCAAGCTGGTGCTCCTGTTCATATTGTCCTCAGGCTTTATTTATTTATTTAGAGAGGAAAAGGTCTGGGTGTCCAAGCTGACGAGCGTTTCTGTCAATATCTGCTCACAAATCACAATGCAGCGCTCAGTTAATCCACCCTGCAGGCAAATGAGCAATGCAGGAACTGGTCCTTTTGTATGACAGACACGCAGGAAGTGCTCACCAACCGTAATCGAATCAGTCATCAGACTTGTCACCACTTACTCGGCCCCGTTGACTAATCAGCACTTCTTTGGGGCGGGGCTGTCGCTGGCGGCAGGCATCCAAACCAAGCATCCTGACATACACCTCACTGACATTTCACTGTGGTCGGGCAAAAAAGCATTTATCAGCAAAAACGGGAACAGAGAAATGTGTGCTTACTTTCTACTTGATGGCCATGTATTTCTTAAATTACACAACAGGGGTTTAATCGAGTCCAAAGTTCATGAAACTCACTTAACCTCAACACACAAATGTAAACTTTCAAAATAAAACACCAAGTCTGCAGTCATGTGTTTTTTTCCACGACAGCAGCGGTTTGCTAGACTGTGTAAAGGGAGGGGTTTTGTCAGCTCTGGTCTACGAGGCAGCTTGCCACCTCACAGAATGCTTCCTGTCATCAGATTCCTGTGGTCCCATGATGCACCTTGCGCAGCCCTCTTTCAACAAAAGAAGAAGAGAGTCACAGGCCAGCGGTGACAAAGCTAGGAATGTCAAAAGCGTGAATTCCCCTCGCTGCCCCGTGTTCTGGCAGGCTGCTCCCCTCTCGACTGATGAAGGCGCTATGTGCTGAAATGTTGGTTCTTTTCACTCCATAAAACATGAGGGCATTGAAGAGGGCGGCACTGCTGCTTTTTTTTCCATATTCAATAGGCTGCCTCGCTATATCATGTGATGTTTTTCCAGCCTGCAGCCTGACTCTGAGCCCGACTCCCCGTTAGCTACTGTTGCCCAGAGCCGCGCTTAATATAGGATGAAATTCAGTTATTATCATGTGAGTGGAAGCTGCTTGTGTAATATCATGTACTTTGGCTTGTTTAGAGCATCACGTTGCAATACTGTACAGGTTGGAGAACCGGTCTTGTGACCTGAAGGTTGCTGGTTTGAATCCTCTGGACCAGCAGAGAGAGAATTTGGAATGAGTACCACTCTCCTCCCTGAACAGATACTGTTGAGGTGCCCCTGAGCAAGGCGATGAACCCCCAACGACTGCAAACACTGCTCCACATACAGTATGTGCTACTGAACATGGAGCAGGGCGTCGGTGCTCAGCAGCCTCCCTACATAAAGAAAGGTTAAACTATTACAGCCTCGTGTGTCTGAAACCAGAACGCTGTAGGGAAATGAGCAACTGTGGGTTTCTCTGCAGGAGGCGTTTCAGTCTCCATCTGTCCATCTGTCAGTCACTGAGTCATCTCTCAGGACGGCTGCTGCTCTGTGTGAAATACCAAGAAGCAGAGAGATGTCAGGATTCCAGTCAGAGATGTCTTAACAGAAGTCACGAGCGCTGTTGTGTACTGGTCTCCTCTCTGTCACGGTTCATACTGCCCAGCCATAAATCCAGACGGGAGCCCCCCCCCCCTCCCCAATCACCCTGCCCCCGTCACGCCGTCGGGGCCCTGCCTCGTTTGCTCTGAGTGATGGGGGTCACGCGCCGACGGGCCAGCCGGGGCCCGGGAGCATCCGGCCAGCCCGGCGTTACGATCAGAGACGAGGGAGCTGGACGGACGCCAGAACGGGAGCCGGCGTCGTCCGAACGCTCTTAAAGCATGAATCAGCCCTTCAAGATGCTCGTCATCTTTCCTCATCCTCCCTCTCTCTCCCTCTCTCCCTCTCTCCCTCCTCTCCCTCCTCTCCCTCCTCCCTCCATCCTACATTAACATTTTACGGCACCAAGCGTTTCCCAGTAGGTATTTGAACCGACGACCCTCCAACCCCCTACATCAGGGGTGGGCAATCATGTGCCATGGAGGGCACATGATTGGGTGTATGCAGGTTTTCACTGATTAGTCCCTCCTCTCTGGTTGAAATCAGTGACATCACCTGGTGTAATCTTTGGTTGGAGAGAAAACCTGCATACTCTCGGCCCTCCATGGCACATGATTGCCCACCCCTGCCCTACATCCTCTCTTTCCCCCCCCCCCTTGTTTCTCCCCTTCCTCACCCGCTGAAAGCCGATCCTGTGTAAACACGGTCAGGGTGTTTTGTAATTTAGCGCAACATCTCGTTATCTGTGGCGAAGGAGAAGCTCTCAGTCAGTAGGAAAACCCTCCGCACTCCTACAGCTGATGTACGGTCTGTACGGTCCGCCGGGAGACGCCGACCCGCGTCTGATGACTCTTACGTAACCTGACTGCGTCTCGGGGAGGTGTATTGTTCTCAAACACAGGTGCATCGGAGGACAGGTGCCAGTGTTGTTTATCCAAGAAAGAGACACAGTAATAGATCCCTGAGAGACCTGGAGTAGAGAGTGTGTACACATACGCTCTTCAGGAGACCTTTACACGTCACACGGCGGAATAGCTGTTCGCTTTGTAACAAGCGAAACAATGTCGGTGAACTAAAAGCGAGTGGTGGAGCAGACAAACGGACCAGCCGCAACCCAAATTTACCGGCATTTGATTGGTTGGTGTCGTGGATCTGGCCTGTCTGCCTTCCCTAAAAATGCCCGCTGGTTGTTTTCCAACTCCAGCATGTTTTTGGTACATTACAAAACATTTTATTCACAATTTGAGTTACTTGCCGACTACATCCCTTCTCTATGTTTTGCAATGTTAATTCTTTCCCCCCTTAGCGGTCCAATACCGTTGGCACCGGTTGTGCCAGTGATTTGGGAAAAGCCCATCCCAGTCTGGACGGAGATGGAATTACGAACCGCAACAAAACTCATCTTTTATTCGCCGGGTCTGGTTTACAGTTCGTCCCTGAACAGTTTCTCCTCTTCCTTGTGTTAGGTAAATGAAAGCCAGTTCTTCCTCGTTGAAGCTGCCGCTGCCACATCTGGCTTTTTCCAATTCGCTGTTTGAAGAGTCAAATGTGCACAATTACCAGCCTCTTATCAGCACAGAGCTAACGCCGGGGCCTCCATGCAAATACTTGCAGAGCTTATTTTCTCAGGCCGAAATGGGCTCCGGGTTCTCGGGTTTAGAAGTCATTAAAACCGCTCCGAGGCCGATCGACTTTTAGTTTCAGGGACTCGGATACGTTTGACTGCTTTTGCACCGTTTAGAGTTGAATGAATCCTGCGCGGGCCGAAGCTGAGCGTTGCACATTTGCAGGCACGGGGGTAGAACCGAGACCCCGGCCAGGGAGCTGTCTGAATTCCACATCCACCATGGGATTTGGGGTCAGGGTGCACTTCCTGTAGAGCAAGAACGGAGAAAAAAAAAAAAAAAATGAGAATGTACTGCTGGAGTACGTCTGGAACCACTACCAAGTTACGGTCACATGTCTTCAATAGTGGTACGACCCTTAGGCACAGAGGGGTTTATAGGCGATCCGTCTGCATGTTTCCGAGGAATTTTCCAGCGCCACATGGGAAGGATGTAGTCGGGTCTTTCCTCCGCTAATGCTATTAATCAATCCAGGCGTGCATTCTTGTGCGTATGTTCTCGCTGTGCAGTCTGCCTTTGAAGCCAAGGAGGTTCATACTGTACTGTTTTGTGTGTTTTTGTGTGTGAGTGGTGTTACCTGCATGTTGGGTAGCCTGGACGCAGGAGCAGCTGCTGTGTGTCTCATGCAAGTGAAAGGAGCTTTGAGTAAACAGACACCGTGGTAAAGCAGGCAGCAGGCAGCGGGCACACCTTTCCATTCAGTAGCCGTGTGGGTGGAGCACAGGGGGGGAGGGGGGAGGAGGGGGGGGAGGAGGAGGGAGGGAGTGGAAGAAGAGGTTCAGACAGAGAAGCTTTCAGGGCTGAACACAAAGAGAGCGTGTTCAGGAGCACATCCTTTGTCGTATTGTCGACCTGGAGTCAATAATTTATCATCACCGGCCAGGCTGGCTTATGACTTATCATATTACGACCCCCCTCCCCCTCCTCCCCCGCCAACATATTTCCTCTGTAATTCATCATCATCACATTTCTATTAAATCACTCTTTATGGATCGGGTTCTAGCCAACCCACCCACACTCAACGTTTGGGAGGAAGAAAGATGTCTCTGTCGTTTTAATCCTAAAGATTGTTTTGGGTTTTTTTTCAGTTTGGCAACATCTCTGGTGCTCAGCGCTCGTCGCTGTGGTGTTGCTGCACCTCCCAGAGATCACCTGTCAATCACACAGTGTGTCCAGCACTGAGACGTCTTTCTCCTCGGAGTTTCTGTCCGTGGAGTTTGAGTTCCTGTAGGTGGCGCTCTTCTCTCTGTCTGATCAGCCACGTTGACTATCGCTGCTCACGCTAACTACCCAGTTCTTCTTCTATTTACTCCAAGCCAACTGCTGTTGCTGCTTCCGGGCAACGTAAAACGCATCACTTCCTGTGCGACAGAGGATTTTAGCAAAATGGATGTTTATTTATACGAAACTGTTACAGATTATTACTTTTAAACTCTTTTTAATCCAGCCAGAGTCACAGAGGTACATGGATGACGGTCAGAATCAATACGTCTTTCTTCTTATCCATCACCTTTTTATTGTTTTCCTCTTTCTTCCCCCCTCATCATCTCTCTCACCGTTGCTTCCCTCTCTGTCTCCTTCACTCTCTCCTCCTTCTGCTAGAAGTGAGTGAGTGGGCGGTGATGGATTTAAGGAAAAGTTGTTGTTATTTCTTGCTTGTGTACAACTCTCCCAGCCTCCAGTCCACACCAGAGAGGGTTGTTTGCTCTGTGTAATAAAGATGTAATTACAGTGTTGGGCCGATAAAGCCAGGATTTGTTATGGCTCACGGTATCACGCTTTTATTTACACTGCAGGCACTCAACTCTTATTCAGAGGGACTTAAAAATGAATGGAACAATGAAATGAGTAAATCCATCAGTCCGTGTTAGGCGGTCCTCAGCCCAGACCAGAGGCTGTTTGTTCTGCTGCTCTCTTCCACTTTGCTAAAGTGGGACGAGTATTGAACGTCTGCATTTCAATCTGTAGCGTCTATTGATCGTCTGGTCCGCCGGCCAGTTGCGGTCAGTCGGAGTACAGTCCCCCCCCCCCCCCCTGCAGGCGTATCGCGTTACGCACCGATAACCCGCGTGGCGTTTGCGATACGGCGCCGCCAGTAACAGCAACAACTGTTCCTTATCGTTTCGGGTTTGTCAAGAATACGTCAGCCAACGTTTTCCAGTTGTGTTTGATGTGTGAGGGTAAACAGCAGCCCTCTCTGTACGCGCTCACGCCGGGGTTTTCATTACAGTTTTTGGCCAGCTCGTGTGACAGGGTACCGCCCCTTGACAACCCCGCCCCTAGTAACCCGGCGTTAAGAGGAGTGCCCCGCCCCGCCCCGCCCCGCTACTCGCCGTGTGTGCCAGAGAGCCCCTTGGCAAGCCGGCCAGGCAGCCGAGCGGTGTGAGCCGTGAAGTGCTGGCAGGTGGTGGGAGTGGAGGGAAGGCTGATGTGTAGCTAGTCTGTGTGTGATTGTGGTCACTCAGTAGTTCAAAGGTCAGAGGGCTGGCTATCGATTTCACCCATTCCAATGCCGTTTTGGAATTGGCTTTGATTCCCCTTTTCGATTCTTCATCAGTTCATCAATTCCTATTAGATACTTTGCTACACGGAAGAGAGACAACATACAGCTTCAGTTGTATGTTGAAATACGTCATCGTTTGCGATCGATGGCATCCCGAAAGGCCCGAAGGCCTGTTGCATCCGATGTGTGGGTGTCCGCAACTGTCCTCGCTCTTTCATTCCTTTCACTTCTTTATTCCATTTGTGTTTTATTTCTTTCTTTCTGTTTTACAACCTCCGTGCCTTAGTGCTTTAAGTACTGTTAGACATGCTGACATACTGTATGAGCCGACAGCAGCACTTGTTTTATCTGGGGGTCAGAGCAGGTCAGGTGAGCTGCACTACACTAGCATGTGTCCTGCCCGTACAAAAGGAATAGACGGTTATGTGGCTTCAAGTGTTCACTTTCTCTTCGGACATTTTAATGACATTTGTCTGTGAAATGAGCTTTCAGTTCAGGTTTATTAGGTGAACTGAAACACTGAAGCTTCTCTCTTTCACTCCCATGTGGAACCGATGATCAGGGAGGTTCGTTTTATGTGTCTGTGGTCCTCAAAGGGATCCCACCACACCAGTGAGGCCAGAGGTACAAAAGGCTCTAGTTGTCCACCCCCCCACCTCACCCTTTTCAAGAGCACATATATTTTGCAGCACAGCGTATGTTAAGGTGAGGTACCACGGGTAAAAATGGCGATTTTGGCTTTTCAGATCAGTTTTGAGGTATTATTATATTTTGCTTCTATAGGTTTATAAAATATACAAAACAATCATCAAACACAACGATAAATAGTTAGTTTATATGGATTTATGTGTATGCATTTAATGTGAAACAATAAAATGTGAGATTTTCACTGCATACATAGCAATTTGTAAATAATTTATAATTTTTTTTTTTTTTTTAAAGTGTTGGTACTTGTGTCCATAGTCAACATGTCAAATTTCAGTCTGATAGGATAAAAGGATTTTTTAAAATACTTTTCCCGCCTTCATAACAACAACGTTGTATCTGTTGATATATTGTACTGAAAAGTAACACAGATGAACAGACACAGATCTGAGGGTGCAGTGTAGCCCCACCCAGCCCAGCTCAGCTCTGAGTCAGGTGACAGTCAGCAGTGAAACGCTGCTCTGGCACAAAAGACCTCCAGGACCTGGACAGGACCTCCAGGACCTCCAGGACCTAGACAGGACCTCCAGGACCTCCAGGACCTGGACAGGATCTCCAGGACCTTGAGCCCCACACTTCCCACCACACTGTGTTTTTTGCGCCTATAGCTAAATGTATTGGACAAAAGAGAGGTTATACCCCCACACTGTCCTGCTGCCTGTAAGCTGTACTGTCAACCCATCACCAGACTAAGACTCACATTGGGTCGATGGTATACAGTAGTACTTAGTAATACTTAGTAGTTGTAAAACGTAGTGGAAGAAAGATTCAGTAGCCTGCACCTATGTGCCTACATGGTCTGCTGTCTCCAGGAAACAGGATCCCCTACAACGTGCTCTTTGTGCAGGAGAGCTGAAGCAGGGAGATGCAAGTCCAAGCTGGACTGCTGAGTCTTGTTCAGCATGACGTCTTCGCTGCCTGGCCTGTATTTGAATAGCATCTGCCGTGGATTTGCATCCAATTTGTCTGCCGTCAGCTGATAAAAGTGCATCATTTATATCAACCGGTGTCACGCTCAGCGACGTACTGGTCAGGACGAGGTAACATCCTTTTTTTATTCTCTCCTAAAGTACAGAAACTTTTATTGAAGAGAAATGAAATTGCTGAAGCAGGCGTGTTCGATGCTTCCCGACGCCTCGCGGTCACGTGTCACGTTGCTGACGAAAACACAAGTGAACTTGTGTTGCGTGGGGTGTGTACAGTATGTGTGTGTGTGTGTGTGCGTGCATGTTGACATGTTGGATGTCAGCGAGTTGCATGTGGGTTTAAGAGCCTCGGCTGCAGCCAAGCTGTTTGTTTGTAGGTCTCCAGGCTTTTGTCGTTGTCATGGCAACACCCCCAGTGTTGGGTACTCTGCGGCATTTTCACAGAGGAGCCGGTCTTTGTTGGACGAACTCGGCTGAGGAAAGAGCTATTACCACACTTTGACTTCTCTTTGTCACACGCAGGCACACACACACACACACACACACACACACACACACACACTGAATATGCATTAGGCCCGGCTTTGGCCACAAATTTCATTGCGCTGGTCACAATGTCTGCTATTCTTTGTCGACCTGCACTTTTTGGCAGGCTCACTGCTACGTCTGCACGCACACACACACACTGGGACGGGATGGCGTGTGAGCGTGTGCATGTGCGAGTGTGTGTGTGTGTGTGTGTGTGTGTGCCGAAGCAGCAGCCGAGGCAATAGATAAGCGTAATGGTACGATTGTGCTGAGTCGGCGGTCTGCAGTAACAGCCTGTTGGAGTGCCCGGCTGGGTGAAGACCTGAGCGGGGGAAACTCCCCGCCGCATCCATCACGGCTGCAGGCTGTGAACAGATGCTTTCCCTCCACTGCTCAACCAGGGCTGCTACACGACGGTGTTTATAGTAGCATCTCTGTATCTGTGTGTGTGTGTGTGTGAGAGAGAGAGAAAGAGAGAGAGAGAGAGAGAGAGAGGGAGGGATGTTCGATTCCTGTTGGGGAACTGAGGTGAGCAAGGAGAGAGGAAGGAGTGAGATGGACAGAGACTTTGTCGTTCGATGTGCTTTAGTCGAATGACATCTCGCAACAAAACAGAGGAGAAACTCGTTCAAAACCTCCCCGGCCTTCACACCCACGCAGTCAGACTCTTGAGAGGTGAACAGAGCTGCAGAGAGAGAAGAAAAAAAGACATAGAGAGAAAGACAGAAAGGGAAGAAGGGAAAACTCTGATGGGAAAACGAGGGAAGCTAGAGAGGCGCAGCGCTGGGTTCATATTGGCGAGTGTCAATGCATCGAATCAGACCAGCTGCTGTGAGGAGGAGAGGCGGTCCGCTAACACACACACACACACACACACACACACACACACACACACACACACACACACACACACACACACACTCAGCTTAGTTTGGTGTGTATCCTCCAGTGAGCTTTAGAGGAAGGAGGCAGAGGGGATGAATGATGCCCTCTGACCCCCTCAGCACACTCCCCTCGCTCGTTGGCGGCCTGTCCTTCCTCCATGAGGGATAGAGAGCATGGAGGCAGACGTTTCCCCTTCATCTCTCCCCCCTGGTTCAGCAGGCGGGAAAGGTCATATTGTTCCTGTCCGTGACTCACTCTGAGCAGGATGGATGGAGCGCTGGGTCTTTGTGTGCGGAGGCTACACGCCGTCCACGCCGACGCTGGAAACGTCCGCGATGTGGGGCTGCCTGCCCGTCGATCGACCTGTTTCTGTCTGCTTGTTTGTGTGCTTGTCTACCTGCCTGAGCGTCGGGGGACTCGGGGGACTCGGGGGTCTAGGGGGACTCGGGGGACTCGGGGGACTCGGGGGTCTAGGGGGACTCGGGGGTCTCGGGGGACTCGGGGGACTCGGGGCAAAAATGTTCTTGAGAGTTCAGAAATTGTGTTTCAGTGTTTCTGATCAGAAAACAACTGAGCACACAACCTGAAGCAGCAGAAAACGTCTCTGATAGTTGTTTATGTGATGGTTCATTAGGATGTTAAATACAAATTGAGTGTTTATTTGCCAATATGCAGTAAAAGTTCCCCTGAAGAGGACCATGATGCAACAAAAATCTCATCAAAAGGGCAAAAAAGGGCCCTCTGAAAAAACAGTTAAATCTTTTTCCTGTCTGTCTGTTGTGCCTACCTGTCTCTCTCTCTCTCTCTCTCTCTGTCTGCCTGTCTCACATACTTGTTTTACGGTGCTTCCTGGGGTTTGCATGCCGTCTCTCTGCTCTCTCCCGTCTCCCTCCCGTCTCCCTCCCGTCTCCCTCCCGTCTCCCTCCCGTCTCCCTCCCACTCGACTGCTGAGATGGAATTTGCGTCTGAGAGCATCAGTCTCTCCGCCTGCCAGATGCGGCCACAGTCCAGCCGTCTGCAGCGCTGCCAGACGATGGCGGCGTGGTCGGTGTTTCTCTCTGACTCGGAGGGTGGAGGCCGGCTGGAGGCTGGAGGCTCTCGCTTCCCTTTGTACGTTCCCCCGACGAGGGCAGCGTTCACACCGCAGACCTTCACGCTCGTTTCTGAATCGCTGCGTATGAGAAGTTTCTGGATGACTCTTCCTGTCTATTCTGGGATGCAACCCCGTATCCGATACCGAAATGAACTGACGGCGATGTGGGAAAGGCACGCGTGAGCAGAGAGACGATAACAAAACACACCACAAACGTTTTTCTACCTTCTCTCCCGCTTGTTTTGAACATATTTCATTTCTGTTACAGTTCGTGCCTTTGAGTTTCAATCGAATCAAGTCGTTGTTTGGCTTCTTTTGATGGTTGTGTCTCATTGTCCTCCATGCTAACGCTCAGCTAAGCTACCATGGGCCAAAATGATGTGTTCAAATACAAGTTGCATTTCGGTCACATGCCTCAGGATTGGATTTTGTACCAGATATTCATGTGGAAAAATGCAACTTGATGCAGCTTTTTGCAGTTCAAACTGATTAGAGAACATCAGATCTGCCACATGTGGGGGAAACATCTGAAATAGGCCACAATCAGCTACAGTGTGAGAGGCAATGTGACCGAGACCTGCTGGTTCAAATCCCCGAAAACAGTTTTGAAAATCTATCTTGATGAATTAGAAAAAGCCCTCCCTTCCCTTATCGAGTACCAGCAAGACACCAGACTCCCAGCCGCTCCGTGTGCAGCTCTCTTCCCCAGCGTGTTGCTTTTGAATCAGAATGTGTTCTCCGTTAACTTGTCTGGCTGAAGAACGTCCGACGTCCTAATCCATCACCCCCGTCCTGAGAGTCTGGGGGTGGGAAGGTGCTGCAGCTCTCAGCAGCTCTGTTTTCCTGGCACCGACGACGCTTTCCACTAGCGCTCTCTGGCCCCCCCGAGGCCGAGCGAACTAACGGCAGCAGAAATAGACTTAACAGCAGAGAAACGACACTCACCTCCACGGGACGCACAGAGGGCTTTTTTTTTTTCTCCTCCTCCTCCTCCTCGCCGAGACCCGAGACAGCCAAGTACTCATTTGTATTACAGCTCGAGTTTTTTTTATGTTGCGGATCGTGAAGATATATGCTTTCCCCTCCACCTCGCCTCCTCGTGGCTCGTTTCTACTGGTCAGTGGAGAACATTTTGGAGACGCTTGGTTTTTCGAGGAGAAGTTTTTCTTGCAATTCATCTGCCTCTTTCTGGGGCTGTATCAGGACATGAGAGGCCCTCCGGTGCCCCGAGTTGGAAACCGGCTTGAGAAACTGGCTGCGGTGTTGAAAACCACTTTCCTGTGTCAGACGTCCTGCCAACAATATCTGCCTTTCCTCCGTAGATTTGTCTGCCTGTGCGTTTTGGATGTGGCAGCGGCTCGCACTCATGAACTGGCTTGTTTCAGTGAAAGGATTGTACTAATATGGACCGGGCAGAGAAGCAGGAAATAGTTTCCTAACTGAGGTTGATTAATGGTGTGGGAGGGAGGGAGGGGTGGATGAGGGGGAGGCGGGAAGCAGGGAGGGAGGGAGGTGGGGAAAGGAACAGGAAAGAGGAGAGATAGCGGCTTTTTTTTATTTCTGTCTCAACTGAAAATGAAAACCACCGTGTCACATGATGCGGTGCAACTGGGGAGTCAGCCGAGGGTAAATCCAACGAGTACCAAACTGAAAAAACACAATTGTGAATTCTTCTTTTATTCCTTTTGATGGTTGTTCACCTTCCATCTTATTTTATGTGCCATGACATCACTGAACACAGCACCTTGGCTGGCGTCCGGTAGCTCAGCTCTCCGTTAGAGGTTTTGCCGGCGGGAAGCATATTGCGCACGATGACGCCGGGCTGGCAACCTCTCCCGGAGTTGATGCGGAGCAGATTCCTCTTGACCCCTGTTGTTTTTCCAGCCAGCCTCGGTTCTGGGAGGCTAAGACAGGCGAGAGGAGGCAGACGAGGAGTTTTTTTACGACCCCCAGATATGCTTTTTCCCCGTGTGTCTGTTACGTTTGGTGCTGTGCTGGAGTTGAAACAGGCCGTGTGAAGCCGGCGTAGCGGGAGTCAGGATGACTTTGATGGGGCAATTATTGTACAGGAGAGACACGCATTGTACAACAACAGGACCTCACATGTAGCGCGCAGAGATCATGCAAGAGGCTAGACAGCAAACCATGTGTGGCTCTTCTGACGCTTATGGTATTCATTTGATGCATTCCTGGCTATACTTAGGCTTTCTGCAGGAGGAAAGCCTGGTGCCCAGAGTTCACATGGAGTGATAGCTGGGGAAAACACCACTCTCAGGGGAGGCGTTCCTCTGTCAGCTCCCTCAGCAGTCTAGCACAACAGTTCAATCATGTTCTGAGTCTTTCAAAAGCACCAACTTCTGCTAACTCCTGTATCTGCCGTCGCGATTAGACATTCCTCGGTCTCTCGTCTAAGAGCCAGGCCTAATGTTTGGCTGTGTCTACTCTACCAGCCACTTCCGCTGGTCTTCATTTGGTTGGTCCTATTCTCTTATTGAAACCTAATTGGCTGGGGAACATTGACCTGCCCCCCCCCCCCCTGTGGCCGGTGGACCAGTCAGGTTTGTTTCTTGCCCCCGCTAAGAGCTCCGGAGCGCCTCGAGGGCCTGGGAGTGTTGACCACCACACAGCCAGCCGGTCATGTGATAGGGCAGGTGGCTGCCAGCCTGGGCTTGTTGAGTGTGCTGCTGCCAAACTCCACAGTGACCCAGAGGGCTAGTGGAACGGCAGGAGGGCCGGCTAATTGTTGTCAGGGGGGGAGGCCTGCTGCCCAGCCCGGAGCAACCCAACTCACCACCACCCCCCCGTCTCATTTAACAAGCTAGCATTCCTTCGGTGAACTTTTGCTTTATTTTACAACTGTGCTCTTTGCAGGTTGACTCAAAACCCCTTGACATTTTCATCAGTATGTGCCTGTTAAAGCTACACTGGGGAATGTGTTACCGTAAAAATACATATACCCCATATTTGCCCAAATTAACTAATTGCGATATAGTAGATATCCCTGTTTGATCAAATGAAACTCTTGTGTCAGGTATAGACTCTTCTCCGCCCACAGGAAATGATAAATTGAAATTTTAAGAGGAAAAATACCAACTCTCTCCGAAACAGCGTTGAGTGAGCGCCCCAACGTTAGATCCTTTCCTCTCTCTCGTCCTTTTGGCGTCCTTGAAGATAAAGTGAGACCGGCTGGTTTGGTGAACACGAGCCTGCCTGTGTGCAGTTTACTGACGTCCTGCTGCGTTGAAGATTCACCTCTCGCCACCGTTTGGAGCTGCCGGTGTGTGAAGTTGCCTTGTGCAGCTTTAAACTTTCTTTTTGTAAAATAGTTTTTAAGGCATTTAAAGGAGAATTCCGGGATTTTTAAACCTGGCCTCTATATCCACAAAATCACCTATTATAGATGAGTTCAAATAGATGAGTTCAGAGTTCAGAGTTGCTGCAGGAAAAGGACGTGGAAATGTGACAAAGGTGGTCTATAAAAGCAAGAGGGTTGACTTGGATGCTGGAAACCTAAATCAGCGTTGGAGACGTGTGTTGGTGTTCAGTAATGTTGTCAGACACACGAATAACAATCTGAGCCTGTCAGTGGCAAAATCAAGCACTTTTAGTGGACGTACTTTGACCACGCGCACTTGCCCCTACAGATTGCGTTGCAGCCATTGAGTCCCCGTTTCTCGACTGCCGACTGAGCCGATCTACCGGAGCAATTCCGAAACTTTTTGGACCTATTTTGCGGTATAATAGGCGATTTTGTGGATATAGAGGCCAGGTTTAAAAATCCCGGAATTCTCCTTACAAGAGTAACAAGAGCGAGAGAAATGTGACGGATGCCAACCCTCAACATTGCGAGGGCATGGCTTGCACCCCAGCCTGCAGCACCACCAGGACACCCTCCTCTTACACTCTCATTAATTTCTATCCTCCTAAGTTGCTGACACCACAACCCTGTTGCAACTGCTTGAGGACTTTGGCTCGCCTCTGGAGGGACTATCGATTAAAGGTTAATTGAAATGTATTCGGGCCCGTTGGGGCTTGACGTAAATCAGGAGTAACTCTGCAGGACTCTTGCACAGCAGCAGCAGGGGCCGAGGGCGTGCTGCTACTGGGTATTTGCAGAGCGCATCAGTCTTAAAAATACCATATAATCTGTCCCTTGCCGTTGAAGTTCCACCTCTTCTAGAGTTTCTACGCATCCACAGTGTTTCCCCCCCTGGCTTTTTTCATTGGTTAGCGTCTCTTAGTGAGCGCCACCACATGCCATCAAACTCACACACATCTGAAACCCGGCTCTTCCACACTGAAGTTTATTGATAGCCGTATAAACCTCACGCCACTCCGCTTTTAAGGGTGATCTCATCGCGGAAGTTCCAGGACGACTCCGACCCAGCTTGCCAGTGACTTTTAAGTGGCTTTTGTTCCCCCGGCAGTGGAAGGCAGGCCAGCGAGAGACAGTGCCGGCTTTCATAAAGGCCTGGCTCGGCTCTCGCAGGTCCTCCTTCGGCTCTCTGGAGGAATATGGTGCCTGATGTTCGGGCCCTGGGTGTAATTAACCCGGGATCTCATAAAGAGGCGTTCACGGCGGGGAGCGCTCCATGCCAGCTCCTGTTGGGCGGCGGAGGACCCGGCCCAGATGTTTTCCATTAGTTTGCCAGCATGCCAGCGATGCCTGAGAATCCGAGGCCTACTGCACCTACTGTACACACAATGCTCTAGTGTGTGCTTTGGCACCATGGGTAACACACACTAGCTTGTTAGCATTGCACATGGAGAGGCAGGAATGAGTGA
Organism: Hoplostethus mediterraneus; assembly: GCA_034670385.1. NCBI lineage: Eukaryota > Metazoa > Chordata > Actinopteri > Trachichthyiformes > Trachichthyidae > Hoplostethus > Hoplostethus mediterraneus. The sequence goes on from JAXDDW010000007.1 coordinate 12,157,299, forward strand.
AGAAAGCACACTAGCCCGGTACACATGCACATTTCCTGCTCTCCGATTTCCACTGAACCCTCATTTTTAATACTTTATTGATCCTTGTAGGGTCATTCTCTTTTCTCTTTCTTTGCCACAGGGAGGTCAGGGGTCAGACTCAGACGGTTAGCCTGGTTGACTTAAATGTGTCTGCAAAAACTAACAAAATGGTAACAAAGACACTTTCAGCCTTCATCAGGGTCCAAATGACTGTGACAGAACAGGTTTACAAGTAGGTCAACACCTGTTAATAGCCAATCAATCGGTAGGAATCAACCATCAACAATCAATTCCATTCAGTCATAAGAACTGACTTTATATGTATTGCTGTGTCCACTGTGGGATTGTAAAGGCGAGTTCGCTCGTCTTGGCCCGTGTGCATGGAAACTGGGAACCTACGACCTGCTGCACATGTGCACGGTTCCCCTACTGCTGCAGATCATCTATATGACAGATTCTCCTCTCCTCTCCATCTCTGTAGACGTTTACAGCTTGGTGTAACTCCCACCTGAGGAAAGCAGGCACGCAAATCGAGAACATCGAGGAGGACTTCCGGGATGGACTGAAACTCATGCTGCTGCTGGAGGTCATCTCAGGTAAACGACCACAACGAAACGCAGACCGGTATCAGGATCGGTCTTGAAGCATCACCAGCTACCATGTGGTATTGAGAAGCTTTTCAGTGTTCAGTGGGATTCAGCGGACCGCTCTGCTCCAGCTCCCCCTGTAACTAAATGCGGTTTGCCTCGATGCCGAAAACCACAATATCAGTTTATTCTATTTCACATAATGGTTTTTAGAACAAAACCATATTTATTTCAAATTTGAGCATTGAGGGAAGTTTGCCAGACGCGACTGTGGCTACGGCATACCTCTCATCCTCCTGTCTGTCTGCCTTTTGTGTGTTTCCTGTCTAGGCGAACGCTTGGCCAAACCAGAGAGAGGCAAGATGAGAGTCCACAAGATCTCCAACGTTAACAAAGCGCTCGGCTTCATCGCCAGCAAAGGAGTGAAGCTGGTGTCTATCGGAGCAGAAGGTGAGTGAGCGTGGACGGGGGAAGGTTACAGGGTTGTCCCATCGCCACCTTGACCTTCACTTGGTTTATTTACATCTCAGTTTGCAGCCGATGAGTTTTAATTAGCCAGCCGCGTCGGCAAATCAATAGAAACCATTTTGTTGGATCTCCTCTCGTAAATACTCACCCTCTCCCGTTACCATGGCAGTGCTGCCGGCCGCTGTGCAGTTTAATGAGATCCTTACACCGGAGTGCTTTGCAGTGCAATTTCTGAGAGCAGATCTTAGGATCAGCAATCCCCCCGGGGGGGCCGAGGCCGCTCGTTGTTCAGCACAAATAACTTGGGGATGTCCGTCCTCCTCCCATCACTGAGTAAACAAGTCTTTAGCAGAGTAAACACTCCCCTCGCTCACTCGCGCACACCGAGTGGCGGTCCTCTGGTTGTTTCTAGAATCGGCAGAGTGTGTTTGACGAGGTGTGTGTCCATCATCTGATCTCTAAATATCTGAAGGTGTGTGTCCATCATCTGATCTCTAAATATCTGAAGGTGTGTGTCCATCATCTGATCTCTAAATATCTGAAGGTGTGTGTGTGCCTCAGGAGGTTACCGTCAGCCCGGGGGCATCGATTGATCCGACCCATCTACCTCCTCTCATGTCTGCTGTTTCCATCTCTGCCTTCTCGTTAAGCCTCGTAATATCTGACCTTGTACGTTCAAAGAAACCTTGTGAAGTTTTTAACATCACACTCAGGGACGGCAGTTGAACCTCTCAGAAGCTGACTAGAATAACACTGCTGCTGTTCCAGAAACGTGCATCGATGTACTCTGTCCCGAAAATCAATACAGAAATAAACCTAGTGTAATAATGACGTAATGGTATGTCTTGCTGCTTCTCTCCCTCTGGGGGTGAACACACACACACACACACACACACACACACACACACACACACACACACACACAGTATAAAAGGCCTAAGCCAGACCAGCATTCCAGACAGATTAGCCGACTGGAATCCCCTCCTGGACGCCCGGCCCTGCTGCCCTGCTGCCCAGGCTCGGTGGTGGTGGCGGGGAGGGGGCGGGGCCTCAGTAGACACGGCCAGGAGTGGTCAGAGGCGCGAGGCCATGCGACACATCGGGGGCGAGCAGGGGGAATTAACAGGATTTGTTTTTCCTCCCAGGTCGATCAGTCGGGTTCACGAGGGCTAAACATGTGTCAGCTCTAACGCCCGGACGCGACCACACCCCCCCACCCCACCCCCCACCCCACCGCCGCCTTATCCCAGCTATCACTTCCACGGCGTTACGTGTACAGACGTCTAACTGACATTTCACAGTCCAAATCGAGTCCGTCATGGTGGAGTGGCGGCGGTGCTGCCGCGCCCCCGTGCCTTATTGGATTAGAGTCAGAAACGAGTGATTATTGAAGGCAGGCAAACAGGCTGACCGGCTGAAGGGGATTTTCATTATCGGGCCTCATAGAGGACGGAGCTCATTCACAGACACCAATTACAGGCGCGCTGTTGACGGACAGCTGAACACATCCAGGCACAAGCGATTGAATCATCGCACATTTCATTCACGAGGGCCCGGTACTGACTGGCCCTTTCTGTAGCTGTGAACTGATCACCGTTACATGGTTGTTCAGAGAGTCTCAGGACCCCCCGGCCCTCCAGACCTGTTGAACAACCTGTTGAACACATTTGGAAAGAAACACAGTACACGGGCTTTTTGCAGATACATGGTTTTGTCACTTCCATCATGATGTTTTCTTTTTCCTGTTTGGTTTCCAACGGGGAAAAAGGCAACACACAGTTATAAATGCCAGTCATCATGAGTATGGAAACATGGAAAAACGATATATATATAAAACATTCTAGTTTGTTCCTATCAGGGCACTTTTTTAAAAACCCTGCATTCCTTATTATTGTCAGTTTTAAATTATTCTACTGCTTAATTTAAATTATAATAATTTTTTACTGTAAAAAGTAAAGTATATAAACATGATGTCATTTCTTCCCTGGTTGTTGCAGAGATCGTGGATGGCAACGCTAAGATGACCCTGGGAATGATCTGGACAATTATCCTCCGCTTCGCCATCCAAGACATTTCTGTGGAAGGTAGTGTGTGTGTGTGTGTGTGTGTGCGTGTGCGTGTGCGTGTGCGTGTGCGTGTGCGTGTGTGTGTGTGTGTGTGTGTGTGTGTGTGTGTGTGTGTGTGTGTGTGTGTGTATGTATGCTTACTATCTTCATTTGCAGCTGAACTGAAAACAGTTTTATTGACAATGTTTTGGCACTCAGACCTTTGTCACACATATCACTGATCTTGAACAACTGAATTCTGGGTATAGATGCTGAGTGTGAATGTTTTGGAGAATACCCTTTTCCTTTAGAGATGGAAATGTTTTGTTTAACTTACATAATGTCCTTACAGTGTAATCCAGTTGGAGTGTCAGACATGATCAGCCTTCATATCTACAGCCTCTCAGTGCAGAGAGTATTTTATTGTGTTGGCTAGGCTACGACACCTCACACCTCTCGGTATCCGCTGGAAACAAGAGAGCAGGAAACATCCGGGCAATCACACACGCTTCCCATTCACTTCACCTCCACTTAATCCGCCACTAAAGGGGGATTAGTCCTAATAGATTGTGAATCGGTTCGAGGTAAGGCCCCGAGGGTTTCACTAACTTCACCGTGATCCCTTCTCTCACCGCAGAGACGTCAGCCAAAGAGGGCCTCCTGCTGTGGTGCCAGAGGAAGACGGCGCCTTATAAGAACGTCAACATCCAAAACTTTCACATCAGGTAAAACTGTGGGTGGTAAAAGAGAAAAACAAAGAAATACATAGTTGTGCAGACATGCCTAGTTGCAGTAAATCAGTGGGGGGAAACTTTATTGCATTTTTTGCATTTGGTTTGTTGAGGTTCACACTGCCAGGGATTATAAACAACAAGTTATTGGAGTTTTGGTAACCTGTCACGGGGGGGTTGGAGTCAAACCAGTCAAACCAGTCCCTGTACCTCTTCCCTTCTCTGGTGTTCATACCAGTTACATACACATGAAGAAGTCCAGTCTCATTTTGTTGTGCTAGTCTTTCCAAACATTTTGGGTTAGCAGACAGTATACCAGTATACCAGTATACCAGACCTGCCATATACAAGTAGGACAGAAGCAAAGAAGAATCCTTATATCCCTCCTATTCTGATAATAAAGTAGTAATCCACGAGATCCTCTTCCTGTGCGCAAGAGGATTTTTCCCAGGAGACCTAGCTGGCAGGAAACGGACATGATAGCCTGGCCTGGCCAATATGAACCTGGATACTGAGGCATGAAAACACTCTTCTTCTATGTTGGTGTTTTTCTGGTCTTTGTAAGTCGTTTCCATTATATTCACTGTGATCTGTTGAGCCAGTAACCTGAATATTGCGTTCATCTCTCCAACTTTCCACTTGTTTCATAACCGTGTGAGAACCTGCCATGGCTGGGTTTAGCGAGGAATGAAACCACGTCGTAGGATGAGTGTGCGAGTATTGAATTATTGAAAAAGGACCAGTGTGAGCCTCAGATGTGGATGAAAGCCGGGAGCAAGAAGAAAGGTAGCGGGGAGGGCATTTGAGGAGAAGGTAAAGGGAGAGGCCTGATGATCCTGGTGCTGAAGAGGGGCTTGTCAGTGCCGGGGCCAGGCCTTTGATGTGGTTCCTCTGTGAGAGATGAGAGCAGGAGATCAGGAGATGAGAGCCAGAGGTGGAAAGAGTCCTGAAATACTTTACTCAAGCAGAAGCGCTGCAGCTTCAGGTTCAGCGGTAGCCGTCGGAAAAGTCCTTTTGTTCTGCATCTACCTCAGATTACTGGACATTCTTTTCTTGCAAGTCACGTAGTAGAAACAGATTAATGTATTGTAACAAGAAACCCCCGGTGTCTCTCAGTCGAAACCTGATTCTTCCAGCACTTTCTCTTGGGTGCCAAAGTGCTGCAGTAGCTCTGCAAGCACAAAGTAAAAATTGGACCACAGTGGTTACGTCTGTAAATGTTACTTAAATCAGACGAAGAAAAATTGAAGTAAAAATAAACGTGTATCTCAGAACAAAACTACTCAAGTGAGAATCAAAAGACTTTGTGTTGCAAAATCTCCCCCAGATTACAGGAGGATTTAGGTCCTTGATGGATCATTCAGTGTGTTTACATGCCTGAATATGAAAAAAAACAATTTGATGTAAAACCCAAATGCAACCCATATGAACCGGTATATTCTATATAGTACATATCCCGTTTATTGTTTCCATGGAGTGAATGAACACAGTCTAAACTCTCTCCATGTATACCATGTAAAAGCCACACCCCGACTAAGACCTTAGCTAGCTTGTTATTTAATCTAATCTTCTGTCTTAAAATCGAACTTTTCTCAAGACAAGCGACAAAAAGGGCTGATAGAAATCCACCCGTTGCTAATGCAGTTTCATTTGACTGAAGAATGTGCCTCAGTGAAGGGACCTTGTCTTACCGTGAATGGCGGGACGGCCTTATGTCACTCAACTTCCTTTCATTTTTTCACTGTAACTAGTTTTTTGGTCACACAAGCCCCAGCTGGTCAGACCTCGAGGCTGCAGAACACTTGAGGTTTACTGGAGACTTGGGCCATATGGTACATTAGATAACCCATCACCCCCATTTGGACTCTGATAGTGATAAGTCTGTGTGTGTTGTCATGGTAACGCATAACCTGTGACTAGGAGGATGTGGGTGTGTTACATGAGACCAATTAGAGAGACGGAGCAAAGGGAAATGGTCTTGATCAAAGAGCAAAGTCACATTCCTTCTCTGTTCCTCATCTCATCGTGTTTCACCTTCACCCTAATCACAATCTCACTCCTCTTTTTTTTTTTTTTTGATCTTCCTCTCTCTCGTAATCTCTTCTCTCTCTCTCAGCTGGAAAGATGGCTTGGGTTTCTGCGCGCTCATTCATCGACACCGTCCAGAGCTCATCGACTACGGCAAACTGCGCAAGGTGAGTTTGCTGACGGCCACAGGTGTAGGTTTCCTCTGTAGGTTTGTCATCTGTCATGAGCAAAAACACAAACCCAGTCAGAGGAGAAGAGAAGCTGACTGGTGTCCTGTTAAGACCAAACCAGGTCAAACTTTGTGTTCAGTTTGAACCCGGTTGGAGTCTTGATAAATATAATGAAAGCAACAGGAAAAACATTTAAGGAAATAACTGCCTATCTCTACTTTTCATTTCTAGTTTCCTTTAGCTTCCTTTAGTTTCCTTTTTCATTAATGGTAAAAAGCATGAGCTACTGAGACGGTGTCAGCGTTAGGTGATGGATAGTCTAGACGAGTTCTCTCTCTAACGGTGTTGATGCTGACAGGACGACCCCATGACCAACCTGAACACAGCCTTCGACGTGGCGGAGAAGTACCTGGACATCCCCAAGATGCTGGACGCAGAAGGTAAGCAGAGACACACACACTCACACACACACTCACACACACACACACACACACACACACACACACACACACAGCCTTTTTGTCTGTCTGCAGTTATCTCTACACTGAAATCTTTTAGACTTCCTAGTGTTTGTTCAAGTGTTTTTTTTCGATTAACTTGGATGTACACATGAAAATCTTACTGTCTGTGTGTGTGTGCGTGTGCGTGTGTGTGTGTGTGTGTGTGTGTGTGTGTGTGTGTGTGTGTGCGTGTGTGTGTGACAGAGAGCGAGGCTAGTCCAGTCTATCATGTCCTCCCTGTTAAGCACATCTGGACAGTGACGCAGCGTGTTTTTCTTTCCTCCCTGGATGTTGTTTATGTGAAGACCTAAAGTCCACGTCTACTTCCTGTCTCTTCATTTATGTGTGTGTTAACTGATAAACATGGCCGCCCGTCCCCTCCCCCCCTCCCCCCCAACCTCCTCTCTTCCCCACAGACATTGTAGGCACTGCCCGTCCGGACGAGAAGGCTATCATGACCTACGTCTCTAGCTTCTACCACGCCTTCTCGGGCGCTCAGAAGGTATCCCAGGATGCAACGCCTACCCCTGCGTCTCCTTCCTCCCCCTCCTCCTCTTCCTCACTCCTCCTCCTCCCCTGTTCCTCTGCCCATCTTTCTCCTAACGGTGCTCTTCTCTCTCTCTGCAGTGCACAGCCCGCCCCCCAGGGGTCACTCTCCTTCACTTTCCGCATGGTTCACGCCACCAATTGCATGATGGGAAGACAACACTCTTGTTCTTAGAGGCGAACGGGCACGAGCGCGTCTCCGGTCCACCCCGCTGTAGCGGCGCCACGGGCTACCCGGCCCTCCTCCCGCTCATCTCTGATTAGGGCTCAGCTGAACAGAGACGGAGCAGAGTGGGAGGTGCTGCGAAGTTTGTCTGATGCATGATGATGATTGGCCGTGATAAAAGCCATGGTGGCTGACAGAGAGAATCAAATTACCCTGAAGTCTAGCGTGGTGGGGGGAGATGTAACAGTTTAAATGGCTGGTTATGTTCAGCCTCGGCAATGACAGCTTAAATAAGAGGGCGGAGGGATGAATGAAATTAAAACCGGCACTTCAAAGCGGAGCAGAGAGCCGTCGTTTCGTTTGAATGGTTTAGAGCGGGTCGTCTGTTTGCTTGTTTATCTGGGAGCGGCGTTGTATCTGACACTCACAGTCTCTGTTGGATAATGATTGTTTGTCTGTTAGCTTGACAGCGACCTCCGAGCATCCTCTCCGGCTGCAGAGAAACAGGAAAACAAGCGTCAGATTGTGTTGCGTCTCCTCTCCTCTCGACAGTCGGGGGAGAGACGGAGCATCACAGCGCGGCGGTTATATAACACCTCGTTTCAGTCGAGAGGCCCAAACAAAAGCGTGTACTCCGGCACAGCTGTGTTTAAGCAACACGGATCAAAAATGTCTCTTGTTTATAATTGGACTGAGTGAAGAGGCTCAGCTTGCCTGATGAAGAGCTGGAGGCTGGGTTGCATCATAGGGCTGAAAGGGGGACATGATATGATGGGTCCTCAAATTGTCTTTCTATATATAGAAATATTTGGATTTTTATATAGAGAGATGTAGAGATATAGAGATATAGAGATGTAGAGATGTAGAGATGTAGAGATATTGAGAGATATTGAGAGATGGAGAGATATAGAGAGATGGAGAGATATTGAGAGGGTGAGATATAGAGATGTAGAGAGATAGAGATATTGAGAGATGGAGAGATATTGAGAGATGGAGAGATATTGAGAGATGGAGAGGTATAGAGATGGAGAGAGATAGAGATATTGAGAGATGGAGAGGTATAGAGATGGAGAGATATTGAGAGATGGAGAGGTATAGAGATGCAGAGATATTGAGAGATGGAGATGTAGAGAGATTGAGAGATGGAGAGGTATAGAGATGCAGAGATATTGAGAGATGGAGAGATATTGAGAGATGGAGAGGTATAGAGATGTAGAGATATTGAGATGTGTGGGATGTTTCTAAGTTTAGTAGCACTAAATGACAATGGTGCTTTATAAAAGAGGATTGATGAGTTCAGTATTTAGCTGTATTTAGTTAAGAGAGAACACTGACAGACTGAATCCATGTGAGAGATGTTGGCTGACAAACCTCAGATAATGATTTCTTTTCTAAATTGACACATGGCGTTTTTTGGGTATGAATTACTAGCGGCACTTCAAGGAGCTGTGAGAGTATCTGAACTGTACACGCTGATGTGTTGAAGTACACCCAGCAGCCTCTCCCCCAGGTAAAGGTTGTCTCTGTCATCAGTCTCCATGAGCAGAGACAACAGCAACGCTAAAGACAAACTGTACCTGTGGGTAGGCCTGAGACGCCTCGTGCCCGGTGCTGCCTCCTCCTCTGGTGATTGCGCCCCCTGCTGGCCCCTTTTGTCTCTGCACACTTTTACTCTTGTGCATTTTTCTGTTTCTCCTCCTCCTCTTCTGTGCCTCTCCCTCTTCCTCTGTTCCCCGAGCAGATATCATTAGCACCTTGAGGCCAGATGAGAAGGCCGTCATGACTTATGTGTCGTGTTACTACCACGCATTCTCAGGCAAGCAGAAGGTGAGACCCACCCCACCCTCACCCCCCACTCTCCCCCCCCTCCTCCCCCTCCCCAGGGCGGGACAATATAACAAACCTTTCCATCCACTGGCTACAACACCTGGTGGTTTCCAGACACTTCTACTGTTTAACCAGCCAAGTTAAATCTCTGACAAACTGAGGCAGCAGCCACAGTCCAATTTTACCAGCATTTGGTTGGTGGCTGGTGTTAAATTTCCACCCTCCCTGCTAAGGTGTCCTGATGCCACAACTTGACGTATGAACACGATACCATGCCGAACAATGCAGGAACTGACTTGTTTCACGATACAACAACAAATGGTGGCACAAACTGGCAACCCGAACATGTCAGCCGCACTATCAGTACTACGGATGCATCAGAGGTGTCTCCAGGATTTGGTTTTGCAATCCTGCGGTTTTATTTAAGTACTGGGGGAAAAACCCAGTCCTGCTATAATTGACCCACTAAAAAAAACCCCTTGCTGCCGTGCAGAGGAAGCCATCTCGCGGTGGCAGCCGGCCAATAAGTGAGCAGCTCAACTCACCTGACCCTCAATCTCCCGCCAACAAGCAGCCACAGTCCTGCTGTGAAGGATGGAGTCCAAAGGGAAGCAGCCTTAGATGGATGTTCGCTGCAATCACACATTCCTACCAAGCTCATCTCAACACCTACGACATGTGGTGGATGATTTCACCGAACGTGCCTTACATTATTTGAGTGCGTACATTTCTGGCATGACATTTCTCACCCACAACCATCTCATCTGTTGTGTGAGATATCGATCCTCGCTCCAATGCACAACCTTTCTCTCCTGCCAGTGAAAAGTTCTTTACATTGTGCAGTGCAATCCACTAAGACGTGCCAAATCCCCTAAAGATCACTGCAGAAAATAATAGAGGCTTATACACAGGATGTCCCGTAAGTCCTCTGTACTTAAAAATCTTTATTAGGATCCACTCCCTACTGGAGTTATTGACCTCCTGAGGAGCGGAGGCCCGGAAACCACGGCTGGCTGGCACACGGTTTTACAAGGCTGGCATGGCGGGTAACATAGCAGCAGGGGGGGTAGAGGAGTCGTTGTTCCACCTCCACGTAGTACGTCAGATCTTACCCTCCGGGGGTAGAAATCAGCCCCATAAACACCATCGCCCTCGCTTTTCTTCGTTGGCTGGACCTAGCCGTGGAAATCCTCGACTTTAACTTGACAACATGAGGTCCGAGTTAGCGTTGCACGTGAACTGTGAGATGGTTATTGCTGCACATTACCCTCCCAACAGCTGGTTGCATACTCAGGACCGAGCAGCTCTGAAGCCCGGCTGTCAGGGCCGCCAGTAAACAGGCCCAGCGTGCAAGCCTTTGCGTTTGCTCATGGAAGCACGACCTGCACATCCTGGCCTGTCCTTTTAAGGCAGCTGGCCCGCTGCTTCCTCGGGGCCCCCGGAACATGTCTCCGACCCGGCCAAGTTTCCCCCCCGTGATCCCCTGACAAAGAGAGAGCGAGTGGAAGCAGTCCTCCGTGTGGGATGCCAGTCTGTGAGCGGCGAAACGGGTGTGGGAGGGAGATTGGACGTCCACATTGTCTCTGCGCTCTGAAGAAGGACACTGCTGTGGGATTTCTTTTCACATCTACAAACCTCCTTGTTAGAAGAAAATCAATAGCGCTGCAGGTTAAGCTGATTTCCGTAAATTCACAGTCGGCTTTTCCTTTGCATCTCAATTTCATCCTATTATCTGAACCATTTTGCTTCCCTCTGCAACGCTAGTGGGTGTCTCATGCACTCAAGACTTGCATGTTGCCTGAGCTTCCCTCTTCTCTCTGCGTATCCTCTGCTCTTGTTTCGAAGGAGCCGCTCTGACCACGTTTATTCATCTTGAACCCGAGGTGTTTCTCTGAATACACGTTGTCGTGGAAACGGCGCTCTCCCTTCATGCATTGCCAGTCCAGTTATGAAGACGGCGGGGCCAGTGTTAGGGAAGTGTTGTGTCACGAAAAGAGCCCCCCCTTCTCTTGTTCCCCCCACTGGGATGTGTTGTTGCACTGATCTCCCCCAGTCACAGCTCTCTGGATGTGGGTGGAGAGGCTAAAATAAGGTATGCTGCCGGTCTATTAAAAGACAGTGGTGCAGAGGGAGAGATGCCCCGAGGACACACACACACACACACACACACACACACACACACACCTGACGACAGGTACAGTATGTATCTGACAGGTCGTTGTTAGAGACTAAGAGTCCTCCCTGCTAGAAAAAGACTTTAAATTATTAATATTAGGACATTTACACATTCAACACACATTCAACACACATTCAACACACATTCAACACACACACCCAGACAGTGTGACACGTGTAGCCATCATAGCTGCCCCACTTTTTACATGCATTGCTGCTGTGTTGCTCAAAACCCCAGAGTGCAGGATAGATGGACTTCCACAGTGGGAATAAATCCATTAACTTCATGGAGCGTACAGCGAATATAAACAGTGTATAGTGTAGATGACTGAACACAACCAGCGCCCTATATGAATGCCCAGTAAAACCTTTCAATCCATGCTGGGTCTCACTCACTCTGCTCCTCCTCCTCCCACCATCCAGGCAGAGACAGCAGCCAACAGGATCTGCAAGGTGCTGGCTGTCAACCAAGAGAATGAGCAGCTGATGGAGGACTATGAGAAGTTGGCCAGTGATGTGAGCAAACCCATTTTTTTCCTATAATCTTCCTGCACTTTCCCTCCCCTCTCTCTCTCTTCCCCTTTCTCCCCCCTCCTCCCGACCCCGGGGTTATTTGTGCTCGGTGTGAGGACCGCAAAACGTAGTAGTCCAAGATAAACCGGCAACCGGGAAAACTCGGTTGCTTTGTATTAAAAGTGCAAAAGTAAATTCAAATCACATGTAAAATGTTCTCCGAGTTTGGAGTAGTTATAGAAGGTGACTAGCAACGACTAACTAACCAGCTAGCTAACCAATCATCTATCTTGTTTTCTTTTGTTGACATGGCCCCTCATTGCACCACCACATACATTATACTCCTTTTACTTCCTCTCTGCCAACCCCCGTCTCTCCATCTCTGGTCCTCCTTTCCTTCCCCTTGAATGCCTATTTTTACCCCGTCACACTCCTCTTCCTCTGGCACTTCACCACACACACACACACACACACACACACATGCCACCACCTCCTCCTCCCCAGCTGCTGGAGTGGATCCGCCGCACCATCCCCTGGCTGGAGAACCGCGTACCGGAGAACACCATGCAGGCCATGCAGCAGAAACTGGAGGACTTCCGAGATTACCGCCGCCTCCACAAGCCGCCCAAAGTGCAGGAGAAGTGCCAGCTGGAGATCAACTTCAACACCCTGCAGACCAAGCTGAGGCTCAGCAACAGGCCCGCCTTCATGCCCTCCGAGGGGAAGATGGTCTCGGTAGGTCACAGTGAACGTGAAGCAAACACATACACAGACAGACGCCCAAATACTGCTGCCGGTCCACAGAACGTCAGTAGTGTGGAGAAGAATGTGCTTCCATGATGCACGCGCACACACACACACACACACACACACACACACACACACACACACATTACACATAAATATTTGTCTATATCATTAGGTTTTTCTTTCTTTTAAACCATCTCATCTCAACGAATTGAGACCTGCAGATCCGCCCTATTCGTCCAAGTGAAATTGTGGTGTTGGATTTAATGTCACAATCTTGAGTTGAAGAAAAGAAGCTTTATAAATAAGTTTTGATTTGACAAACATTCCTTTGGGAAATCCAACCCTCCTCTGTAAGCTGTAAGGCGGTGGTTACCTCAGAGTTACCTCAGAGTTACTTCAGAGTTACCTCAGCATCGCTGCCTCACGTAGCAACATCTTGTTGCCAGGGAACATCTGAATACATTTCTGAACCTGTCTCTCACTTTGCTGCCAGTTGCTGGGAGTCACCTTGCCCAAATATGGCCTAGTGTACCAGCACCGTTGTGTCTGTTTTTGGTCATAATGAACTCTCAACTCTCTGCAGGACATTTCCAATGCGTGGGGCGGTCTGGAGGGGGCGGAGAAGGGCTACGAAGAGTGGCTCCTCAACGAGATCCGCCGGCTGGAGAGACTTGACCACCTGGCAGAGAAGTTCCGCCAGAAAGCAGCGATCCACGAAGCCTGGACTGAGGGTACTGAATGTTTAAAGGACCACACCGACTCTTTGGTAGAGAAGCCCGTTGGTCAACTTACCCTTTATGTGACAAGAGGATTGGCAGAAAAATAACAGCATCAACTCTGGATGACTAAAAGGTCTCTCTTCTTACGGTAGATAATGTACTGTATGCTAACATGTTAGCATGCGCACAGGACAGCGGTATCTACCAGAAACACAAGAGGTGGTTTTGATGGTACACCTGTTGTAACACGTGAAAGGTAAGTCGACGAATGAGGCAATTTCCCAAAAAGTCGGTGTAGTTTTTTAAGAAAAGCTGAGATCTGGCACTGTGTTGACGTCCTCGGCTACAGGAAGGAGGAAAAAACACAGTAAATTATACATTTACTTTAAATTTATTGGCCATAAACATTTCTGCTTGGAATATTGTCCAGTATAAGGGCAGCATATAACCGTCCTGTCTTGATATCTGTTATATATTTATCTGTTATATGATGTTAAGAGATTTGAGATTATTATTTGTTTTGATTTGTTTCTCTGTCTCCCCCTGCAGGCAAGGAGGAAATGCTGCAGCATCGGGACTACGAGACGGCCTCCCTGTCGGAGATCAAGGCCCTGCTGAAGAAACACGAGGCCTTCGAGAGCGACCTGGCCGCCCACCAGGACCGCGTGGAGCAGATCGCAGCCATCGCACAGGAGTTAAAGTAGGTGAACGAGAGTCAGGTGTTACGCTCTCTAGCCTGGTGGGTCAGGTTTCTGCTGAAAAACGGGAATGTCTGCTACCATGGATAAATAAAGTTTAAAATAGAGTAGTTTTTTTTTTTAGGGTGGCTCATGAAAGCCAACATAGTGGAAACATCCTCTTGGTACAGTGTGAATGGACGGTTGTTTCATCCAGATAAACATATTGATTATTGTCTCTTTTCATTTACAATGCCCTTCTTCTTCTATGGCTGTATTGACCATCTCTGTCTTTTTCTCTCTCACTCACTCACTGTCTCTCTCTCTCATCACTCTGTCCCTTTCCATGTGTGATTGGGTGTTTTCAAACTGTTTTTAGTTTTTATTAAGTACAATAGTCTCTCTTTCTCATGCTGCGGTTCACCTCATTTGCACATACAAATGAGAAAAAAAGAGAGAAGAAAAGAAAGAAAGTCAAACTATGCCGGTGAAAGTAAGAGAATTTCACCCCAAAAGGAAGAAGGGAAAAAATGAAGATGACGAACAGAGGGCAGCAGAAATCAAATGACTCACCAAGGAACAGAATGGTACAAAATGCATGAATGAAGAACAACAAACAAAATGTCTGATGACTCTGTTGTTCTGTTCTTGTTGTGCTCCAGTGAGCTGGACTACTATGACTCCCCCAGTGTAAACGCTCGCTGCCAGAGGATTTGTGACCAGTGGGACGCCCTGGGAGCCCTGACCCAGAAACGCAGCGAGGCTTTGCAGGTGAGCGGGGGTTGAGACAGAGGGACCCCCGGGGTGACCCTCTGTTCCCCCGTGAAAAGACCCTCCGAGTCAGCGGAGAGTCACATTTCTTATTGATAATCAGCCGCTTGGAAACCCGAGCTCGCACATTCCCCGAGCACTACGGCGCTTTTGTCAGCGGCCGGTCAGAGCGGGAGCCGGATCAAAGCCTGAAGCGACTGTTTTGTTTTCATGCCTGACAGAGAACCGAGAAGCTGCTGGAGACCATCGACCAATTGTACCTTGAGTTTGCCAAAAGAGCGGCTCCGTTCAACAACTGGATGGAGGGCGCCATGGAGGACCTGCAGGACACCTTCATCGTCCACACCATAGAGGAGATCCAGGTGAGCTGAAGCCAGATCAGATCAGATGAAACTTTACTGATGAAACTTTATTGATCCCCGTGGGGAAATGAAGTCATTTCAGCAGCAAAAGGAAAAGGATTCAACAAGGAAAAGGAATACAGGCACACAAGTAGAATATACAAATAAGCGATAAAAATTGTAATAATAAAATAGACAGATAGATAATAAAATAAAACAATAAAATACAATGTAAACAGTTGTGGAAACTGCTGCCAACACTTTCAACACGTTAAGGAGACGGTAAGAGGGAAGTATGGGAAAGAAACTCAATGGCTTAAATATGGATTATTAAATATGAATCAATTGGGGTAGTAAATATATATGTATATATATTTGCTATACATATGTATAAATGTAAGTATATATAATAGTGTTATATATATGTGTTATATAATATAATATAAAATATGTATATGTACATGGTATGAAATAGTGGAATTATGAGGAAAATATAAATGTAGTAATGTGTGAAACCTGAAGCAGCAGATCGTATTCACATTAAAAGGTCTACAGGATCACATGTACAGAACCAATCTTATCAGATATATTCATCTTACAGAAACTGATGAATGTCCAGAATGAGACTTTTTGGATACGTGCCTTAACGTAGACGTCCTTACAGCACATTATCGTCTGTCTAGTGTCACTACATGATCAGAGCATGTGAGGAGGTAGAGGGAAGCAGCAGATGACTCTGTACGCTCCGATAGTCTGATATCACTGTAATTTACAACGCCTGTTGTTCCATAAGTTTCAAAACAACTCGCCTCATTGGGTTGTTAATTGAGCAGAACCTCGTGGTTCTGAACTAATAAGGTTATTTATTGCGTTGTCTGCTGGTACCGAGCCTCCAACTCCAATACAACAGATTGACTGATGACTCAGCCTCCCTCTTTACTGCCCTTCATCAGGATGATGTGACAACTGACAATGTGTTTGTCTGTTTTAAGCAGCGCTTGTTTAATGTTCTCTGTGCAGTTTCATGGTCTTTTTTTCTTTTTCATTTAAACAACGAGCTCACTAGAAATAGAATTGTCCTTGTTACTTTGAAATGAACTGAAAAGAACTGCTAGTTCAGACGCTGTCATCGGGATGAGGGAGGAAACCGGAGGGTGTCCTTGCTTCATGTTCCATTAAATATATTTGAAAATGCTTCAAAACAAAGTCACATTGGAGTCAAGGGTAGAGTCTGCTCTAACTCTCTTATGTGTAGAAGTTATTATTGATGTGGTTTATGTTTAGATTTGATGTATTTGTGTTTTGCGTCTCAGGGATTGAGCACGGCCCACGAGCAGTTCAAAGCCACGCTGCCGGAGGCGGACAAGGAGCGCCAGGCCATCCTGGGCATCCACAACGAGATCGCCAAGATAGTCCAGACCTATCACGTCAACATGGCGGGCACCAACCCCTACACCACCATCAACCCCCAGGAGATTAACGCCAAATGGGACAAGGTAATAAGAATCAATCAGGAACTGGTCACTTCAAGGTGTATTGACCCAGGGAGGGTTGACTGATCGTGATGTTTTTCAGCAGCATCCTGCTTCACCCTCACAGCTGAACACATTTTCACCTCTGAACTGTCCGGTACAATGAGCAGCTGCAGCAGACCCTCGCTCCGGGGCAGCTTGGTGGTAGTGGGACTGAGGAAGGGGCGAGCTTTTTCTGTTCTCTTTCACAAGCCTGATTTTACCAGCTGGTGAGCGATTCCAACCAGCAACCTTCCTCTCAAGCCTCTGGGCTACCAGCACCCTCTCAACTGAAACACATCAGTTCAACATTACGGCTAAAACGACTTTTCAAAATAGAGTTCTGTGGGTATTGAAAAGAAAAATGAGGTTTAGCACGAGACATAATCCATTTTGTAAATTGGTACCTAGTAGAGCTCTTAGTTAAGACTAATAGAGGACATCTGTCAACAGTAGAATCTGGTTCACTTGACTTGGTTTTACATTTTTACATTTTAGGCATTTAGCTGATGCTTTTATCCAGAACAACCTACTGAGAACAAGAGAGAGAACAGAGGAGTGCAAAGAACATTTCTATGTAATAGAGAATAAACATAAGATGCAACATGGGAGGGAGGGGAGAGGATGTCATGATGGAAGATGGAAGAGAAAGGGAATTACTCTGTTCAATGCAGGCTTCATTAGGATCACCTTAATTATCATTAACACCTTTCTCCTTCCCATGATGCCCCTGGCCAGGTCAGGCAGCTGGTGCCTCAGCGCGACCAGGCTCTGATTGAGGAGCACGCCCGGCAGCAGAACAACGAGCGCCTGCGCAGACAGTTTGCCAACCAGGCCAACGTGATCGGGCCCTGGATCCAGACCAAGATGGAGGTTGGTCCAAGTTCAGGATGAGGCCGTCATGATGACTAGTGCATTACTGTGTCTAGTCTGTGTGACTATTATACCTGTGTAGTTTTGTTTGTGCATGTTTTGTAAGCTTATATTACTAACGTATATGACTGTATCGTCATTAGCCCAGCACTGGTGAGGTTTTATCACTTGGTTGCTCCACTCTTGTAACAATTATTCCATACACACAAAGTTTCAAACAGGAATTTATTTGATTCCTGTATCATTTGGGTTTTTCACAAAAATGATAAACTCAAAAATGCATGATGGTCAAGCTAAAAACAAGCTGGTTTTGAAAAGTTAACCTTTTTGGAGATACAAGGTTTTCACCAGACAGCGATGATATGTAACAAATATTCCCAGGTCAAGTCTGTGGGTTTTGGAGAGTGTCTAGTATAGTAGTATAGTAAGTCATTGACTTTGTGATCGATGGCGTCTACCTCGGTGTGTCTCTGCAGGAGATCGGTCGCATCTCCATCGAGATGCACGGCACCCTGGAGGACCAGCTGACTCACCTCCGCCAGTACGAGAAGAGCATCGTCAACTACAAGCCAAAGATCGACCAGCTGGAGGGAGACCACCAGCTCATTCAGGAAGCGCTCATCTTTGACAACAAGCACACCAACTACACCATGGAGGTAAACCTGCAGCAAACCTTCAAGTCAGGTTCATCTGGAAAGAGTCTCAAAGCAAACATGTCTATTGATTTCTGCATTGTCCAGTCAATGTCTCTTTCTACTGGGACTGAAATGATCTTTCACTTTTAACACACATAGGAGACAGATGGTTGGAGGAATCAGAGGAAAGTATTTGGAAGTTAATGTAGTAAATGTTTCTGTGCTGAGACCGGTGTATGAAATGACCTCCTGCCAAGAGCTGGTAAACCCCAAAAAATACCAAAACCACAAAGCCGTGGTTTGGCTGATTTCATTTCTGTGTCAGGCAGAGTTACAGTGACAAAGACCAAAGACTGTTATATAACGAGGCATTCAAACTCAAACATCTCAAAAAGTTACCAGCCAGTGTGTCAGGGAACTCTTGCTGATTTAGCCGCCAAAAACAAACTTTACATTTGGCGC
Organism: Hoplostethus mediterraneus; assembly: GCA_034670385.1. NCBI lineage: Eukaryota > Metazoa > Chordata > Actinopteri > Trachichthyiformes > Trachichthyidae > Hoplostethus > Hoplostethus mediterraneus. The sequence continues at coordinate 12,175,815 of JAXDDW010000007.1, forward strand.
TTGGTGGGTGTTAATTTCCAACCCTGCCTGACACCATCTAAATGGTCCTGATGTGGTGAATCCCTCCCGTCTTGTGCAGGTTAAAATCAGCACAACGACTCTGACCCAGGTCCGGTGGCCTCTGGGACTCTTAACACCTCTTCCTCTCTATTAGCCTTCCTTGAACTTCCTCTGCCTTCCTTCCCCTCTCTCTCTCTCTCTCTCTCTCTCTCTCTCTCCTCTCCTGCAGCACATCCGTGTGGGCTGGGAGCAGCTACTCACCACCATCGCCCGCACCATCAACGAGATCGAGAACCAGATCTTGACGCGAGACGCCAAGGGCATCAGCCAGGACCAGATGAATGAGTTCCGGGCTTCCTTCAATCACTTTGACAGGGTCAGTAGTACTGAGTCACACTGCAGATGGGAAAGCAGCAGGCAAAGAGAGGGTGTTGTGGGCGGATGGGTTCATATAGTCTCAGCGGGTATGGGATTCTGCTCGCGGTGTGAAGTGTGAAGAGGAACAGGTGGACCAGTTCCAGTTTGTTGACGGCGGACTGATCTGGTCCTGGCGTGTCGGCGCCGCGGTCATACCGGTTTGTCTTCTGCACATGTAGACGACGTCGGCAAAGCGAAGAGGTTGAGGTGAGACTGTGTCGTCACGGTGGGTCCGAGAGCGTTCACGTCCTGCCGTGCTGCCTTAGTGTGGCTAACAACAACCCTCTAACCAGACCGTGTACTGAATGTACAGTATGTGTGTGTGTGATGCATCACGGTGTGGACTTACAGTTCAGTGAAACATCACAAGCTGAGGGATTTGTGGACACCAGAATCAGCTTCATTCATCATGTAAACTCCTTGTGTCAGGATTTACCGTCAATGTCTGCATGCTTTTCACTCTCCGTAGACTTAACACGGTGCACAGGACTCACAGTGGGGCGGTGCAGGAAGGACAGGTGGGCCGGTACTCGGCTGTAGTTTTCTCTGTAGTAATGCAGCGTCGTACACAGCGGTGGAATATCTTTCCATTGATGGTTGCAAACCTCGGATCAGTTGTTTCTATAACTACCTGCTTCCCTCAGCCTTCACTCTCCAGAGCACAGTGTTTACATTGGGGCTCGGTGTGTCAGGAACAGCACCAATTATGGATGAGTTTTGTATTTAGCTCCCTCCTCCCCTCCTCCCCCGTCTCTCCCAGCTGCTGTACAATCCACCGTTACCTCATGCATTCTTCCAGAGCTGGCCCTATAGTTGATCAATATCCGTGGTCCACTAACTGTGGAGCCTGAACTTTTGCTTTTGTTTCATGTTTCATTATGATGAAGAGGCCCTCAAGGCCCTCAGCTCTTCTCTCTGACGTTTATTCAGAGAAGAAACAAAACAAAAGCGCAAATGGGTGATAGAAACTGTGGAAGATGAGTCTTCAAGGTTCTCGCTTTGACTTTTGCTGGTAGGAAAAAAAAGGTAAAGTCTGCACCATCTGAGTCGAAGGAAAGCACCAGATCATATTAGAGTATTAGAAAATGAATAGCGGCGTAGAAAAAATAGAAACGGTGTCATCAAGCATTTCACTGACTTTTTGTCTGTACAGAAAAAAGGTAAAGATATACTTTTAGATATACTTTTTGATATACTTTTAGATATACTTTTAGATGTACTTTTAGATATACTTTTAGATATACTTTTAGATATGTTTTTAGATATACTTTTAGATGTACTTTTAGATGTACTTTTGCATCTGAGAAAAGCCCCAGATTAATCCAGCGTGTTTTGTGGAGCACCTGAAGGATGTGAATAACCTCACCACCAGGCCCCTCGTCTGCCTGCCACTCTGCACCTTAACGCCTGAATGCCCTCGCCCAGCATGGCAGCACTGCTGCCACCGTGTGTTCACCTGCAGATCCTAACGTATATGCACTGTGTTCTCTGTTCTCTACCTCTCGTGCATGGCCCTCTCCCTTCACCCCTCACCCCTTTTCCCCTTGTGCATGGTACACTCCACCCCCCCCCCAACCCCAACCCCCTCCTCACCTCACCTCCCCCTCACCCCTCACCCCCATCACTGACACCCCCCCCTCCCCTGTATGTGCTGCATGGCCTGTGGCCCCCGACGCCTCGCCTGGCACTGGCCTCCCACACCCCAGGACCACTCCGGCACTCTGGGCGCCGAGGAGTTCAAGGCCTGCCTGATCAGTCTGGGCTTCGATATCGCCAACGATGCACAGGTACTTAACCGCAGCCACGCCGCCGCGGTGACGAAGGTTTAACTGGTTTCTCTTTTTTCCCTTTTGTACTTTCCCCCCCTTGTATCTCCGTCCTCCCCCCGCCCCCCTCTATTCCCTCTTTACTCAATCTGAACTTCCTTTGTGAATTTCCCATCATGCAACATCCATATTGTGGATCGTTGCGGCATTCCTCCCAAATTCTACTCTTTGTTCATCCTTTTATTCTTCCTATGATATTCCTCCACTACCCCTACCACTCCTCCTCCTCTATATCTCTCTTCTCCTTCCTGGTTTCGTTTGTCCATCGCTGACCTTGTAGAAGAGAACAGGGATGATGGATGCTGAAGACTTCAAAACCTGCCTTATCTCCATTGGTTACAACCTGGTAAAGCCATGAACACCATCCCACATGATATTGACTAGAATGAAACCAGCTGGAACTGGTGATGACGATAGACGTGCCCTTTCATGTATTTAGAGTAGAAAACAACATAGGTATTGATTACTGATCACCATTAAAACAATGCATTCATATTGATGATTAAAGATCTGCACACAGTACCTCAAAATAATCACTCCATCTCATTTGTGGTACATGTACTCGTCTTGTACAGTAAATAGAACAAGTTAGGACCCTCTCTGTATGCAAAAGCTCAGTTGTTCGTTATGTTGCCGTGGGGATTGTCTCCATGGCGACAGAGATTCACAGATCCTCTCTGTTGCCTTCAGGGTGAAGCCGAGTTCTCCCGCATCATGAGCATAGTGGATCCAAACCGGCTGGGCATCGTCACCTTCCAGGCCTTCATCGACTTCATGTCCCGCGAGACGGCCGACACCGACACCGCCGACCAAGTCATGGCCTCCTTCAAGGTTCTGGCCGGGGATAAGGTACGGCGTTGTGCCGCGGTGTCGCTGGAAACAACAGCAACACCCCCGTAGAGTAGATGAAGTACGGCAGGAAGAGGATCTTAACGGTGAAAATACTCGTTCACTTGAAGGTCAAACCCTCGCAATCGAAGGATTTGAGGAAAATAAATATAGAATTTGACACAGGATTACTTTGAACAGACACTGTACATTTTATAACTAAGCAGCACATTTAAAGGGTCATTCACTAATCTATTGACCTCTAAAATCATCACCTGACCTGATCAAGTGATCGTTGAGTTATTGGTACTGATCAACAATCCTCTCAAACCCCTGCAGATATGTTCTGGTCAGAGGCAGTACAAATTGTACTTATTGTCCCTTTTAAACGAAATCCAACAGTCATGCTCTTATGACTGTTCATCTCACTACTTTCTGTCTCCTAAAAACATCATTTTATTTTTCTCACCTCCACCAGAACTACATCTTAGCCGACGAGTTGCGCCGGGAGTTGCCCCCAGACCAGGCGGAGTACTGCATCGCCCGCATGGCCCCCTACACCGGCCCAGACGCTATACCAGGAGCCCTGGACTACATGTCCTTCTCCACCGCGCTCTACGGAGAGAGCGACCTCTGAACCCTCTCTAGTCCTGACCTGGGACCACCAGCCTACCTGCTCTCACCACCGCCAGATCCTCCGTCTGCCCCGTCACCGCTTTCCTGTCCTACTACGCTACGTTTTTTATGTCTCTGGCCTTATCTTTTTGTCATAATCCTCTGTCTCCTCCTCCCACCTTTCCAGCCTCGTCACCACTCCCTCACACTCTGTCTCCGTTGTATTTGCTTCCCACGCAATGCAGCAACTCTCCGGGTTTACAAAGAGGGAGAGAGAAAATGTTTGTTTCTGTTTTTATTTTCTTGTTGTCATTGTTTTTCTTCATAAAATGAATAAAGTTAACATATTTTATTATACAGAACAAAAAAAGGTATTTTTCTTCACCTGATTGAAAATAAGAGACGAAAATTGTAATAAAGAAAAATTGCAATACTTTCTCTTCTTATTCTCTGTCTGCCATTGAGATCAACCATAATGTTAATAGATTTGAAATTACATT